>JAWZYU010000010.1:56501826-57703365 GCA_038380435.1 Ryuthela nishihirai
GATGTTGTCCAGTCTTACATCTGTATTTGATGTGAGGGACGATTTCCCGAATACATCTCCCCTTGTGAGATCGCACTAAAGCTGTCAGCAGTATTTCTCACCCCCAGATCATTCTGGCCAGACCTCACACTGCAAGAGAATAAATGGTGATTCCGCCTGTCATCCACCCACGGGCACTGTGTCGTGTCATCTGGGCGTGCTCTGTGTATGGCCCGTCGGGGCAGCTGCGAATCTCGTCCCCTCCTAACGTGTCCACTCTGTTAGTCTGTTCATGCATTCCCTCTGTGTTTAAAAAATAACTCAATCGAGTGAGAAATTAATTTTAAGAAAATAAATCGTTATGCCTGATGTAAAATCAGCAGCTAACAGCTACCATGTTGGAGTCCCAGCTAGGTCGGCGTTGAGATTTATCTCCGCAAAATTCCCCGCCCTGCCCACGGTCAGTAGGAGACACCGATGAGCTTGGAAAGGCCGCCGTCCGTCGGATGGGACGTTAAGCCGTGGCCCCGTGTGCGGGAGAGCCATACCCTGTGCACGTTAAAGAACACGCTGGATGGCCTTGACGGGGGGCTACCATCTGTCTCCCAACAGCTGTTCCAGTGGGTCCACTCCCCCAATCCTTCTCTGAGCCTACGGGGTCCATGTGACCTGGCCATTTAGCCCATGGTGTGCAAAAAAGTGCCGCTCAGAGGTAAAACAACAACCCAATCCTGATGGGTCTTCATTAAGTTTGAGTGGATGCGCCTGTTTTAAAAAAAAAATTTTTTTTGATAGTAAAAGTACGCACTGATGATAAATTTTAAATTCTTTATTATTAATAACTAGTAGAAAGCTGATCGAAATTCCCTGTCGAAACCTAAAAAATTAGAAATGACGAACTAAAGACACTAGAGTAGATTTCCTCCAGATTTCGAAATGGGGTTCAGTTGTAGGTAGGAATGGGCTGGGTTGTTTTACCTCTGGCCAGCACTTTTTTTCCACACAATGGGTTAAATAGCCAGGTCACAAAGACCCCGAGGACTCAGAGAAGGTTGGGAGAAGAGAGCCCGCTGGGCAGCTGTTAAGAGACAGATGATAGCCTCCCGTCAAGGCCATCCAGTGTGTTCTTTAATGTGTACAGGGTATGGCTCTCTCACACATAGGGACTACTCTCGCACTTCCCATCCGACGGACGGTGGTCTGTACAGGCCCATCGGTGTTCTCCTACTGACCGAGAGCAGAGTGGAGAGTTGGGTTGGGTTGTTTTACCTCTGAGCGGCACTTTTTTGCACACCATGGGCTAAATGGCCAGGTCACATGGACCCCGAAGGCTCAGAGAAGGTTGGGGAGAGGGGACCCATTGGAACAGCTGTTGGGAGACAAATGGTAGCCTCCCGTCAAGGTTATCCAGCGTGTTCTTTTAACGTGCACAGGGTATGGTTCTCCCGTACACGGGGCCACGGCTTAACGTCCCATCCGACGGACGGCGGCCTTTCCAAGCCCATCGGTGTCCCGTACTGACCGTGGGCAGGGCGGGGAATTTTGCGGAGATAAATCTCAACGCTGACCCAGCTGGGACTCGAACCTGGGAACTACAGATTACGAGCCTGGCGCGCTACCGACTGAGCCACCCCCGCCCCAGTTGAAGGGAGGGGATCCACTGGACACCAGTTGGGAGACTGCTGGTAGCCTCCAGTCAAGGCCTCCCAACGCGTTCATTAATGTGCAGACGGTATGGCTCTCTCGCATACAGGGCCATGGCTTAACGTCCCACCGACTGTGGGCAGAGCAGAGAGTTTTACGGAAATGAACTCTGACCTTGGTGGAACTCGAGCCTTGGGAACTGCAGATTAGGTGCCTGGCACGCATCTGACGAGCCACCCCCGCCGTTCCCCGAAGCAAAGCTATTTTCTATCAGCTACAAGTAAATGTTTTTTTTCGCAACCAAAGAATCTTGGCTTTTCCCACCTCAACTAAATTTGCTCTCTTTGGCATTCCAACTGATTTTAATTTCGGCTATCTCAAGAGCTCTTGGAATTTTTATGGATTTGATCGAATAAAATTTTCCGTATCTACATTTGTAATAAAATATCAGCTGAAAGTGATGCGATTTCGAAATTACTCTGCTAACAGAATCATTTAAAGACCTTAATATTTTGCTTTCTTGACACTTTCGTATTGAGCTGAGATTAGAGCAAGCCCATCCAATCACCGGAATGTCGATCTTGAAATTTCGCACGCCCAAAGGTGCGATTCGGAATGTTTATGCCAGGAACACATCTAGGGTAGGGGCCGGATCCAAGAGAGCCATCCCCCCCCCACTCCCTGAGAATGCTAGTAAGGGTAATGGGGGGGGGGGGAAATTACATCTGCATATTTCACTCATTTTTCAAGAATTTTCTTTTTAATCTCTAAAACAAAAGAGAAAATGTTACACTGCAATGGAAATCTAGATTTTTTCCTCCTTCCCCCCCCCCTCACCCCTTTATTTTGTTCTTGGTCCGGACCTAGTTTATTCTGTCGGGCCGGCCTCATTTGCGTTGTTGTGATCTCTTTTAGGAACAGTAACCGTTTATTAGAATCACTTTTAGAAGCAGTAACCGTTTATTGGAATCTCTTTTAGAAACAGTAACCGTTTTATTGGAATCTCTTTTAGAAACAGCAACGGTTTATTGGAATCTCTTTTAGAAACAGCAACCGTTTATTGGAATCTCTGTTAGAAACAGCAACCGTTTATTAGAATCTCTGTTAGAAACAGTAACCGTTTTATTGGAATCTCTTTTAGAAACAGTAACCGTTTATTGGAATCTCTTTTAGAAACAGTAACCGTTTTATTGGAATCTCTTTTAGAAACAGCAACCGTTTATTGGAATCTCTTTTAGAAACAGCAACCGTTTATTGGAATCTCTGTTAGAAACAGCAACCGTTTATTAGAATCTCTGTTAGAAACAGTAACCGTTTTATTGGAATCTCTTTTAGAAACAGCAAACGTTTATTAGAATCTCTTTTAGAAACAGTAAGCGTTTGTTAGAATCTCTTTTAGAAACAGTAGCCGTTTATTGGAATCTCTTTTAGAAACAATAACTGTTTATTAGAATCTCTTTTAGAAACAGCAACCATTTAGTAGAATCTCGTTTAGAAACAGTAACCGTTTATTAGAATCTCTTGATTAATTTTCAGCCGGAAAACTGACTTTAAACCAGTTGGTATACAAAACCCCCATCCTCCTGATAACATATCAGTCTCAATCGACGACCTTGTAGCCACTGATCAATATTTTCGTTATCAAAGATTCTGAAAGAGATCTGATCACTGATACAGCACACCTGACATAAATTAAAACTTTTTTTGATCTACAGACCCATGAGTTAGTAATAATCTTTACCCATAACAAAAACAGTGTTCGTGAACATTGGCCTTGAGACGCCTGCTACGGTCTCGAAACGAGTCAAGGAAAACCCGGACCACATCGGGCAAATATGTTTGCCATTATCTCCTTCCCTTTCCAGTGATGTTGGCTCTGCTGTTGATGTCAGCTAAGCACAAACTGACTGCAACCTCCTGATGACAGATTTACAGTCTCTCAAGTGAACGTCTGTATTCTTTCCCGCTTAGAGTTTCTCCATCGTTTCTCGAACTGTGTATCAAACGTCACAACATTAAAGTCGATGCCGCAACAGGATCGTGGGAGTGGGAGTGACGCAATTGTTATTAGATGTCTTACTGTTGCCACGTGGAGATTATGGAATCTTCCGTGGGAACAGCGAGAACTTGCATCTTATGAAGTCGCGTAGGGCGTGTTTATCCCGGATTTGAGAAAAGGAAAAACAGAATTCTGCAGAGAATAAATCGCTTCCTCGTGTAGATTTTGAAAAAAAAAATCGATCTGATTGTGATTTGTTTTTGATTGAATTGTGATTGTTTTTGACTGAAAAGGTTAGGAGTTGTCAATTAGACCGGTTTTGTATTGACTTTCTCCATTTTTCTCAGTTTGAAGGCCGGCTGAAATTCGCAATGTCAAGGGCAGTTTTGAATTTGTTAAGACCTTAAGCTGCAAGAACTTCAATTACATATTTAACAGCGAAAAATCCACAAAGAAGCCGAGAGTTACAAATCACAACATCGTTAATTATGACAGGCTCGTAATCTGCAGTTCCCAGGTTCGAGTCCCAGCTGGGTCAGCGTTGAGATTTATCTCCGCAAAACTCTTCGCCCTGCCCATGGTCAATAAGGGACACCGATGATGGGCTTGGAAATGCCGCCGTCCGTCAGATGGGACATTAAGCTGTGGCTCCGTGTGCGGGAGAACCATACCCTGTGCACGTAAAGAACACGCTGAATGGCCTTGACGAGAGTCTACCATCTGTCCCCCAACAACTGCTCCAACCTTTCCCAAACCTTCTCTGAGCCTTCGAGGTCCATGTGACCTGGCCATTTAGCCCATGGTGTGCAAAAAAGTGCCGCTCAGAGGTAAAACAACCCAACGTTAATTATACATTGAGTAGCATAAAGTCTTTCCAGTTAACTTGCTACGCCCTTCTGGTTGTAGTGGTTTTAAAAATTGCTTTAATTTAGGCTAAAGAGTAGAAAATTCAAAATATTGTAATTACTCTGAGAGTTGTTAAAATATTACTAATTATTACTATTTAACAAAAATTAATTACTAAAACCTACCTAATGCTTCATCGTATGCACCATGGTGAAGTTCCCAAATTTCAGATTTTTCAATTCTCTGCGCACAGCTCTCGTTGAGATGGATTTTGAAGTATTGCAAGCAGTCATCTCTCTCAGCTGATGAACTGTAAAAGCTCTGTTTAGCCTTACAGTTCGTCCAAAGAAACGCCTGTCCATCTCTGTCGAGGCCTTTTTCCTCCAGCATTTGTCACGATTGGCTGACGCTTTTTCAAACTTTTGCCATTCTCCACACACTTGGGTATTGTGCGCCGTGATTTTCCACTGAGTTCCATCACCTCCGTTACGGATGCTCCTTCCCATCCAACGATGAGCCCCAGTTTTGAAGTTGGGTTGTTTTACCTCTGAGCGGCACTTTTTTTGCACACCATGGGTTAAATGGCCAGGTCACAAGGACCCCGAAGGCTCAGGGAAGGTTGGGGGAGGGGACCCACTGGAACAGCTGTTGGGAGACAGATGGTAGCCTCCCGTCAAGGCCATCCAGCGTGTTCTTTAACGTGCACAGGGTATGGCTCTACCGCACACGGGGCCACGGCTTAACGTCCCATCCGACGGACGGCGGCCTTTTCAAGCCCATCGGTGTCCACTACTGACCGTGGGCAGGGCGGGGAATTTTGCGGAGAGAAATCTCAACGCTGACCTAGCTGGGACTCGAACCTGGGAACTACAGATTACGAGCCTGGCGCGCTACCGACTGAGCCACCCCCGCCCCGCCACTATTGAAGTCAGTCAGATCAGCCTTTTTACCCACGTCGTATTTGACTTTGCTCTCCACCTTTACAGCTGTTATATGACTTCTTTGTAGTGACGTAGAATACTTATGTCAGTAAAAAATTGCATATATTGTTAAGTTGGTAGGGTTACCTCTGAGCGGCACTTTTTTTGCACACCATGGGCTAAATGGCCAGGTCACAAGGACCCCGAAGGCTCAGAGAAGGTTGGGGGAGGGGACCCCCTGAAACAGCAGTTGGGAGACATATGGTAGCCTCCCGTCAAGGCCATCCAGCGTGTTCTTTAACGTACACAGGGTATGGCTCTCCCGCACACGGACCACGACTGTACGTCCCATCCCACGGACGACTGGCTTTCCAAGCCCATCAGTGTCTGTTACTAACCGAGGGCAGTGTAACGTTACTAACCGAGGACAGTTCTGCGGAAATAAATCTCAACGCTGGTCCAGCTGGGACTCGAACCTGGGAACTGCAGATTACGAGACTGGCGCACTACCGACTGAAACACTCCCGCTAGAGGTAAATAGGTGAAGAGAGAAAAAGTGTTTATGTAATGAAATGCTCTTGAAAGTGGATCTTCTGGACAGCCCTTGAAAATGGATCTTCTGGACAGCTCTTGAAAGTGGATCTTCTGGACAGCTCTTGAAAATGGATCTTCTGGACAACTCTTGAAAGTGGATCATCTGGACAGCTCTTGAAAGTGGATCTTCTGGACAGCTCTTGAAAGTGGATCTTTTAGACAGCTCTTGAAAGTGGATCTTCTGGACAGCTCTTGAAAGTGGATCTTCTGGACAGCTCTTGAAAGTGGATCTTCTGGACAGCTCTTGAAAGTGGATCTTCTAGACAGCTCTTGAAAGTGGATCTTCTGGACAGCTCTTGAAAGTGGATCTTCTGGACAGCTCTTGAAAGTGGATCTTCTGGACAGCTCTTGAAAGTGGATCTTCTGGACAGCTCTTGAAAGTGGATCTTCTGGACAGCTCTTGAAAGTGGATCTGCTAGACAGCTCTTGAAAGTGGATCTTCTAGACAGCTCTTGAAAGTGGATATCTGGACAGCTCTTGAGAGAGAAATGGATGCCTTCAGCCCCGAATCTAGGGGGGGGGGGGCAAGGAGGGGCCGGAAATGCAAGGGTATTGGAGACAAAAAATGTTTCAACTTATATATATGTATGCATGTTTTATGCATTCTTCAAGAAACTTTTTGGGACACCGATGGGCTTGGAAAGGCCGCCGTCCGTCGTACGGGACGTTAAGCCGTGGCCCCGTGTGCGGGAGAGCCATACCCTGTGCACGTTAAAGAACACGCTGGATGGCCTTGGCGGGAGGGTACCATCTGTCTCCCAACAGCTGTTCCAGTGGGTCCCCTCTCCCAACCTTCTCTGAGCCTTCGGGGTCAGTGTGACCTGGCCATTTAGCCCATGGTGTGCAAAAAAGTGCCGCTCAGAGGTAAAACAACCCAACCCAAGAAACTTTTTAAAAACCTTTAAAATATAGGAAAAATGTTATACTGTATTCGAAATCCAGTCCCTTGCTATCACTTCTTTGTACTTAAACGTGTAAACACAGCAATGTTGATACCATTTTTTTTGTGTTCAAAGTTTCCTCGAGAGTGCTTAAAGTCTAAAATTATGAGATCTATATTTTCTCCATACTTCTTATACGTAAGAACAATTATTTTTAAACTACAAGAAAAACGTGTCGCCTCTGGCGAATATGAGATACTAGTTTTAAAAAAAGTGAATGGATTTTTTTTTTATTTTCTTTATTACCCCCACCTTCTAAAAGTGAGAATTCGAACTACTGAAAGAAGGCAAAAATTCAGAAAATAATATTTCATTAGTACCCATTCAACTCAAAAAGAATTTTTTCGTATATCGTTCACAACAAAATGTTGCGTTTTCCCACCCTTCAGGGGGCGGGGGTGGCTCAGTCGGTAACGCGCCAGGCTCGTAATCTGTAGTTCACAGGTTCGAGTCCCAGCTGGGTCAGCGTTGAAATTTATCTCCGCAAAATTCCCCGCGCTGCCCACGGTCAGTAGGGGACACCGATGGGCTTGGAAAGGCCGCCGTCCGTCGGATGGGACGTTAAGCTCGTGGCCCCGTGTGCGGGAGAGCCATACCCTGTGCACTTTAAAGAACACGCTGGATGGCCTTGACGGGGGGCTACCATCTGTCTCCCAATAGCTGTTCCAGTGGGTCCCTTCCCCCAACCTTCTCTGAGCCATCGGGGTCCATGTGATCTGGCCATTTAGCCCATGGTGTGCAAAAAAGTGCCACTCAGAGGTAAAACAACCCAACAACCACCCTTCAGGGGTTATTAAATTGAAAATTATTGCGGACAGTGTAACCTTTTGACAACCACACTCTATCACTAAATTTTAAAAGTCTTGTCATAAATAGATGTTTTGCAATATTTGTTTTGAATTTGGTTATTATCCATCTTTCTCCGGCGTTAGAAGGCGCTATTAAAGCGATTGGGAGATTCGAAAAATACGAAACGTAGTATTTCATCAATACCTCTTTAAACAGCTAAACTACTTTCATTTTCTCTCTAAAAACAAAACAAAAACTGACACTAGGTTGGTTAAACGAATATCGGATAAATGAAGTGCTTACATAAGTCTGTTACTGCATTTTCTTCATCAGATCTGAATATTTTTCATCATATTTTACTTCAAAAAATTCAGTTATTTTTGTAATATTAGCCAAAATGGGAGATATTGGGACAACTGATATCCCTAAATAGTAGCATCTGGGTCTATGAGAACCAGTCGTTACAATTATGTGTCCTATCAAGTAAGGGATGGCTGGTTTACCTCTGAGCGCCACTTTTTCTTTGCAAACAATGGGTTCAGGACCCACTGGAACAGCTGTTGGAAGACAGATGGTAGCCTCCCGTCAAGGCCATCCAGCGTGTTCTTTAATGTGCACAGGGTATAGCTCTCCCGCACACGGAGCCACGGCTTAACGTCCCATCCGACGGGTTGGGTTGTTTTACCACTGGGCGGCACTTTTTTGCACACCATGGGCTAAATGGCCAGGTCACATGGACCCAGAAGGCTTAGAGAAGATTGGGGGAGGGGACCCCCTGGAACAGCTGTTGGGAGACAGATGGTAGCCTCCCGGCAAGGCCATCCAGCGTGTTCTTTAACGTGCACAGGGTATGGCTCTCCCGCACACGGGGCCACGGCTTAACGTCCCATCCGACGGACGGCGGCCTTTCCAAGCCCATCGGTGTCCCCTACTGACCGTGGGCAGGGCGGGAAAATTTTGCGGAGATAAATCTCAACGCTGACCCAGCTGGGACTCGAACCTGGGAACTACAGATTACGAGCCTGGCGCGCTACCGACTGAGCCACCCCCGCCCCAGCACAAACAAAGAAGGGAGTCAGAGCTAACAAGAAAGCTGTGAAGGAGACTAAAAGGAAGACAAAATTGTCGAAGGTAAAGAATCGTTTAGTCATTTTATCTCGAAAGTTATGAGGGCATTGTCTAAACAAATTAAGAGGTAAACGTTGATCAATTGAGTAGACAGCTAGTTTTAACTGTTCTGTAAGAAAAGATTAGTACTTTATGTACGATAATATTTAAGTAATTTCATCCTTATAGTATATAGCTTATAGTATATCACCTTGAACCTTCTTGAATTCGTTGCCGTTGCGCTCTAAAACCCCAACCAGGGGGCGGCTCAGTCGGTAGCGCGCCAGGCTCGTAGTCTGTAGTTCCCAGGTTCGAGTCCCAGCTGGGTCAGCGTTGAGATTTATCTCCGCAAAAATTCCCCGCCCTGTCCACGGTCAGTAGGGGACACCGATGGGCTTGGAAAGGTCGCCGTCCGTCGGATGGCACGTTAAGCCGTGGCCCCGTGTGCGGGAGAGCCCATACCCTGTGCACGTTAAAGAACACGCTGGATGGCCTTGACGGGAGGCTACCATCTGTCTCCCAACAGCTGTTCCAATGGGTCCCCTCCCCCAACCTTCTCTGAGCCTTCGGGGTCCATGTGACCTGGCCATTTAGCCCATGGTGTGCAAAAAAAGTGCCGCTCAGAGGTAAAACAACCCAACCCAAAACCCCAACCAACAACCAACTTGAACTTTCTCCTCTTAGTGTTCGTTAAGTCTGTCTTTGTAAGCCTTGGTGTTCTCTGCACATGCGCCGACTTTCAGCCTTTATCACGGGTGCAGAAGAGTTATACCAAGGGTCAGATATAGAGGGAGGGGGCCCTCCCCCCTTGAGAATGCTATTAAGTGTAACAGAGAGGAAAAAAATCTTAAACTTGATTCCACAAACTCTTCGACAAATCTTTTAAAACCTCTGAAACAGAAGAGAGAATGTTATGCTGCAATGGAAATCCAAGTCTCTATTTCTCCCACACCCTTTACTTTTTCCCGAAGTTTTGAGTCACTTGTGATATCCGAATATTTATATGAATTTTCATGAAAAATGATGGAAAAATAAGTTTTGATGAGAACTTGATGAGTCCAAATCGGAGAAAATATTTAACTAAATATTCCTCTGATGTTCAAAATTATATCACACAAGTCATTAATAATGTTTATCCACGTCTTCCAAATGAATTTTGTCCCTTTTAAATGTTTTAAAATACTGCTTATAATTTTCAACATAATGAATCAGCTTTTTCCAGAAATGCATTTGCTTTTACCTGGCACTTGCACTGCATTAACTGAACACACGCTATCAGTCAAGTGGACTTCTGATACTACCTCAATGTTATCACAGCACATTGGGTTGGGTTGTTTTACTTCTGATCGGCCTTTTTTGCACACAATGGCTAAATGGCCAGGTCACAAGGACCCCGAAGGCTCAGAGAAGTTTGGGGGAGAGGACCCACTGGAACAGCTGTTGGGAGACAGATGATAGCCTCCCGTCAAGGCCATCCACCGTGTTCTTTAACGTGCAATGTTATCCGCACACGGGGCAACAGCTTAACGTCCCATCCGACGGACGGCGGCCTTTCCAAGCCCATCGGTGTCCACTACTGACCGTGGGCAGAGCGAAGAGTTTAGCGGAAATATATCTCAACGCTGACCCAGCTGGGATTCGAACCTGGGAACTGCAGATTACGAGCCTGGTGCGCTACCGACTGAGCCATTCCCGCCCCCTATCACAGCACAGACCGTTGCTTAAACTTAAAGAGAAATTTTACCTTGACGTAAAAATTATCTTTCAGTTTCTTATTGTGCAGATGTTGATTTGGATTTGTTTTGCACGACAGGAGGCGCAAAATTTGTGAACCTAAAATTATTAAATGACCCAGGGGAGAAAGATACATTTGCCCCGTGCCTATATAAGCACGAGGGATATGCCAGAGTGATATATAAGCACGAGGGATGCCCCGTGCCTATATACACCCGCGTGGAGTCAATACCTATGTGGGGCGGGGGTGGCTTAGTCGGTAGCGCGCCAGGCTCGTAATCTGTAGTTCCCAGGTTCGAGTCCCAGCTGGGTCAGCGTTGAGATTTATCTCCGCAAAATTCCCCGCCCTGCCCACGGTCAGTAGGGGACACCGATGGGCTTGGAAAGGCCGCCGTCCGTCGGATGGGACGTTAAGCCGTGGCCCCGTGTGCGGGAGAGCCATACCCTGTGCACGTTATAGAACACGCTGGATGGCCTTGACGGGAAACTACCATCTGTCTCCCAACAGCTGTTCCAGTGGGTCCCCTCCCTCAACCTTCTCTGAGCCTTCGGGGTCCTTGTGACCTGGCCATTTAGCCCATGGTGTGCAAAAAAGTGCCGCTCAGAGGTAAAACAACCCAACCCAATACCTATGCTCTCCTCTCAAACAAGTTGCAAACAGGTCCGGATTTACATTTCTCGAGCCCCTAGGAACATGAAGCGGTAATAAGCCTTTATGTAGGGTCAATTTCTTTTGTGTAAAAAATATAATTTTTATGAGTAAAAATTTTATCACTGTTAAAAGTTATATAATATTATACAGATACATATAGAATCCTTAAGCAACATGGGCTACGGAGGCCCAACTGGACTGTCCAATTTATTACTCCAAACATACATGTCCTGAACTGCAATATTTGGCCACTGCAAACCAATTCATTTGCGAAATTATATGAAATAAGAGATTTGGACAAATTTGTAAAAGAATTTATTTCGTTTTCCGAAAACAAGAGAGCTTATTTTCAGAATTAGGGAGCTTTAAACGTGGTTTTCGATTCACATAACATGGAACTATCCCAATTCATTTGGTAATATAGTGTATTTCTTCAAAATACAAATTCGTTAGAAGAAGCTAAATGTAAAATTTCAGGTAATACTGCAAACTATATATTTAAGCTAGAAATAAAAATTTCTAGTTTGGTTTACTTCTAAGCTGCATTCTTTTGCACATAATGGGCTAATATAGACCCCCTCTGAGGGCTCAGAGAAGGCTGTTAAGAGGTGGTAGCCTGCCCTCAAGGCCATTCGGTGTGTTCTTTACAGTGCACAAGGTATGGCTCTCTCTCCCACACACAAGGTCACGACTTAACATCCCATCTAACAGACGACTTGGGGCGGGGGTGGCTCAGTAGGTAGCGCGCCAGGCTCGTAATCTGTAGTTCCCACGTTCGAGTCCCAGCTGCGTCAGCGTTGAGATTTATCTCCGCAAAATTCCCCGCCCTGCCCACGGTCAGTAGGGGACACCGATGGGCTTGGAAAGGCCGCCGTCCGTCGAATGGGACGTTAAGCCGTGGCCCCGTGTGCGGGAGAGCCATACCCTGTGCACGTTAAAGAACACGTTGGATGGCCTTGACGGGAGGCTACCATCTGTCTCCCAACAGCTATTCCAGTGGGTCCCCTCCCCCAACCTTCTCTGAGCCTTCGGGGTCCTTGTGACCTGGCCATTTAGCCCATGGTGTGCAAAAAAGTGCCGCTCAGAGGTAAAACAACCCAACCCAAGACTTTTCCAAGCCCATCGGTGTCACCTACTGACTGTGGGCAGAGTAGAGAATTTTGCGGAGATAAATCTCAACACTACTCCAGGCAGGACTCGAACCTGTGAACTCCAGATTATGAGCCTGCCATGCTACCGACTGAGCCCCCCTGCAGCTATATGCCGACTGATTTTACCCTTAATCTTAGGGGGGAAAATTACAAATTCTTTTTGAATTGTACAGGGATAATATATAACCATTTACATTTTCCAGTCACCATTACTACAGTTAAAAGGTGCAAAATTCGGAAAATGAAAAACTTCATATACAGGGTGTTTCAAAAAGGACACAACCCTAAATATAAGAGAGTAAAACTTACGCGCATGTACATTTTATGCCGTAATATTAGTCAGTTGTCATTACTGAGCTTAAGGTTAATAGCCTTTAGCAGTTGAAATGACCTTGTCATGCGCTAGTATCACTCAAGCATTCATTTTTTTGTGTCGGCTATGTCGTTTTCCAAAAAACGAACATGTATTTATTGTTGAGACTTATTGTGCGTACAAATCTTACAAACGTGTGAGAGAGGAGTTCGAGTTGAAGTTTCCTCAGTCTGCAGTTCCAAACAAGTCGACAATATATCGTTTAATTGATAAATTTCGTGACATTGGGTCTGCACAGGATCGAAAGAGCCAAGGCTGGCCATCACTGTTAACTGACGAAGTTCTTGATGATTGTCTCAGCGTTTAACTCGCTCACCCAGAAAATCTCTTAAAAAGTTATTTTCACAGGTTGGACTGTCACCAGCTGTTTTCAGGGCTACAAAGAAGTTAAAATTTCATGCCTACTGCATTGGTGTCGTTCATGAACTGAACAGACCATGAAAAACGTTTACAGCAGGCGTGTCCAAGCTTTTGACTTCCCTGGGCCACATTGAGTGAAGATGAATTGCTTTGGGCGGGACATAAAAAATATAATATAGTTAACGTATATAAATAATTTCTTGCTTTTTTTATAAAATAAAAAAAGGGCAACATAAAGCTAGTGGGATATCAAAAACTCGCTGAAAATCATATAATCATGTTGAAAGCTTATGTCGTAAACACGCAAATTTTACGATTTTGTGAGCCGAATTACTAGCTGTCCTGTCCAGGGTCGCAGCGGTCCGCGGGTTGGACACGCGTGAATTGTCGTTGGTTTCGTTCTTTTGTTGATGAAAATGGAATTGAGGTGTTGGACCGTGTTTATTTCAGTGACGAGGCTTGGTTTCACTTGGATGGGTGTGTGAACAGTCAAATATGGAACAGTGAAAATCCTCACACTTTTCACGACCATTACACACACGGAAAATTGTTGTGAAATTTCCCGTCGTCGTGCGAGCCTTTATTTTTTTGACTAAACTGTAACTGGTGAAGTTTATCGTGACCTCATACAACAGTTTATTACACTATTGGATGTGAATGAACGAAAGTGTTGGTTTCAACAAGATGGCGCGACCGCCCATACTGCAAATGACACAATGGTCATGTTGCAGGAATTTTTTGGTGATCCTTTGATTTCAAAACATTTGTAGCCCCCAAGATCTTACTCCTCCAGATTTTTTTCTTTTGGAATATCTCAAATGTGTAGTGTTTCAAAACAATCCTCATGCATTTGAAGACTAACATTGAGAGATTTTAAACATAAGAAAACAAACATTACGAAAGGTGGCTGCAAATTTCATGAAACGGGTACGAACTTGCATCCAGGTTGCAGGAAATCACTTTCAACATCTGTTGTAAAGATAGATACATGTCTAATTTGCATCCTTTATCACGTTTAAATAGAAAAATACAACAGAGGGCTGCGTCCTTTTTGAAACACCCTGTACTTTAAAAACGAAAATCTCATATTCGCCAGAAGCGATATTTTACTACTAAGTATCGAAAAGGACATAATTTTGTCATTACTTAAAAAACTGCAGCAGTTAAATTCTGGCACCCCTAGGCACGCACCCAGGATTTAGTTTCAAGAATGTCAGATTTATTTTGGGAGGTTGGCGAGTCAGAATAAAACTTTAATAGTGTTTCCATATTACTAAAAAAATTCCTCCGGACAGAAAAGGTTAAAATGATATTCTATACGAAATAAAATTTATTTTAATCCATTTTTACTGTCGGTCACATACTATGGGTTTAAAATAAAATTATACAAAGCTAACTACTTTGGATTACATAGCTGGTAGACAAGTTAGATTCCGTATCAGACGATCGTTTTTTCGGAGTGGGACAGACCCCCCCCCCCCCACAACTCGGTATGTGGATAATTGTTCTAAAAAGGTTTTTCAAATAAAAAGTTCTAAAAAGGTTCTTTAAAGGTTTTTCAAATAAAGCTTTTCAAAAAGTTAAGGACGATACATAAGACAGAACAGAAACGAAGGATTTAACGTTAGTTTTATTTGATTCCTTACATTATGTACAATACAGGACAAAAACATACACAACCCTTCATAAGCATACTTGTGACTCATGTAGAGACATTAAGTGCGAGCTGACCTATGTTTAGTTTATGTCACAAAAATTTCAAATTCATCTAATAGCTTCTGCACTGCTTTGTGTCATCTACTGCAAAACTTTCCACGTCCCTGCAAGAGAATTAGTTCTTTACTATATACGAGTAGTCCTTTTGTTCGTCATTAGTGGAAGGTCACAGTTACCCTGTCAAGTTTTCCTGCAAGCACTCTCGGAAATGGCAAACAAAAGCAGATATTATGAACATCATTTTCGTAAGCTTTCAGCCCATTTATTTGCTACTTACCAAAGGAGAAACGTTCTCTTATCTAACAGTGAGCAATGTTAGCACCAATAGTAAACGAACACTATACATATTTTTGCCCTCTGATGTTGAGAATTTGCTATTTTTATGTAAGTAACAACATACATAGAACTTAAGGAATAATCTACCTCCTTCTAAACATATATATCTATTATTTTTAGTTTGCATCTTGAAAGGTGTGTTAAAAAAAACTAAAACATTTAAATTGAAATATGCATGAAAAATCATTATATTTACAACAGGCCATAATAACACGAATAAATCAGTTATTTGCACAATATTCAGCAGCAAAGTGCCCATAAAATTCCAAAATTCTAAATCTTAAAGTGGAATATTTTGGCGCTGTACTATCAAAATGAATAGCACTTGGGTAAATCCTTAAAATAACAAGTTCGAAAGCATTTCAAAAGAAGAATGTACAATACATATATACAAATAAGTTAATAAAAACATTTAAAGGCTTCATTCTGTAACTCATAGCGTTCAATAAAATATAAGCAATGGCAAAAAACCCAACAAATATAAATAATTGCTGGTTTCAGTAATACAGGAAGCCATATCATTGCTGCAATGCTACAATTAATTTTCTAAAATTTCGTGATTTGCCTTTGCATATAATCATAATTCATAATTTAAGCTTTACAACTAAGAATTTGTATATTTTTGTTACAATTGATGCTATGCCAGGCACCCATTTTAATATACTTCATGCTAAAATATATCTTTTTCTATCAGGTAAATCTGAAACAAATAGATGCATGCTTATAAGCATGTTTCTTTATCCAATTTTTGCTCTTTTTTTTCACTAAAGATTCTAAGCACATATTTTAGTTAAATTTCCACACTAAGATGATTTGATGGGAAAAAACACATTAAAATATAGATCTGCCTTTAAACATGTGCAACATACACCCAGTAACCACTTTAATCAGGAACTTATTATTAATTATTATAATTAGTCTCATGGTATGTCAATAAAGAGCTAGATTCACAGTTCAGAAACTTTTCAAAAAAAAAAAAGGTTTTCATGGAAAAAATATAATTAATGAAAAGGATCTAAAAGAAATCTATCCCCTTCTCGATTTCCAACAATATTCGTTCAATATTTAGAGTCATGGCAGCAGGAATATTTAACAATTTGGCTTGTTCTGCAAAAAATTAATAAAAATGGAAGAAATTAGAAATAATCAAAACGAAACTGCTAAAATGCATTTATACATTTTACTAAAAGATTAATGGAAAGGAATTGCTTTCGCTTTAAACAACCTGTTTGATTTACCTTTCCAGATCAATTCTTTTAATTAGCATTGTTGCTGTTAAAGATCCCAATTTCTACAACTCTACATATTAAGTGAATAGTATTGAAAATTTTTCTGCCACTATCCAGTTATTAAAATTCACCTGGGAGGGGGGAATACCAAGGTTTTTTTCTTCCCTCTGGTTCCAGCCCTGACCATTTTCCCAGCCAATGATCAGGAAACATTTCTTTCAAAACTACAAAAACACGATTTTTTCACTGCTGTTACTGGAATCGTCTAAGCATTGAAATTCCCTACCTTGCAATTTTTTTTTCTAGTTTATCTTTCAGTGTTTTATTGCGGCATAGATAGCAATTGTATAATAAACATTTATAGTTATGAGGGTACTTTTAAATTATGCTGAAAATAAGTTTAATTGTGAGTTACGTTGTTTTACCTCCGAGTGGTACTTTTTCATTTGCATATATTAGGCTAAATTACCAGGTCCCGAGGTTATTGGGTTGTTTTACCTCTGAGCGGCACTTTTTTGCACACCATGGGCTAAATGGCCAGGTCACATGGACCCCGAAGACTCAGAGAAGGTTGGGGGGAGGGGACCCACTGGAACAGTTGTTGGGAGACAGATGGTAGCCTCCCGTCAAGGCCATCCAGCGTGTTCTTTAACGTGCACAGGGTATGACTCTCCCGCACACTGGGCCACGGCTTAACGTCCCATCCGACGGACGGCGGCCTTTCCAAGCCCATCGGTGTCCCCTACTGACCGTGGGCAGGGCGGGGAAATTTTGCGGAAATAAATCTCAACGCTGACCCAACTGGGACTCGAACCTGGGAACTACAGATTACGAGCCTGGCGCGCTACCGACTGGGCCACCCCCGCCCCCCAGGTCCCGAGGAACCCAAGAGCTCAGGGCTGAGAAGGGGGTGAGGTACAGTGGATAGCTGTTAGGAGATAGATGGAAGCCTACTGTCAAGGCCATCCAAAATGTTCCTTAACATCCACAGGGTATGGCTTTCCTGCAGATAGGCCAGATATATTCTAAATGCAGCCTTTTAATAATATAAGCTCATAATAAATAAATAGCCACCAGACTTTAAGATGATCCATTTGCTCTCAATCAAACAAAAATTACAAAGCTTTTTCTACTAAGAGGTAATTCTATCACACTCCAAAGACTACCAAGAATCTATAGAAAAGTTAAATGCTCTAAATTGTGTAATGAAAAAAACAACAAGCAATTCTGATTTTATATTGTGGTCTTGATAATATTTGGTAGAGTAGAAAAAGAATTTATTGCATTAAAAGCATCAAATTCTAAAACTGAAGCATTAGATTAGCACACAATCGTTTGGAATTGGGAACAGAAAAATGTTGAAAAACACTTCATTTATACGAATTTGTACAAAACTAATCATATTCTTTCACCCGTTACATTTAATCTAAATGTGCAAGTTTTTATTTGATCAAGAAACACTACATATGCTTTATGGGGCAAATAATACTCCTTAGTATTGATATTGTAAGTTTATTCAGTATCTGGTTAAAAAGTGTAAAGGCCCAAATCTGAGTCGCACAATGATCAATGATGTCTTAAACTGTTAAGCATGTGAACAGATTCTACTTCCTGAGCACTGTTTTCATACTACCAAGAAATCTTTAGTTTGTTTGACCTTACTTAAATCAGCAGACATTAATCTGTTAACTGATGACAGTATCGAAAAATTCCTCTATTAACCATGCTCATTTATTTGTAATGTGGCTCATCATTTTAATAAAAAGGGATTCTATGTAGAAGAGTATTGACTATCTACACGATAATTTTTACTCCTTAATCTTAGTGTATAGAAACTTTGATTCTAAGTAACATGATTGGTTCAATAATCATTAAATCACTGATTTAGCTTAAACAAAAGTTAATCTGCAATAGTTTTCAAGGTTATTTCCTTTCTTACAATAACTTATTTCAAAAGCCCTACTTTTTTCAAGCACACTGTTTATACCAATAAGAAACTCATTCAGAATCAAATATTTACAATTTTTTCCCTGTAATAACGCTGAACACTCGATACACCGTGATCTTTCTATGCATTATGCTTTGAAAAATTTCTACACAATTTAAACATAAAAATATTACCACTTTGTTTACACATTAAGAAAATACAATGAGCACACATTTTCTATAACAATCCTAATAAAGTAAAAAGCTTTTCCATAATTTACATTTTATGGCAGTGATCTCTAAAAAAATGCTCTAAATATAGTATCTACAGGTAATATATTAAAGTGCACAGATATACAAGAATGAGCACTACTTCTTAGTATAAGATATGCCTGCCATAAAGTATTCAATTTTTCCAATTTTTGAGATTTTGAAAAAACATTGAAATTTCCCAAATTGAGCAACTCTATCAGCATATCTTTAAATTATTACACATCATATGTTTAATGCAAGTTTTGGGAATAAGAGAACATAATGTCTCCTATACGATTGCACATATATTTTTGCACTGTATGTGAACTTAGGCTAACTTTTAATACAATATCAGATGCATAATACAAATCACAAAGTTGTGCATTAACAATGCTGCGAATTCTTACTGTGGACCTTACAGCACCTTTAGATGTGTAATACCCATGAATGTCATAACCAAATTTTGTACTAAAAATCATTGTCTTAAACTACCAAAATTTATTTTCTCATATATTACACTGATTAAAATTAAATATTCTGAAATTTTTTAAATATCATTTCCATCTGAATATTAGTAATTATGTATATAGCATTCTACTACAGCTAATTGATTATTTCAATTGTGTAATTAGAATCTTAGTAATCAACATTCAGAATACATATAATTAAGCACACACAAAGTCAAAAAGAATGTTATACTATTTACAAATTTAAAAATATTACCCCAAAAAAATTAAGTAAATAGAGTACACAGCATTATTCACAAAATAAAAAAACTCCTGCAAACTTGTATATTTTACAGAATAGATAACGTTCTTACAATGAATTACCACACAATGAACCTACTAGATATTAAAATTTATGTGATAAAATGCTTTTATATTAAGACTTGAAAAAATACAGTATACCAGATTAATTCAATTCTTTTAAAAATTTTGCAACTAATATTTTTTTTGGGGGGGGGGGGGGAGAAAGAGGGGGAGACTGATTAATAAATTAATAATAGTTTGTTGTTGTTCTTTGTTAAAAGTAGAGATGTTGTCAAATATACAAAACTGAAGTTAGTTTACGTTATTTAGTAGTACAATTTAAAAAATGTGATCTGTGAAAGTACTATTATATCAGAGAAAGTCAGCTGCAACATAAAATTACTAACAACTGGATAGGCTATGAGACTGCAAAGTTGATGCTTCAATAGCTCTCACAGATCAGTTTATCAACAGATGATTGAAGTTGTTGTTTTAGGTTGTTTTTACCTCTGAGCGGCACTTTTTTGCACACAATGGGCTAAATGGCCAGGCCACATGGACCCCGAAGGCTCAGAGAAGGTTGGGGGAGGGGACCCACTGGAACAGTTGTTGGGAGACAGATGGTAGCCTCCCGTCAAGGCCATCCAGCGTGTTCTTTAACGTGCACAGGGTATGGCTCTCCCGCACATGGGGCCACGGCTTAACGTCCCATCCAACGGACGGTGGCCTTTCCAAGCCCATCGGCGTCCCCTACTGACCGTGGGCAGGGTGGGGAATTTTGCGGAGATAAATCTCAACGCTGACCCATCTGGGACTCGAACCTGGGAACTACAGATTACGAGCCTGGCGCACTACCGACTGAGCCATCCCCGCCCCCCAGATGATTGAAGAGCTATTAACCTATATTATCGATGTATAAAATCTGTGAAAACATAAAACGTGCAGTTTGTCTCCCCATTTGCCACCCATGTTATACCACTGCAGACAACTATAAGCATTACTCCTTCCCCCCATCCAATTTAAATTGTGGCACTGATTCAGGGTATTTGAAATACTGTTGAACTATTTAATTTAGCTTTAGTTCATGCATTTAAAATTGTTGCCATTTATCTCTTGGACCCTTTGCAACATGAGTATTATGAATCATATGCTGCTGTCAGAGACAATCATAGTTTTTAATATATTCTCCACCAATTTTGAACTAATTTAATGACAAAAACTATCATTCTTAGAAAACAAATATCCAATGTGTACAATGGTGCCATCTCTCAGATACATGTGAAACAAAGTGAAATAAACAGCAAGCTATAAATGTCTGGCTAACTGGACTTATGACCAGAGTTGAGAATACTGTTAGTGTAGAAAAAGTTTAGATGCTTTTTTTTTCATGCTATTTCATTAAAAGCCGTCCCGTGGCCTTAGCGCACTTGGCTACTAATCTAAAGGGACCTGGGTTTGAATTCCGGATAAGGCATGGACGTTTGCGTTTTTCTGCCAAGGTCCTGCCATCCTCTCAGACCTTCTATTGTGGTATATAAACTAACAGGCTCCTATCAAACCTTTGTGGCAAGCAGCTGCTCGAGGGGTATTTTTTTTATTTTATCTCATTAAAAGAACTTTTTCTTTTACCTTTGCATATCCTTAGTCTCTTAATCATTTGAGATATATGGATTTCTGAAACTGTTATCTAATTTTTGTATTTCATTTCCACCTAATTTTTTTTTATCTGGTGAATATACAAAACTGAAGTTAATTTACGTTATTTTTCAAGGCAGAGAAAAATTTTTATGACCCAGATAATACTAGTGACTTACCAGATACTTTAATGTAGTGTTTCACAAAGTTTAAGGAGCTTAGAACTCCACAAGTTGCATCCCATGATTGAGAAATGGGGCTTTTAAACAAATCATTACACTGGCAAAAATGTGCAAATTTTTACTCTATCATATGGGTGTTCACTCTAAAAGTAGCCCAATGTTTCAATAAAAATCACTTGCAATTTTTAATGTTGTATGCCATTTTTAACACAAAATGACATATTATAGTATGATGATCACTAGTTCCACTTTGCCAGAACAGAACACATGTATAACACACAGACACAGACACAATGTATAATTATTCTGGCTGTTTTTCACATACGAAAATCATATTCATAAATATTATTGTCTATTAATAACTTAGCCATCCCGTGGCCGAGTGGTTAGCACGCTTGGCTACTGATCTAAGGGACCTGGGTTCGAGCCCCGGATTATGCATGGATGTGTGTGTTGTTTTTCTGCTGAGGTCCTGCCATCCTCACAGATCTCCTACTGTGGCATATAAACTGACAGGCTCCTGTCAGACCTCTGTGGCAAGCAGCTGCTTGAGGGAGTATTTATTTATTTTTTATTCAATAACTTAAAAAGCCCCAGTGTTAATGCTTTAAACAAACATAAGAGTTGTTTCTTAATGAAAAGTTTTTAACAAACACCTTTAAAGCATTAATAATAATCTATTACATTTTCAAAAACTGAAACTTTAAAACCTTGAGAATCTTTCCCTGAATATTTTCCAAATGATCATAATTTTGTCATTTATTAAATTCTAAACAAGTGCATTTGGAGACCACAACTATTGAAATTCTTTCCGAAATTAAAATATACTATTCTTGCATCATGTTGCACAATAATAAGAAACATTTTCAATTACTAGGGGAGAAACAGCAAATTTTTAGAGATTTAAAAATTACATTCTCCCCAAGATTCTTAAGGATTATTCACTTTCATAATAACTAAAGTTTTCTTCTTTAATGCTGTATCAGCCATGACTTACTACAGGAGAATTTGGAATCAAGCTTGACATCATCATGTCAGAATTTTTCTTATCACAAAAAACAACACTACTTTTACCTGGGAAAACTACATTTAATAATATCCCAACTTTGAAGCACATACAAAATAATCAGGGCCAAATTTCCCCTTGGGCAATTGAACATGTGCCCAAGATAGCAAAATGGAGGGGACAAAAGATTTTAAAAAAGAGGAACTAGAAAGGAAAAGGAAAAATCTACAAATATTTACATAAAATAGGTTGGTAGGTGATGCATGTACCTGGGCCCAGTTCTGATTCTCTGTTCAAAAGGTATTTATTTCAATTATTCTTTTAACTATTAAGTTTTTTCTAGCACCAATTTTAAAATGCATTATTATGCATTTTCAACAGTGATGAAATTTTATAATAGGGAAAGGGGGAATAAAAAAACTATCCAAATGTGGCAAATTCCTAATTCTGACACTGAAATCAATACTTTAATATAGTGTTTGATAGTGGTTCCATAAATTTAGATATTTACATTTGTATGTATTTGGTGCCCTTTTAACCAGAATTTCATGAAGTGGTTTGCAAGTCTGTTCAGAAAGCTCAGCTATAAACATAACATGTTCATTTTACAACCTTAGTCCCAGACAAGTTAGAGTAGCTGCAGTGGATTCCAGGGTAAATAAGTCGATGAACAAAGGAGTGGTAAAAAAAAGAGTGTGTGCATTAAAAAAGGTTATAATTTGAACTGCAAGTGATTTTGGTTACAGAGGGAAAAGCAAAAGAAAATGACAGAGATTTCAGTAAGTTTGTAGATATACTGTAAATTAGCAAGAATAGATTTATGCTTTTAAGTGAGAAATACTGCTATAAATGAATAGACACAAATAATATTAGTTTAACAAGTAGATGGATTAAACTAATGTTATTCTTGTTAACTGCTAGTGTCCATAATTCATTAAGAACCAAATCCTGTTCAATTTTACATGCAATAAACCTGGAAAGGTGTAAAAAAAAAAGAAAGAAGGGAACATAGACATGCAGAGAGACCCTACAATATAAAATTCTCCACTAAGGAAGAGTTAAAAAGAAAAGTCAAAAAAAATAAAACTAAAATAAACATTTATAAATCTTAAGGTTGAAATTTACATATTTTTAAAGAACCCCAAAACAAAATATATGAATGGTTTATAAATGTCAATGAGTTTTTAAGCTCTCCGAGATTCTAGAAGATTTGAAATATATTAATAAAATACTTTTACAAGCCAAAGATGTATACAAGTTGAGAGCAATTTGTCAGTCATTCCTATAGAGATATATTACATTAAGTACAACTAGTAATTGATTCCATTTTATGAAAAGCCAAGTGATGATCTTACAACTACATTCAATTCTGATGGTCACTATTAGTTTTGGCAAATTTATCACTGTGTAGTAGTAGTATATCAAATATATTACATCTTCTATATTTTACTATACAGGTGGCACATTTGATCTGATGAACAATTGTATATGAGGGTTCAGTATATTGGTATTTCAGGATACAGTATATTCAGAGGTTATACTTAGGGGTTATATCATTTCAGAGAAGGTGGAGCAACTGAATATAAAAATTCTGCCATCTTATTTAATTTTAATGTATCACAACTGCAATAAAGCTAGTCATGTATAAAACAGGAAAGAACTTATTTTTGAATAAGTAACATCTCTAAACATATAGATACCTAATATATTTAAGTGTCAAACACCACTTAACACACTTTAAAAGATTAACTCAAAAGTCCTGCTAGTAAATTTCTTCTGTAACTTTCTTCACCATTTCCAAGAAGTCTTGATATTATTTAGCATTAATCTTTTGAAACAGAAGTAGATTTTCAGTTAAATAGACAAGTAAGATTCAGCTACTTTAATCCAACAAGAATCAGTATATAATGGAATGTATATTTACTGAAAAGCTGTTCTCATCCAAAGTTTTTTTTACCCTTTGAAAAAATTATTTAAAATTACTATGCTAGTGCACAAAAAATACACAACGTGTCAGAAGCTGAGTTTTATTTATTGGAATGTACCAGCTATTACACATATGTTTATATGTTATACCTGGAGGAAAGAGATGTTTCCTTGGGTTTTTAATGTGGAAAAAATTACCTACTCAGCCAGCAATTTAGTGTACAAGTTCAGACAAAAAAAAATTAAACAGGGTTATTTAAATTGTCACTGCTGCTGTTCTAATAAACTTGATTGGAACATGATAAATAGATAAAACTTATAACCTAAAATCAAAACTTTTGAAAGTATTGTTCAATTTCTATTATCTACAGTATGCTGATGAAATTCTGAAATTACCATCATCATCATTAAGGAAATAAATAGTTCAAACTTACAAAATGTCATGGAGTAGCAGTAAAAATTTTAAGTCTATAGTTATATTTGCAGAAGTAATGCACACATAGTTTAGCTTAAAAAGTAATTTAATGACTAGTATGTTAAATAAGAAAAAAATTTAATAAAAATTTTGGAACATTATTAACAATAGTCAATGATTTCAAATTCTACAGTAATTAAAAGTCCTAAGAAGTAATGCAATATGAATAAAAATGTTAGTATACTTTTGTCTTTTGACTACCAAAGTGATTGCAAAATTACACTTAGCAAAGATATTTTAAGAATATTTGCTAAAAAATATTCTAAGCATTATATTAGAAATATTATATCTGGCTATTTTAGCTTTTTATTAAACATATCTCTCAAATATTATTTATGCCATTACTGAATTCCTATGATAATTTACATTATGGGTGCTTTAACATATTAAATTGCAAATAAGAAACTTCTAGTAATACAAGTAACATTTTTATCAACGTAACATGATACTATTTAAAACTAGTTGTTTGAAGAAATAACTTTAAAACAATGCAATTAATATGTCATATAGGTATAAAATTACTGAAAAATAGTTAAGAATTATCACTGGTGAAGAATAACTTGTAGGTTTAACAAATTAAAAACCACCTTACTGAAAAATAAAATTGTGAACATTTACTGCTAATAACCATTTATGGAACTAGCATAAGGGAACCATAAAAACTTCAGCTTCCCATCTTGATAAGACAGAAGACACATATATTTGCACCTTTCATAGCAATCATGTTCTATGCACAATACTTATGTACTCAAACAAATGGTCACTATTATCTTCGTAATCAAACACACTTCTTAATGTTATGCCATCTGGACGGCTATTTCTGAAAATGATTGTCCAGTTGTACTAACTGCACACTTTCACATTTTCTCCATTTAGTATCTGTGCTGCTGCTTTATTATAGTGTTTAACTATTGAAGTACAGTGTCCTTTCTTATCTGTAAAAACATACTTTTCTTTTCTAGCTTACATGTCATTTCTTTCATTTAAAAATCTGTTCCTCTTAAAAGGCTGTGAAAATAATGTGAATCAGCTTGTAACTGATATGTTTTAGTTCTAAAACCACTGTACTTTTCCTCAAGTTCATACAATACATAAATTATTCTAAATGGGAAGACATTCATTTTATATGTTAACTTTATTCTTGAGAAGTTCAACAGTCCCTGGTTGTTGGAGATCTCTGGAATCTAACCGCATTTGGTATATCTGTTCAAAGTTGCCTTCACCAGTAGAATTATTGCCTCTACTTTGTCTGAGTCTTTCTAGGAAACTGCTGATGTGGCTGAAGGTTCCCTCTGTATTATGGTTAGCATCCCCATTGAGGTCTTCTAGGGCTGATGTGAGTTTTCTATTGAGCTCACTTTGTTCAGATAACTGCAAAAAAAATTGATTAATAAAAGCTGAACCTGTTTTATATCTACAAAAATGTAAAGTGAAATATTGTTAGAATGTATATAAACTATTATTTAAATTCGCTATGCTGAAATAAAGTTCTAGCATTATGCAATATTTAACAAATATTTTATTGTTTGTTACATCTAAATATTGTTGATTTATGATTGTTGTAAATAATATTTCACTATGTGTTTAATATCTAATATATCCAGTTGTATATTAACCCTTTCTACATTTATACATCGTGATTTTTCTTAAAATTTCACATTTCCCTCTTAACTGCTAATAATAACATAAAATTACCCTTCAAGCAACTGTTTGCCACTGAGGTCTGACATGAGTCTGTTATTATAATACACTACAGAGAATGTCTGCGAGGAAGGTGAGACCTCAGTAGAAAGACAACATAAGAAAATAAATATGAAAGCCTTATTCAGGATTTGAATCCAAATCTCTTTAATCACTAGCCTAGCACACTAACCATCTGACCACTGAGATAATCACAATCATAAATATACCAATATGTATACTGGTATATTTATGATTTATGTCTATATATATATACACAATAAGATACTTAATGTAAATTTGATATTCAGTATTTTCCACTAGTGATCTAGAAGTTAAAATGTTATGTTCATAATGCAAAATTGACTTGTAAAAGAATGTGTGTACTGCAGAAGTCATAAAAGAAAATTACTTATTTTCTTTTATAACTTCTTTAAAATTATTTATCAAGGAAGTTTGACAGAAGTCTGAAAAAAAGCATCTGTCTATTCTTCAGTATTATTTGCTACAATCATACTGGGAACCTATGCATTGCATCATGTTTCTCTATGACATTCACTAATTCATTATAAATGCAAATCTGAGTTAATGTATTTTCTATTACTAACTTCTTTCATAACAGGAAAAACTTTAAAAACATTAATCCAAAAATTCAGAAATATATTTAGTAAACTCAAAGTATCATATCTGGGTTCTCATTTAATTTTATATAGGCATTTGAAATCATTGACCAATGATTGAAAATTCTTATTCATCCTCATAAGAAGCATTAAAGCATTATAACAGGTTATTTTATAAAATTAACCATAAAATAAACAGATTATAATATATGGATATAATAGTTCTCTGAAGATTTTATGTGCAAATTAAAAATACAGCAAGCAAATCTGCAAAAATATACAACTTAACAAATTTTTCACTCCTTTTCATTGGGGGGGGGGGCTTTAGAGAAATTATATTTACTGGCAGATAATTTACTAGTAGATATGAACTGTTAATGCAGGCATATGAAGTTTCAGAAGTTTACAGATTACATCCTTTTTAATGTTCAAAAGTTAAATTAATATACTTTCATATCCTCAATGACAGTGGCATCCATGTATTTGTGACACACAGGATGTGAAATATGCTCAGAATATGGAAAGACTATTAATTAAGGTCTGATCTGGCAAACAAGAAACGATTTCTTCTCATTCTGAAAAAGTTATATCAAGTTCAAAGAGAATATTAATATCCAAGTAGGAACTCTTCAAGAACTAGTATAATGCACTCAGTAGGTGTTTGCATAAGTTTTGCCCTTCTTTCTTACTTATAATGCCCAAGTTGATTGAAAATCAATATGATTGGGTTGTTTTACCCCTGATGAATGTTTTGCTGCCCAGTGGGTTGGGTTGTTTTACCTCTGAGTGGAACTTTTTTGCACACCATGGGCTAAATGGCCAGGTCCCATGGACCCCAATGGTCGGGGGAGGGGACCCACTGGAACAGCTGTTGGGAGACAGATGGTAGCCTCCCGTCAAGGCCATCCAGCGTGTTCTTTAACGTGCACAGGGTATGGCTCTCCCACACACAGGGCTACGGCTTAACGTCCCATCCGACGGACAGCAGCCTTTCCAAGCCCATCGGTGTCCCCTACTGACCGTGGGAAGGGCGGGGAATTTTGCGGAGATAAATCTCAACGCTGACCCAGTTGGGCTGCCCAGTAGACTAAATAACTTGAAAGAAAAGGTCAGGGAAGGAGACCCATTGAAAGTGCTGTTCAACAGTTGATAGAAGCCTGCAAAAGGAAATTATTGCTTTTAATGTACACATTCCATAGCTCTCTCTCTTGCACTTGAAACCATAATTACATCATCTGATGGACAGTGACCATTTCAAGCCCAGCGTAATTTCTTTTATTTGACAGCCAGTAGTAGTGACTGTTCCAGAAATACACACTTTTATGAGTGTTTTCTGTTAGAGCTAACACAAACGGTGTGTTGTGTTAGCTCTAACTGAGGCAATAGTCAGCAGTGATTTTCAGTCTTAGCAGGGCATGTTCTTGTAAGAAAAGGCCTGTAAAAGCTTAGAGTAGATTTTAGGATTATTCTCTGTCCTATATGTCCAAAAACAATCTTTAATACTAGCACACTGATATCCAATCTTAGGAACATCAGGTTAAAAGACTTCAGAGATATACTACCAAGTGTGCTATCTCATGTATCAAAATCAATTACATAAAACAATCCACTTGTTATCCAATATTACCTATTGAATGGCAAGTTTTCTTGCTACTACCTTATTTATTTTGAAGCCAAATTCCAATTAATCATTTACATTTTCAGGAAGTTGGCTGGTTTCAAATTCTAGAGTGTCAAACAAATCTACAATTTTCTTCTCATCAAATTCTTCCAATACCTAAAATAATAATTCAGTAATAAAGTATCACAAGAAAATGTCCTGCAGACAAGAAACACTTGAAATAATCAGTTGAAAAAAAATTGGTTTTGCCCTGAATGATATTTGAACCCACATCTCCCAGAAATGTACTGGGTTTGCTTCAGCTAATTTACCTAAAATAATGATTTTTTTTTTCTTAATGAAACCTTATGCAAAATAAAAATAGGATTTGTGACAGATCAGTAAAAAACTTTTTTACTAATCTCTCATATTTTAATTTACTTCTGAATCAATTTGAATGACAGTAAATGTAGCTTTTACCTATCTTCACTATATAAATATATTTCTTAATATTATTATTCTAAGGGACCTGGGTTCAAGCCCCGGGTAAGGCATGGATGTATGTGTCGTTTTTCTGCTGAGGTCCTGCCATCCTCTCAGACCTTCTACTATGGCATATAAACTGACAGGCTCCTGTCAGACCTCTGTGGCAAGCAGCTGCTTGAGAGGGTATTTATTTATTTTATTTATATTTTAATTAAAATGAAGTTTTTATTTATCTTTCCTAAATAACAATCAAAAAGTGTAAAAATTATTCAAAAACTTGCAGGAACAAACAGCAGAAATATTGAAGTAAAATTTTGACCTTTTCTGAAATTATGAGGATTAGCCAACCTAATGGCAGACTGGTTTAGTGCACTTGGTTACTGAACCAAGAGACCTGGGTTCAAACCTGGATATTTGTGTTGTCTTTCTGCTTAGGTCTCACCTTCCCCACAGGGAAAAGACCATCAGGGAAAAGAAACCAATAATGTAATGCTACCTCTATATTACCATGCTGAAACATGAATTTGCTCTGAAATGCTCAATTTAGTACTACATTATGCTTAGTATGTCCTTTTATTTCCAAGATCTTTTAGTTCAGCTTTCTGCTCCTGAAGTCCATGGATGCTTGGAGCCTCTAACAGTAATCTATGTTGAATAATCATGCTGTCCCTCAAATGCACATGTATGAGCCATGAAAAATAAAAACTTCCATGCTATAATTAAAATTTGAGCATACACTATAAACTGTATTTCTAATTTTCCTAGGACATATCTGCCTGCCATGCATTCATTCATATGACAAAAAATATAGAAATTACAGAGGATTGCATGTGAAATCCCTTTAAAGTATAAAATATATGAGCAGTAGACATACATACTTTTTCTAAGAAAAGAACATACAATTTCTATGAAAAGCAGTAAGCATACAGAAATTTTTCAATACAGCAGAGGATTGCTGAGTTGCTTTACCTCTGAGTGGCACTTTTTTGCACACAGTGGACTAAAGTCCATGTCACGAGAACCCCAAGAGCTCAGAAAAGGTTGGGGGAAGGATTCCCACTGGACAGCTGTTAGGAGACAGATGGTAGCCTCCCATCAAGGCCATTAATTGTCTTTTATAACCCACACAGGGTATGTTTATCCTGCATACAGGACTACAGCTTTACATCCCATTCAATATATGTTGCTCTTTCCAGCCAATTGATGCCTCTTCTCACAAAGAATAATAAAGCAGATGACATGCAGTGTATACTACCATATACTAACACACTACAGCCCTGGTTTGTAGTGTCTGTTACATAATTTAATGAGCTGAGCAATGCAATTGATAGTTATTATAATGAATATTTACCTCAAGTTTCAGCTCTGAAACTTTTTTGTACAGAGTTTTAACCTCTTCATTTTCCTTCTCACTTTTCATTTGACTGGATGTTAAGAAGTCTTTATTCTAAATGCACAAATATTAAAATTATAATTCCAATAATACGTTAATATTAATAAGTTTAATGTATGAAAAATAACATGAAAATTTTTTATGCAATAAAATTCCTTTAATACTTTTTAAACTATCTGATTTTCCATTAGGAAGGTATAAAAAAAACTCAGAAGAAATATGTTGCAAAAGATAAAGGGTTTTTATTTAGAAATATAACAGATAAATATATGAAAGAGTTACTATTCTATGAATGGGATTCCTTGGAAATCCCTGAATTGAGATATGTCACCTCCAGGTTCGAGGTTTCTGCCATTTGTTGCCTGCCTCTAGCAAAGAACTACTCAAGTGAATTAGCAATAGCCTGGGATTCTAGGAAAATTGTTTTTTTTTTTGTTCCCACAGAAATTGTCACCCAGTTAGTTGATAATTTCTAGAAATTGGTATTTAGATAGTTGAGAACAATAGGGTAAGGGGTGCAAAAACTTATTTTGCAGTAATTTTATAATTTTATCATTAATTTCCAAAAGAATGCAGTCAGTTATTTACACAGAATGGATTTAGTTGTTTTTATAGCAAATCTACATCAACCTGTTTTCCATCATCACCTTTCATGAACAATATTTGTTTGATAATTTTTAAACCTTTCTACCCACTCATATGCTTTATACTGTCAAAGGCAACTATTACCATCTAAGTTAACATTATTCCACAAATTTCACAACTTTTATATTTCCACACAAAAATCTCAGGGAGCTGCCCCTTTTTTTAATGCCCACTTGACATTTAAAATCTAGCATCCAGTGGTATGTGAAATACATATATCTCTTACACATTTATGGGGAAGGAGGAGGGGGTCAGCTACTCTTCTGAAAATAAAAATTAAAGATTTTTGAACAACACATTGACATATTTCTTATGCTTTTCAAAATTTCCTCAATATTTATCTTTATGTGTAAAAACTAAACAAATTGGAAACCACCAGAACTTCTGAAAAAAACTAATGAATTTCCATCTATAAACTAAGATTTATATTAAAATTATATAATTCACCTGGCTATCCAATAAAGAAACTTTCTTCTTAAGCTCTGCAACAACTTTCTCATGATCAAATTCCCTGATTCTAGATTTTAGTTCATTTTCTTTAATCTGGTCAAAAAAAAAAATTATATTTTGCAGATATTGTTCTTTCTAATTAAAAAGTTAAAATGATTAAACATGAATGAGACAGATTACAATTTTCTTTAAGTTAATATACTAGACAAAATTTTGCCATTTTTTCTCATTTCTTTTATTTATTTTTGAAAATAGTCATATGAGGCTTACAGTTTCTGTTATACTTTTTGCATTTTTTCTTTTGGCTGACAAACTCAAATTGCTCCTCATTCATCAATGGTAGTGCAGATGATTATGAAATCATTATCAGCAGTAAGAAGGTCAAAGCTTATTCAAATACCAGGTAATATTACCTTAAACTTTTGTTGTAATAAATAATAATAAAAATAGCATACAAGAATCAATTAATATATATACTGAATGTATCTTAATATTTTGGTTACATGTTATTTTAATCATTATAAATTATTTACATTTTTATTTTTCAATTTTATACTTAGTCATATTATAACATATCCTACTGTTAAAGGTCAGAAGTGTGACCAAGTCACAGACCCCAATGTATCAGAGAAGTTTAGGGGAAGGGGAATCCACTGGAAATCTGTTAGGAGATAAATGCAAGGCTTACATCAAGGCTATCGAGCATGTTCTTTAACATGCAGAGTATGGCTCTCCTGCACAGAGGACTATGACTTTATATCCCACCTGTGGGGACAGCAGCCTTTCCAAGCCCACTAGTGTCCTTTTTCTAACAGAGGGAAGGTGAGGATCTAGTGGAGATAAATCTCAATGCTAGGACAGATAGGATTCGTACCCAGGAACTACAGATTATGAGCCTTGCACACTACAGACTGAGACAACCCCTATTTGGTATGTAACATGACCTATATAAATATTTGCTAGTCACAGAAGGATAAAGTTCTAAAGTTCAGTTGTTTCCCTGTTGAGAAAGGCCAAAAATTATCTTGGCCATGGTTGTGAGAAACCTGATACTTTAAAGGCAAAAAATAAAATTTAAGAATATATTTAATTTGCCTTTAGCAAGAGTAAAATATGACCAGTATAACAAAATTTTTGAAAAGATAATCCTTAAAATGAAATTTTATGTACAATGTACATTTAAGCATCTGGAATCATGAAATATCTAACCAATCACAGTGTTATGAATCATGTGCTCTTGTATATCGCCACCGGCATGCATTTTTGCTGCTCTCATTGCACAGCATAGACACTATATATGCCAGTATAATTCTTTAAAGTGATATTGACACATTTTCCTAGCATAAAAGTCAATTTTCAAACTTTGTGATCTACACAAGTGTCAGCAAAAACTTGTTTCAAAGCAGTTCCAATCCATAATTTTTTTTTTTTATCATTTGTTAAATTTAGGTAACTCTTATATTTGTTTGTTATTATCGTTTTAAGTTCATTAGTTAGTCTAATTTTGTTATTAGCAGCCAATATGCCAAAGTCTTTGCCATTTCATAATAACATGTAAAGATGTTCTGGACAATGTAATGCGTTGGAGAGTTATGAAATCACTTAAGAATTCACAAAGAAATGCTTGTTAGAACAGACAGTTAAAAAACATTACTAACTTTTCTAAGAAGTAAACTAATACACGGTAAATTTCCTTAATAATGAATAATTTGTAGAATGCAACTGTATCATAGCATGTTTTCCATTGCAGTTCAGTACAAGGAAATTTCAGTGTATGAATATATTTTGGTCACCCACTCAATTTCATTATACTGATATTTCACTGTATTTAAAATATCACATGTTTATCTCATAACTACTTTGATGGCAGAGTAATTTTTCACAAATGTAACTGCTTGCTGTTTTTGCAAAACCGTCATGCTATTAGTTGTATTCTTCTAGGAATACATAAATTGTATATAAAATATGCATGGCTTCATAAAAAAATCATCTGATGACTATGAAAGCAAAAAGTGTAGAGTGCCATTTAATCAGAAAAGTTCAAATCAAACCACTCATTTTGTTCTTAGGGTATATGGCAAATATTTCTAAATATAACACAACTGCTAAAGAAAAATACACTTAAGTTTGTTTTTTCAAAATCAAAACAATTGATAATCAGAGTATATGATCAAACTATGTATATTTTTTCAAATACATGGTGCACACACACCTTAGTCAGCAAACACATGGTAAAGTACAAAATATAAAAATACCCTATTTTCTAGTTCCACTGTCTTCTTTTGTAGTGCTTCCATGTCAGATATTTTTGTTTCTTTTATATCTCCATGAACATGATTTGTCATTATTTGATCTCCTCTATTAGAAGCTGTTAAAATTTTCACACTGGTATTTTCACCACAATTCTGCAAAGTACAAAATTATATATAAATGATTAATACAAATCTTACATTTCTATTTGTAAGCCCTACAAACTTTTTTTGGTTATGCATCACTAAAGAAAGTATATTACACTACACTATACAAATATTAAAATGTAAATGCTCAAATGAATATAATTGGAACTAATAGTGTGAACTTATGGGAAAACAGTGATGCAGGTCTATTTGACTAAGCATAAGCTTTTACTGATTTGCATACCCAACTGTTAATTTAATCTTTTCCATAGTCAACTGTAAAAGACAGTTTCTTTTTCATTATTTGTGAAAAATCCTGTTTTTGACAACAGATGTTAAAAATTGTCTTTGTGGTTTCAGTGTTTCAAAATATAAGAAATCATAATCCCTTTTTGAAATAAAGATGATATTCAAATTTTAAGATGCATTTATACATATTAGCAGGTTGTGGATTATTCTTAACTTTTGGACACCAGTGTATAATTCTTATCTTCAAAAAGAAGAGTTGGGTTGTTTTACCTCTGAGTGGCACTTTTTTGTACACAATGGGCTAAATGGACAAGTCACAAGGGACCACAAGGGCTCAGAAAAAGTTGGGGGAAGGAGGCTCACTGGACAGCTGATAGAAGACAGATGGTAGACTCCCATCAAGTCAATCTAACATGTTCTTTAACATGCAGGGTATGGGTCTCCCACACATAGGGCCATGGCTTAATGTCCCATCTGATAGACAGAAGCCTTTCCAAGATCATCAGTGTTCCCTACTGACTGAGGGCAAAGCAGGGTTTTGTGGAGATAAATCTTAAAGCTGGCTAGGTGGGACTCGAACCTGCAGATTATGAGTCTGGTGCACTACTGAGCCCCCATCCCCACCCCACCCCTTCAAAAAGAAGAAATTTGTCATTTTCCAGCTTTAGTACCTATCTCATAATGGCATAAATACAAACTAATGAATGATTCAGAAAAGTTAAACATTAAGTCCATTAATTTCTTACAGAATGTAATTTGTAAATATTAATTCGATTCTGTCAAAAAAATCCTGTTACAGTTTGCCAAATCACTATTATCCAAAATGAAAAACGAGAATAAAAATTGCATCTAAAATAATCAAATATTAAAAAAAAAATGAGTTCCTATAAGTAAAAGCATGAAAAAGCAGCAATTCTGAATAGTAGAATGGAAAACAGTAGCTTTAGAAATGGATAAAATTATAATTTTTAATGGAAAAAATGTTAAAGAGGTATATTAATTTTTAAATGTATTATGACATTACCTGAAGGTTTGCTATTTTTTCATGCAGTTCCTTTATATACAATTGAGCTTCTGCCTCTCTTAATTTAACTTTGATAAGTTCCTCTTGAATATGAACTACTGAATTTTCACAGATTGTCTCTTTCAAACATTTATTTGCCTTAAGAGGAAAAAAAAAACTAATTTAGAAAAAAAAGTGACAATGTAAATTTAAACATTATGTAATAAATATGATGCAATGTACAAAATTTTAACAACTATCATATAGTAATTTGAATATTATTCAAAAACTTAGAAAAAGTATGCATTTAGATACATAAGTTAAAAAGTAAGCAAAGTAAAAAAGTAAGCAAACCTACTAACAAAGTTGCAAAATTAATTTTTCCCATAGAACTCACAGTTTTCCTGAATTTTTAAACAGTGTCCTATGTAAATTTACCTCAATTTCATATAAATAATTGCCACAGAGGTCTGACAGAAGCCTGTCAACTTATACACCATAGTAGGTCTGAGAGGATGGTGGGACCTCAGCAGAAAAATGACGCATACATCCATGCCTTACCCAGGGCTCAAACCCCAAACCACATTATTAATGGGTAAACACAATTTTCAACTCTGCAGTGTCCTCTGTGTAACAAAATTAATGATTATACAATTATTTAAAATTTAGCTATAGGTGGAAAATTTTGGAAAAATCTGACTAACCAGCAGTTTTAATCACAAGCCAAAGGCATGTATTAGCAAAAAGATGATGAATAAAATTTTGCCTTGTTCTGTGTGCATTAAAAAGAGCATGATATGAAATCAATGATACCACATTTAAAGATGAAAGTCAATGTTCATTTCCTTGTAAAAATCTTTTACTGTTAAAATTTCTCCTAGCTTTCAAAGTAGCAAATCAAGTTAAAAATTCACTTGCCATTGGCAAGGAAGTGAGTAGATTTCCTCCAACCCTACTAACATTATTTATTACTGAAAGAAGTAAATATATCATTTTAATGATAACATTAAAAAAAAGCATACAAACTAAAAGAAAATGCATACCATTTCTAAACTAAAAATGCATACCGTTTCTAGATCTTGAATCCTTTGCAAAAGATCTTGCATGGTATCCTCATTCTCAGCTTCCTTTAATTTAACTGCAACTAGTTCTCGTTGCATAGACCTAATTAATTCCTCAGTTTGATTATCCAATGATGAGTGCTGGGAATTGGTCTATAACGAAAAAAAGTTAAATGCAAATTAATAATTAAAATAACAAATTAACAGATTTCGAAAAAGGCTATTCTTTAGACACTTGTATAAAGTTGTTTCATGGCAACATTTCTATTAGCAAATACTACATCATTAGTGGAAATTTTATCTGTTCCTGCTACAATTTGTACATTAACTGAAATTTAATTTTTGTTTCTTTTTTCAGTTTTTATTTAGTACTTTCATCATTTTTTATGTCATTGAAGATTAACACTATGCTCATACCATAAATGACTCCAGTGTTAGCTTCATGAGAGTTACAACATTTGAAATCATTTTTACAATGAATATAGTGATTACACTAAAGTTTATTCCAATTGTTGTACAGTAATATAAGCACTTAAATACACCGAATAAATCACCTGCTAAATATTTAAAATCCAGATGATAAAATTTCAAGCAAAATTTTCATAAAAGAAAGTTTTCAAAAAATATATACATGTGAAAAACTCTTTAGTACTAGTCATATCAATCTATCTATAATCAAGTCTATCAATGATCTTAAAATTAATAAGCAAAGTGAATACTTTTGGAAAATATTGCACACACTCATAATAAACTACAAGGAACCTGAAAAGCAAAAATGACTTGTAACCTAGAATTGGTGAACAAAGTATACAATTTACTCAGAAGAGACTGTCAATTTACCTTCAGAATGATGGAAAATGAATAAGAAATCAACAAGTTCCATAAGTATCAAATTTGGGTAAGAGAAAAATTGGTGCAGAGTTTGTGCCACATTCTTTGGCCAAATAAGGTTACAGTGCTGAATCACCCTGTAATGCTCTAAAAGTATGTTATTATTATATTTGACAAATAGCTGAACTTGGGTGTCAGGCAATTAATTAATCTTGATAAAAAATAATTAAGGGTTCCTTTTTAAATAAACTTAAGATAAGGAAGAAATTAAATTAATGATTGTCCCAAAATAATAGTTAAATGAATATCACTAAACAAGCTCTGCTCAAAAGAGAAAAAAATCGAAGTCAAATACAATTTCATAAAAGTTTATCAACTCACCAATATAAAGCTTCTACAAAATGACTCCTCAAAATCATTCAAATCTTAAACTAAACATCTGCACTTTCTACCATCTACTCCTACACTCTAACTGTGCTTAGCCACACACTGGTCTAAAGCAAATGTAGCATGTGTCAACATCATGCCTGAAGCCACATTTGCATACAATGATCATGCGATTATGATGAAGTAAGTGGCTGGTGACCTTGCTCTCACAGTGGTTAGCAGCCGCCAATCAAAATGGAGTTGTGCAATCAGTAAACTGCAGAAGGAGAGAAGCGATGGTTCAAAGGAAAGAAAAGCACCAAAATAACAATTATAATGTAATAAATTAAAACTGGTTAGGGAATGCAAAAGTGAATGGTGAACCATCACAACTCCCTGTATTCCCCCAACCTGGCACTAGCAGACTTTTTTCTGTTTCACAAGTTTAAAATGAGATTGAAAGGTCACTGATTTCATATAGTTATTGGCATTCAGAGAAGGTGATGGCAGAACTGAATGCCATCACAGCAGGCAAGTTTTTCAAGTATTACCAAAGTTTATATGAGTGCTGAAATAAATGTATTTGGTTCCTTGGGACCAATTTTGAGAAAAAAATATTTTTATCCTATGCATCAGTTTTATTTTGAGGTCTTATTACTTTCTTACTGCACTTTGTATGCCTACTTTTCCACACTCTCCATAGATTCTTAAAAATTTCTAATCCATTTAAGGTCAAAATCTTCCCCTTGCAGTGAATTCCACATAACAAGATCAATAAATAAACTAGGGGAAAGGAGACAAAACACACCCTTGTCAAACTCCAGCAGTAGTAGCAATGCTAAACCAGTTGCTACAATCTTTACCAACTCTTGCACGTGATTCAGTGTTATTATAGATGGCCATCATAATGCTAACTAATTTGTCCCATATGCCATACGATCTCATGATCAACCACAATTGTCTGACTGATATTAGTAATGACTGATAGAGTCAAAAGCCTTTTTGAAATCTATAAAGCTGGTAACCACAGGTCTCTGAAACTAAACATTTCTCTGGAATCTGCATGAAATTCTTGAGAAATGTTGAGTGTCAGAAACCTATGGTTCTTAAATTCAAGTATTTAAGCAACAGGAAAGTGAAATTTAAGAAACATTACTTATAACAAAAGCTTACAAGTTAGCACCAAATACAGGGCTGTCAATTAATATCAGACAAAATTTTCATTACAATCATGTTCTTGGGTACTAATAGGGGATGTATTTGTGAGAATTTTAACACTTATGCATCACTGTACTTGCAGGCAATGGACCTTGAATACAAGAATGTGTGGGTTCAAGTGATTTTATATGAGCAATATCATTGCAATTCCACCACTCAGAATGCTGCTTAATGCCATGCCAAACACTGATGGAGGTGACTTATCAAATCACCTTGCTCTCACCCACAGCAGTAGATTTTGGTCATTTTCTCTTTTTGTTTTCTGATTCTCACAAAATACCAATTTTAAAACTATGCCTTCTTATCCAAAAATTACAATATTCTGCATTTATGTTTTTATACTTCATTACACTTATAAATGGGATATATCAAATTAATTATAAAAAAATATACATGTAATTTTTACCAGAATCAAAGGAAATGATAATTCCTTTGTTGTAGTTACAAATTCCCAGTACGTGACTTAGTTATAATAAATGGACGTGATGGTACTAATTATGTCATCATTATAAACAGTAAAAATGAAAAAAAAAATATAAATGAAATTTAAAAACTACTGTCTCTAGATAAAATTTAGTTTATTAAAAATTATTAAATTAATTAATTATTAAATTATTAAAAATTAAATAATTATTAAATTATTTAAAATTAAATAATTATTAAATTATTTAAAATTATTCAATTTATTTTTTATAGCCTAAAAGGCTATAAAAACTGTTTTATTACCCTTTTATTACCAACCCAGCCAAAACAGCAGAAATCTTAAATGGACTTTCCAATCAATGCTATTACTTTCTCTTCACACTTCCTACTTGCAGTTTGGGCTAATATGATAGTGAAAGGATTAAAAAAAACTCTACTCTTCCGTTTCTATAGGCGAGTTGAAATGGGAAAAAAAAATTTTTTTTTTCAAACTCACAAAGAAACAAACACCATGCCTAAAGTTGTCAGGAAGGTAATTAACAAAATATTACCTACAATACATAACTAGATAAATTTAATTTTCTGAAAACTTTATTAGTTAACTTCTTTGATGCACAAGATATTATTACCTCATTCAAGCTCCTTATTGTTTGATAAGCTCTTTCAAGTTCTTGTTCTGTTGCTAGCTCCTGCTGCTTTAAAGATGCCAGCTCTCGTTTAACAGCATAATTATCCTCCGCTTCTTGGGCTCTTATAACCTGCCCTTGCACTAGTCGATCAGCTAATGCAGAACTCTCCTAAAAATCAAACAGTAGGGAAATAAAATTAAGAACTTTAGGCCTTAAGAAGTATTAAAATGCTACATCAAAGATGTTTTTTTTTCTCTCAAAAACATTTAGCAAAGAAAAACAGTTTTTTTTTACCAGAAATGTCAGATAAAACTCACTGAAAACCAAAGAAGTTATCTAAAATTATACATAATCTTTTATGTTTCTATTAAAAACATATGTAAACACAAAACTGCACAATTCTTTCATAATCTTTAATATCTCTGACAAAGGGTAGAGAGTTTATGTTCTTATCTGTCTCTGTGTTATAGGTGCCATATTGATACTGGTGGTCATATTGTAAAACCAGATTCATTGAAATGCTCCATTATTAGCATTCAAGCTCAGCAAATATTCAGTTGATTTGACCTCTTCATTATTACAGCTGGTACAGAATCTGTATCACACAGTCTACCTCACAAAAAAAAATGGCATTGATACAGCAGCTGTACCACCACTTTCCTTCCCACATCATCAGCAATTAATCGCTTTTTGCGGTGCAGTGGGAAGCCCAAAAATTTCCAAGTTTATATCTGCATGAGAATCTAAAGGGAAGACATCATCTGCAAAAATCTGCGGGAGAAAGTGCATACTCCAGAATGAGATACAGCTGATCAGTTATAAACGGATTTCATAACAGGATGCAAGAGGCAAGTTTCATCAAAAAAGTACACTGAGAACTCCACAGAGCTGGATATCATAGCTAAGTTGCACTTCATAAGCCACTCACATGCACTGTTGTCATTTCCAGTGGTGCAATGAGCAGAAGCAGTGGAGAAATGTGATATGGTCTTATGAATCATCCTATACTTTTTTTCCAACAAATAGGTGAGTGCACATGTGGTGCTAACCAAAGGAAACTTACAACTCCGATTGCTTGTTTCCTACAGTTAAGGTACCAAAGGAAACTTACAACTCCGATTGCTTGTTTCCTACAGTTAAGGGTTCTGGAGGTTCTGTAATGGTGTGGGGTACTTTCTCATGGTATGGTTTGGGTGCATTCATTCCATTAGAAGGCAAGATTAATGCCAATCACATTTAACAGTCCTGAGTGACCATTTTCATCTAATGGTATAGCATTTCTTTCATGAAGAAAGAGCTGCCTTTCAGGAAGATAATCCAGAGAGTACATGTAGCCACCCAGTGGTTTGAGGAGCATGAGACTGAACTTTTTCACATACCATGGCCACCACAGTCATCAAATATCAACCTGCTGGAAAATCTATGGGAACTTCTGGAATGATGCCTCAGACAGTGTTTTCCAGCTCCATCAAACAAGTAGGAATTGAACATGTTTCTTGTGGACGAATGGTGTCATATCCCTCCTATTGACTTTCAGACACTGGTAGACTCTATGCCATGACGTATATAGGCTGTACTGGATTTGTATGACAATCCCACACTGTATTAGTGATTTTATGTTGCTGCTTCCTTTTTTTGTCCATTACCTGTATGTCAATTTCCTTATTTGGGAAGCATGAATTACAACAGCTGCCCCTAAGTGGAGTTTTGAATGCCCAGCAATATGGGAAATGTTCAGAAATTGTTGTAGCTCAAAATAAAAATTTATCTATTTGTTTAAAAAGAGCTGAAATCTCAATTTTATGTTAAAACTCTGTTACTTATTATAAATATGTGTGATTTTTGAAAGGAAATTTATGACTCTGACATAACTAGCTATGTGATAATTTTAAGATATTTTTACAACAGATAATCTTAAAATGCAATATAGGTATTGTGATTCTGTGATAAAATATTTCGAAATGTACTTGAAGTACACAAGGATGTTTCAAAATATTTGTATGTGAATAGTGAACTAATTTCATTATTAATTAAATATGAAACAAAACTGTAAGATTAATTTAAACTTTTTCATTTTGTTGCTTGATTGGAAAAAATTCAAGAAAAAAAATTCATTCTTTCTATCTTTTATTTCCTTTGAATTTCAATTATTTTATTACTCAGAATTAAATGATATTTCATTTGATATTTAGCATAACCCATTTCTGTTTTTGTTAGTTACTTCAAGATGTTTTTTTTTTGTGTGAAAATATTTCAATATATAAACTTTAGTACCAGAAAGTTCAGTTTCAGAAACCTTTTCCTATTAAAGATTATTTTAGAAGCTTTCTATTTTAACAAATTCTTTTGTATCAAATTTGGTTTTCTGCTGACATAAAAAAGGGCAGGGGTTTGAATTACTTTATACAAAACTACTAGTGTATAGCTCATCAAATTCTATGGTCAAATACTGAAAATTCAAAATTGTGAACAAAAGAGAATGGGGAAGAATAATGGTTCCAGGTTATGAAATCAGGATTTATTATAGGTAAAGACTTGAAGTTCCAATATAACAAATTTCCTATTGAAATTCAATGGGTTTCTTAAAATCATCCCCCCTAATGAAGAGGAAGAATAAAATGGTTTTTAAACTCAAACTGAGATTCTATCATAAGATTTAAATTTTTAACACAACACAGTATAGTAAGAGAGAGACTTGTATGAGAATTTTGGGAAAGGTAGTCAAGTATTTGTTAAGCATTCTGGATGATGGGGAATCAAATAGTATTAAATTAGCATTTTAAATTATGATAAACTATAAAAATGAGGGGGGAAGTGGTTCAAAGTTCAAAATTGGGCTATATTATAGGTACTACATTTTTTAATACAACATGGGATGGGACATGGAAAACCCATGTATAAAATTTGGTATTGGATAATCAAATATTTAGATAAATACAGATCAAAATCTGTTAATTCAGAAGGCAATTTTTCAACTGTCTATGAAGAGGCATGTACTTCTATTAGAACTCTTCCATGTGCTACATGCACTATTGAGGACATTGACAGAAAAAAATGCTATTGTAGGTTCAGTTTTCTGGATGGAAAAAAAGTGTTCCTGGCCTAGAATATGTGAACGTTTTTGAAACACTGAAAACAACATCGAATCTACAAAAACTGAAATAACTGGTCCAAAAATCAGTCTTAGCACTAACAGTTTTTGAGATCTCATACTACAAAGGATCAGTTCATTTACCTACATATACAATACTATAAAAATTAAGGCCTTTTATAATATAGTTACACTACTGTAAAAAAAAGTATACATCATTGTATTAGATAATAAAATATGAAACATAAATCAGAAATGAAAGATTTTTAATCACTCTCAAGCAATCAACTTTTTGTTCCTTTAAAAAACGAATTTTTGCTATAAGATCATAACAGGTCAATTGGCCTTTTCATTATTACAAAATTTCCATAATTTACTTAATTTCATAGCTTCAACACAATATAGGAAAAACGTAAATGCAGATATTATCATAATTAAAGTTTTTAATGCAGTTAACCTTTTTTTGTGCATGAGAAATACTTTATTACTTTTTCTAAGTTTCTTTCCATTCTTTTGTATTCACATTTCATAGTGCATAAAAAATGCAAAGAAGAAACATTCAATAGATAAAACTTGAGCTCTATTTATTTAAAAAAATTAAGACTCACTGTGTTATAAGACTAAAACTTTTATGTTAAAAATAGAAACACTTGTAAATTTTATTTAACAGTTGAAGATTGACTTCCTTTAAAAAAAAAAGTTCTTTTGTGGATTTAAGTCTAAAATATGAAGGGATATTTTACATTCCTTTCCAATTGATATGACTCATTATACTAAAAGAACTAATTTTATAGAATACCATTAACTCGTTGTCATTGAATGAATCTAGCTCAGTGTTGCTCAACCTTTTCTACAAAATGGTACCATGTTACTGTGCCAAGTCAGTTTATGCAGCAAATTTGAAGTTTATTAACTATTATAATTTGCAAACATCATATTTCAGTTTTCTTGTTGCAAGAATCATCAGCTAACATTTGTTCTTTATTTGCTTCATTGATGAAATGTCTCGCTCACACAGCTGTGCTTACAGCATTTGTTTTTAATGATTTTTAATATGATTTAGTGTATAAAAGATGAAGTATTTTTTAAATATAAATCATGTTGCTTTAAAATTTTAAATTACATTAATATGCTGTTTTCTGTCCAGACGTGCCACATGTTCATCACTTGTCCAACTCATTACACCTAAGTTCAAACAACTGTAATCATTTCATTTACCATTCTTCATTAGCAGTTTCACATTAGTACTATATAAAAGTTCTTATTAAATACATTATATTAGGTGTTGCCCAGACTTTTCTGATTACACAGTTGTCACTTCTTGGACTACAATCTATCCATATCACTAAAAGCATAGGGAATAATGAAATTTTATAAAGAATCTGATTAAATATCTATTACAGTTAGGGTAACATGTTTCACAATAAATGAAATATCATACCTGTTCAAGGTGTTCTATCCTTTGTCTCAAGAGCTTATTTTCAGTTCTTAATCTCTGAAATCACATGAAGTTATTAGTTTCCACATGTCAACTTGCATAGCATAAATAATAAAGAAACAAGATTGCTCAACATTATATATTAAAGTGTAAAACTTGGACTATAGCAATTTTAAGCTGGTGAGATTATGATGTCTGTAGCACATGTGCTGATTTAACCTTGTAATCAAACCAAAATTTTTATTAAAAAAAAACTGTAAACAGGATATAAGAGTTGGATTACAATAACAATGAACTATCATGGTTTTTACTTATGTTTCAGTAAAATCCTAAAACAATAGTTCTAAGGGCTGACAACTTAATTCTTAAATGCATTAGTTTTCAGTTTGAATAATACTGTTCAGACCAGTTTATTGAAGCTTGGACCATTAACATAGCAAGGATAAATATCCTTATAATAGAAGTGGATGGATAATTTTGTTGATACAATGTATGCATGGTGTAGACTACGGGTCACCAAAACATATTATAAGGGCCACGTAAGATCTTAAAAAGTGGGCAGATCAGGCCAATAATAAATATAAGGAGTGGATAATTAATTCGCGAATGATTTTTTTTTTGTCTCCTCACTCCAAAAAATTTCACCACCCTGAAGATATTTTGCATCCTACCTCCCCACTCTAAATTTTATTTTGATGCACATGGCTTTTTCACAATAATTAATATAAAATTTTACCGATGAAAATATTATAGAAACTTATTGTTGTTAACATGAAGAGGTTTTATATTTTTCTAAACTAGAAATTTTTTCACAATATTTCTTTATACTAAAATAGAATAAACTAAAAAGCAAATTTCTGTATAATTATTACATTTATTTTGAAAATTTAATTAATTTTATTTTAATTAATTAAAAAATTTTTGAAAATTAATTCAAAGCATAGAATGCTCCAAAAACAATTATTCAGAACATTGTAAAGCTCACTAATATAAATTATAAGTTTACATGAGCAAAACACATCCAAAACTTATCTGCATATTGAATTTACTAAGCAACACAAAGGTTATTTAGAACAGCAACTGCTCTTAGTAGAAATAAAATAGAATGGAAATGAATAAAAGATTAATGAAAATGCAGATATTCAAGAAGTTGGTGACAGTCATAGAAATGATACTTCTTTTGATCCAAAAATGTATTCAATGTTTACAAAAATGAGAAAATATGAACTATTAAACTAATTTCTTAAACTAATTAATTTAAATAGAAAAATGATAAGTTATTCTAAAAAAATAAAATTAACTATACATAATTTTCCACAGATCTCAAAATTAATACATAATAATGAAGTTCAATATTAATATAATCTATATTCATTAGCTATAATGTACACTGCACATGAAAATCTAAAAAATAAAAATAATACTTTACTACATTCTAATAATCAGTAATAGATATGTAAAAATAAATTACCCCTCTAACAACTGCTTGATACAGAAATCTGACAGCAGCCTGTTAATATAACATACCACAGAGAAGATCTGTGAGGAAGTTGATACTTTAGTAGAAAGACAATCACAGAAAAGAAACATTCATACTTATCCACAGCTTGAAACCAAATCCCTCTGATCAGTAACTAAGCATGCTAACCACTCAGCCACCTGGGTGGTACACATAAATAGTAATAGATATGCCTTATATACAATATTTCAAATGTAGTTCACAAGATGTTACCTTCAATATATAAAAAAAAATTTCATTTTCAATTACATATACAAATTTACATACTATAAATTTGGCAGTCACTAGCCAGTCCAGTCTTTTCCTGTATAGTGTGGCCACTGAACAAATTTAACTGCATTTAGTGGAGAGTATGATCTTATTCAATATCTAATTATAATTGGGTTAAACTAATTTTCAATTTGAAACTGATGCAACACTTTAGGAGTAATAAGATTATGGTCAAATTTATTGGTTATTACTGGCAGTTAGTTTGTAGAATTGCTTCTATATATGCTTTTCTTTTCCATTACTTTAAGAATATCTGCCATTAATGCTAATATTCTAATACATTTCTAGATCCTATTTTATGCACTAAAATTTAAAAAATAATATAATTTTAGACATTATGAAGACCTATTCATTTACTCTTTTTGCATATATGAAACTTATTCTATAATTACTTTGTTCTTCCTGATGATACTTGGCTAGTAAGACCCAGAGATTTGGGTTGTTTTACCTCTGAGCGGCACTTTTTTGCACACCATGGGCTAAATGGCCAGGTCACATGGACCCCGAAGGCTCAGAGAATGTTGGGGGAGGGGACCCACTGGAACAGCTGTTGGGAGACAGATGGTAGCCTCCCGTCAAGGCCATCCAGCGTGTTCTTTAACGTGCACAGGGTATGGCTCTCCCGCACACGGGGCCACGGCTTAACGTCCCATCCGACGGACGGCGGCCTTTCCAAGCCCATCGGTGTCCCCTACTGACCGTGGGCAGGGCGGGGAATTTTGCGGAGATAAATCTCAACGCTGACCCAGCTGGGACTCGAACCTGAGAACTACAGATTACGAGCCTGGCGCGCTACCGACTGAGCCACCCCCGCCCCAAGACCCAGAGAAAGCTAGAGTTTAAAGAAAGTTGAACTTTTAGTTTGTATGACCAGTTCCAAACATTTTTAATTTATGTAGTATTACATCATGCTGTTGGCATGACTGCAGTCAATTCAGCCCAAGGCTGTTATTGGAGCTGAGATTTAACAAATTTGTATATCCTTTATGTACAACTCAACTGCTTGTTTTCTCTAATATTTCAACTTTTATAACTGCACATTACTTGCTTCTTTTTCATTAACCACCTAGAAAAATCTGGGTTAGTTAGGTTGTAAATAGAATTCTAATGCATATCATTATTGTGTCAGACTCCACATTATCATTTTTTATTAAAATTCATTAAAAATAACTTGTAGACATCTGATATGGTCATTTGCTTACAACATTAAAATACTTATTTTTGAACTTTTACTGAATATTAAATTCATTTTACTTACTCTGAGTTCAACCATTTCCTCTTGCTCCTTGGCTTTGTATGATGTATAATCCTTTTCAAGTCTGTAAAATTAAAATGAATCAATTTCCTATTAAAATTTAGGAAATGTTAATAAATTAAAATATTCCAGATAAAAGTTAATAATACAAACATTAATCCTTAAAATTTGAAACTGATTAATAACTTCAGTTTGAAGCTATTGTGAAAATTCTCCTGTCTTACTATCAAGTAAGAGTATGGCTAACATTGTAACATATTCAAATTAAACAAAATAATTTTCTTTCAAAATAAAATTATTACACGAGTTACAAAATCCAAATTTAATATCTTTAAAACAAAATTTTCAAAAATTAATTTTATTTTCCTTATTTTAATGTAACTTCTCATTCTAAAATAATCAAACTGGGAGAATCATTGTTGATACTTCAACAAAGCAAATAATATTCAAATTAATTATACATTGATATTACTAACTTTACAACTGCAGCTTGCAAAACCTAGAGTGCACTATCCTCCAACATACACTCTATGGCTTTGCTGTCATTGTAACAACAGTTGCATCAACAATACATCATGCAGTTTGCATGTCATAAAAATTATCTTCTAATTTTATTGGTACTTGTAAAGCAACATCATTTGATCAACTTATTAATCTGATGATAGAATTTTTGAAATTGACAAAAATCACAATAATTTAGTAAATAATTGCTACACACAGCTATTTTGGTATTGTTTAATAACCACAATAAATGCTGTTATAAAATTTCGAAAACCTCAAATCACAGGAGTGCTATACGACTATCAGGTGGAACATATATATGAAAATGCCCTTTGGCTATGACTCATTGCAGTTCACACTTTTCTCTTTTAAATAACATATATACCACTAACCCTTAAAATCATCCTTTGTAGATTGACACAAAGAAGATCTAGAGTAGATAGAATTTAAAAGATATTTACCAGTTATAAGTTGGCTGGTACAGTAGCGATGGAGTTCGTTTCAGCAATAGCACTTTCCTCCAGCTGATTACTGCTCTTAGGCTGTAGATGTTAATATTTCCATTTCTTACCTGTCCTTCTATGAAGCAGTTTTTGATGTTTCTGTTAACTTGAAAAATGCAGTCATATTAGACACAAGATGGATGATCCTTCGCCATTGTGTTTCTTAGTCTTTTTAGATAAGCAAGACAGGTATATAGGCAGAGAAGCCAGCTGTTTGCAAAGTAAGCCTGATGACACCGTGACATGGAAAAATGGCGAAACACGTTGCTCCGTAGACAACTTAGAGCCTGCAGAGTCATTTTAAAATGTTTTTAATATTTTAAAATGGTGTGCAATGTTTTTTAAATGTTTTAAAGTTTAAGTCTTCAGGATGTGCACAGAGAGTAATACCATGCCAGTTTAAGCACAAAAAAGCTATTTGCCCTTCAAAAAACGTTGAAGTTGAACAGTGTCAGTTAAGATTTTGACAGAAGAATGCACACAGAAAAACAAACCAATGGTGAAGGATCATCCATCCTGTGTCTAATACGACTGCATTTTTCAAGTTAGCAGAAACATCAAAAACTGTGCTTCATAGAAGGACTGGTAAGCAATGGAAGTCTCAACATCTACAGCCTAAGAGCAGTAATCAGCTGGAAGAAAGTGCCATTGCTGAAACGAACTCCATTGCTGCTGTACCAACCAACTTATAACTTGTAAATATATTTTAAAATACTATCTACTCTAGATCACCTTTGCGTCAATCTACAAAGGATGATTTTAAGTCAGTGGTATATATATATATGGCATTTCAAAGAAAAAGGTGTGAACTGCAATGAGTCATAGCCAAAGGGCATTTTCGCACATATGTTACACCTGACAGTCATGCAGCACTCCTCGTGACTTGAGGTTTTTGAAATTTTGTAACAACATTTATCATGGTTATTAAACAATCACAATAAATATTATTAAACATCCAAATCAATGGTTAATTGTATGTAGTTGATGATTAATTATATTCCACTTGTTGAATAATCTAACATCTTTATATATAAAATGCTAGAACTTTATGAATATTAAAATATTCAAGTTTCATACAGGATGACCGACTAAGAACTTATTTCATCTTTTACATCATTACAGCATATCGAGTTGTGATTATCAATACACACATGATACCAACTATCTGTGCAAAATCTATCAATGCAAAAATTTCTCAGCAACATAATGTGAAATTGTTACCGAGTTATTATTATATATTGTGACTAGGCCCCAGATCTAGAAAAAAAAAAAAATCAAAGTAAGGAAAGGGGGTAAGAAACTAAAATCAAACTGGAAATATGTAAATGGGGCTAAGAGACTGGATTTTCAATGCAGTATAACATTTCCCCCTCCTTTTTCCAAGTCTTAAAAATTTTTTGAAAAAAAATTCATGAAATATAAATAAGTTTAATCATTTTTTGTCTTTATTCCCTTACTAGCATTCTGAGGGGGGCATACCCCTCCCCTCCTGGATTCAGCCCTGATTGCAGCTTGCATAAAAATGTTATTTATTATATATTGTGGCTTGCATAAAAATTACTATTATATATTGTGGCTTACATAAAAGTAGTCAAAACCAGAAGTGCATAAAAGCAGTAAAAAAAATTCATTAAAAATCACACTAAGCAAAAGAAAATAACTTTTTTTTTCAAAAACTTGTTTCTGCTTAATACATTACAAAAAAAAAATGCAGCAAAAAAATTAATGATAACCCAGAGATTGTAATTTCTTATTTGGAATAGCAGATGCTAACTATACTTTTATCCTTAGCCTTTAGATCACCAGAGTCTAATATTAGTTGATGCTAGGAAACTGCATAAATTGCCAGTATCATTCAGATTGACCCTCTGCATTAAATATGTAATATTTAATACGTTTTATTTTGCATGTATAATATTTCTTTAAAAATCACCTTTTCATTTACTCCTGGCTATACAAAGGTCAATCTAATCAATTCTGGTACTCTAACAATTAATGGAGCTTATGCAACCCATTTCACACCACACCAATGTGAAGTTTAACAAAAAATCACCATTATTCATAACAATCAAAATAATCAATGTATAAATATCAAGTAATCAGGAAAAATTAAAATTTCACATTGGTAGAACTTAAAAGCAAAATCAATTGTAACATATTTTATTAAATCCTGAGTTCTTGGCATCCTTGTAACATTGTCTTATATATCACTGTACATCAGAAAGTGACAAATAAGGGCAAAACAATCCAAATAAGCACTATTATAATTATTAAATCATATTCAGAAGCCAAAATTGCAAATACACTCATTTTTATTATAAAGCATATTTTCATTAAGGATTTGAATATGTATGTTTCTATTATGGGATTTGGCTGCAAGCTACAGAAGTATTAGGGAATTTTCTTCCCACAAGTTAGTTCTGGACATAAAGCAACAAACAGGTTGGTGCAAGTAGATTAAGCATAAGAAAAAATGGTTGTGCATGTGAACTACTACCATTCACTACTACAATTTTGAGCCTTTATCTTGTTCTACCTGCTAACACAGCATGTATGATCATGTTCATTGTCTTACAGTACTAAAATTTAAAAAATATCTATGGTTAAATGTTTTTAAATGCAAAACAACTGTAAGTGCAATGATTAAAATGTTTTGACTAAAAATTTTTCATAAAAATTGTTAAAATGAGTCTCTCTGTACAGTATGCTGCTCATTTGAGCAGCATACTGTACAGAGAGACTCATTTTAAGAATTTTAGAAATGAGACTGTGTGATGAATGAGACTGAGATTTTAAGAATTTTAGAAATGAGACTTTGGAGACTGTTACTTTGGCCACACTGCCTGTATGCATAAATATAGATTAGAAAAAGTTTTATGAACAGTGTGCCTAAAGGCCTCAGAAATAGGGGGAGACTTTGGATATGGTGAGCAGGCAATGTCAAACAGGACCTCATTAGAATTGGCCAACAGTGGTCAATTGCAGCTGTAGCTCAGAACAGACATGTTTGGAGAACTAAATTGTAGAGTCTGGTTAGACCTTCATATCCAATGGTTGCTTTAGGATTCTATATAGTAACATTAGACAACAAATTGAATTTTTTTTTTATAACACTGGTCAAATAGGATGTTCTCCTAAGTTCTTGGGAAAGAAGTTGAGATGCAAGTGCAAGAAATGGATCTTCAAAGATATTCGGCAGCCAAGATTTTCATAGTTTTTGAGAAAATCTTGAATGGGCTGATGGTAGTTTTCCTCTTTGCGATTCCCCAAAAAACCCTGGACCCCAGACCTGAAGGATTTCCATGCGGGCACTCTTTCATATTCAGTTTTTCTTCGAAGACAATACGATTTAGTAGCTTCCTGATCTGAGGACCGACAAAGATCCCTTCTTCGAGTTTGGCATCACTTAATTTTGGAAAATTTTCCTTCAAGTACAAAAATCCTTTACCAGTTTTGTCCATAGCCTTTACATAGTTTTCCATAAGTCCCAGTTTGATAAGTAGTAGAAGCAGAACATCAGAGATAGGTTTATATCTCACATTACTCTTTCCAGGAATAAAAACATCTCTTTTGGGACAGTCTATTGTTTTGTAATGTTCCTTTCTGGCCCTACTGTCCCACAAACACAGAAAACAGCAAACTTTTGTGAAGTCTCCTTGAAGCCCGAGCAAAAGAGATATGACTTTTAGGTCACCACATATCATCCACTTAAACTGGTCATGTTTTATAGTACTAGTATTTTTTTCCATGCTTTCATAAGTTTCCTTCATTCCCACAGTGTGTGTCACTAGAATGGAAGGTTTTTGGTTTCCTTTACACAAAAGGACAGCTATTAAGCTGAATTTTGATGAATCTATAAATAGATGCCATTCCTTAGGGTCGTGAGTTGTTCCAATTTCCTCCATCAGTCCTGAAATATCTGTGCAGAAACACAAACCATCTTGCATCTCATAATAAGCAGGTAAAGTCAAATTTCTCTTTCTGAACAGAGAACCTCTGGTACCCTTGGCCAGAAGATTCCACTCTTGAAATCTTGAACCTAAAACCTCAGCTTGTTGTTTGGAAAGTCCTAGGTTTCGAACAAGATCATTTAGTTCATTTTGCTGAATCAGATGAGGTTTGTCTAACTTTTTAGGGTGTATGTAGGATCAGGATATGTATGTGCCTCAAAGTCTTCCTCTGATGAATGTGAATCCATCCGTCCCAGTTGGTTGGAGGTGTTGGTATAGGAAGATCTTCTCCATGAGGAACTTGGCCTTATTGCTGAAAGCACATTTGGATATTGTATTTTGCTTTCATTCTTTTTTGAATAGCCCAACACTTTAGTTAAACAAAAATAGCAATCATGCAAGTGACCAGTTGGCTCATGCCAAACCATCAGACTGCAAAGGGCATGGATTTTATCTTACCTTTCAACCATTCACTCAGGCCAACAAAGCACGAAATGCAACACACATGTGGTGCCCATGTTTTGTCCTGATCTCCAACACTACATCCAAAATACAAGTTCTTCACAATCTTTGTCAAAGAATGACCCTGAGATTTTAAAATAAAATTTCCACACACATATCAAAACTTATCTGGCACATTAAACACATTAGCTATGCTGCCTTTGTGCTATTTAAATGACAAAATTCACTCTTCAACATACAGCACGTGTTCCTCCTACAATGAAAACAAGAATGGTAGTCTGAGGTTAGGTTACTGTAATGTTTTCTCCCACTTGGCAATCAGTGTTGCCAGCCACAAAAAATAAAATAACTAGTATCCTCCCAGTTGCCTGGAGGTGTTGGTTCAAAAAGATCTTAATAGGAGTCAAAATGACCATTACATAAAAACGTGATGTGCTAGCCATTTTTTAAGGCCAGATCTGAAATCGGCACCTGAAAAATAGTTCGCAACTACAACTGTTCATGTTATAAAAACCTTGTAAACCAGTGTAATTAATTCCACTTTTCCAACAATCATATCTGAAATTGGGCCATATCTGAAATCTGCCAAAATGATACCAAATTTTAGTCTCAATTGGGTTGTTTTATCCCTGAGCACGCAGATGGAAGCCTTTCATCAATGCCATCTTGCATGCTTTATTATGTAGGGGATATGGCTCTCAGTCACACAAAGCCACAGCTAAATCACTCATTCGATGGACTTTCTAAGATCACCAGTATCATTTTTTTACTCATTGATAGCAAAACAGGAACTAGAGAAACACAATAAGTTATTTAAAATATTGAATTTTGTAGAACTTACTTTTTCATTTTCTTACAACTATACTTTACTTGCATGGCCAAGGTAATCAAATAATCAGGATCTGCCTCGCATTTTGCAGGCATTTCTTTTTGGAAGTACTAGAAAGAAAAATATGGAATTAAACTTCAATGCTTGTTATATAAATGCTATATTATTTTTAAAAATGGAAAAACTAAGAAAATACAGAATGCAAAATTTCTAATGTTTGGAAAATTACTAATGAATTCCAATTATATATAATTTCATACATATTTTAATGTCCACAATCTTTAATGAATAAATCATTATTTTTATGATATTTTACCCTTAGCATTCCTTCCATGTCATGCTGAAGTAAATCTTCTTTACAATACTGCAAAATGGCAATACCAATTCTAAATATCATCTCCATTCCCTAAAAAACATTTAATACTCCATTAGAACAATTATACAGCATATTAAAAATTTTTATTGCTTTGCTTATACATAGAAATCTATTTCATATACTGCACACTTCAAAAAAAAATCTGTTTTATAGTACATAATACAGAAATACAAAAATTGCAATAAAAATTTGTTTTTTCAGAATATATTTTTTTTTATTACCAATTTGGAAGAAGATTTTCTTTTTAAAAAATGAAAAAACTGGAAAATGCAAAGTTATAATTTTTAATAACCAATTTAGATTTTACACCAAAAGTTAGATAAAGTGCAAAAAAAAAATGGAGCTACTGGCAGCTTTGCACATTTGTTATTCAAGATCCCTATTAAGAAATCATCTTCATGCCATATGAATGGCTAAGGAGATGAAAAATGTTGAACAAATTAATAAGGCAAAATTATTTCATATATGAAAATGCTTCAATGATACAAATGCATTGTTTTGAAGCAGTCAATCAATCACTTGAATATTTAATAAACAACTGATTTGGTGGAAAAGTTTTTCAATGAGTTGTGATTTCAGACAATTCTTAGATATATATTTAGACATTTAAAAGACACATAGTTTCATTTTGAATTAACAAATGTAAACTGTGGCAACAATTTATGAAGACTGAAAGGAAACATGAGAACATCATCAAAGGAAAATTTTATTAGCTGGTGACTGAAACTTAGTGACAAATTTTATTTAAAAACTTACTGAAATTTCTTACTTCTTCTCTTAAAAAAAAGGGGCAATGCTTTTGCATTTCTTGTGGTGAAATATTTCTTCTCAAAATAAATCACCATCCAAAATCAGGATGTGTAAAAAAAAAAGAGGATTCCTTTAATATAAATGGATACATTTTAGATATACTGAAAAAAGGTGAATACATAATAAGTTTGATTCAATAGCAGAAGATAATCAAAGTCAAAACTTGTCAGAGTTTCTTCATAGTTTAACTTCTATGAGAAACCTTCTCATAAAATCAGATAAAAGAATTAAAGGGTGCTGTTATAATGTTGCTTCAAATTTTAAATATTAAGACTGCATTATTCACTTGAAGTACTACTGATGTTTTTTTTTTCCTCCTTTTATGATTGAAGCAGTAATCATAACAGGAATAATGGATGAAAATCAAGCTTTAATACCTTAAATACTTACTCCTTCAAAAGTATATCTGTCATTTTGGTGTAAGTCCCTATTGGTTAGCATGCTTGGCTACTAATCTAAAGGACCTGGGTTTGAGCCCCAGATAATGCATGGGTGTTCTATGTTGTTTTTCTGCTAAGGTACTGATGTGCACAGGGTATGGCTCTCCCATATACGGAGCTATGGCTTTATACGGCTTTATGCTCAATCCGATGGACGGCAGCCTTTCCAAGCCCATCGGTGTCCCCTACTGATCACAGTCAGGGAGGGGAGTTTTATACAGATAAATCTCAATGCTGCAGATTACGAAACTGGCATGCTACCAACTCATAATCTATGCAAAAATTACACATATTGAAAAATAAACAAACCTTGATTATAAACAAAAATTTCGGTTGTTTTACTTCTGAGCGGCACTTTTTTGCACACCATGATTCACCAAATTTTAAATATTAAGACTGCATTATTTGGTGGTTTTTAAATGGAACCTGTAGAACAATTTCTGGAAAATTTGGTGGTTTTTAAATTTTTAAATGTCACCATGGGCTAAATGGCCAATACTTTTACATTTAACCCTTTCAGCACCATACTGGCACAAAATGGTCAGTTTTAAATGGACTCATCCAATCAATGCTATTCCCTTCCTCTTCACAACCTTCTATCTGCAGTTTGAGCCATTTATTGTTATAAACTTCGCACTTTAATGATATTTTATAGATATTTTACGATATTTTATAGGGCCATTTTATTGCAATTTTGTTAATAATAAACTCTAATTGTACAGTAATTCTTTACTTAATGTTGATTCACTCAACATTGTTTCATTATAATATTGCTGATAGAGTAGAAAATACATATATGCTCCTTTAACGTTGCGATTTTCAGTTATTTTTAAGTATCAAGCCTAGAATATCTAAGTTATAATGCTGGAATTCCTGCGTAAGGACATCAAGAGAATAATCTGTATGTAACGTCCTCACGTTCCTGCAGAGAGAAAATGATTAGTAGGATTTTTAATCCTCACAGCCCTTCTATTATGGCATATAAACTGACAGGCTCCTGTCAGACCTCTGTGGTAAGCAGCTGATTGAGGGGAAATTTCTATTCCTTTCATTCAAAATAAGCATTTTTACACAACTGTGTTAACATCAAAAAATTGTATAGGCATAGCTTACCTCTGATAAAAACAAATCCATTACTCTACAAGCAAGATGGAGAGGAAGTGAAGATGTGAACAATGTAAGGAACCATGATGATGCATACATAGATGTGTGAAAACTCTGAGCTTGAAAATGCATATAAATTTCAGGTATTTGCTCCTACAATAAGAAAAAAATTAGCTCAAAATCATAAACATGCACAAAATACACAATACTAAAAATGTCATGCACAAATCAGTTAATTGTGTAATTTATCAATAAATTGCTCATCTTTTCTTCAAATCATATCATTATAAAAGGCTATTTTGTTCATTAATAACAGGTTTCATTAATTTTATAAGTTAATGAAATAGCTTCACTTGATTTTTAACAAATCAGATAATCCTAAAAATGGAATTGTAGTGGGGTTTTGTACATAATGGGGTAATGTGAAGTCCTTTGAACTACTTGTTTATTTGTAATATTAAAAATACTGCAACTGGCAGAGTGATATTGTGATTGTTTAATGTCTATTAGGCCCATTAGAGACTGAAAATAGTAAAAAAGACTGAAAAAAGTTACTGATAAAAGCTACTAAAGTGGTAAAAAATATTAAATTTAAAAAATAATTTAAGAAAAAAAATTTGTATGTGCAATAAAAATTGTCTCTGAATGTTTTTCAATTCCTTTACACTACATAAATGTTATAGAGCATTATTTTTTTGATGACATGCAATGTCTAAAAAATTAATATTCAAATATTGAATTTATTAAGACCAACAGTCAGTAAACTTTCAGAAACATTCATTGAGAACTCGATCCTTCAGATTTAAGAGTAATAAACAGCTGCCTAGTTCTTCAGATGAATTTAATTAAAATACTTAGGGTAAAAAATTCAAGACTGCTAGCCATGATGTATGGTGAGCTTAGGGCTAGATATTGGCCATTGAGAATGCTAGCAAAGGGAATGGAGGCAAAAAAAATATCTTAAGCATATACAAATATGTATCGACCTAATTTTTTTGAAGAAATTTGTTAAATACCACTAAAACAGAGGGAAAAGATTGATACTGGAATGGCATTCTGGCTCATTCTGATTCAATCTTGACCCCACCACAACTACCATCATCAACCCCCTTTGTTTTTTTTATAGGTCCAGTATCAAGAATGAACTGTAACATAACTTCACGTATAAATAATCACTTCAATTAAAATAAAAATGTTATGCACCTCACTTGCAGTAACATTACTGGTGTTTTGAGGTTCCATCATGCAAAATATATAATAAAAGTGAAAATAGGAATTTGCAATACACTGGAGTCTGTTTTGCAAATTGACTAAAACATGGGTGTCAAAACATAAATCTGCAAGACTGTTTTATGTGGACTGCGATTTGTTTTTTTATATGGATAATTTGAAAATCAAGAAAAACAAAAATAAATTAAAAACTCAATTTTAGGAAGTCTTAAAAACAGTTAGTATTTCAAATCTATACATATAATAGCAGTAGTAACCATCTGACTATGAGCTGATGGTTATGTTTTATGATCATAAATTTTGCCTACAAGCTAGTTATAAACAATTTTATATGATAAAACTAAATTAATGAATGAATTTAAAAAATCCACTCAGATGCATAAAAATATTTCACGTTAAAGGAAGAGTCACGAATTCAGGGCACCCACTGATTTTATTGATTTATTTAAGGTATTTTATTTGCAAATTGCCTCAATCTACAATTTTACATGAGTAATGCAATTTCATTACATTTTATCATACACCAAAGAGCCAGAACATTATGACCAGCATGTCTTTATGCAAATCGAAACAACAGCAGGTAAATGACAGCACATGTGAAGATCATGAAACTGTACAAATAACACCTGATACTGAGCTCTGTTAATTGGTGTTATTCTTGTTCTTCAGATGGGATAGGCAGTGGACTTTAGTGAGTTTGACAAAGGCCAATTTATAATGTCCACATGACTGGGTCAGAGCACTTCCAAGATGGCAAGGCTTGTGGAGTGCTTACAATCAGCCGTGTTTAAACCTTCAAGAAGTTGTCAGAGGAGAGAAAAACTACTAACTGCCAGCAAGGTGAGGGTCGACCACAGCTCATCGATGCTAGAGGTGAGTGAAGGCTATCCCGTAAGGTACAAGCCAACAGAAGAGATACTGTGGTGCAAATCGCCTGTAATTTGAATGCTGGTGTTGTGTGTGTGTCACAACACACAGTACACCGAACCCTGCTGAAAATAGTTCTGCTTAGCTGCAGGCCGCTCCAAGTGCCCATGCTAACCTCAGTTCACCATTGAAAGCAACCTATAATGGGCACGCAAGCATCAAAACTGAACCTTGAATGATTGAAAGAAGGTCATCTGGTCCGATGAATCTCATTTCCTGTTGCACCATGTGGATGGCCGGGTACAGGTGCATTGTTTACTTGGGGAAGTGTTAGCACCAGGATGCACCATGGGATAAAAACAAGCTGGTGGAGGAAATGTAATGCTTTGGGCAATGTTCTGCTGGGAAACCCTGGGTCCAGTCATTCATGTGCAGGAAATATGATGTCTACCACCTACTTAAACATCATTGCAGACCAGGTACATCCTTTCATGACAACAGTATGCTTCTCTAGTAGTGCCTTCTTTCAGCAGGATAATGCGCCATGCCACACTGCCCAGATTGTTCGAGAATGGTTCGTGGAACATGAGAAAGACTTCCAAGTTTTGCCCTGGCCATCAAATTCCTCAGACATCACTCCAATTGAGCATCTGTGGTTTGTGCTGAAATAGCATATCCAATCTGCAGAGGCTCAACCACGTAACTTACAAGAGTTAAAGTATCTGCTGGTAATGTGTTGGTACCATATAGCACAAGACACCTGTAGAAATCTTGGAGCATCCATGCCTTGCCAAATAAGAGCTGTTTTGGCAGCATGTGGAGGACCAACATCATATTAGGCAAGTGGTCATAATGTTCTTTAGTGTATATCATAAACAAATTAACAAACAGGTGGCCAGTAAATTATTTCAAAGTCAGCAGAATGCTCCTGCAACCATGCAGTAGAAAAGCTGGACCTGTAAGATGAACAGTTGTCCAAATATACAAATATGGTATAATGACACCACCTCCATTGGGATGCATGATGGCCATAAATGGGTGTAAAAGGTCAGCCATGAGTTCTATGTACCGGGATGCATTGAGAGTCATCAGTACAAAGCTCCCACAGATGTCCAACTGAAGACACCTCAAACCATCACTGAGTCACCACCAGCTTGTACTATTCTGACCCGACATGCAGGATCAATGGCTTCATGGGGTTGGCACCATACCCTCAGTCTCCCATCTGTGTGATGAAGATTAAATCAGGATTCATCACTCCAGACTATTCGTTGCCAATTTTCAATGGTCCAGTTTCGATGTTCTTTAGCCCAGGCAAGGCATTGAGCCTGGTGTCATGCCATTAGAAGTGGGACTCTTGTAGGTCTGTGACACCTGAAGCCGAGACGATAAAGTGAGTGTTGCACGGTCCATGCACTGACTTTCCGGCTGAACCTGTGTTCAGATGGGTGATTTCAGATAATGTCTGGCCCCTATCAGTCCTTACATACAGGTCAGACAGGGAAGCCCATGATCATTCAAGGCTGGTTATCCTTTGAAGTTTGTCCAGGTGCTTTTTTTTTGTCGGAATTTTCGTATTCCTGGAACACTCTTGAAACTGTCATACGAGAAAATCCAAGTTTGTTGACAATTTTGGGGATTGAGTGTCCCATCCATTGGGCACCTACAATCTGCCCTCTGTCAAATGCATCTAAATCCTGCACCTTTCCCATTACGCTTCTCATGACAAATGCTTGGGGAAGCCAAAGCTGACAGCTATATATGACCAGAGTTTCAGCCACGCATCCGTGCAAATTCAGGACTTGTGGTACTGAATTTGGATAACGTCTCCTATCCCTAATTCAATGGCACTTCAGTGTATATTGTATCTAAAGTATGCATGCACTTAATTTTTTTTAATAATTAAATGAAAAAATTATATCAGGGACCTTAAGGCTATATCCAGCCAATAAACCAAGTTTGGCCCATGAATGAATGTAGATTATTAATGTTTTCATTTGTGGTTGGGAAGTAACATTCAATTTAAAGCACTATATGCTTATTCTCCCAAAAAAATGTATCATATGGAAACTTCAGAATTCAACCAGCACATTGTAGGTATAAGTGTCTTTGTTCATATGGTTCACACATACCCTTATTTCCTATATCTATAGTTTAACCAAAAATAAAGTATTAATGTTCTAACATACCTTCATCATTGAAAACTAGCCCATTAACGAAAAAAGGTTAAACGCTTCTTAGCAATACTAAAAATATTTATATTGAAACTAGTAGAAAGACATCAAAATTAAATAGACAAAAACTGAAGATTCAAAATGGTGGGGGAAAAAGAATGGGGGGAAGAGTGGTTTTAGGTTTTGAAATCAGGCTCTATTACAGACCAGAACTTGAAGTTTTAACACATTTCTGGTCGAAATTCGATTCCTCCCTTATCAAGTAGAAAAATAAAAGTTGTCTAAACTCGAAGTTTGGTAGAGACATGAATTTTTAGCTCTACAAGGTACCAAAATAAGAAAAACCCATATGCAAAATTCAATGTATTTGGCAAATTATGGGGAGGGGGCTTGCAACAATGAGCCACCAGCAGCAGTTGGAGAATTCCCAAAAGTTATGTCAGCATGCTATGCAGCATTCTATACAGACATTTGGCTTATATATAATTTGAAGGGGACAATATTAAAGTATTATTAATAGACAACACTGAAAAATAAGTTTATGTGTCTTTCAATATCCTTTTATATTATTATCCTATTATCTCAATATACCTTTTATCATTATTTATAATAAAAAAGGACAATTTTAACCTGAATTTTTCAAAGTTCTTACCTGAACAATGCACTCTAACTGATACATGCAAAGACCCAATTCTGCCATGCTAGGTTTGTACATTTCCCTTAGTCTATAATCTTCCATTAACCTAACCATCACACTAAAAGCATCTTCTTCTGGCATCTGATAATATATTTATTTCACAAAAAAGCTTATTACATTTGAATTATTTGTTAACATTGACTATTAACAATATTGTTATATTATACATCAATATGCACATAGATTAAATCATTCTTTCACATGTCAGAATACTAAAATATATGAATATTTATAAACTGAAAGAACAATTTGTTTGTTATACACACTCATCCTCAAACCTCTCCTACTACACCACAATAATGGAGCCAGCTAAAACCCCTTGCAGGCTATAAATAGGTCAGATTCCTACCTGCTGTATAGTGTACCTGTGAAGACTCCATTCTTGTCACTGCAGAATGTCTGGAATTTCTGCATGTGACTATAACACCTGTGTACCAGGACTGCATCAAAACTTGCAACCGCTGGGGAAAATATGGCTGTAAATAGGGTGTTGATGTTTGAATGGTGGCATTGCTACTGTATAATAACAGAACAGAGGGCCACATTGCAAATGATAACATCAGCACTCAACAATGGGGTGGCTATGAAGGTTTGTGCAAAGAACATTCGATGCAGGATGGCACAACTGGGCTATTGCAGCTGATGCCCACATTGAGTACACTTGTTAACAGAGTGTCAATGAGTTATGAGGCTGCAGTGGATGAAGGAACAATGACAATGGACTGTGGAAGATTGGAAACTGGTAGTTGGTCTGATGAATTGAGGTTTCAACTACAAAATGGGCGTGTTTGAGAGGCCATGGACCTAAACTGTCAATTCAGGGTGTTACAAGCTGGTGGAGGTGGCGTAATGATCTGGGGCATGTTTATGTGAGCCATCTTGGGGCCCCTTGTACCTAAGTGAGGCCATCATCATCACACAAGGCTATGTTGATGCACTCACTGACCACCTACACCCATTCGTGGCTATCATTTCCCACAGCAGGATACCTTCTTTCAACAATATAATGCCCCATCACTATCATTTGGCAATGAAGTGGTTGAAAGAGCATTCCAGTGAGTTCACAACCCTCAAATGGCCCTTTTATTCTCAGGATTTGAACCCTATTGAGCATCTGTGGGACAAAGTGGAGTGATCCATTCAAGTCTGAAACCCACCACCAGCAACTCTCAGCACTTTTTGGGCAGCTGTCCTGAAATCATGGGCCACAATACCACCCAAACATTTCCAACACCTGGTAGAGTTCATGCTATGACATGTTGCTACTGTTGTGAGGGCAAAAGATGGACTCACATTAGGTGGGTGTGTATAATAAGTTGCTTTTTCAGTGTGTATATATATATATTTGAGATGTATTCAGGCTCAAAATGGCATAGAATGACTTCAGGCATGGGCTTAAAATAATTTAAATTTCAAATATTTCTTGAAATTTTGGAAAAAGTATAAATATTTTGATTATAATTTAAACTTTTTAATCCATTTTTAGCAATTAAAAATAAGCATCATGTGGCTTTTGATTGGAGTTTATGTATTCTGTCTTTAATAAATAAATGGCTCATTGCATTTGTAATGATACTTACCACAAACTCTCAATTTCTACTACTATTTAAAATATTGTTCTTCCAAATAGCATTAGCTTTTTAATTTTGCCATAAAATGATTGTAATTAATAATACCAAAAAAAAAATAATTAACAACATGCAGAATTTCTGTCTTATGATGTGTCAGAGAACTTTTTTCCCCAAAAATCAGCTGTCTCAACAATTGTCAAAATAGTTCAAGCTAGGGTGGGTTCCAAAACTATGAGCACATAATAATAAATAAATAAATACCCCCTCAAGCAGCTGCTTGCCACAGAGGTCTGACAGGAGCCTGTCAGTTTATATGCCATAGTAGGAGATCTGAGAGGATGGCAGCACCTCAGCAAAAAAACAACACACACAACCATGGCCACCACCCAGGGCTCGAACCCAGGTCCCTTACATCAGTAGCCAAGCGTGCTAACCACTCAGCCATGGGACGGCTTGAGCACATACTCATCCCAAATATATATATATAATAATTTGTTTTATTACCAAGTTAAAATCTTTTAGCTTGTTACCAAATAACTAGATTAAGTTAGATTACTTTGCTGAGACTTTTCACTTCACAATGCACTGAATGGCCATGTCACAAGTGAGAGTTTGTAGGGATCAAGATTGGATGACAGCTTTTTGGGGAAGGTAGGATCTTTATATTAAGCATGACCTTTAATGTGCACAAGATAAAGTTCTCATGTATGCCCAGAAATAACTAGAAAAGCCATAAGAACACCAAACAGATATTCAAGAACAAAACCTAATACTGACCTGACCCAAATCGTTCAGTAAAAACAAGCTATTCTTAACTTCAAAAATATAAAAATTCTAGCCTATGCAAGAAAAACTGGATTTATACAAGCAACTAACCATATACAAAAATAGACACACTGCATGTAATGACAAAATATATCAACCACCACTCCCATGGAAGCTCATCATAGACAAAAATAAAATAAAAAAAATTAACAAGTACAACACTAATGCAAGAGGATATGAAAACCAGTCCCACAACAATAGTGGACTCGCCAACCAAAACAATGGCTCAACCACAATAAGGGGGGCCTGGACATCAGATCCCTTAACCCCTAATATATAACCTCCACTCATATGGGCTGAGAGTGATGTCTCGATAATGAAGCTACAATCTCAAAATGCGTTGACACAGTGGTTCATTCAATTAGTGCATAGAGTGAAAAAGTTTAAATAACTCCCTTGGCGATAGACAATCACAAGCAACTGGACACAAGTAAATGCAAGTAATAACTGCTGGAAGTGTGGACAGAACAAGCAGACTGCCTAAAACATAAATATCGCACTGCACAGAATTTTATGACTATGTTTACCTTTATTCCTTTTCTACTGATGACTCCAGTGAAAATTAATTCAATTGCATGGGCAGCAACAATTGTTAAAAGTACTTTACAGTGTAATATGTTTATACATCTTCTAAATGCAAAACCCAATTTTTTAAATAATTATTCATTTATTCAGTTTTACAAAAGGTTTACTTCATTTATTATTGATATTTCCAATTAATTTACATCATTTTGGGCCATTTAAATCTTAACAAAATGAACAATTACCATTTCTTTGGCATAATTTTCTTAGATATTTTTATAAGAGTTTCTATTGCCATCCTGTGACCAAGTGGATAGTGCACTTGGCTACTGATCTAAGGAACCTGGATTCAAGCCCCGGGTAAGGTATGAATGTTTGCTTTTCATGTGCTGCTTTTCTGCTGAGGTCCTGCCATCCTCTCAGACCTTCTACTATGGCATATAAACTGGCAGGCTCCTGTCAGACCTTTGTGGCAAGCAGCTGCTTGAGGGAGTTTTTTTTTATTCCTTAATCATCTACTAGAGTTATGTAACATGCTTGTAAAATTATGCATCTGTAAACATGAGTTCTATCTAATTAACCCTTAAAATGCTGGGTTGTTTTACCTCTAAGCAGCACTTTTTTGCACACCACGGGCTAAATGGCCAGGTCACAAAAACCCCAAGGGCTCAGAGAAGATTGTGGAAGGGGACCCACTAGAATAGCTGTTGGGAGACAGATGGTAGTCTCCCATCAAGGACATCCAGCATATTCTTTAACATGCAGAGAGTATGGCTCTCCTGTACACAGGGCCACGGTTTAACGTCCCATCCAACAGACAGTGGCCTTTCCAGGCCCATCGGTGTCCCCTACTGACCGTGGGCAGGGACTAAAATGCTGGGTGGGGTTCCTAAAATGCCTATGGAAGGGAATGCACTTTTTTTTTACATGCATGTTTCACATTTCTCTTATAAAAAACTGTTATTTTTCATAATTTATTATTACTGATCTCATATTTATTTAAAATTATCTACTACCATTTCCAAAGTGTGGGACACAACCCCCTGGGGTGTGAGATTGGTTAGGGGGTTGCTCAATTTTCTGGAGAAGTTTTATAGTAAAGGTGAATTGGTTATAAATTCTCAAACTGTCACAGATTGATTGAAATGAAAAAAAAAACATTCATTGCTTTTAAAAACACAACCTTTGTAGCTACAAGATTACTCCACTAAATTCTTGCATGATTTGAAGTCTAATATCACAACAGCTCTTCATTTGTGACATTTGGAACATTTCCATGTGCATCTTGAATTGCTTTTTCTGCCATCTGAGTTTCAACTACTGACACTATTTATCACTGAAAAAGAAAACTGGGGGGAAAGCAATGAAATCTTTGCTAAGCTGATAGGATGCCATTATATAAAGCTTAGAAACCACTTATGATATTGGTATAAAGTTTATTAAAAATTTTAAAGGGACTATGCTGTTTGCCAAGAGTCTGTGTTGAATCTTGGTGCCTCATCCTAAAATAATGTTTTTTTGCAAGAAGATTTAACACAAAATTTATTAATAATTTGTATGTGCATATATATAAAACCAATAAAATAAACACCAGCAAGAAAGCTTTTACACGAATGGTTGATTTTAATGATGAAGCCAAAACTAAATATTATCAAACAATAACTGTAATTTCATTTGTTCCAAAACAATTTTTCACTGTTAATCACTTTTATTTAGCAAAATATAATTTACCTCAAAAAATGCATGTTTAGGAGAAATACTTTTACAAGCTCTGCTTCTTACCAAATGCAAACTATTTGAAAAACAAGTGTCCCTTTCAGATCTTTCAGTTATTGTTGACACTTTAACTAGCACAATGGTTCCCCTTTTCTACATCAATGCCCCCTTTCACCAAGTATTATTTTCTAATGCCCCTCTCCTGCACGTGTGAGTGCATGGTGGAAATAACCCAAAAATTTTCCCATATAAAACTAGTGGAAAACTAGATGGTGGTAGAGCCCATATTATTAGTTTGACAAACCAAACATCCCCACAAATTACTAAAACACCTCCATTGGAACCATTAGACTATCATCTTATTATCAAAATAGTGGAGCCAGTGTATCAAATTTGTTAATTCATTCTCTCTGTCCACCCTTCCTTGTTAGATATTTGCTTGAAAATTACATCTGACTCAATTGCTAACTTTTAGTTATTTGGATTCTTATATCAAGGCTCTTGGTTCTATCCAACAGTAGCTTTCAATAAATGTGATCTATGTAAGCTTGATGGTAGCACAATATATTAAAGATTATATAGCTGCCATGAAAACTGTCAACCTAATTCCTTCAACAATGCAATAGATGTAAAAGAGAAAAAAAACAACTATAATTTCATTATAAAAACAGCTTTTTTTAGACAATTAAGACATAAATATACAATTCTATTTTAAATACTTAATTCCAATACAATTATTTTTAGTGCTGTATGCTCTACAAAGTAACATAATTGGTGCTATTATTACCTGAAGTAGCAGTAATCCAACAATGAATGCACTGCCCTGGCAATAGCCAACTTCTCGATCATGTAAAGAATAGGCTTTCATTACATTAAATAGACTCTCTTGACCTGGCCCATCTTTTTCACGAAAGAAATCATGTTCTGGATAAGTACGTGCAATATCTCTTAGAATCACTTTCTCACATGGAGATGTGCTTTTTAGATAATCAGTGTACAATTCTCTGGCAGGACAGCTTTGAGCATTACATAATAATTGCCATACTATACTACGAAAGTGATGAGGAACACCTCTACGGACTAGATCCTGAAAATGATAAAACAATATTATGTTTAAAAAAAGCATTTGTGTATTAAATACTTTTGTAAATAAGAGAAATTATTTAAGCACTGCAAAGCTAGAATAATAATAATTAATCTTCAATCAACAAGATTATAAATTACTGCTACATAAAAAAAAATCAATATTCTTAAATGAAAAATTATTAAAACATTATATGAAAGAATGCTTTATTTTTTTTATATTTTTCAGTAATTTTTCAAATTTTCTCAGTAAGGACTATCAAGCTCAAAAATGTGCTATTAAAATTTTGCTTCACCAACAAAATACACTGAAAGGACAATTTACACCACTTAATCATATGTGTGTCTACCTTTCATCCTCATAACAGCAATATGCTGTGGCATGGACTCTACACCAGATGTTGGAAATGTTCAGGTGGTATTGCAGCCCATGATTCCAGGACAACTATGTGTAAAACTGCCAAAAGTTGCCAGTGGTGGGTTTTAGGCTTGAATGCATCACTCCACTTTGTCGCACAGATGCTCAATAGAATTCAAATCCAGAGAGTGAAAGGGCTGATTAACTCACACTAACCTTCCCAAATAGTAGCGATGAGATGGGGTATTGTCTTGTTGAAAGGAGGCATCCTGCTCTGGGAAATGGATAGCCATGAATGGGTGTAGGTGGCCAGCAAGTACATCAATATAGGCTTGTGCGATGATGGTGGCCACATTAGATCCAAGATGGCTCACGTAAACATGCCCCAGAACATTACACCACCTCCACCAGCCAGCCTTTGTCATACATGCATGTTGTAGTTGGAACAATTCATCAGACCAAGCTACCTGTTTCCAATCTTCCACAGGCCATTGTCCACAGTTCATTGCATGTTGAATGGTCTTTGTACAAATGCATCGTAGCTTCCCCATCATTGAATGGCAATGTTATCTGCATTGTGGCCCTCTGTTCCAAAGTTACCATACAGGAGAAGCAGCACTCACCTTGAACATCAATGGCCTGGTATGGCCAAATTTTTCTCGCAGCTACAGGTTTTGATGTAGTCCTGGTACATGTGACTCCCACATGGATATATCCCAGATGTTTTGCAGTCACAGACATGGAGCACCCCATGTTCCTCACATTGACTATCTGTCCATGATCGAATTCCCTCAGGTCACTGTGTTTACTCATCATAATAGTCATAGGTATGCTATCTGCAAGTAGTTTTCTGACCAATTTATAGTCCTCAAGGGGTTTCAGTTGCCATATAGTTGTGGTGGAGTAAGTCAAGCTTATGGATGGGTGTCATGTGTATAATAATTTGTGCTTTCAGTGTACATAATTGTGCTTTTAATGATTTCAGGCAGTTTCCTCTTCAATGAATAAACAGAAAATGTAGAATATAATATTACCTAAATAAATATATGTCAGTTATATAAATCAATCAATCATTTACAAACTTGACAAGGCACCATTATTTATATAAGCACTTTATAGGCAGAATAGAAGAAAACAGCTACATAGGCAGATACTGACTAATAGTAAACTGTTACCAATGCAGTATCCTTCAACTAGTATTGGGGCACTTCAATGCTACGTAAATAGAAAGCCACATTCAAAGCTCCATAAATTTCACATTATGCTCTTTTACCAAAAGAATGGACTGGAGATAAATCAAAGCTCTCACTCAATTCTTTCTAAATCTTTATTTTCAACAGTATTTGTTTAAGCTGAAATATTTAATTATTGCTGTTTCACTCATATACTTTTCAAACTCTAAAATACACTTACTGTTTAATAAATCTTAATTATAATAGCTAAACAATTAATTTTGGTTTAACTTTTCAGGTAAATTCTCATGACTAGCAACAACACTGTTGTTAAATGCTTCAATTTCCATAATTCTTTAAATATTAAGTCTATAAGTTTTGAAACTGATATTTAGAAATTTGACTGAGATTTTCAATTAATCTAATTACATTTTTTTTAAATACAAGCTTACTTTTAAAGTTAGGGACTTTGAATGTGGATTTCTAGTCACATAACATGAAGTGTCCAAATATTTTTGCAGTGTTATATATATCTTTGGTAAATTTAAATATGAAGAAATAAACTATTATTTTGCAAGCAGTAAATGTTTTCAGTTACAACAGAGTATAAATATTAATACTCAGCAATTTATCAAATAGGTACAAAACTTAACATTTTGCTAACTATTATCATATTTGTATAACTTTCTTTTCAGCTAAGGCCAGTTTGAGAATAAACACCACTTTTGTCAACAACAAACAGAAAAACATACTGAGCAAAATTTTTACGTCACTCATAGCTAGTAATATTAAAAAATATTTTTACAAGAAATGTCACAGCACAATAATGATGTGTGAATTACTAGTTATATTTAGGAATTCACTAAATATGAGAGTTATAGATAAAAGTAAAAAAAAACGTATTTCATTAATAATGCCATGATGTTAAAGATGTGATGCTTCCACTATCATTGCTATAAATAAAGTTGCTGTCAGCTTCAGATTAACTCTTGCAACAAATGTCCATATATCACAAGAAAAAAAAATATAACTTATTTGTTCATTTATATGAAACTAATTGCTAAATAGTTGCTAAATTTAAGAAAAGCTACAAGATAAATATATTTTATGCAACAAAATGACTAGGGCCAAATAATTGGAAGCTTCACTGAAGGAAGAAAAGGCTCTCACTGTATAAAAACTCAGAGGACTTCATAATGATACAATTTTGGCAAATATGAGAATATAATCAGATGTATTAACTTCAGTAATGTCAATTTATTTGTTGTGCAAAAAACTTAAAATCTTTCTAAAGGTAAAAAATAATTAATTGTCGAGTTTTTCCTACTGTAACAAACAACCTCGTTAATAAAAGTTTTGGCAATATATCTTCAATTATTGGATAGTAGGCACATTTTGAGCTATATAATTGTTTGGGTTGTTTTACCTCTGAGCGGCACTTTTTTGCACACCATGGGCTAAATGGCCAGGTCACATGGACCCCGAAGGCTCAGAGAAGGTTGGGGGAGGGAATCTACTGGAACAGCTGTTGGGAGACACATGGTAGCCTCCCGTCAAGGCCATCCAGTGTGTTCTTTAACGTGCACAGGGTATGGCTCTCCCGCACACGGGGCCACGGCTTAACATCCCATCCAACGGACAGCGGCCTTTCCAAGCCCATCGGTGTCCCCTACTGACTGTGGGCAGAGCGGGGAATTTTGCAGAGATAAATCTCAACGCTGACCCAGCTGGGACTCGAACCTGGGAACTACAGATTACGAGCCTGGCGCGCTACCGACTGAGCCACCCCTGAGCTATATAAGATTTAATATTTGGGTGAGGAGAGGGTTCAGGTCAAATACTAATTTTGGTCCATTATTCACATTTTTCTAGCTTAGAAGCAATATTTTGCCAATGAAAACACAAAGTGGGGTCCCCTTTAACAGTGGGGCCTGGCACACTGTGCCTTCTGAACCACACCCATAAAGCTAGTTTGGATTAGCACCTCTACAGAAAAATCTTGGCTTCTGCATGACCCTAACCTAAGATAGTGATGAACCAGGTGACTGCTCATCATGACAATGTCTTAGGGCATTTAAACTACTTTTTTTTTTCTACAAAGGTTAAAAATGTTTTGAAGAAAAAAATGTAACTCTAAATTGTTGCCCTGAGTCCCAAAATACCTTCATTCATTATTGTTTGTACTGAGTATTCTAAGAGTTGCTACCTTTGAATAATAAAACTGATCACCTAAAAACAAATCTTTATGTCCTTTGCAAAAAAAAAAAACATTATGTTACACCTTTAAATTGAAACTGGAATTAAAAAATACATTTTTATTTAAAATAAAAATTATTAAACTGCACATAAAAACACTGTTACCTTGAGATAGGAATTTTTCTTTTTAAAATATGTATCCCATTCACTAACAACTGAACCCCATATTTGCCACACATCCTCTCCATCATCCTCACCAACAGCACTCTGCTGGCTTGTTCCTGATGTTACAGATACCAAACTGGTACTGGATGATTTGCGAGAATGGCCTGATGTTAAAGAATTTAATGACTTGGCATCTGCTTCAAGAAGCCTAAGGGGAAAAAATAAAAATTAAATTTATCGCATTTGTAGTAAATTAAAATTTAAGTGTTAACAGTATAGTCAGCAATAAAGATTTCCATTTTCCTCGCTTATTTTGAAATTCAGTAACATCTTGATTTATAACACATGCTTGATAAAACAATCAACATAATAAAATAAATACCCCCTCAAGCAGCTGCTTGCCACAGAGGTCTGACAGGAGCCTGTCAGTTTATATGCCATAGTAGAAGGTCTCTTAGTAATTGGGGTGGGGGCAGATCCCAAAGGACCTGCCCCCATGGTGAAAACTCTTATTCCATCTTACAACACTACACGAGTGGCATGAAAAGCCTGGAAGTAGAAGATAAAGGTTTGTCTCAGAGGAGACCAGTAGGGACTTGGAATATGAGTGGCATTAAAGGAGGTGCACAGCCCAGATAGTAGAAGGTCTGTGAGGATGGCGGACCTCAGCAGAAACACGACACAAACATCCATGCCTTACCCGGGGCTCGAACCTAGATCCCTTTGATCAATAGCCAAGCATGCTAACCACTTGGCCACAGTCATTTGGCCACAGAATGGCCTACAGTCAACATAGACAGTATTAAAGCTAAAGAGTTTTTACCTATTCCAGCATTTATCATGCCATAACTTTAAAATATGGGTATTTTTAAATTGTTATGCTTAAGTGCTGATAACTATTTAAAAGCCATCAGTAAGAAATCTCACTAAATGTACTGAATCACTTTAAAGGAAAACATACTGCTTATCAAATTGTGAAACTTAAATATCCATAGCAATGCTTTAAAAATCATTGCAGACACTTTCATTTTTGTTAGTAAGGCTTTTATGATTACTTCACTTTTCTAGGCTTTGGAGTAAACACATTAACATCTATATAGAGAGAGTGGGCAAGAAATCCTTAACCAGCTTAAAATTTGAATAAAAAAAAATACTTATTGCAGAGACATGTTGCAATTTGGTAGTCCAACTACGAAGGTTTTTTCGATTTTTGGTAGTTCTATGGTAAGTTCCTTGCAAATGGCCATTTTTTAAATGGTGAGTTCACAGGAAAAAGCTACCTATATAGGTTAGTATTATGAAAACAAACATTCAAGTATAGGGAAATTTCTATACACAGTTCAACTAGGACCCATCATCCCATAGCAACATGAGAGCATGGCACAAGAAATTCCCAAAACTGGCAGTGTCCTTGCCTGAAAAAGCCAAGCAAATCTTACATGGCTTGCAACCAGCAGTTAGTTATGCTTCAGCCATAAAGGGTGTATGTATACATTGAAGTGTATTAACATTGAAGGAAAAAATTTCTTAAGTTGGACTATCAAATGCATCATACTACAAGTCTCTACAATAAGTAGTTTTTTTAATTCAATTTTCAGATTGGTTAAGTACTTCTGGCACACCTTGTATAATTACATTTTTTTCTTTTCATCATACTGGTTTTTGCTTCATTTTAATCCTTAAAGTGTTCAAATTTGTTTTAAAAAATTCACAATAGAACCTGAATAAAAATAAATCCTTAACCATTGAACAGAAATAGGCCATATTACATACTAAAAGAAAAAATTAAACTTTTATACTTTTTTTAATAAAATAAACATCAAGCAAAATGAAAAAACATTTCATTTTGCATGGTACAATAAGTGAAATCAAAGAGAAGTAAAAGGAATACATATAGAAAACAAGCTGAATCAATTTATAGTATTTTTTTGGAAATGGATAGACTAATGATTTCCTAAGGTTAATCTTCAAAAAGTGTTACTTTTTTATTTGATGTGAACCAATTTTGCCAGTTAACATCAACATCAGACGTAAAATAGAATATGAATAAATACAATGTCTTAAAAACACACTCTAATAAAAAACATGAAGGCACTGATTTAATGAGAAATAGATGAAAATGTTTAAATGGCTTCTTGTTACTTACAACTATTGATTTATGTTGATTAATATTTTTGAAGTATTTCTGTAACAACTACTATTTATTTATATTATCCTAGTTATATACAGATGATGTCCCAAATCAACTGAAATTTCAGTAGATATGATTGGCTAATGATATGTCAAAACCTTGCCTATTGTAAGCAGTAGGGCTGGATGAGGGGGGTGGGGGGGGGGGGTAGTAAGGGTAATAGGATGCAAAAAAATGTCACTCATGCATTATTTCATGAATTAAAAAAAAACTTTTTTAAGACTTCTAAAATGGAGGGGGAAATGTTACACTGCAATGTTTTCATTAGTAATAATTAAATTAATAACTCCTCAAAAGCAGCTGCTTGCCACAGAGGTCTGACAGTAGCCTGTCAGTTTATACGCCACTGTAGAAGGTCTGCAAAGAAGGCGGGACCTCAGCAGAAACACGACACGAACATCCATGCCTTGAACCCAGGTCCCTTTGATCAATAGCCAAGTGTGCTAACCACTCGGCCACAGGATGGCACCCTAAAATAATGCCTTACTAAGTAAATATCCATTTAGATAAATCAACTGCAACCTTGTTATATTAATTTATGAATATTCTGTTAAGAAGGTAAACAATAGCAACAGATGATTATTCAAATCTTACCTTTTTCCCCATTCCCATATGAGGCCTGATAAAGAAGCACTCCTTGATCTCTCATGACAAGTTTCATCCAAGAAAGCATAATTCTCATCACATTGGCTGGATACAGAACGAGTGAATTCCCTGCTGTTTTCCTCACAGCCAATAACTTCATCCATTTCAGGAAACATCAACCCTCTTTTGAATTTTAGCATAAAACAAGAAGAGCAAAAGCAGCAAATTGGCCTTTGAAATACGATTAAAATCCCACACTTTGATTCCAATATTGGCAGAAAGATATTAATTTATTAACCTTTTATCACTTAAAAAATTAAATCCATAGCACCACTCAACAGGGTTGTAGAACAACAGAAAATAAATCATCAGCGATTGCCGCCTATCGAGTAAGTAAATCGAATCCAGTAAGAGTACAATTTTCGTCGGTGAAATGTAGTATACACTTGCGCAGAAAGAATGTTTCTTTCCAAATTTCAGACAAATAACAGAATCAATATTCACTGGTTGAGATATGCTTCTACAGTTTTCTCACAAGTACAGATTTTGTTTGATAACTCAATATATGTTCAGGATCCAATTGGGAATTTTGGCATTCCTGAGCAAATATTTAGCACAAGAGATTCAAAGCTCTCCTTTCACAATCGGTTGGAATCTATATTCGCATATCATCAATTATTAATAAAACAAATGGCTAAGCAACTATTGACACAACTGCGTATTGGATGTGAATCCGAATTGGAAAAAAAAAATATCCAAATTAAGCTTTGTTTATCATTTAATACACACCACCATGAGCTGAAGCAAAAAAAACCTCAAAGTTTAGCTTTAACATCTCGTTAATCGACTGGGTGAAGTGTAGAAGTCTCATTACAATCTTGAAAAATTCGGTACGAAATTATTAACGAGGTCTGCTCATCATTTCACTAAGATGATTAAATCAGAAACTGCGCAAAAATTAAAATCTTGAGAAACACTACCTTCTTTTTTCATGTGGCCAGTTTAAACTCTCTGATTTAACAAAGCCGTTAGATAACACTGATAATCCGAGCAGTAGCACTTCGCTCCGCCTTGGGGACGACACACCAAGCAAACTCGCATATAACAGTTCGATATCGTCTCCACGCTACCATCGCCGGACGATACCACTCACTATTCGGGGTGGGTCTCTCCTCACCGCTGCAGGAGGCCCGCTTGCTCCCAACTCTTCCCTGCCACTGTTATCCCATTCTTCCACCGGCACACTCAGCGGAACACGAAAGGGTGGAGAGTAATCAGCACAAGCAACACTGAATATTCGCCGCATCGGCACAACTAATTCCTGCGTCCACACGTCTCGCCGCTCCCTAGTGCGCAGTGACGGCTTCGCAGCACAAGTGACGGTTCCACAACGGCCCTGCAGAATGCATTCAGTAACGAGAGCAGCAGCGCGTGTTAGGTCACGGCTTGCCTCCGGGCCACCCACTCCTCCTCTTTTCCTCTACGCTGTTATTACCGTTAGCCCATGGCCGTCAGTCAGCAGCAGGGACGTCGGCTCAGGAATGAAAGGAGGGTTGCTATGACAACGCTGATCTGCTCTGTATCACCACTAGATGGAGAAGGGATCAAGTTAATACAGAGCTAAGCCCGCTTTGTTCCCAACATAATACACCACAGCTTAAAATGGTTGGTGTGCTGCATGTGATCATGCTCCACGTTGTCCTTTTTTTGTCTTTTGTAAGTTCATATTAGCACGGAAAAAATGCCGACATTTAGCAACAAACCAGTTTCAGCTGGAAAATATCTGATAGAAATAAACAGAAATGCCAAATAAATAATCTAATCATTTTGTTTACAAAAAAGCACATATTGCATTGCTATAAAAATTCGTAAAAATCTATGGCTTGTTATATGAACCCTACTAAAAAGCAGATTAAGAAACTTCCCGCCTTAGATCAAATATATTATTGGAATTTTTACTTTTATATAATTTTTTTTCCTCAGTTTATCATTCCTTCAAACACAACACAGCCTTAGACCACAGAGTTTTTTTATCCCTATAAAAAGGCATAATAAAAAAATTTTAATGTTTTTTTTTAAGTTAATTGGGTTGTTTTTACCTCTGAGCGGCACTTTTTTGCACAAAACGGGCTAAATGGCCAGGTCACAAGGACTTCGAGAGCTCAGAGAAGGTTGGGGGAAGGGACCCACTGGAACAACTGTACACTGTCTGACTGGGAGCCAGATGGTAGTCTCCCGCCAAGGCAATCTAATGCGCTCTTTGACGTGCACAGGGTATTGCTCTCCCGCACACAGATCACGGCTTATCATCCCATCCGACGGACGACGCCCTTTACAAGGCCATCGGTGTCCTCTACTGACCGTGAGCAGGGAGGGGAATCTTGTGGAAATAAACTCAACGCTGGACATGCTGGGTCTCGGATCTAGGAACTGTAGATTACGAGCCTGGCGCGCTACCGAATGAGCCACCTCCGACCCCCTTTGAAGATAGTAATGCATCATGTGTACACGATAAAATATCATCACACAGTGAAGTTTTTATTTTGGTATCAGCATAAAAATGTTTTAAGCTCTACTGATTCAATTTATTGGTTTATAAATTAAGACTATCGTGAACAATACTGATATTTCACACTATAACGTGAACGTTGCTACAGACCTCATTCATCAAGCTATGATTTTTTAGCTAAATTGACTTGGTTTACCAGGTCAATTTAGCATCAGCGCCGGACCTAGGGAGGGAGGGGCAAGGGGCCATGCTCCCCCACCCTTTGAGAATGCTGGTAAGTGTAACAGAGGCAAAAGATTATTAAACTTATGACTTCGTGGTGCATTTTTCAAAAAAAAATATTAAGATCTCCAAAAACGGAGGTTGGGTTCGGTTGTTGTACCTCTGAGCGGCACTTTTTTGCACACCATGGGCTAAATGGCCAGGTCACATGGACCCCGAAGGCTCAGAGAAGGTTGGGGGAGGGGACCCACTGGAACAGCTGTTGGGAGACAGATGGTAGCCTCCCGTCAAGGCCATCCAGCGTGTTCTTTAACGTGCACAGGGTATGGCTCTCCCGCACACGGGGCCACAGCTTAACGTCCCATCCGACGGATGGCGGCCTTTCCAAGCCCAGCGGTGTCCCCTACTGACCGTGGGCAGGGCGGGGAATTTTGCAGAGATAAATCTCAACGCTGACCCAGCTGGGACTCGAACCTGGGAACTACAGATTACGAGCCTGGCGCGCTACCGACTGAGCCACCCCCGCCCCATAAAAACGGAGGGAAAATTGTTATATTATAATGAAATCCAATTTCTTGCCCCCCTCCTCTCTCTACTGTTTTCTGGCTCGAGTGAGTTTCTTCCCCTCCCCCACTTTTTTTTCTACATCCGAGCTTAGTCAGCATGATACAAATTGAAAACTGTTCCTTTGCTTGACGTTTTAGCAATTGCTGAAAACCCAGTTTCACTCATGAACACTGATTTACCAAACAAAAAAGGATAATTATTTTTCCGGATGATATTAATATTCATTGCGTGCTTTGTTAAAAAGAAACTACAATATATTATTATACCTAGAATTCAGTTACTGCGACTAATACTACCTGTGAACCCAACATTAAAGTGTCCATTGTAGCATTTTGAATATTGAGTACATCTGCACTTTGCGATAAAATCACTACTTAGGATCCTTAAAAATCACTTATTAAAATTCAAAAGGAATAACTGAAGAATAATAATTGCCAAGCAAACTGAAAAAAACTTTTATTTTTTATTTTAATTAACGGCGGAAGAATACTGCTAATCCTCGGAAGGCGAATGTAAATAAACACTGACACAGCGTGAATGGCACATGGGAAAGTAATGGAGAGAGACTATGAGACTGTGCATTGAGGCTTCAACAGTTTTCGTAACCATTGGTTGATTAGTAGAGGATTGTTAGGTCATTCACCTATGATCTGTGAAAACTGTCGAAGTGTCAGCCGCAATCTCCCCATGTTTCCCCAGTTACCAGTCAAGCGACGCGATTAGTAAATAGAAATATGAATACTGTGCCAATCTTTCGGCAGATCAGCTCTGTGAAAAATGACGTATTAATCGGGAGAGGGGGGGGGGGTTCAATGGGCTATAGCCTACCGATTCTCCCATTCTAATAACTATTTAAAACTATCTAAACAATTGTACTTTTTCAAAATTATAATTAAACATATTTTTAAAATATTAATTTAAATATACATTTAAATCTTTCATTTAATTCATATTAGGAAAATTCTAAACTTTCTACGCATGTGGTATATGCAGCGATACTTAATAGCGCGAGATCTCAGAAAACATTGCTGATAAAATGACTCTCGGAATAATTGTTTTTTACAATTCTGTCCAAGACTGGATTGTTTGCATTTCGCAGTAAGTGTACATGAAACAGAAATCCTGTTTTCATGCGAAGTTAGAAGGAAAAAGATTACTTCTGAAAATACAAACTTATATTCATACATAGTTCTTTGAGTTTTATAGTATTCGGTTTTACAAAAATTTCGTGGGTCGCACAAAAGGCTCTCACGGGCCGTATTTTGCCCATCACTGAGTTGTCTAGAAGATGGGGCCAAAGCTTCAGCTAAAGAGCAATGGCTTTTTGATCAGCTGCCGCCAGATGTGGGAAAACAGCTGAAAAATTATTTTCCCATGTAGTTTCGCAATGTAAAGTGAAGTACTCATGTATGAATCATTCTGCACAAACATGGTTGCAACAAATTCGCAAAACTGCAGGTGCTGAATACATTATACAAACTATCTCCGATGCTTAGATTAACAAAAAATGACGATTCACTGTTCAAATTACCTTATTCAGACTAAAGGATATGTAATATTTGAGGGTAATATGCGATTACCAAAGAGGCTTACTTTTTTTATTTTAGTGGGCATTTACTAGTGTAGTCACAAAGTAAAGTCCATTTCACATTCCAATGCATTTATGACTTAAATATACATCTTATTATGCTAGTTGTATCGCTCAATAGATATATACTCTTTCTCGAAGCGGGGGTGGCTCAGTCGGTAGCGCGCCAGGTTCGTAATCTGTAATTCCCAGGTTCGAGTCCCAGCTGGGTCAGCGTTGAGATTTATCTCCGCAAAATTCCCCGCCCTGCCCACGGTCAGTAGGGGACACCGAGGGCTTGGAAAGAACGCCGTCCGTCGGATGGGACGTTAAGCCGTGGCCCCGTGTGCGGGAGAGCCATACCCTGTGCACGTTAAAGAACACGCTGGATGGCCTTGACGGGAGGCTACCATCTGTCTCCCAACAGTTGTTCCAGTGAGTCCCCTCCCCCAACCTTCTCTGGGCCTTCGGGGTCCATGTGACCTGGCCATTTAGCACATGGTGTGCAAAAAAGTGCCGCTCAGAGGTAAAACAACCCAACTTTCTCGAAGCATAACTGTCATAGCTCCACCCTCTTCAGATAGCGTTCTGCGAAATGCTCTTTGGTCAACCAATAAACGTCATAGAAACTCTGGTGAAACCAAAGATGGTACTTGTTACTTATGCTCACAACGTTATATAAATAATTCAGTAATAAATTATCACAGGAAAACATCCTATGGACAAGAAACACTTGAAACGACTGAAGAACAACTTGAGAAAGAAGAGGCCCGGTATTCTTCTGGGAGCCTGGGTTCGAATCCCAGTCAAGACAACCAATTTTTTTTTCAACTCATTATTTTTTTTATCTATATGAAGTTTTGCTATGATAATTTATTGCTGGCCAATCCATAACTTTGCATGCGGGGCAACATGTCCAGGTCAAAGCAGTCTCTCTCTAAACAAGATGCTGCTCAAAGGTAGTTGACGACATCTTCGTTTAACCTCATCACTTATATCAGGGATCTTTTCCTTTGCTGGTTTTACAGTGATTATTCACAAACCTTCTTTCCCTTGCTAAATCGCTTAATGTTATTTTCTGCTGTTTGTAAATATTTCTTAACCTTTACCGAAGTGTATATGTTACAAACTCTTCCCTTTAAGTTTATTAACATACTACTAGAAAGTCTGTCGGAAATTCGATGGCTAAGAGAAATGGCAAACTAAAAAATTTGGGGAGTAGAACGGTTTCAGATTTCGAAAATCTGGTTCTATTATAGGTAAGAACCTGAAATGTTAAGACAACAAATATTCTGTTGAAATTCAACGGTACTTGAATACGTACGTGAAATGAAATACAAAAGTTATTTAACACTCGAACTTTGACTCTATTACAGATATAAAATATTTTCCCCCCTCAGGGACGATTCATTTGAGAATCCAAAATAAGCAGCTTTCTTTCTGGTAAAACAATTCTTTTTACAACAAAGAACAAATGAAAGTATTGTCGGAATTTCTAATTAAGAAGCCATTATGATATATCCATTCATTCGCAATGCCAAAGATCAATCTTTGTTAGAGCTCTGACCACAGAGTAGTCTGATTATCGACATAAATGAACTTCTAACGGCTTCCCATACATTTATTGTTTGTGTTTTTGTCAGCTTTTGAGATAAATTTTTATAACTACAAGTTCTGCTGTTAAATATTCCCGCTGCCATAACTCTTTAAACACTAAACGAATATTGCTAAAATTCTATATACAGAAGTGATTTCCATCCTTAATTTACCTTCAATCTCATATTCATAAAAAAAAAGTTTATTCTTCAAGATACTGAGTCTACTGTTCGCTTCCTATAGCATAGCACGGGAATTTTCCAATTTTGCCCAAGGAATGCATATTATCAAATGAATTAAAACAATGAACTAGAAGCCAAAGCCATGTACAACGACTACATTATTTTGCTACTAGTGACATATAAAAACACAGTCGAGCTGTATCAGCCAATCCAATAGTTTTAATATGTAAACCGACTAACTCTACAGGGCGCGGTTACCGTCTGGATTTTAGGTTGTTTCAGGGTGGAGGCTGCTTTGTTAATTCCGTCATATTATTCAGAACCACGAAGCACAGAGTCATTAACCTGGCAGCCTGAGGGAACCCTGGGTCATGGCGTAGTGGACTTCACAAATGAAACCGACCGAAAGTCAAAGGAGAAAATGGAGCAACTTGAAACCAAAAAGCTAAGCATACCGTGAAATTAGGAAGCAGTTTTCTGCGCACGCTCTGCTGACCAGATTATACTTTTCTATATTTCTTTTTATTTCAATAGGTTTTTCCGCAAAAATCGTGACAGGAGACGAGAAGTGGGCCTTGTATGTCAGCACGAAGAGTCGGAAACATTTGTTGAACAAGAATGAGGCGCTAGAACCGTCTATGAAGGATGAACTACATTCAATGACGATCACGGTTTCCGGTGGAATATGAAAAAAAATCATCCACTTCGAGTTGCTTTCTAGGAGTCAAACGATCACCGATGGTCTCTCTACACACAGCAACTGGATCAACTACACCAAGCATTCTATTCCATAAGTTACCGGCACTGATCAGTAGCAAGCGAGTCATTCTTCTGCTTGAAACGCTAGGAGACACATTTTTGACATCGTTAAAAAAAAATCAGTAAGTTTTGAATGCTCCAAAACACTTTACTATACTCTCGGGATTTACTATCTGTTTCTTTCACTACAGAACTATCTAATGAGAAAAACTGTTCGAAACGACGAAGGCCTCAAAAACAGCATACACTGCCTGGTCAAATTCTTCGTCGTATCATAGTCCCCAAATTTCAAAGTTTTCTGTTCTTTACGCATAATTCTCGTTTGAAATGGATTTTGAAGTACTGCTAGCGGTCATCTCTCTTAGCTGATGGCCTTTAGCAGCTCTCTTTTGTAGTACAGTTTGTACCAACAAACGCCTGTCCCTGACTGCCAGTCTTTTCCTCCGCATTTGCCACGATTTACGGACTGTTTTTTTGAGACCGTTGTCATTCTCCATGCACTTGGAGTATTTACCTCGTGATTTTCCGCTGAGTTCCATCACCTCCGTTACGAATGATCCCGCCTATCGCGCTCCAACGATGAACCCCCTTTCGAAGTCAGATCAGCCTTTTAACACATGTCGCACTTGACTTTGTTTTCCATCATGCCTTTGCGGCTTTTATAGGACTTCGTAGTGACGTAGAATACTAGCATCAATAAGAAATTTTGCATTGGCATGCTTCGTAGTATTTCGCCCACGATGCAGTGTTTATAATAATTTTGCCACGAAGTGTAGCTGCCTATTTTGCTTCGCATTCAGCAGACTTCTACGACAGAAACATTGACAGGAAGGGATAGTGCAAGTTAAATATATTTTTCTTTTGCATCAATATACTTGCTTTCAACGGAACCTGATAAAACACCATTTCAAATGAATCAAACTGATACTTTTGGTAGAATTTATAATTACATATAAGTGAAAAATAAACGAGTTAAAGCTATTTAATTAGCACGAAAATTAATTTCTTAACTCTAAACCTAATTTTTCTGCCGACGCGTATGATTTGAACATTAATTTCTCGACTCAGTTCTCTATAAGTTCTCTTAAACTTTTAAACACAACTATTGTTTTCACAATTTTTATGTATTGTTTAAACATTGTATTTGTCATGAGATATATTGTTTAAACATTGCGTTTGATATCGATTTGCGAATGTTAATAACAACCAATGGTTTAAAAAGGTTTTTTTTCTAATATTCACGATTCGAATCGTGTAATCATAAATTGTCTAACAAAAGAAATCAAGAATTTCTATGTTATGCCGGTTGAAAGTCAAATTCGATGCTCCATAACCTTTTTGTGCTAAAATATTACCAAAATAAATCTCTCTAACAAACCTCAATCTCGATTTTCGACAACATTAGTCAATATTTAGAGAGTTATGGAGGTTTGGAATACATAACTATTGTAATGTTAGCCGTCCCATGGCCGAGTGGTTAGCGCGCTTGGCTACTGTTCTAAGGGACCTGGGTGGGTTCGAGTCCCGGGTAAGGCATAGCTGTTTGTGTCGTTTTTCTGCTGAGGTCCTGCCATCCTCTCAGATCCTTCTACTATGGCATATAAACTGACAGGCTCCTGTCAGACCTCTGTGGCAAGCAGCTGCTTGAGGGGGTATTTATTTTTTTTTTAACTATTGTAACAGCAGCAACGACATCATAAAGTAATTAAATTAATGGATTTAATTATACCATTTAATAAATATATATTTTAGAAGCACCATCTCTATGGCCTATTAAATTGACAGGCTCCTGTCAGACCTCTGTCGCAAGCAGTTGCTTCATTTTTTTAATAATTTAAAAGTTTATGTAAACAGTTCTTCCAGTAACCCTCAATTCTAAATGTTTCTTAGGATTGGCATTTATAATTCCCTTAAGCAGCTGCTTGCCAGAGTCTGACAGGAGCCTCTCAGTTTATACGCCAAGTACAAAGTCTGTGAGGATGGCGAGACCACAGCAGAAATACTATAGCTATTAAATTTCCCAGTTTTCATAACTCTTTAAATGCTGATTATTTTTGAAATTCCGGATTTAGTTATATTTAACGTAGACCTTTATCTTCAGTGACATTTTTGCGAGACGAACCAAACTGACATGATCTTGCTAGATTGGAATCTTCGATCAGCAGACACGCACGTAATATCTGGATAATGGGATGAGAGAGATAATGTCTAAATTCTACGACAGCAAAAGTTTCTCTAACATAAGTTGATTTTAACAGAAATATCGAGTTGTTGGAATCTTTAAGAAGCATCGTTGTGCACACGAGCTAAATGCAAACGATCCAGCGAGTTCTTTAACGTACACAAGATACTGTTCCTCAGTGGTCTCCCATCTCACTGAGGATAGAGCGGGATTAGCGGAGAAAATCTCAACGCTGTCACACTGAGGTCGGGTTGCTTTACCTCTGAGCGGCATTTTTTTTTTTGCACAAAATGGGAAAAAGGGCTCAGAGAAGGTGGGGGAAGGGGGACTCACTGGACAGTTGTTAAGAGACAGATGATGACATCCATCATGGCTATCCAGGGTTCTTTAATGTGCACAGGGTATGATTCTCCCACACACAGGGCCACAACTTAACGTCCCATCCGACGAACGGAGGCCTTTTCAAAGTCCATTGATGTCCCCTACTGACCGAAGGAAGAGTGGAGAGTATTGCAGAAATGAATTTTTAACGTTGATCTAGCTGGGACTCGAACCTGGGAACTGCAGATTACGAGTCTGGCGCGCTACCGACTGAGCCCCGCTTCCCCCTCACATTGAGGAACATCAAGCAACAAACTTGATGCGTTACCGACTAAACCAACTACAGTTCCAGAATCAAAGAGAATCGTGATAAAAAAATATGAGCTAATGCTTCAACCAAATTTTTGCTACCTTAGGAAAATAATAGAAACACGTGCAATATATCTGACAAACAGTTCTTACTAATATCTTCCTTTTATGCAAAAACATGTCCCACTGCTGCATTCGTGAATGTTACTTGATCTCCAAAAGTTCCAGTTGCTTCCTTTTCCACAAAATCCGATTTTCGTTGCTGTTTTCCTACGCAGATATTATGCAACGGAATCAGTAATATAGTTATATGTATAACGCAAACAGAGCACAAAGATCATATCGACATTAGCTTCTCTCGAGAAAGTCAAATCGGTGGAAACTTCCCAACTTTTTTGGAACTCCGCCTGATGCATATGTAGAAGGTCTGCTGCTTACTTCAGCACTCTTGGGCAAGAGTAAGCACAGCTAGATGACCTTGCTCCTAATGACATGAACGAAACGGAAGGGGAAAAAGAAATATTGGGTCACAGATGCAGACACACAATCGTTACTAAGGACGAGAAGACCTTTACCTTCCAATTTCAATCTTCGCCAGTCATTCAGCTATCATGAGCAAGTTCGCATTACCTTGACAATTCAACGCTGACGGGGTAATTTCATTTCGCAAGATAAACACGATACAGCAAAATATGGGAAAAGTGCCTATACAAACAGGTGCAGAGTGTGCAAGATGAAATCATTTCATGGAAAAATGATAAGGAATTTATTTAACAAGACAATTTTTTAATCAGATATAAAAATAAATTGTTTTAAAGACAAAGATAAGTAAGTACATGTCTTAATTAAATCTTTATTAAAATATAAAAAAAAATATTAAGTACTGATTCAAGTGTGATTGTCAGGGTTGGAATTAGGTGTATGGAGGGCAGGATTCACATCCAAGCCCCCCCCCCCCTCTATGTGCTGTCAATTTTTTCTAATTTTCGCTAAAGCATATAAATTTGTTTATTTTGCAACTGTGAAAAAGAAATGCAATCGAAATGGGTGTGGGATTTTAACGAAAATAAATAATAAATAAAACTTCGTTTAATATATACAATAATAATTTAAAAAGTTCAACATAAGGAACATAAATAAAAGTGTTCATTTTCAAATATTTTTTACCTCATTTTTGAAACGTAAATTAACAAATTATATTCTTACAATCCATATTCATTAAAAGTTCACTTTTGATAACAGAAAGAGTGCATTTAACCAGGTTAGGCACAAAAACCCGGCAATCGGGGCCCCACTGTGGTGAGATCTTATTTAGCTATGATAGTGAAATTTCGTAAATCGGATCTTTTAACGGATCTATCGCTATTGCTACAGAAAAAATGGTTTATAAAAAAGAAAATTAATTTCGCGACACTAACATTAGCAGTGGACATTTATGAAATGTGAGTAAACAGTGCATTCATAATTATCAATAATTTATTATAATATATAATAAAATTTTGTTAAATACAATGCGAATGTTTTATTTTTGTTGATTCTTGTGTACGCTGTACCCATGCATATAAATAAGTATTGTGTATATTACTGTATGAGATCTCGAAAAAACACCCCGCCTCCCCTACATTTAACAGCTATTGAACCACGGATCTTGCAAGATGAAAATCATATTTCTTTTTCACTTTAATAAATAAAGTATAGCACTAGCTCCCCTAGGCCAGCGTCTAAAATGACTTACTGAAAGGGGGATTCGGCCCTAGGCAAGATTGGGTTGTTTTACCTCTGAGCGTTTTGCACACATTGCGTAAAATACAGGTCACAAGGACTCCGAAAAGGTTGTGGGAAGAGGGCCCACTAGACAGCTGTTAGGCGAGAGATGGTAACCACTCATCAAGCGTATTCTTTAACATACACAGAGTATGGCTCTCCTGCACAAGGGACCAAGGTTTAATGTCCCATCCGACGGAAGGCGGCCTTTCCAAGCTAATCGGTGTCCCCTATGACAGGGGGCAGGCGGGGAGTTTTTTGGAGGTAAATCTCAACGCTGGTCCAGGTGAGACTCGAATCTGTGAAATGCTGACTACGAGACTGGCGTGCTACCGACCTTCCAATTTGAAAAATTTCTAATCTGCACATTGCAAGCGGCGAAAATATATTAAAAAACTTAAATTATTTATTTCTATTTTATTTTTCCCTTCAGAAATTATATTCAGTTAACAAATATCGATCACTATTAAAAAAAAAGTTTCATCAAAACCATGAGAATTTAATTGGGTTCTTTTACCTCTGAGCGGCACTTTTTTTTTTGCACACAATTGGCTAAATGGCCAGGCCACAAGGACCCCGAAGGCTCAGAGAAGGTTGGGTGAGAGGAACCACTGGAGCAGCTGTTAAGAGACACTGTACACGGGGCCACGGCTTAACGATCCATCCGACGGACGGTGTCCTTTCCAAGCCCATCGGTGTCTCCTACTGACCGTGGGCAGGGCGGGGAGTTTTGAGGATGAGAATTTAAAACAAATATTCCACATAAGCTTTAAACAACACAAAGAGTCACTAATAGAAATCAAATCCAGAATTAAGGTATTATTAACATCATGATTATCGTTAATAAAGTGACAAATAAAAGAGGTGGTAAAATATTTATTAAAAAAGGGATTCATCAGAATCTCTAAATATTTACTTTGAATTAGCTTGCAGATCACTGCATTAAATGAATGTGCATGCTTCTTGTTATGTTTTGTTCAAGCAACGACGTTGAGCTACATTACCTTACGATAGGCTAAAATATGAGATCAGTGGATGCTGAATGCAGTGCATAATAAGGCCAGTGGAGTACCCTTTGCACCACACTGCAGTCCAGTTAAACGAGTTGCTGTTCATTATCCAGAACCTTTCTCTCTCTTTAGCCCACTAACACGAGGGAAATAGACGCGTCGGCTAGTGACCGGGACAGTTACCTAATGCTTGTAAGTTTGCCCTGTTCATTTTCTACCCTTAGGCACCAAATTTTCTTATCAAAACTACTTTTCGCAACCCTTTGATTACTTTTCTATAGTTCTTTTGCTTCAGTCGTAATCACAGGTGCTACTACAATTTACGAATAAAAGTAGGCTCTAAAAAGTAGTTCAATGTCAAAGGTGAAATTTATAAATCTTTCGAGACATTGCCTTGGATTGCGGTTGGGAAAAGATAACAAAAAAATTATCTATTTTTGAAGCCTCGCTTGCCCAGACTAAGTAGAGGCGTTAACCTTCGGGAAGGGTTAGGATTGGCTTACCAGTCAGCGAATCTGTCTGAGAAGTCCAATTTCACGACTTGATGTAGCCTAAATAAGAACTTCTTACTTTCCATCGTGCCGATGAGTACCTTAAATAGTGTTTTGTTGTTTTTTTTCAAACTTAGGGTCGTGACCCATTACTGGGTCGTGGGGCATTATGCGCTGGGTCGCCTCAAAGGTTACAAAAGCAAAAATAATACGGTCCTCCAGACAGTTCTCTCTGAAATGTCTGTATTTATTTATTTTTTTCAAAATAAATAACTAAATAAACTAGTTTTCTTGTCTTTAAACTTCTTTTATGAAAACAGAGGCATTTCTTTTTTCTTTCGATCGTGGTCAAAATTTGTTATTTTTAGTACATTCTTGAAGAGAAAAACAGTTTTAAAAACACTGATGCAACTGTGATGATAGTCTTCTACTGAGCATTTTTAAATTAGAAATATGGCATTTAAACCTCTAAAGTAGGAGTTTCAAACTCGCAGAAAAGTGCGGCCTATATCATCCTGATCACGGGGAGAACAATAGAGGACACCGATGGGCTTGGAAAGGCCGCCGTCCGTCGGATGGGACGTTAAGCAGTGGCCCCGTATGCGTGAGAGCCATACACTGTGCACGTTACAGAACACACTGGATGGCCTTGACGGGAGGCTACCATCTGTCTCCCGACAGCTGTTCCAGTGGGTCCCCTCCCGCAACCTTCTCTGAGCTTCGGGGTCTTGTGACTTGGTCATTTAGCCCATTGTGTGTAAAAAAATTACCGCTAATAGGTAAAACAACTTAGCAACAACTAACGGAGAGAATGAATGGAACAAAGAGCTTAATAATTGGTTTTATTCATAAAACTCGACATAAAAAATTCCAAAAAATCCACCCAGTACAAATGTGAAAACTACTTTCTTAGTAGAAAACAATTTTTTAATAAGCAAAAAAATTTAACAAAAATGGAAAAAAAAAGCACTTTGTTGTAAGTACGTTAGAAAGTAAACATATTTATGGTGTTCAAAACCACGTGAAGAAAATATTCCTATACGTCTGAGGAAGTTTTTAGTTTGTGCTTGAATTCGATTTAATGACATCAAACTGTACTTTTAAGCGAAGCTCACTTACCGAACTCTTAACTATGGATGGAAATCAGCTCATTTACATTAGAGCTTTGAAGCACTAACAGTTACTGAAGCTTTCCGAAATTCTTTATTTCGAATTCTTCGTTAATCTCGGAACATAAGTTTGCTAAAAACACACTACAGCTCGTTTTTTTTTCACCTCTTAAATGAAAAAATAAGTAATCTCTGTCTTGTTTCATTTACTACAGTTTTTTCACACATCATCTTTCGACAATGACATCTGGCTACATATTTTTTTTTTCAGTGTATTAAATGGGGCGATTTCTTTCCATAATCAAAGAGGGATACTTTACTAGGAAAAGGTTTCTCTTTTATGCTCTGTTTCCCTCCAAAAGGGAAAAAAAGTGAAAATATTTATTTTTTCACCGTTAAAAGTAGTCAAAACTTTGCGCTGTCCTGATTTCTTCAAAAGCCTCGAGTCCGGTTAGAGTCTCGAAACCGCTTAGCGCAATAGGCTTGAAATCAAAGAGGTGAGATTTCGATGAAATATCACAGTAGGTTTAATATCACAGTAGGTTGAAAATCACAGTAGGTTTAATATCACAGTAGGTTGAATCTCACAGTAGGTTTAATATCACAGTAGGTTGAATCTCACAGTAGGTTTTATAAGAGTGAAAAAAATTACGATATTCAATGAACGAATACAGATAGAGTGAATTAGGAATGAGTGAAAATGCTGCATTTCTGTGAAGAAGTAGCTTCAAATCACTCGTAAATGGAAGCTAGCAGTAGTATGGCTCGTAAATGAATAGTGTGGGAGCAACAAGCCAAGCACACTTGGAACAGGACCTAGAATGTTTCAAAACAAGAAGCGATCTAGGCGAAATTGTATTGGTGAGGATGCAGTTTGAGAACTTTGACAGGATGCAAAGTCCATTGCACATGTCGAGCTATGGTGCTGTCTGGAGGGAATGATTTAAGAGTGAAATCAAATCTTGGTCTTTGATAGAGGAAAAGTAGCCACATATACCAGCCCTCTAGATGTGGCGGAGGAAAAGTCTTTGCCTCCTACATCTAGAGGGCTTGGGCAAGGGAACCATATCTACCTCTTTTTAGAATGTTATGAACCTGAAGAGAGAGAAAAATATATATGCACTATATATTTTTTCACATGAAAATTTTCAATAAGCACTAAAACGAAGAGAAAAATTATTTACAGTAATCCATTTTCGACTCGATCTAAAACACAACCCCAATCCTATATATTACTGTAGCTACAGGTAGGCGTTGATTGCTGTTGTGGAAAACCTAAGTATCAATGCACAATATTTGGTGGAAAGTACACCAACATAAACAGGTGTGTGTGTGTGGGATGGCGGCAGGTTAAGGAAAAGGAAGTTATCCCTCAAAAAGACGTTAAGATAAAAAAAAAAGTTATCCTTCAAGCAGCCACTTGACAGTTTGTCTGACGACATAGAAATCAGCGAAGACAAGATCTCAGAAGAAAAGCACCAGAAGAGAAACACCAATACCTTATCCACGACTCGAACCCTGATCCCTTTGATTCATGCCAAGGACAGTAACGCGTCTCGGCCACCAGACACGAGGACAAATTTCATCTGAGGGTGGAGCAGTTATTAGTGACTGATAATTCTGTTATTCACCGAAGGAAGAATAGGCAAATCCTGCTATTCGGCGAAGGAACATCGAATATGAAAGATGGAGAAAGAGAGATAAAAGCGAGTGTAATCATACTATGGTGAAGGGGAAAAAAAAGATACAAAGGAATAAATTACAACCTGTCACGTTTGATGGGCAATTAAAACCCAATGAGCACTCTAGTAGCTGCGTGCCACAGAGGTCTGACAAGAGCTTGTCAGTTCCAAGATATGTAAAGAAAGCAAGACCTCAACATAAAGACGATACAAGAAACTACATACCTCATCCGAGGTTCCCTTAGCTAACATTCATGATTTGTTGCAGTGTTAAAACTTAATTTCTGCTCTTAAAAACCGCGCATCCCAGCCATCTAATTACCAAAGATGGGGTCTTTCTGAGAGGAGGGACATTTGGCATGACCCTCAAATTACATACTTGTTATTTTTTTTTTTGCTATAAGATACAACAGTAAATGCTGTGATTTAGTACGAGATATAATTTTTTTAACTGACGAGTTTCAGCTAAATCATGGATTTTTTTTTTTTTCTGGTGAAAGTATCAGAAATGGCTTAAAAGGCCCTTTCTGTTGAGTTCTGGCTTTGGGTTGGGTTGTTTTACCTCTGAGGGGCATTTTTGTACATAATTGGGTTAATTGGCCAGGTCACAAGGACTCCGAAGGCTTAAAGAAGGTTGGGGGGAGGACACACTGGACAGCTGTTAGGAGGCATATGGTAGCCTCCTGTCAAGGCCATCCAGCGTGTTATGTAACATGCACAGGAGTATGGTTCTCCGGCACATGAGCCACGGGTTAACGTCCCATCCAACGGACGGCGTCTTTTCCAAGCCCTTAGATGTTCCCACTGACCGACGAAGCGGCGGGAAATTTTGGGCGGAAAATTTTGCGAAATGAATCTCAACGACAGCTCAGGTGGGACTCGAACCTGGGACCTAACAGATTGCGAATCTGGCACGCTACTGACTGAGCCACCCCCGCCACTCTGAGTTCTAGCTTTTTATACGGACAAGTTATTTTCGGAGTCCGACAAGCTTCAGGGGTAACTTTTTTTTTTATGTAGATTTTGTTAAATTCGAATTAAAAAGGTTTGCAGATAGTAATGACAATTCTTATTTTGGCTAGGGGCCTCAAAAATTGCAAGTGCCCCAAACCTCTTTGGATCTGTAAGAAGTTAAAAGTCATGTCAAATAAACAGACAAATGGTAAATAAGCTGTGAATCAAAGAGGCATACCCTGCGCATATTAAAGAACACTTTGATGGTCCTTAATGGAGTGAGTTTGGGTTGTTTTACCTCTGAGCGGCACTTTTTTGCACACCATGGGCTAAATGGCCAGGTCATATGGACCCCGAAGGCTCAGAGAAGGTTGGGGGAGGGGACCCACTGGAACAGCTGTTGGGAGACAGATGGTAGCCTCCCGTTAAGGCCATCCAGCGTGTTCTTTAACGTGCACAGGGTATGGCTCTCCCGCACACGGCTTAACGTCCCATCCGACGGACGGCGGACTTTCCAAGCCCATCGGTGTCCCCTACTGACCGTGGGCAGGGCGGGGAATTTTGCGGAGATAAATCTCACGCTGACCCAGCTGGGAGTCGAACCTGGGAACTAATGGAGTGAGTAACCTGGTGTAAGTGTAACTCAAAGATAAAGAAACCCAAATACTTCAAAGTATAATTTCAGTGGTTTATCTAGTTAATTTTCAAAGTTTCTACTTTTTTTTTACCAACTTATAGTTCTACAATCTGACGCATCTCAGTATGGGAACAAAAATATATTCAAGTGGTTTTTATGCAAACTCATGAAGACAAAATTAGGCTAGAGAGTGGAAAATCCTTTAAAAGGCCGCGCACAAAAGAAAAGGGTATCCATTAATTACACGACCCAAAAAGAAATAACCGTTGTACTCTAGCTTAAAGAATGCTATGTAGTGTGTGCTGTGTCGGAGTTGTTAGTGATTGGGTCATAATGGTTGGGTTGTTACCTCTGAGTGGTACTTTTTTTTGCACACAATGGAATAAATTGCCAGGTCATAAGTTCTCCGAAAGCTCAGAGAAGGTAGGAGGAGAGGACTCACTGGAACAGCTTTTGGAAGACAAATGGTAGTAGGGGCTTTTGTCTTTAACGCGTACAGGGTATGGGCTCTCTCCCCACACGGGACGCAGCTTAAGAACCACCGACGGACGACGGCATTTCCAAGCCCATCGGTGTCCCTTACTGACTGTGGGCAGAGCGGGGAGGCAGTAATGGTATGCAGATAGAGAAAATATAACAATAATACTTTTCTTTTTTTATTAAAGGTGCATTTAGAATGTCGGGTTCATCCAAGACCTCAAGAATTTAGTAGAATGATATATTAATTTCCTATATTCTTTAACATCCTTTTTGCAATTAATACCTTACTACTAAAATATAAAAGTGTTATTTTTACAATAATTCTTACAATGAAGAAAATATTATGGATTTCATTTTTCAATATTTTTTCAACAAACTAGTAATTATTTGATTTACTGGAGAGAGGAACTTATTCTTTAAAGTCAGGCTTTTGTGTGTTGTGCAACTCACAGTCTTTTACATTTTCTTTAAATGGTCGGGTCAAATTATCAACAAAGCTCAGGATGATTAGAGAGAAATGGAGATGCACCCCCATTCGCTTTTCTCTAACTGCCTGAGTCACCTGTGCGTGATGACAGGTGATCAAACACCTGTCATCATCTGTCATGACAGCCATGTCCCTCGATTGACAGCCATGCAGTTGAATCAAAACACCTAATCGCCTTGGGGCACTGCACACCTGTGCTGTAGAGACAGACACGTCCAGACTTGTCTCCGTCAAGCATAGCTTCCCACAACCCATTAAGTTAATTAGCTAAAATAACACTTGTTTTTTGCGTGCCAGACTAATAATTATTTTTTCGCATATAACAAATATTGAAAATTTTTGCGTATAAGTGATGGTTTTCTTTTGCTATAGAAGCATTTTAGGCATGATTAGAAAAATATAAAATTTGCAAACTGAAAACCGTTTTTTTTTTCTTTTGCAAAAGGGGATAAGAATGCAACTTACATAAATGAAATTGTATTCTATTCATTTAATAATTTTTTAAATCAGAAAGGAACACAAAAAAATTAATTTTTATTTTATGATCTCAGTGAGATTTTTGGTTGTATCATAAGCGACAGCGATTTTATATCAGGGTTTATTTCGTTGCCTTTAATGCTCAGTTTCACCAATGAGATAAAAACCTGGCGCGCTACTGGTGCATTCACTAATAAATAAGTACAGAAATAAATAACCCCTTAAGCAGCTGCTTGCCATAGAAGTCTGACAGGAGCCCTTCAGTATAACGTGACATAGAGAAGGCGAAACCACATCAGAAGAACACAACATGCACGCCTTATTGAAGGTTCGAACCTGTTCCCTTTGATCAGGTAGCCAAGCACGCTAAACCCTCAATACTATATTATAAATATGCCTATACATTTAATTAATACGTATATAGGTTAACCATTAAATAAGTGTACTTCGTTTGTTTGGCTGGGTATAAAATACAATTACTCTTAACTAGCACCTGCCAAAATTCGTGCATGATGGATTGCAGGAATTCTATTACAATTTTGGATCGCGGCTAAGGTTTTCTTTTTTTACTGTTTTAATAAATACCCCCTCAAGCAGCTGCTTGCCACAGAGGTCTGACAGGAGACTGTCAGTTTATATGCCATAGTAGAAGGTCTGAGAGGATGGCAGGACCTCAGCAGAAAAACAACACATACAACCATGCCTTATCCAGGGCTCGAACCCAGGTCCCTTAAATCAGTAGCCAAGCGCGCTAACCACTCGGCCATGTTTTAACCGTTCACATTTATTCAAATTCTTGACATTCTATAGCTCTATTTCTCATACAACATTAAAAGCATTCTATTTTTTGCTTGCATAAATTAAAAACCTGTTCTACCTACATTTAACGAAAGCATCTTTTCGGATATTTTTTTTCTTTTATTTTACTATAAAAGAAATAAATTCATCCTGAAGTAGTTGCTTGCCACAGGTCTGTCAATATAATACGCCAAAGTCTGAGATAAGCTAGACCTCAGCAGTCGTTTTATTATACAGAAAAACAAATAAGTACCTATAGTTAAAAGGTTCTGTAAAAAAATTCAACGCCGACATAGCGGGAATCGAACACGCAACTCTCCATATTCATGCCAGAGCGCCCTACCATTACACCATGCATCAGACAAGGAAATTTTTCAGAATAAGACCTTACAAATCTTCCTTGAGTATAGATGGCGCTATGTCAGCCACGTCTCAGTGGAAGATTTATAAAGGTCTTATTCTGAAAAATTTCCTGTCCGATGCATGGTGTAATGGTAGCGCGATCTGGCATGAATCTGGAGAGTTGCGTGTTCAATTCCCGCTGTGTCGGCGTTGAATTTTTTTCAGAATCTTTTAACTAATGTTTGAAGTTTATCTCTACGGGTAATCTCTGTATTTACTATGGATCGAGTAGCTATAGTATTATAAAAAAAATCCCCTCTTTAAAAATAACTCACCTTTATACATAAAAGTCTCAGCATTTGAAAACATAAAAAGCATTTTGCGGAATAGAGTTCAAAATTTGCAGTCACCTCCTCCCCCGGAAATTTCGCTTTTCACAATAAATCGCGCAAGTTTTAACTCTCTATACCCTTGAAGTGCTATGTATCAAAACACGAAAAATAGAAGTTCCGTTTGTTTTAATCACTTCAAGTCTTATAAAAAGCTTTTCCGTTTCAAACGAAAACTAGCAGCTACGAAAAAACGAAACGTTTGCATTGGTTATGCCTTTGCTAACAAGAAACTCATTTCCCTAAGGCTTATCGCAAATGCCGGAAAGAGAGAGAGAGAAAAAGGGCAATATGCAAGAGGACGACATTGGCGGAAGATGGGGGAAACAAAAAAAATAATGCAATCAAGGAGCGGGAGAAGCAGCAGTGGTGACAGAGTGCTTTCCACCTTTACGCCTAATGATTCTTCAGCACTGATTTGTATTATCTCCCTCTTCAGGTGTTGGAGATGCCAAAAAGAATAAAACAGGAGGTACATAACACAGCAAAGAATCATTTACGAGTAAGTTTCTTTTAATGAACACTTAAGAGTTTTTAAAAGTTGATACTGAAGTAAAAAAGAAATTGCATTTCGAAGATTGCAAAGTTTTCCACCGAAATAAAAATTGTATTTAATCATCATTACACAAAAAAAAAAAATCGTCGTTTCGTTTCAAAAACTTATCTTCTTCATATCGGAGGAATTATTCCCCGTAAGAAATAATTACAAGGAGCAGTAATCGCACATCTCTGACAGTTTTCTCTTTCATTATTTGGAGCGAAATGAGGTAATGTGTTGCATATAAAACGAAAATTTCTGTCGCTACTAATATTCGTACATGGGCAAAATAATTTATTTCGTCTAAGAAGATTTTGATAGCAAGTTTTCAATTTTTTTTATCGTTGGTCTATGAATAAATTGCTGGGATTACATTTTCTTTACTTTGTAAATGAGCAAGAGCTTATGAATAAATATAAAAATTATGGCTCTCAAAACAGAAGATTAGGTGTTTCTGAACAGAAAAATAAACACACACGGTGTTTATAAATTTGCACGAGAAACATGCAGAAGAAAAATACATTGCAAGCCGAACAATGATTATATTAACTTAACGATTTTGTTCCATTTTCAAGTATACAATTTTATTTTTGAAATCTTGATTGAAATTTTTCAGGAAAATGAACCTGCTTAATCGTATTTTGCTGTTGTGAGAAAAGTATAATCCTATACAAAAATAAGTGCTTTTGTTACAAATATCTCGTGTCTAGGAAAGATTTTACCAAAGGCAGTTTTCTTTTTCGTTGGAGTGGGAATGCCACATTCTATTGAATTCAATTCCACAAAATTAGAAATAAATATAAAACCATATATATATATTGCATTATCTATATAAATGTAACATAAATGACGGTATATTATTGCAATTTTACAACAGTGGATTAAGCGTTTAAAATTATCCTTAAAATCTCTTTAAAATCCTAGACAGTACTTCTCAAGCAACTGCTTGACACAGAGGTCTGTCCACATAATAAGACATAGTGAAGATCTGTGAGAAAAGCGAGAACATCCATATCCGGGATCGAACCCCATTTCCACAAAATTCGATCAAAGAGAAAACTGTCAGAGATGTGCGATTACTTCTCCTTGTAATTATTTCTTACGGGGAATAATTCCTCCGATCATGAGGAAGATAAGTTTTTGAAACGAAACGACGATTTTTTTTGGTGTAATGATGATTAAATACAATTTTTATTTCGGTGGAAAACTTTGCAATCTTCGAAATGCAATTTCTTTTTTACTTCAGTACTGATCAGTAACTAAGCGCGCTAAACACAATGCCTCAGGAATAATACATTAAACATTTATCACCTTAAAATTGACATTCACGGTTAAAAACTTTAAAATTCATTAGAAAGTTTCTCGCACTCAATTAAATTTTTGCAATTTCTTAAGTGCGCTAATGAAGTCAAAGGGCAATGGATTGTCTATAGATTCACCTGGAAATTGTATACCTACAACTTGCACTCTAAGCCTCCAGCTTGAAACCTCTTTGAAATGATATTTCATTCATTATTTAAAATCGCTGAAAATTTATGATAATGATCTAATCGTTTTCATAACTGAAACATTAAAAATCTATTGCCTTACGCCGCATTGCTACTACAACATATGACTACTTTAAATTTCACACTAATAAATAAATAAATAAATACCCCCTCAAGCAGCTGCTTGCCACAGAGGGGTTCACACTAAGGCTGCATTATTTAAAAACACCGATTCTTTCGGTGAATAATGGCCCCAAGATTTTTGGAAAGGAAATTCACTGGATAGATTCTTTGGAAGCTCATGTCAAGTTAATCTACTGTATGCTCTTTTAAGTGTACAGAATACGAATCTCCCGCACAGCGACCATGTTTATTACAATATTCGTAGACTTAAGATATCTTTCCCAACTAGGGCGAAGATAATGTGGGAACATCTCACAATGCACAAGTGAAAGCAAAACTACGTATCGTGGTGAAAATCGGTCTCCCGGGACGAGGGGGAAGAAAAATAGTCCTGGAATCTGTAAAAAAATAAAAAAAATAAATACCCCCTCAAGCAGCTGCTTGCCACAGAGGTCTGACAGGAGCCTATCAGTTTATATGCCACAGTAGGAGATCTGAGAGGATGGCAGGACCTCAGCAGAAAAACGACACACACACACATCCATGCCTAATCCGGGGCTCGAACCCAGGTCCCTTAGATCAGTAGCCAAGAGTGCTAACCACTCGGCCACGAGACGGCTGGAATCTGTAAAAACATATCTATAACGCATTTAATATATAACAAACGGTGTAGATGGTATCAAAACATTTCAGAGAGGTAAATATTCAGAACCTCAGCGCAAATGTAGTGTTTTTATGTGAATTATGGCTAACAAGAAGAGTTGGGCTTTATTACACTAAGATCCATGGAATCAGCCAGCCATTAACATCTACTGTATGAACTTATTTCATGGAGTGCACATCTCCAGAAGATTTTGTTCTTTCTGAAGTGAAACTCTGACAGTTAATCCCAGAGATTTTCAATTTTTATAGGATCCTACTACACTAAAATAAGTAGCGAATTCTGTTTCTGCTGGATGCTTAATCGTTTCCTATTCATAAAAAAAAAAGACTAACTTTAAATTTGTGCTTTGCCTATGTAAAGGATAAAATCATTCATTTACTTTCTCCTCTCCACCACCTCCAAACAAACACATACTCTTAGACGAAAATTCTATTCCTTTACTTTGTTACTGTTTTAGGTAGCGTAAAATATGCCCCATTGACAACAGTGCAATTCTGAACAACGGATAATGGAACAGTCAAATTTGCATTCAAACCCCCAAAAAGCATTTATTAATAAAGTATAAAATAAAAATAAATACCCCCTCAAGCAGCTGCTTGCCACAGAGGTCTGACAGGAGCCTGTCAGTTTATATGCCATAGTAGAAGGTCTGAGAGGATGGCAGGACCTCAGCAGAAAAACGACACATACATCCATGCCTTACCCGAGGCTCGAACCCAGGTCCCTTAGATCAGTAGCCAAGCGCGCTAATCACTCGGCCATGGGAAGGCTAATAAAGTATATTTTTTCTAAATTAATTATTTAAAATTTATTTAAATTTATTCATTTTACTTCATTAAAATCACTGTACTGCAAGTGCGAAAAAAGAAATATTTTAATCCCTACTAACTTAAGTTTCGTAACCACGGCACTTATACGTTGTTGTAGGTAGTAATGAACTTTGGAGTCAGGACTTAGCAAGACAGGTAGATTTGTTTAGTGAAGTCAGTCGTCGACATGCAAATAAGCAAATTCGTAGCCTCTGCAGGGGAGAAACACATTTCAAAGGGCGATTTGTTTTAGAAATCTAAAAGATACATTGTTCAGCATTTCAGTTAACTTTGTGTGATAAATGTCGTTCTATTCAACAAACGAGGATTGTCAAGAACTCTAGAACAGCGACCTAAATTAACGCCATAGAAGCCTAATCTGAATATCTATTGAATGAACAGTTGAACAACAAACAATTGAGTATTACAAATGAGCAGATTTAGTTTAGACAAATGATTTGTATGAAAAAGAGAACCAACTAGTCTTTTCCAGCACATACAAAAATCCATAATTATGGATAAGAATAAAGAATTCACAAGAAGTTAAAGATATACCTCTTCAAGCAGCTGCTTATTACAGACACCTGAAAGCAATGCTTTAATTCTCGAATCTGTAGTTTTAAAACCGAGCTGCACTTTTTAACAACCATAATAAAGAACCAGTTCATAATGACCTCAAACAGCTTAGAACAATTCTTTGGAAAAGTATTCATTCGTACGTTGAGTGGAATGACAAAAGAAGAACTCTATTCAAACAACTTATCAATTAATCTCGGTTACTGAAATAATGTTTTTTCTTGCATTCTTCACGACTTTTTTCCCCCTCAGAGCTAAATTTTACTTAATACTGCAGATTTAATTACATCCGTCATTTTTATGCTGAGCAAATATTTCCAAACACTGACTCAAAAATCCCACAATAATCTTGTTTTTTCACTCTTGGAGGCATAAACTTTTGTCTCAGATGGAAACTTTAAGCAAGTCCATTTAATCCAGTCCTCCGTCCCGTGGCAGAGTGGTTAGCACGCTTGGCTACTGATCTACGGAACCTGGGTTCGAGCCCCGGTAAGGCATGGATGTTCGTGTTGTTTTCTGCTGAGGTTCTGCCATCCTCTCAGATCTTCTACTGTGGCATATAAACTGACAGGCTCCTGTCAGACCTCTGTGGCAAGCAGCTGCTTGAGGGGGTATTTATTTATTATTACAATCGGCATTAACGTTGTTTTTTTTTACCTCTTATAGGATTCTACCACATAAATTGAATAGACCACTACGTTATCTTTAAATACGAGAAACATCCGCAAAAATGATGTGAAATCTTACACTCAGTGGTGCATATCGAAGCCTGGGAAAATAGGGCTCCATCATAACGAAACATAAAAGATATTACCGTGAGAATAACATTTATTTTGAAGGCACTCCAGTTTCCTGGGATCAGTGGTTTCCTTCAGCGAGATAGGGCGAATAAAACAGCTGAATGCACAGGCATGTTTGAAAGATCTAATGGTGAAGCACTTTTCTGACCAAATATAGCAAATAATGGGAGTTGGTGAATACGGTGGAGGAAAATATCTGTGTTGGAGAGTCAAATCAAATGTAGACAGGTTACAACAAAAAGAATGGTTATACAGTATTAACTGATAGGAAATCCTCCTGGTTACGCATTTGCCGTGGAATATATTTATCTGTCGAGGAGTGATGAATTTTTTAGGGCCTTGTTTTTGGACCTTTGATAAGCCTATCAGTTAATCAAACGATAAATAACACTAAATTTTCCACTTTCACGTCAGTGTAAGCATCAAATATATATGTTCATTCTTCGATGTGAGCATAAAGTATTACGAAAGCCAAAAGCAAGATACACAAGCTACCCTCTAACCATGTACGGGGAACAACTTCCATGACAGATTTCGCATTTATATCTGCCTAACTTGAAAATGCGTATTTTACAGAAAAATGTCCCTGGAGAAACTCACTAAATCTCTCTCGATTTTCAACTACATTCGTCTAATATATTTAAATAATTATGGTAGATGGGATATTTGACTGCAACATTGCTAATGGTAAGAATTTATTACAGAAGTTAATTAAAACACTAGCTGTTATGACGAATTTAAGACGAATATAAGAACTTCTGCTGTTAAATGTTTCAGTTATAATTATTCATTAAATATTAAACAAATATTGTTGACAGGGTTTAATTTCCCATAAGGCACTTGCGTAGGGCACCATCATTCGATAGTTACTTTTTGTTCATTTAATAAGTATCCACAAAATTATGTGCTCACCAATTCTTAGAAGGAATAAAGAACCCTCTCTCTCCTGCCAATTATAAAAGTGAACTTTTAAAGCATACCGGACTGTGAGGGTACACATTATACTATTAAACGTAATACTACAAAACTTCCACGTTTATGTGAACGAAAAGCACATTTAAAACTCCGTAACATTAATTTCCTTTTCTCATTCTTTTGAAAGCAATTCTAAATTTCTTTACTCAAAAAGGGGCGTCGTATCACATTCCTTGTGCCTAGGGGTACGTGAAGTGTAACTCTGGCCGTGATTGTTGAGAACAGAGGTTTAAAGGCTTCACTGAAATCAGCTTTCCTCTAGTGACATCTTTCGAAAGTTAGGGAACTTTGAAAGTGACTTTCCATTGGATAACATACAAGTGTCCAATACATATACGTTAGAGAAGAAATCCTCCTTACGAATATTCTCTAGAAATGATATTGCCCGCTGCATTTTTTTTTTTGCTTCGGATTGAATTGTTTTACCTCTGAGAGGCACTTTTTTTCACACAATTAGTTAAACGCCACACTACCACAAGGTACCCACGGGCTCAGAGAATGCTAGGGGAAAATACCCATTGGGTACAGATGGTAGCCTCCAGTCAAAGCTATGCAGCGTGTTCTTTTTTAACGTGCTAGGAATATGGTTCTCCCGCACACGGAGCAAACGGTTTAACGTCCCATCCGACGGACGGCGGCCTTCCCAAGCCCATCAATGTCCTCTCTAATCGAGGGTATATAGGTGTGGGTTTTTGCGAAGATAAATCTCAACGTTGGCCCAGGTGAGACTCGAACCCCACCCTTTTTTTTTTTGCTTCCTTTCTGCCCATTAAGTCATGAGCTCTAACCATTGCAATTTGTTTTCATCTGAAATCTTCATTGTTCCACTCTAATCAATTATATATAAAAACAAACATATTCCAGGGGCTTCGAAAACAAAAACTAAAATCCCTTTTCTAATATTGTTCGAAACTGCAAACAAAAGTTGTCGGCACACTTCTTATCTTAACAAAACTGCTTTCAAAAAAGAATCCATGTACTCGATTGTATAATACCATATATCTCTTTAACCTACATATTATTATTCAATCAAAAATTGCATTCGGACAAGCCTTTGATGCAATTCATGTGCCACAAGTCTTTAATGATTTCGCAGAACGCTCAATAGCAGCTTTAAGCTTGACGGATATCTTACGTTTTTTCCCACTGAAAAGTAGTATTCTTTGATCATTCTGGACAACTAACTGCACTGAGGGCATTGCCCCTCATGTCTGTCCTTAAGTAGACGTTCGCTTCCAGGAATGCTTCTATTGTCTCCGTGTAATGATTTTTATCTCTATCCCACGCTTTCCTTCTCGTCTCTCGTTATTAAAGTTATCTATCTCTTTCGAAAGGTTAGGATGAAATTAAGTGTATGATGTTTCCGATGTATTATATTCACATATACAGTTTCGGTACAAATTATTTTATTAGACGATCGAAAATACAGATAAGTATAAGCTGTTCAATAACTTACACTTCGTTAGTGACGATTCGAATGTTTGTAGTGAACAATGAGACGGACGTGTGATATGATGTATTACGAGATATGTAATGTCAATGAATTGTCAGTAAAGATTTTAATAAGGGAGAAATATTCCTTAATAAATATGTCGTACATGGGATGTCAAAGTTTGGATAAAATAAGAATTATTGCCACAAGTCTAAAATTTAGGCTGTAAGATAAAAGTGTTTAACGTTTCGTATTTTTGATATCATGAGTGCTCATAGATTCTTTGCTGACGACTATCTGGCCAACGAGTGGTTAGGCGCGCTTCACCACTGATCAAAGGAGTCTGTTCGAGCCCCAGATAAGGTATGGATGTTTCTTTTCTGTGCCGTCTTTCTGTTGAGGTCTCATCTTCCTCACATACCGTTCTCCTATAGCATATTATATAATAAATGAAGTGACAGTTATTGAAAAGCTTATTTCATTTGAAATTTCCATGTATCTTTATGTACGTTAAGAAATTCTTCAATATCATCTTATTAGGAGCAAACCATTGTTGTTCCAATAGTTTGGTTTGATTTCCCTCTGAAGGCACTTTTTCGCACGTAATGGGCTAAATGGCCAGATCACAAGGGGCTCAGAGAAGGTTAGGAGAAGAGAACCCACTGCAGTTGTTAAGAGACCTAACCTTAAGAGGCCTAGCCTCCCGTCAAGGCTATCCAGCCTGTTCTTTAACGTGCAGAGGGTATGGCTCTCCGGGAACTCTACCGACTGAGCCAACACCAGACCCTATTCTAATAGAGTCGGATTCAGAGCTCAGTATACTAATACTATAAAAAAGATTTTTAGGGAAAATTTTGACTGAATATTAAATCTAAATTTCGATTTTTAATAATATTGTTCGGCTTTTAAAAAGAATCATAGAGACTGGAATATTTAAACAGAAACAATGTTAATTAAAATAATTGATCTGAAAAATTAATTCAAATAAGTTTAAAACAAAAGCAATAAACGTTATATTAAAAAAGCTTTACTAAAACATATAAGCCCATTTTTCTTTAAGTTTACGCAATGATCGGATTTGTGCCTGAAACCGTCTAATTATTTTCAAGGTTAAATAAAATTTTGTTCAAGATCATATTTCAATTTAACTATGAAATAAAAATATTGGAGAATGGTTTTCAGAATATTAAGCAAAAAGAATATAGCTAGAAAGATTCAAATTTCAGTTTCAATGAAAACTGCCAAACACAGGATTGCAGAATTTAATCAAGGTTAGGTTCGTATTAGACTTTGGTTGCCGTTCTAAATTATCAAATGATGTACATAGATCAGAGTATGATTATTTGTATTCGCTGCATATTTCATGCCAGAAAGTAGAAAAACCATTAAAATAGTACAAGTATCACACAACGCAAAGTTCAAAATTATAACAACGCGATTTCTTTTAATAAAGAACAGTTCTTCAGCACTCAACGTATTGTTACTATAGTTTGAAATTTTAATCTAGACTTCCCTAATTTAGCAAATATAATGCTTTGAAGCTTCATTATTTTCAATCATAAATATCTTATATCGAATTAGAGAAATTAACACCACCGTAGGTGATGAATGAGATTCGAACCAAGACGCTATCAGCTACAGTTTTAGCGTGGGACAAGATTCCACCAAAGCGGCATAATTAACAATTCTCAGAGAACTACTTATTGCCTACGTGTCTAACATTAAAAGCAAAGGACATCAGAAAATAGATATTGTAAGATCGCATACAATTTTCTAATCTAACCACGAAACAAATTATTCCAGGACCGTTGGGTTGGGTTGTTTTACCTCTGAGCGGCACTTTTTTGCACACCATGGGCTAAATGGCCAGGTCACATGGACCCCGAAGGCTCAGAGAAGGTGGGGGGAGGGGACCCACTGGAACAGCTGTTGGGAGACAGATGGTAGCCTCCCGTCAAGGCCATCCAGCGTGTTCTTTAACGTGGACAGGTACAGGTCTCCCGTATACGGAGCCACGGCTTAACGTCCCATCCGACGGACGGCGGCCTATTCCAAGACCCATCGGTGTCCCCTACTGACCGTGGGCAGGGTGGGGAATTTTGCGGAGATAAATCTCAACGCTGAGCCAGCTGGGACTCGAACCTGGGAACTACAGATTACGAGCCTGGCGCGCTACCGACTGAGCCACCCCCGCCCCTTCCAGGACCGTAACATTTACTTAAATTTGTGTACATCGCAACATAAATATATCTAACGCCGAAAACCAAATTACAAAAGAATATGCCTCAATCTAAGAAGTTGATAAATTTTACATGTTTCATGAAAATCTAATGTCGCCAGTCGTTTTCTAAAGCGAAAATTGTATTACAAGTCTATATAGAGTTTAATGTATAATTTTCTCTGGGAATTTTAGCTTTTAATAACATTGATCAACTCCTTAACGAATAATGCGTAGTTTAAAAAACGTCTATATAATTAAGTAAACACTACGTTTAATGACAAAAAAAAACATACCCGGATGCATAAAATAGCGCAGCACCCCAATGCGACCGCTTAAATGCAGGCATCCTATGATAACCATACAATCTCGCAGATCCAAAGACAACTATCCCAGAATGTTACGACAGCTACACAACGAAGAACTTCTCAACCAACTCCGATCGCAGAGTGTTGCACCCGAGAACTGATTTCCTCCTTTCGGCGATTTGTGTAGAGACTGACCAATGGCTATAGCGTCACGCAGTGACCTCGCTAGCACCTGCACGTTGATCACGTGGCACAAGATTATACCTGAGGGGATTGTATCAAGCCCAGCAGGTACAAAAGGGAAGATGTCGGAGAAGCCAAAAGTAGATGATAATGGTCGGAAAAATTAGAATCTTTTGTTTCTCTACAAAGAAAACAAGTTTCTTCCTCATGCAGACACTTGCTACAGAGGTCTGATAGGGGATTGCTAGCTAATACACCATACAGAAGATCTGTGGGAAAAGTGAAACTTCAGCAGAAAGCTACACAAATTAAAAATCATCCATGCGCTATCCGTGATTCGAACTTAAGTTACTTTGTGGGCGGGGGTGGTTCAGTCTGCAGTTCCCAAGATTCGAGTCCCAGCTGGGTCAGCGTTGAGATTTATTTACGCAAAACTTCTCGCCCTGCCCACGGTCAGTAGGGGACACCGATGGGCTTGGAAAGGCCGCCGTCCGCCGGATGGGACGTTAAGCCGTGGCCCCGTGTGCGGGAGAGCCATACCCTGTGCACGTTAAAGAACACGCTGGATGGTCTTGACGGGAGGCTACCATCTGTCTCCCAACAGCTGTTCCAGTGGGTCCCCCCTCCCCCAACCTTCTCTGAGCCTTCGGGTCCATGTGACCTAGCCATTTAGCCCATGGTGTGCAAAAAAGTGCCGCTCAGAGGTAAAACAACCCAACCCCTCCCCCAATCTTCTCTGAGCCTTCGGGGTCCTTGTGACCTGGCCATTTCGCCATTTTGTGCAAAAAGTGCCTGCTGTATACTCATTATATACACCAGATGGCGCCATGGGTTAAAGGGGGATTTTAATAAGGGGGGAGTCAAATATTAATTATGAATATTAATAAGGAGTGCGACCGGGTGCCAATCCCATGACAGTTGCGACATAGGGGTCAAAGTTCAATCTGAGAAGGCAACGTGGACAGTTGCGACATAGGGGTCAAAGTTCAGGAAGTTGCGACATAGGGGAGAAGCACAGTGCGTGGGGGTGACCTGGAGTCCATTATACTACTTCCACCTACACATATTGTATCTACATTGAGACACAATAATCTTAGTCTTAATTGGCATAACAGTAGGCAGCTAGCTTACTATTCTAAAAGTATATTAGCAGAGCTAGCTTACTATTCCCAAAGACATACTTTGTGTGCTCTTAGCTCTAACTGAAGCAGTAGTCAGCGATGACTTCGGTCTTTATATTAGCAGTGCATAAAACTGGTACTAGTTTCTAGGACCCTTCTCTGTCCTGTATATCGCAAATAAAAAAAGAGGGAGGAGAGAGAAACACTCTCCTTCATGCTAGGTTTGAGGTCCCCGATCTTCCCGTATCGAGATTTTAGCCACTATTATTATTGTGTTTCATGAGACTTTCATTTGCATAATCGTATATAATAAAAGTGTTAACTAATTTTCTATTTAAAAAAATAAATAAATAAATACCCCCTCAAGCAGCTGCTTGCCACAGAGGTCTGACAGGAGCCTGCCAGTTTATTTGCCGTAGTAGAAGGTCTGAGAGGATGGCAGGACCTCAGCAGAAAAACGACACATACATCCATGCCTTATCCGGGGTTCGAACCCAGGTCCCGTAGATCAGTAGCCAAGCGTGCTAACCACTCGGCCACGGGACGGCTAATTTTCTATAATTCCGTCAAAATCTCGGTGCTCAGACGGTAGCGCGCCAGGCTCGTAATCTGCAGTTCCCAGGTTCAAGATTTATATCCATAAAACCCCCCATCCTGTCCATGGTTAGGAAGGGACACTGATGGGCTTGGAAAGGCCGCCATCCTTAGGAATTACGTTATGCCGTAGATTCAGGTGCGAGAGAGCGATAACTTGTTCACGTTAAAGAACACGATGGATGGCTTGACAGAAGGCTACCATCTGTCTCCTAGCAGCTGTCCAGTGGGTCCCCTGCCCTCAACCTTTTCTCTCGGGGTCCTTGTGACCTGCCATTTTGCGCAACTGTGTGCAAAAAAAAAGTGCCGCTCAGAGGTAAAATGACCCAAAGCTCAAAAACAGACAATAGCTTAATACTCTTATTTACCTTATTATTAAAATGAAAGGTATGTGATAAGTTATGTGATAAGTATATATGAAAAAAGTATGTGATAAGTTATAAAAATAAAATATAAAAGGTATGTGATAAGTATATCGGATTGGTTTGTTTTACCTCTGAGCGGCACTTTTTTGCACACCACTTTTTTGCACAAGGACCCCGAAGGCTCAGAGAAGGTTGGGGGAGGGGACCCACTAGAACAGCCGTTGGGAGACAGATGGTAGCCTCCCGTCAAGGCCATCCAGCGTGTTCTTTAACGTGCACAGGGTATGGCTCTCCCGCACACGGGGACACGGCTTAACGTCCAATCCGACGGACGGCGGCCTTTTCAAGCCCATCGGTGTCCCCTACTGACCGTGGGCAGGGCGGGGAAATTTTGCGGAGATAAATCTCAACGCTGACCCAGCTGGGACACGAACCTGGGAACTACAGATTACGAGACTGGCGCGCTACCGACTGAGCCACCCCCGCCCCTGTTTATATCGGATTTCAGTGTCTATTGGTATAGGTCGTCGCTTCCATTAGTCAATCACAACACACGTTTGTAACGTGTTAATGACGAAAGTTCCGTGCTTTTAAACATAGAAAAACACTTTATCACGTTACAACATTAATCACTCACTCGAAACAGTTGCCCGCTTAATTACTGATGAACTTGCAAAAGAACTGCTTTAATCTTTACCAAACATTGTTGTTCCACTTTCCACCACCGGCTTGACGGTTGATTTGATTTTGGTTTTCTTTCTAAAGCTTCCTTCACATTTCCTGCCTTCACAAGCTTCACCTTGGCTCTTTGCTGTTTCAGATTCCCCTCTAAGGATACAATGTTACCGAATATAGCCGCCCTTCTTAAAGAGCAGACTGGTCGATTACAAGTGACTGCTGCAGTCATGCGAAAAAGACTTACACGATACTTAAAAGGAAAATATTCTTTTCGCAAAGACACTTCGTGGGAGTGCTTTAACGATTACAACAAAATCTCGCTCTAATGGAATTGCAAAATACATTCTGTCAAACATTTGCTATAGCTTCCACGCTAAATTGTCTTTTCCTGAAAACTCATTAAAGCGAGGTTTTTGATCAAACTGAATCTGTAATATCGACGTTTTACATCGATGTAGAGGTCCAGAATAAGGGATGAATATCTAAAAATTTGATTCATCAGCCTTAGAAGATTTCATTATATTTCGTTTTTGAAAAAATAAAACCACAGAAAAATAGTCATTTTAATCTTGGCAGTAGTGAGATTGCATTTCACGAAGATTGTGTTTTAACCTGTCTCAATAGCTCTACCGCCCTTGAACTGACTCATACCTGTGTATATATGTGGCCAACGATGTTACTACCGCTGGATGAAAAATGGAATGATTAACAAGGTGCAAGCCAAAGGGAGGAAACACAGCCTGAAGAATCCCCCCCACTCCAAAATTACTCAGTGACGTCGATAAAAAAAATATGTGGTAAGCTTCCAGAGCTGATGTGGAAAAGAAGTGGCAGGGAATGCAGTTTCGACTGAGAAAAAGATGCAGAAAAAAAGTTGTCTTTAAAAGCTACGAATGTCTTAAACTTATCTTTGTCTTCGACACGAATTGTATATTTTAGAATTGATTTCTCTTGTATCCATAACAGTAAGTACTGATTTGTGGATTACTGGAACATAGCCAAAAATGAAAGTATACTACGTGATGCCAGAAGCACTGGTAGACTGAATTTCCCCTTTTCTTTCATTTTGCGCAATAATTCAACTACATTTTACACAATTTCAGTATAATTTTCATATCAATTTTACAGAAAATATCTAAAAATATATCATCTATTTGTTTTGCAATATCAGTTTGAATCAAAATTATCGTATTTTTTTTCAGTACGATGAGAAAATTATTTTTTTTAAGTTGTTGAAAAATAAAAATTACTCTTCGAGCAAGTGCTCAACGATGATTTGACACGAACTTGTCAGTGTAATAGCATACAGAGAAGATCTATAAGGCAAAACTTCAATAAAATGACAATATCAGAAAAAAAAATTAATTTCCAAGTTTAAAAAAAATCTTTTGATATAATGTGGGGGGGGGGGGTTCCGCACATAATGGGTTAGCCAGGTTGCAAGAACCCCAAGGACTGAGAGATAATCGAGGGAAGGAGGCCCAGTGCATAGCTATTAGAAGACAGATGATAGCCTCCCATCAAGGCCATCCAGCATGTTTTCCAGCTTAAAAGTGCACAGGATCTCAACGCTGGCAGGTGGGGCTGGAATCTGGGAACTGTAGATCAGGAGCCTGGCGCGCCACCGGCTGAGCAACCCCCGCCCATAATCTCTGAAGTTTAATAAAATTGTTATGTATGCTCTATGAACATAGCCTTTGAAGGACAAAAATGAGCATATTTCAGTATTCTACTACTTTGCGTTTTAAAAGTTTCCAAAATTAACTTTTTTTCTACCAATATACTAAAAAGTTTCCCTTGCATTCTATCGATTTTTTTTTTTCACCTACGACTGATATACCATTGGGTCTTTGCCTAATCTAAGATTCAAAGCTGATACCATAATGTTCTTCTCACTCGTACAAACGACTTCAACTATTCAGCAACACAATTTCTTCCTCCATTATGTAAAACATAAAAAATATTTAAATTCCTAGCTAAGCCTTAACTGTTTTCCCGAATTCAAACAAAGCTCTAAGCGAGACTTCCGACAGTTTAAGGATCAGAGAGACTTCCTAGGGCACAATTTTTATGCCTCAGCTGTAATAATCCAATTGTAAGCCACAACTAAGATTTACAATGATTGATTATGTCGAAATAAGCTGTTACGCCGAATACTTCCGCAATGCATTTTTTTACCCTCTCTAACACAGTCAAAATTTTGTTAAAACATCAGAAGACAAGCAAGGTCACACTAAGCACGCTTGAGAAGAGGCCAGTGATGTAGTTCTTTGCCCCCCCCCCCCCCCTTCAAAATGGAAGTTCCAAGTAGAGCGTGAAGAATGGGCATTCAACATTCTGAAGGGCGGATTCGACAGGTCTGAGAGTAGAATAAGCAATGTGTAGAAGGATGCTCTGCGATTCTTCACTGAACACTTCGCTATAAGCAATGAGCAGGGTTTGTGATCAAGCCTTGCAGGGAACATAAAATGTTCAGCTTTGAGATCAAATCAACTACCAAATGAATGACTGCCACAGAAGAAGGTTAACGAGGCAATATCAACCAAGTGTCTTCTTTGAGCGATTGACTTCATGCACGAAGGCTCAGAGCACTAAGTTTTATTGATGATCAATGACTATCATTTATTTTTGACGTTTAGGGCCTTGTTTGTATCTTCTTTGACTATTTATGATATTGACAGTTACCTGAACTTGAAATAAAAAAAATCGTACAGATGACTAAACATGATAGCCCGTTGCATGACAATGAATGACACGTAAAAAAAGAATTGCGGAGGCTTATGGAAATGATAAATAGGCCAGTTTTTTGCTGCTTTATGGAGTTATTGATTAGTTTGTAAGCAAAAATAGCCTACTGCATTGACCTTTTAAAATAAGGCTTTTACAACACCAGCATTGAAGTTGGCAGAGCCGGTGTTAGGTAAGGCGATGCTCCTATGAAAAGTTGGACTATTTTACCTTTGAAGCGGCCCTTTTTTTCTTTCCACACATTCAAGTAAAATGATCATATCAAAAGAACTCCAAAGGCTCAGTGAAGGTTGAGGAAGTGGATCCACTGGAGAGCAGATAAAAAAGAGATGTAGGCCTCTCGTCAAAAGTCATCTAAAGAGTTCTTTAACATGAACAGAGTATTGTTTTCCTCAAAACGGACAACGGCTTAGCTTCCATTTGTCGGACGGCGGCCTTTCCAAGCCCATAGGTATCCCCCTTCTCATCGATGGCAGAACGGAAGTTAGCAATGAAATTTCTCAACGGAGGCCTAGTTGAGAATCGAGCCTGGGAACATCAGGTTACAAGTCTAATGCGCTACCAACTGGCCCTTTCCAGACAAAATTCAGTAAAAGCAACCCTTCAACCGCCAAAACAAATTATTTCTAACATGCATTTACCTAACCTACAGAAATAAAATAATCTCTCAAGCAGCTGCTTGCCGTAGAGATCTAACAAGAATCTTTCAGTGAGTAAGGCGAGACCTCAGCAGAACACGAGAAAAAGAGCCATCCAAGTCTTATCCGAGGCTTGAATCCAGGTTTCTTTGCGCCGTAATTAAGCGCGCTACCATTCAACCATGCATTGTAACTAAAGCAAAAAGAAAAGCACAAGGAAGCACACTCGGAAGAGAATCAAAGATCGTGACTCTCCCAAAAAATCTGGAATCGAAACTCAATGGAAATCTTCTATGGAATACATAGGAGTGTTATTGCCAGGCAGATTGAAATATGTGCTATCCAAAGCTAACATAGTCAAATGTAAACTTGACCACTGATGAAATGGAACTCGAAGTTGCCACCGGAGACGAAACTCTTTCTATATAATATAGTTCTGCGACCTGTTCTTACGTATGCCTCGCTTGTGTGGGGGTAATAACACAGATGCGAGCATCAGAAAGCTTCAAAGCTTTCAGAATAAGGTCCTTAGATCAGTGCTACATGGTTTGACAGAAACAAACATCCACAGAGACTGTGAACTGACCATATCTATACTCATATGAAGAAACCAGAAAATAACTTTTTCAAGGAAGTGGGAGATCATCCATATCAGATCATAAGATCACTGGTCGTGAACCAGAATAAGAGACCAAAATTGATAGTCTCTGAGGACCGCTCTTTTTTCCTTCTAGTATTGTTTCATGAACACTTGTTACAGTAATTGCCCCTGTGATCCCTCGTGTGTTCATCTTTCGCATTTCCATTAATCATCTATCAGGTATTAATTCTATGAGATTAAGAGGTAATAAGCCATTGGCTTGGAACTCTAAGCCATAGGCTAAGAGATCAGATGTAAAATGGGGTTATGAGCGAGCAGGGAGGAGTGGGGTTGCGTTGTTTCACCTCTGAGCGGAACTCTTTTGCACACAAAGGGCTAAATGACCAGGTCACAACGACCCCGAGAAGTTGTGGGAAGGGGACCCACTGGACAGTTGTTATCGGATAGTAGCTCATGTCAAGGTTATCCAGTACACGGAGCCACTGGTTAACGTTCCATCCCATGGATGGCGGCCTTTCCAAGCCTATCAATGTCCCTTACTGAGCGAGGGCAGGGCGAGGAGTTTTACGGATAAATCTCAACGCTGACCCAGGCGGGACTCAAACGATGGAATTGTAGATTATAAGTTCCGCCACAGGGTACGTGGGGCACCAGGTCAATTTTTATGAATGAAAAACTATTTCATAGGTTGCAAATTAATTCTTCGGGCTCGAACATCTAGCATCACTTACTACCCCTTGCGCAAAATTGAGGTGACTCTGTAATAGAATACTTTTTACTTCGTCGCTACCCTTAAAGTTAAAGTACCTTTTGCACACAATTGACTCAATGGGCAGGTCACAACGACCCCGAGAAGATTACTTTTGACTATTAACTTAAAGTGTTTTGCTAAAATGAACTATGGGCAAGAATTATTTCGTAAGAAGGGATGGGGGGGGGGAGAAAGCCTACTAATCCCTTATAGACTTTAATGACTAGATATAAAATTTTAGAATTTTTACAAATCCAGGGTGACTTGCTAACTCGCCCTACTGTGACTCACTTTGGGAACCATTATGCAGCGTAGAAAACAGATATTTTAAAATAAGGAAAATATCTTAAATCATGCAATATATTACATATGTCCAAGGGGAAATTAAAGGCTCGAGTTTACAGGAGTGTCAAGGGAGGTCAGGGCCGTGCTAAGCGGACATGCGAATAAAATATTTTTTGAAATCTAAAAAAAATTCATTTTTGAGTAAAAACCTCAGAAATTAACTAATGCCCTTTCGTACTAAAATGTGTATGAAATTAAAAATTTTGTCAATAACTTTGAACTCCTCCCTATTTCCATCATGTTTATCTCATCCACTACCAGGGTCGCATTTCCTATAAGCCACTTGCTAGGAGCGTTAAAATTTGTTTATATACGTAACAGGAAAATTATGCTCTTTTCAATTCATAGGATAAAAAATTAGCTGTAAATAACTAAATACCTCTGATAGTGAGTGATTACTCTCTCTCCTGACAGTCGAAAAACGAACGTTAGAAAAAAGAAAATGTGGATTGTGAGGATATATACCATATAAAATAAATAATAAATAAATACCCCCTCAAGCAGCTGCTTGCCACAGAGGTCTGACAGGAGCCTGTCAGTTTATATGCCACAGTAGAAGATCTGAGAGGATGGCAGGACCTCAGCAGAAAAACGACACATACATCCATGCCTTACCCGGGGCTCGAACCCAGGTCCCTTAACCAAAAGAATTCTTCACATAGCAAAATATTGCAGAAAAACGTTTCGTTAAGAAAAATGAATATTTTATTTTTAACTGGCATAGTGGTTAGGCAGCTAGCGACTGTTCCAGCAAGGCAAACTTTGTGTGTTAGCTCTAACTAAGGCAGTGGTCAGCAGTGAATTCGGTCTTAATAGGGCATGTCCTTCTATGAGAAGGCCTGTTACATTACTAGGAGTAACTTCTAGGATTCTTCTCTGTCCTATATGTCGCAAATCAAAAAAAAATGCTATTGCATATTGAATATTATAAATTATATCCCATGTATAATATTATTGCATTAATATTTTCATTATTTTGTAACAAAATTGATCTGTTGAGAGCACATTAAATAAATAATACTAGCTATTTACTGCCAAAAGTTTGGAGCAAAGTACGGCCGAATTGTATTGCCCGCGGACAAACAACTTCCTAGGCGCGGCCCTGTTGTCAAGGGGAACAATAGTACCCCTCTCCCCGTCCTGGCACCCATCATCAACACCATTTCGGCGATTTTCCTCGCCTTGTCATTTCCCCCTTCCCCTACTTGCGTTAGATTACCAAGGTCATCCTTATTGTTAGTACCATTGTACTTTAAGCCGATTATACCCAGCATGGATTATATTGTATTCCCGGCTGCAGGTGTGGTACCAGAGAGAAATTTAAGAGACAAAGGAAACCAGTCCCAAACAGCTGATCACCCGCTGTGGTGTGCCGAATGAAAGTGGAAAGAGAGGTGAATTACGGCAGTGTTTTTTTTAGTCTATCCTTCCACCTCCTCGTCGATATTTGCCTCGTTTCTGAAAAATCCAATAGAATAAGTGCTCTTTGCTTAACCGAATGGTTAGAGGTAGCCGAATGGTTAGAGCGTTTGGCTATAGATGTTTATTTTCTGTGTTATTTTTCTGCTGAGATCTCGTCTTCTTCATAGATTTCTCTATGCCGTAAAAAACTGACAAGGTTCCTTGGCAATTCTGTAGCAAGCGGCTATTTGAGGGATAATTTTTTCTCTCTCATTTTAAACAACATTCTACAACAACGAATTTGTTTTCACTTTTCTAAGAAATCGTAAAGCTAGTCGTATTTGCAATGATGTTTAACTGCTTTCAGTCGAACAAACCTTCACCTGAATTCATAATATTAAATTCAAATTCACTTTAATATTTTCCTTCAAAATATCTTTACAAAATGTCTATTACGAAATAAACATGGGAGAGTCAAATGCGAATATAATTGTTGATATTGACTTTATGCCTTATAGTTATCAGGGAAACTATTCCTTCGACTGTGTGTGAATTTTTGATCTTTTCCAGCTGGCTAAAACAGCAGAAGTCGATGAACTGAACCTTATTTGTTTAGCATCCAAATCAACGAGTAGAGCCTGATAAAAGACTTCATTATCCAGCTACTTTTCCGCAGAATAAAAGTGTAATAGTTTCATTGTATGGGAAGTTTCAACCAGCCCCGATGGTTTTGCAAGAACTACTCGTTCCCATCGCTCCCACAAAGAACATAAAACTACCAAGAGGAATCAAGGTTAAAATATATTTCATTAATAATGAAATAAAAAAAAAATGTTACGATCCTTTCTTGTGAGCTGCATTATGAATGATGTAGAACACTTGGTGCTAATTACCTTATCGGGAACAACGAGATAACGGAAACAAATCAGCAGTCTAGCAGTGTCCACTATTTAACGCCATCACACTTAGCACGCAGACTTATTTAAACGGTTTAAACAGCTTCTATGATTACATTTAATTTATAACTTCGCAGGTCTATTATTCAAAAATGCAACTTTTTTTTGATACAGAAGAAAATAAGATTTCAAGATAAGCAGAATAGAAACGAGATACTGCACGGAACTAACAAACCAATGAGCATTGTGTACGAAACATTGAATAGAATCGGTTTTATTTCGAGATTTGTTGTGAGAAATGCAGTCAGTGATGCTTTGATGGGAGGCTTCCATCTATCTCCTAACATCTGACCTGTGTGCTCCCCAACCTTCTCTGATCCCTTATGATTCTTGTAATTTTAGTCCATTGTGTGAAAAAAGTGTCGCTCAAAGGTAAAACAACCCAGCCCAACTCTCTATGATTGACCAATGAGAAAGGATTTCTTAATTAGCAAATAAGCCAATAAAACTTTACGATATTTAAATGAACCAACAAAAAAAGATTTTAAAACAATGCTGCTGTACAAGAAAAAGCATTGGAAAAATACATACGTAACTTTTCTAAGACAATGCGAAACGTTAGCTCGAAGCAAGGATGATCTCCCACAGCCATAAATCTTCGTCATTAGTCTTTCTTGCCATTTTGATAAAGTACAATTTACACTTCTATTGTCCGAGCATCGTCGTAAAATGAGTCGATATTCCAAATGTAGAATAAACACAGTTTGATTACTTGGAACAAAAACATAGAGTGTACATAAATAAAGTTTATAGCTCAACAGCTCTGAGAGAGGAACCAATTATCTGTGCATTCATATTGACACTAAGAATCAACTGCTCAGTAAGCATATCCCGACGTGGGCGTGAAAATCGAAATCACTTCGCTTTGAGATAGGAGTTTATGATTCCACAGCATTTTTCTGAAGATATGTTTTTTTAAAGTACAACAGTTTCTGATGAGGACACCATGTTTCTCAGCTACTGAAGAAATTAAAGAGTATAAAATTAAGAACGGCTAACAACTGAGTTCAATTGGCCTTAAATAAGCAGCTAAGAATTAACTCGAAGAAGAGTAGTGCAACATTTCTATATGATGATAACGAACACAATCAGCCAGACCTTGATGCCATTCTATCACTTTTTTTCCAGCGAGGATTGGTTTTACCTCTGAGCAGCTCTTTTTTTTTACCTGCAATAGGTTAAATGGCCAGGTTGCAAGGACTCCAAAGGCTCAGAAAAGGTTAAGGGAAAGGGATCCACTGGACAGCTGGTAGAAGACAGATAGTAGCCTTCCGTCAAGACCATCCAGCGTGTTCCTTAACGTGCACAAGTATGTATTCTCCTGCACAGCCACAGCTTTATGCCCCATCCGACGCACGGCTTCCTTTCCAAGATCATTGGGTACCGCCTTTCTGACTGAGGGCAGGGTGGGGGCTTAGCGGATAAATTTCGACGCTGCCACAAATGGGACTCGAACCTGTGAACTGCAGATTACGAACCTGGCGCACTACTGGCTGAGACGAGAAGGAGCTTCTGCAGCGGGCAAGAGGGTTCCCGCTCGAGAAGGAGCTTCTGCAGCGGGCAAGAGGGTTCCCGCTCGAGAAGGTTGGGGAATTCCGCAGAGGGTAATATGTAAATCGATATGGTGGTCCTCATCTCCACCTTATTCGCTCACTGTGAATGTCAATCATTAATTAAATGTTACTGAGTTTGAGTGCTGAACAGAAGTGGGAGAGGGGCAAATTCTCCATCCTGACAGAATTTATGCTGAGCAAGAGACAATGGGAAGTCATCCAACAGTTTTTGAATGCATAGAGGGGTATAGCTTTCGCACGCAAGAAGCGGCCAATATCTTATCTGGGAAGGAAGTGTATCAAAAACCATTAATCCCCACAGGAAAATTACAACTGTCTCGAGAATAAAAACAAGATGGAAATGATGAACTAGAATGATCTACAAAGGTATGATCGGATTTCAATTCTGCAACTGTTAAAAAACAGAGCAATCAACTTCGCCCGTCGTCTCTTTATAACATTGAAAAGATCAAATTGTTCTCTCATGAGCGAATATTCAAGAACATGAACTGTAAGTTAATGCTTGCTAGCACATGATCAAAATAATATAATTCGGATCATTTAAGTATCGACCATTCCAAGTGTGCAAGTAGCACAATAGACTGATCCTATATCAAAGGTCATCATCAGACATACATACTGCTTCTCGGAGATTTTCAAACCCTAAATTCGAGTTATATGTATCACTGGGTCAGTCATTCTTTTAATCTTCCACCAGTCGACGACATCGTATGATATTCCTCTCAGCATGAGTGACTAAAATGGTGCTGGATAGTTCTTTAAGCTTACAACTGAATGCATTTTATGCTGACTGGACATCAAAGTTAACTCATCTACTATCTTCTGATGTTACAATGGCTGTTTAAAAACACGGGGTTGATGAAATCAATGAGAAAAAAATACCAAAGATTGTCAAGGAAGTCATGCAATTATAATTTTATCTTTTTTACTAAAGAGATTAAAATAACGTTTCTTTTATTTCAAAAATGCAGACTGAGGTTTCCATGAAAAAAAAAGGCCTTTCTAAATGTTCCAAATAATATTATCTTGAGAGTAGCACTTAAGAGGATCATCCATTTATATTGCGGGAAAACGTTCTAACGGTTTTGGGGTGCACGGAAAATTCTGGTCACGTAGTAGAGCAAAGACTCTGAAGTTTACAATAAAAAACAACACATTTCCTCTCAAGGAGTTGTTTATAACAGAGGTTTGACAGGAATAGCATCTGTCAGTACAATATAATAGAATCGTCTGTGAGGAAGACATGACATTAGAAAGACACATTAGAAGACATGACACCAGAAAGATACACACAAGAAACAGCATCAACCCTGCCTCATGTGAGGATAAAATCCGATTACCTTTGAACACAGCCAATCATCTAATCATGAGGCCTTCCGCAAAATTTTTATTATATAAATCAATGGCTTAATTTTTATTATATAAATCAATGGCTTAATTTTTATTATATAAATCAATGGCTTAATTTTTATTATATAAATCAATGGCTTTAACTGGTATAGTTGTTAGGGTTGTTAATTGTTTTACCTCTGAGCGGCACTTTTTTGCACACCATGGGCTAAATGGCCAGGTCACATGGACCCCAAAGGCTCAGAGAAGGTTGGGGGAGGGGACCCACTGGAACAGCTGTTGGGAGACAGATGGTAGCCTCCCGTCAAGGCCATCCAGCGTATTCTTTAACGTGCACAGGGTATGGCTCTCCCGCACACGGGACCACAGCTTAACGTCCCATCCGACGGACGGCGGCCTTTCCAAGCCCATCGGTGTCCCCTACTGACCATGGGCAGGGCGGGGAATTTTGCGGAGATAAATCTCAACGCTGACCCAGCTGGGACTCGAACCTGGGAACTACAGATTACGAGCCTGGCGCGCTACCGACTGAGCCACCCCCACCCCTAGTTGTTAGGGAGCTAGCTACTCTTTCAGCAGGGCAACTTTATGTTACCTCTAACTGAAACAGTGGTCAGCAGTGACTTTGGTCTTTGTATGAGAAGGTCTATAAAAGCTAGGAGTAGCTTCTAGGATTCTCCTCTGCACTAAATGTTGCAAATCGAAAAAAAAAAATGGAAATTCTAGTGGAGAGGAAGAGTAAATGTTCTTTTCCCCATTCTCCTTTCCCAGGAATGTCTTACGTAGACCTAGTGATCACTTGTAGTCTTATGTAGCTCATGTAGACCAAACAAATCTTTTTAGTCTGATTCTTGAAGAAATGTTAATTTCACAAATGTGTTACTCAGCTTTGTTCATTTAAATGTGGCTTCTGATTCTATCAATAGGATTAACTTTCTTCCTAGTTGTGATGTCAGAGAAACTAGTGTGTGTTTTTTTTTTTTTTTTCAGAATAAGGGGTTTACAACTAGAGCCTACAGGAATACAATTTTAATATTGAGTGTCCAAAAAATAATAATGGGGTTTTGAGAACTAATATGTAGAAAAATAAAATACATACTCAAAAATGTAATATTTTAATTGAAGGCGTACCTCAAATAGTTTTTAACATAATTAGTGAATTTCCACATGTGCACTGTTCGCGACCTTTCACATGTCCAATCAGCATTCAAGTTCTTGCCGTACACGCTGCAGCATATCTCTTGTTCAATTCTTTTGTCTTATTCTGGCTTTCAAATGATTCAGGTCTCGAATTTTGACCACGTAAGCAAAATTCTTTACAAAGCCTCACAAGAAAAGTCAAGGGGCGTGTTGCCTTTCGTGTAATTGGGGTCAGTGTTTCTCGAAACCCCGCCATTATTTGTTGGACGCCCTATATAATTTTACAATATTCACTCAGCAGCAAAGAGTCTCAATGTCATCGTACTTTGCTAAATTGCTTTCAACAATACTAATGAGATAGCAGTTGGTTTTCCTTTTAACATAACGGAAAGAGTTTATCCCTAAATCTTCAAATTCCAAATATCGTTTAAGAGAAATTTTTATTAACTATTTACTCTGCTGTCATCTAAATAGGTTGGGGGGGGGGGAGAAGATTGCCTCCTAACTTGATGTTCCGAAGTTCGACTCCCATTATGCCTACGTTGTGATTTGCTCCCTTAATCCCCAATCTGTACAGGAATAACCTATGAGCATTAAATAACAGGCTTCCATCTCTCTCATAACAACTTTCCAGTCTGAACTTTTGTCACTCAGAAATAAAACATCCCAACCCAAATCTGTTTTATTACAACAGTTATTATGTTTTAATAACATTTCATGTTAAACTGTCATTGGTTATCCTTTGCTCATTAACTCTTACAGTGTCAAGTGTTTTTCTTTTTTTTTTTTCTTTAAATAGGCAACTCAATTTCTGGAACTTATTATATAGTAACTAATGAATGAAATAGTTTACATTACATACCAAAAGAAGACGCATTTAATTCTGAACAAAAAAATATAAAAACTAAAAGGAAAAAAAATGGTACGTAAGCATAGAAAACGTTGCAAGTTCATTTGTAGTGATATCTGAAAACTGCATAATCAGCTTCCGGCACTGTAAGGATTAACAATTTTCTCAAGTTATTAAGTATTCTTATTTTAGTTCACTCATTTTCTTTTCTCCTTTTTGTAATAGCTCTTCATACTTTAGGTTCCCAGTAATTTCACTTTCAAGTAAAAACAGTTAAATTCAATAACCTCAAACTGTTTTTTAGAATTTTAAATTAAAAAAAAAACCTTTAATTTGAGTGGTCAAAAATACAACCATAGCATTAAATGCAGATCATTTTGTTATAGCCTTTAAAGCCCCCAAACATTTTGTCCTTAGCCACTCACTGCACATTGATACCGTGGATTAAGCAAAATGTGACAAAATGGGTAAATTCAATTAAAAATGTAAACATTTCTGGAAATGTTTACATTTTTATGTCTCATCTCTTCCTATCCAAGTGCACTTAAAAGAAATTGGCCCGTTACGTGTTCTGTTACTTATTATTCATACTTGAATTAGCCTATCCTGAGATTGTGGCTCATAGAGACGTTTATTAATCTGGTCTTGTGAAAATTTAATACGTATTATTTTTGGTCAGCAAGTTTCCAATTAGTAATTCTAAATAGGGGATTACTCCCTCAGGTAATCTGTTTTTTTTTTCACTAACAGGTATTAAATTGTAATTACATTATATAAAGAAGGACTGCGTTTGATTTACAGATGGAGAAAAATCGTTCTGCTTTTCAGGAGTATTTATATTTCTCTTTGAGTTGCACAAAAAAAGACTCGTTGTTTCTTGAGATTATATTTTCATTATAATATAATATACAGTACGTTTGTAAATTTAGACTATTAAATATCGTTTGCCCCATTTTGCCCTTTCAATTGCATTTGTAGTTTAAATAAAAAGCAGCAGTAAAATCTATTGATGTTTTCAATATTGCATGCCTTAAAAAGAAGATTGAGTGTTTACAACTTCGGATCTTGCTATTACTTCGCTTGCGAAATAGCCTCCCTACACAGGCAAAAAATCAAAACCATATAATCTGAAGCAATACAACTGTTAACTTTCTCACTTGAGAAAGAAAAGGAAACAGAGAAGACAGGGATGACTTTTAGCTCAAGCAATAAGGATTAAAATGTGTGATTTTCATACAATTTTGAAAATTAATATCTCCAATTATTTTCATATGAATATTGCTCACCGCTTTGTTCATTCATAAATATATTGCACTAGAAGCAAGATCACTTTTGGATTATCGTGTACTACATGAACTATACCTATAAAACATACTATGGCTTTTTTGAAACCTACAAATATGTATATCCTAGCATATGCTTCAGTTTTAGTATCAATTTTAATAAATTATCAGTTGCAGCATTTTTAAATATGTTAGATTGATACACCTGCAATTATTGCTACAAATTTTAGAATGATACAGATATTTATATTTTAGCAACTCAATGAGATAGATTCTCCTCAAAATTTTCCCACTGAACAGCATAAATGCATAAAATTTAATTGATGATATATTTTAAAATATCCTGTGTATTTCCATCATTTTCAATTATGTTATGGACTTATACACTAACAATTACTATGCCAAATTTTAAGATAAGCAGATATTTAATGTCTCCGTAAATTCATCCTACAAAAATTCTCCTTAAAATTTTCCCTTTAAATAGTATTTTAGAGTTTTTTTAGCTTAGTGTATTATTTACCTTCACTACGTGCATTATTGTTTTTTATAATTATGCACTTAGATGTATTAGCACTTGAAGTTTTTACCTTAATTATTTGAAAAATACAAAGTATTTTGCCATCATTTCGAAATATATCACGGACTACTACAAAAGAATTTTTCCAATTTCACAAAAATGGGATCATTTTTTACGTCAGCTATTACTTTTCCTGCTTTTGTATCTCCTCTTGGCTGCAAATCTAAGGGACCTGGGTTCGAGCCCTGGGTAAGGCATGGATGTATGTGTCGTTTTTCTGCTGAGGTCCTGCCATCCTCTCAGACCTTCTACTTTGGCATATAAACTGAAAGGCTCCTGTCAGACCTCTGTGGCAAGCAGCTGCTTGAGGGAGTATTTATTTATGCACCATTCGGAATATGTGTGTGATCCGGGCGTCCTATATGTATGTACACGTACATAGTTTGGGGAGAAGGGCTTTCAATAAATGTTCTCCCTTAAATGAATCCCTTTAGAGCTGATTCCAGAATAATTCCCTTCAGTATCAGTCCCTCAGACCTATCATCAAATTAACAGCTCTATACTTATCAACAATTCAACCGTTACATATTTATCTCCAATTAACTGTTATAAGCAAATAAACCACAACTTAGAGATCACTTTCAAAATGTGGGTCTCATTCGTTTCATTCGGAATAATGAAAGAAGTAATTCAAGTGCATTTATTACATATTTTATATGTATTCATTAAATATGGTAGGATTACATTTAGTAAAATTAAACTAGAAGCTAGAATATTTATTTTTTGGTGTCACCCGTGGTGAGACTATAATTCCAACAATTTGCAACTAACAATAATGATAAATCGTATCTTCGATTTTAAAGCACGCTCAGTTCAGCGAAAGCAAATGTCAAAAGCACGCTCATTTGATAATTTCATGCGCGCATACAACAACCGCATCACAGAACAAACCTTCCCTACTTCAGCAACACATAGTGCAGAATGATACACTCTTTAACAGATCATTTACAACATGTGGCTCACCTGTGGGTCTCTGTACAGCTGTCGGCAGCCATAACACCGCTTTAATTTCGAGCAGGATTCTAGATTTCACAAGTCAGATTCGACGCCAATAACAATATTCCACTAGCAACACACAGCTCGCCGCCACTGCATCATTGCACCAACAAACCATCCGGTCACGTGACTAGGGCTGCCGCCCTTGACTGCCTACATACAACAATCGGGATGCACAAAGCTCCACACACTCGCGCATATGTGTAGTTCCACCCACCTCTCTCGGACACTAGTGGGAGAGACGATGAGAACTTCCAGCTGACAGAAATGCGAGCACAGCTCACTGTCGTACAGTCTCCACCAACATCATGCAGCGTAATGCGGTGTGCACATTCTTGGAGCTGCTGTCTCCGCCAGCCGGATACAGTTGGCTGATCGAGGGCGAGCTTTTTTGCTGTTGGTTCAGTGCACGAGTATTTGGCTTACGGCACCACCTCCGCGTCGTGCTCTTGGGCTGGCTCGGAGATACATTCTTTTCACTCGCTCACAGAGATATAAATATATGGAAGAAAAAAATACCGTTCTGCTGGTGAGCAGTTATAATCGCATAGGAAGCACAAAGGAACAGATTCCTGGAATGAACAAGAGTAGACAGAAGAAAAGAGTATAGGGATAAGCTTTTCTAAACACGAGACATTCTTGGAAGTGCTGCATCATACGGAAGTCTTAAATTGCAATTTGACTTAATGTATTATTTACCTTCACCTGAATGCGTTATTGTTTTTTAAAGCTACATCATTATGTACTGCAGAATCAGCACATTACTTGTGGTAACCAAAGCGTTCAAAACGATGCATTTGCAGCTTTAATTCCACAGATTAGTAAGTTTTGTTCATCTAGCTTCATTACAAAAATTTAACACAGACGGAAATTTATTATAGATTTCTTTTTTTCTTCTTTTTTTTTGGGGGGGGGGGGGAGAATAAACTCAAAATAATTATTCCCAAAAAATACTTCAGATTTAATTTCTTCAAAGATGAAGAAAACTTATCAAGTAGGCTATTTGCCACGGAAAAGCCTAACAGAAGTCTGTCATTATAGCAATCCAAATGATTTGTGAGGAAGGCGAGATCTTATCAAAGAGACATCACACACCAAAATGCAATCAGGCTCTCTGTGGCCTCTGTGTGCCATCTATCATAAGTCCCTTTTGTTCAGCAATCAAGCACGCTAGCTGCAATTGTTGACATACTGATGAAACGTTATTAAAAAGGAGATAATGCATTTTACAAATATTCACTTTCAAGATTCCGAGTACTTATCAGACACAAAAAAAATTTTGTTAGGGTATTGATTTTGATAAGTTATTCATTGTCTTGAGAATCAAAGAATACATTCTGGCATATGCATCCAAGGAATTTTGAGAGGAAATTGGGGGCAGCAAAATTGTATTTCAAATTAATCCCCTGAGGGTGAATTAGGCCACCACGCATCCTGTTAGGTAGGACCCTGTTGGTGACAAAAAAGATAGTAATGCTACATTAGCGATACCAAAAATATGAGCTTAACTATTCTTTAATGTATCACTACCTCATTTTAAATCCCTTACTATTATCTATAAATCATCTTCACAGAAGGAAATTTCCGCATCCTGGAATAACCGTAGATTTGGGGGCACCCTGTTAAGTAACTTTCCCTACCAAACTAGTAAGAAAGCGGCACATAGCGGAGAAGAAAAGTTGCGTCTCATTCGCCAGATATTTGAATCATGAGATCCCACTTACCGGTTCTGGAACTCCAACCGAGCTAATAGCTCGAGGTCCTCCTTTGTGCAACTCTGCGGAAGCTTTTCCACTGTTACTGATGGCAGTGAGTCATCGCTGGCTGTGGAGGAGGAGGAGGAAGCAGCCAGCACAGGTGACTCTGAAGTCATGGCCTTTACGTGCGAGTCGCGGTCCAGGGGATCATCCCTGTTTTCACAGTCGTCACGCTCCACAGGGTGGAGAACGGAAGATTCCCTGCAACAAAAAGAAAAACCATCACCAAAACATACTCATTTCTCCAATTATGATATAAATTCGATATAAATTAAAGGAATCTGTATGAAATAGAGGAGATTACGTCGTTCCAAGTTCTTCTGTTTTAATTTCTCTAGTAGATTTCTCGAGTTCACTCATATTTCAATCCTGAATGCATTCAGAATTATCTAATTAATATAATTTCATTAGTAAAATCAACTCTGTGCACTACATGTATCGCTCAATTCTATTACATTTTTTTCCACAGGGAGTATTCGATTTTTTACAATTAGTAAAATATTACAAATAAACAATATTAATACAGGGTCATTATAAAAGAATACTTATATTTTAAAGTGTTATATATTATTTAATAATTAAGAACAGTAAAAGTAATTGCGTGTCTAAAATATCGAGACTCTCTCAAAGATTCCCTGTGATGACGTCATTGAGTTAGTTTAACATGATGGCGGAGCTAATATCCCATGTAATGTCTTAAAAGCCAAATTTCAAAATTCTTGGTTGGGTTGTTTTACCTCTGAGCGGAACTTTTTTGCACACTATGGGTTAAATGGTCAGGTCACAAGGACCCCGAGAAGTTTTGGGGAGGGGACACACTGGAACAGCTGTTGAGAGACAGATGGTAGCCTCCCGTCAAGGCCATCCAGCGTGTTCTTTAACGTGCAACGGGTATGGCTCTCACATACACGGGGCCACGGCTTAATGCCCCATCCTACAGACGGCGGCCTTTCCAAGCCCATCGGTGTCCCATACTGACCGTCGGCAGGGCGGGAAATTTTGCGGAGATAAATCTCAAAGCTGACCCAGCTGGAACTCGAACCTGGGAACTACAGATTACGAGCCTGGCGTGATACCGACTGAGCCACCCCCGCCCCACAAAATCCTTGAACTGGTAGATAAAACATATCTTGTGCCCCCCTCCCTCCGAGTAGTTTTGACACACGTGGATTTCTTTCTCTTCTAGAGGATACATTAAAACATCAATTATTCTGGAAAAAAATGCGCAATTTACATCATTTAAAGGAAAGAATCACTGCAGCTGTTGGAGGGTGTCACCTTGGATCTGACATGCTGAGTCTATTACAGACGGAAGTTGAATATCAAATGGATTGGAGCCACTCTTTGAAAAACAAAACTTTGAGAGTTTCTTGGCATTTTATGCGCACAATTACTTTTGTTATTTAGTTGTTTAATAAAATATGGGTATTCTTTTATAATGACCCTGTAATATAATAAATAAATTGCAAATCTTACTCAAATATTAATAAAGGCATTTCAAGCTCAAGCAATTAAAAAAATACTAGCCGATTGTTTTTGTGATCATATGAACTACTAATTTAAATCAGGTTTTGGTTGAATGGATGTATGTGTCGTTTTTCTGCTGTGGTCCTGCCATCCTCTCCTTCTACTATGGCATATAAACTGATAGGTTCCTGTCAGACCTCTGTAGCAAGCAGCTGCTTGAGGGGGTATTTATTTTTTTTATTATTTTATTTTTTGATTTGCAATAGAAAATACGGGGAAAGTACATGAAAACAAATCGGACAAGTTTTCTGGTTATGAGTACATTTCAAATATTTCTGAATTCAAAAAATTTGTTTAGACAATTGTTGTCTTTTACCTGAATGGATTCTGTGATGCCTGAATATTTCAGGCTACTTAGCTGAAACTTGAGATTTGGACGAATTTTTATATCCGGAATGATTCGACAATATAATTAAGGATTTAGGTTGCTTTACCTCTAATACTTATGTCTGCTCTCTCCCTCCACACATAAAATGGGCTCCCCAAATTCTCAGAGATCGAGAAAGGAAACCATTAGACAACAGTTAAACAACGGATGGATGTCTCCTGTCAAGTACATCCGTGTTCTTTAACAGGGATGGGCTTGGTCCTTACTGTAACACGAATGGGATGGTCAAAGCTTCCTGCACACAGGGTTGGGTTGTTTTACCTCTGAGCGGCACTTTTTTGCACACTATGGGCTAAATGGCCAGGTCACATGGACCCCGAAGGCTCAGAGAAGGTTGGGGGAGGGGACCCACTGGAACAGCTGTTGGGAGACAGATGGTAGCCTCCCGTCAAGGCCATCCAGCGTGTTCTTTAACGTGCACAGGGTATGGCTCTCCCGCACACGGGGCCACGGCTTAACGTCCCATCCGACGGACGGCGGCCTTTCCAAGCCCATCGGTGTCCCCTACTGACCGTGGGCAGGGCGGGGAATTTTTGCGGAGATAAATCTCAACGCTGACCCAGCTGGGACTCGAACCTGGGAACTACAGATTACGAGCCTGGCGCGCTACCGACTGAGCCACCCCCGCCCCCCTGCACACAGGGTAATGGCCTTCCAGTAAGAAACTTTCTATAAAACGATATTTTTAAATGGCAATTTTTCGAGAAAAAGACTAATGTATCCCATCAAATTTTGCCTGTTTACAGGGAATATAGTCCCATACTGTAGACAGGGCGAGAATTAAGCATAGCCGGCTAACACTTGCCTAGGAAAAACAGGGTTCAAAGTGCCGCCAATTTGCATCAAAATGGCGGGCATTTGATTTAATACGGTTTTCCCAGCAAAAGAAAATCTGATGCTTAGGACAAAACCAAAAATTTGGTAGTATCATATTTGCTATTTACATGACATTTATTTATTCTTCATATAACAAAATTCAAACAAATATTTTTTCTGTCACTTTTCTTGCACACAATCGACTACATGATCAGGTCATAAGGACCTCGAGAAGATTGGAGGAGGGGACCCACTAGAACAGCTGTTGGGGAGCAGGGCGTCAAGGCCATCCAGCGTGTTCTTTAACGTGCACAGGAGCTGGCTCTTCCGCACACGGGGCCACGGCTTAACCTCCCACCGACGGATGGTGGCCTTTCCAAGCTCATCGTTGTCCATTACTGACCGTGGGAAGGAGGGGGAGTTTTGCGGAGATAAATCTCAACGCTGGCCCAGCTGGAACTCGAACCTGGGAATTGCAGATTACGAGCCTGGTGAATTACCCACTGAGCCACCCCCGCCCCATGATAGTATACTAAATACTAAAGTATTTTAGAATTAAAAGGCGTTAAATTATAGAACCGATCCCAATTATTGAGCCAGTATATTCCAGAAAATAAGGATGTTTATTTATATTGGCAAAAGCTCTTTAAAAATACAGAAACGGAGATTAAAAAAAGGTCCTTATTCCTTTAAAAGTACATTGAAATTACAAAGAAAAATTAATCGTATCATTACTGCCTGAAATTAGCGCAGGAAAAGTTATATAAACAACCAGTAAGTAAAATGTGCGTGGGAAGCGAACACTGGCATTTCGCGTAGGCCACGAAACAAGTATTAAGTAATGACCTTAGGCAACAAAGGGGCATTGTATTGGCTACTTTCACCACTCATAAATAACCTGGGTGTGGATGCTGTCACATGCAGCCAATGACATTAATGACTTCATGCTGCCAACAAGAAGCACGAAGTCTGACCCACAGAATTATTTCAGGTGGAAAGAAATAACCAACAGTTCGGCATTTCTAACAGAACATAAAGAATCTGCAATTTTGTTGCAACGATAATCCCCAGTAGTTCAATAACGTATCATTAGGGGCTTAAAAATAATGTTGGTTTCATGCTTCATAAAATTTTTTGAGTTTGAAAAAAAGCATTTCTTCTTCTTAAACCTCCATGTTCGCTTCCCGTAGGCGATTTCTTTAATGTCTATTGCAACTCCCAATGCACAAAGGGTCTATCACTTCAGCCCAAAGATCAGGTTCAGTATCATGCGGGCGGGGGTGACTCAGTAGGTAGCGCGCCAGACATAATCTGCAGTTCCCAGGTTCGAGTCCCAGCTGGGTCAGCGTTGAGATTTATCTCCGCAATACTCCCCCACCCTGCCCTCGAGCAGTAGGGAAAACCGAATGGGACGTTAAGCTGTTGTCCCTGTGCACGTTAAAGAACACGCTGGATGGTCTTGACGGGAGGCTAACATCTGGTTCCTAAAGCTGTACAAATAAACTTGTTATGAAACAAATCCCACTAGTTCCGCCTAAGCACTACCAGTATCGGGAAATGCCATATTCACGTCGCCCCCCCCCCCCCAATCTTCTCTGAGCTCTAGGGGGCGGGGGTGGCTCAGTCGGTAGCGCGCCAGGCTCGTAATCTGTAGTTCCCAGGTTCGAGTCCCAGCTGGGTCAGCGTTGAGATTTATCTCCGCAAAATTCCCCGCCCTGCCCACGGTCAGTAGGGGACACCGATGGGCTTGGAAAGGCCGCCGTCCGTCGGATGGGACGTTAAGCCGTGGCCCCGTGTGCGGGAGAGCCATACCCTGTGCACGTTAAAGAACACGCTGGATGGCCTTGACGGGAGGCTACCATCTGTCTCCCAACAGCTGTTCCAGTGGGTCCCCTCCCCCAACCTTCTCTGAGCCTTCGGGGTCCATGTGACCTGGCCATTTAGCCCATGGTGTGCAAAAAAGTGCCGCTCAGAGGTAAAACAACCCAACTCTGAGCTCTAGAGATCTTTGTGACTTGGCCATTTCGCCCACTGTGTGCAAAAAAATGCCGCTCAGAGGTAAAACAACTTCACTCAGTATCAACACTGGCATTGAAGGCACGTGACAGAAGAGTAATATTTCCTATCCAAAAATAATTCAGGATATGAAGATGTACATAAAATTTCCTCTTCTGGCTCTCATCAAAATCGTCAGTCGGGTTATTTTACCTCCGAGCAGCACTTTTCCACAAATAAAAAAATAAATAAATAAATACCCCCTCAAGCAGCTGCTTGCCACAGAGGTCTGACAGGAGCCTGTCAGTTTATATGCCATAGTAGAAGGTCTGTGAGAATGGCAGGACCTCAGCAGAAAAACGACACGTACATCCATGCCTTAGCCGGGGCTCGAACCCAGGTCCCTTAGGTCAGTAGCCAAGCGCGCTAACCACTTTTCGACATACAATGGACTAAATGACCAGGTCACAAGTCCCTTGGGACTACCTGCCCCAAGAGCTCAGAGAAGGTTGGGAAAGGAGGGCCAACTGCTTAGCTATTGGGAGACAGATGATAACCTTCCGTCAAATCGTCCAGCGTGTTGTTTAACATGTGTAAGGGTATGTCTCTCCTGCAACAAGGGTCACAGATGAAACTTCCATGGCCTTTTCAAGCACCAACCTAGGGATTCGGATCTGGGAACTGCAGATTACGAACCTGGCGCGCTATCGACTGACCAATCCCCACCCCCCAAAACTTTCAGTGAGGTATAATATATATATGTTCATATACACTACTTTGCCAAATTATTATTCATTAGACAGCTATAAAAATTATAAAAGACAGAGGAAACCTACTTGTGTTAGTTTTTCATGCAACATACAAACACTTTACACGATTATGCCCACTGGTTTAATAGTCAGGTTCGCTAATCATTGTACCAGTTAGATCGGTCAGAAAAGCCAGACAATATAATAATCATAATAAATGCACTCTCAAGCAATCTCATGCTTTTACCCTAGAGATCTGACAGGAGCCTATCAGTATAACATATGGAGTTAATCTGTGACCTCAGCAAAAAGACAACATAAGAAACATCCATGCTTTATCAAGGACTCGAACCCACAACTTTATTTCGCAGCCAAACACACAAATCATTCGGCCACCATTAAATCACATTGTCCTTACAAATGCATATCAAGACGACATGTAATTTGATTTAAGAAACGTTGAACTTTCAGTATCAATAATATAGAAAAGGGCTGTCATTTTAGCGGCTAGCAGGTAATATCTGAGATATCCGTAGTTGAGAGAATTGATGCCGCTCGATGCAGCTGTTTACCGTATTATTAATGCATTACAAGTACTGGACCTTTTCTGAAATCGAATGGGTTTAATTCCATACTCCTGTCAAGCAGTAAATGGGGTTAAGTGATTTTCAGACAAAATACTTCATCTACCGAAAGTTAGCTGATTGATCCATTAAAGTAAATGCTGAATACATGGGAAAATTGCTATCGATTTCCGGTGAAAACATTATCTCCAGCAAACCGAAATGAAACTTCCAATAAGTGAAGAGAGAGAAATCAATGCTTGCATTTGACCCCAATTCCATTGCGATAGGAACTGAAGCTTTAAAAAAAAGTTTGTGCGCTTTGTTTTCATGATAACCTGTTTCAGTGTTTTCATAGGTCTTTCACTTACATCGAACAAATGTCTTTTATATGAATAGGAATAAATCAGTTACATAAACCAGGAAATTAAAAGAAACTCTTCACTTTGACAGTCGACATTAAATTATAAATATATTTTTAACAGTTCTGTGCTTCATTATAAATCTTTCCTTATTTTTCTACTTGTTTTTCCCCGCTTGTTGGTTTCTCTTATTTCTTTCCTATTTCCCTCCATTTTTAATTACCTCACTGCCATAGCAATATTTTGGCCCATTCCAGTTCCGAAAAGGTTCAGTACCCGTAAATATATTAAAATGATATCGTAGACTAGGTGTTCTCAACGTGCGGCACACGTAAAATTTTTGGGGGTACGCCGTGAGAGCTCAAAAGTCGCTAGATCTAATAACAAAGTAAAAATAACTATTTTTACACTATAACTATAGTTTTATCTATCTATACAAGGGGTACGCCAGTTATATACACATTTCTAGGGGGTACGTGAAGCATAAAAGGTTGAGAACCACTGGTTCTCACCTTTTATTCTTCACGGTTCAGTGGTGTAGACAGCTGCTTGGAGCGACGTCAATTCTCCCCATTACCGATATCTCTGATGTTACTTCGTAAAAGCTGAACTGACAGTCCTTTTCCTTTATTGCTGCTATTGAAAGATATAAATAAATAAATAAAAATAAATACCCCCTCAAGCAGCTGCTTGCCACAGAGGTCTGACAGGAGCCTGTCAGTTTATATGCCAAAGTAGAAGATCTGAGAGGATGGCAGGACCTCAGCAGAAAAACAACACATACAACCATGCCTTATCCGGGGCTCGAACCCGGGTCCCTTAGATCAGTAGCCAAGCGCGCTAACCACTCGGCCATGGGACGGCTGAAAGATATACTATATTGCAAAAAGTGTCTGGACATTTTCATGTTAAGTGAACGAATAGCCACATTCAAATCTACCTAAATTTGAAAATAAGCTTTTCAGGGAAAAAAGTCACTAGACAGAAATTGAAGATCTCGGTCAGAGCTCTCTAAATCTACATTTTCTATAATCTTAATCTAATATTTAAAGAGTTATGGAAGCTGAAACATTTAAGTGAAACTTTTGCTAGTTTTGAAAATTTACTTCAACTGTTTATAACAAGTTGTTCGCAATATATATGCTGTATTTGAATTTTGTGTTAAGGATTTTTGAAGCTTTCATCAATTTGGGGGGAAAATGCTTTGGAAGTGTGGTGTGTTATAACATCTGTTGTTAAACATTATAGCTTCCATAACTCTTTAAATATTATATTAATATTATAAGAAAATAGAGATTTAGATAGCTCTGACCGAGATCTTCAATTTATGTCGTGACTTTTTTTTTCGTAAAAAGCTTATTTTCAAAGTTAGGTAGATTTGAATGTGGCTATTCGTTCACTTAACATGAAAATGTCCTGACACTTTTTGCAATATAGTGTACATTGCCTATGCCATTACCACTTCTCAAGTAAACAAGTGGTTGCCCAACATCCAAAAAGTCTGCTACAAGTTTACTTAATATTAGGAAAATAAACTTTTTATATTCTACGATTTGGCTTTTTAAGATTAGAGTGAACAAAACTCTACTGCTTCCAGAATAATATACACCGTTGGACAAATCACTGCCAAAATCAAAGTCTTACTATAATACACTAAATGTCCAACACATACTAACGAAACATATATAGTATTTTAAAAGTTATTAGTTCATTTTATGGAAAGAAAACCACAACAGCATTTCAAAAGTATACTTAAAGAATGTCTATGCTGTACAGTGTTTTGCTTCATATTCGACCAAAATAAATACAAATATTAATTATAAAATCGAAAATAATATTAATTTTTTAGTGTTTTATTGTTAAAAAAACACTATCAAAAATTTCCATTAATTTTTAGTATTTTATTGCTAAACAATACTATAAAAAAATTCCAAGTTGCAAAATAAATTATATTTTAAAATACGGCATAAATATGACCATTAAAGTTCACAAACAATTTTATATAATAAATATACCAAAAAAGATCGAGACAGCAACTCGATACTTCTGCCGAAAAAACAAACGCGAACAAAATTTAATAAAACTCGGCATCATGAAGAATCGACAGTGGGAAATACATTTATTTATTCCTCACGCTGCAGGTTCTACGAAGGACACTAAATACGAAACAATAAGAGTAACACAAGCTAACACCATTACATTAGTCCAGAGATGCACACGGACATTTAGAGCAGCATCACACGATGAGATTCGTGTGGTTCACTCGTCTCTTTATCTCACACACTGTAATAAATAAGCAACATATTAAAAAGAAAACAAGAAACGAGCGGATATTAAATGACGTAATCATCTTATCACCAGAAAGAACCGGAAACATCGTGCACTTAAAAAGGAACCCAAGACGCTGGACTTAAACGTCCAATTACATTGGTGACAACGAAAACAATAGCAATCATTAACCTTTCGAGATGAATAGAGGAGAGGAGACAGGAATTCTTGGGGTGAAGCAAAATAAGCATTTCTTATTGCATGGACTCTTATGATTCCCTATCGCATCTAGAATGAAGGTCATTCGCATCTAAAGCAATTTGCCGTCAGCATGACGTGAACCATGCCGAACAGATGGCACAATGGATTCGTCCTTCTACCTGTAATTCGTATTGCAATCAGATGGCAAGGGAAGACTTGTAACCAAAACCTTATGAAACGTCTTCACAGAACCATTCCAACGTTCAGATCTCATGATATATTTTGATTCCTTGTTCGCTTTCATTCACGTCCAAATATTGCAGAACTTTTATGCATATGCTACATTTTCAGAAAATGGTGGATAAACCGAAGAAACGATATTCGTTATGCGATGCTAACGTTGAAACTCTCCTCAGGTATTTTGCCGGCAGCACTACAACTTATGTTTTATAAATTTCTGTACTTTCTACTAGTTGAGTTGATAGTACTATAATCTGTCCAATCCTGGCAATAATTAACAAAAACCTTATTCCCATTATGAGCATATAATTTTGCCCTTAGTTAAGATTAGTGGGATCCCTTGTTTCTCCTTTGATCTAAAAATCTCAAGAGGAGATAAGATAGGTATGTCCTTTTCTTGTCATGCTATTTTCCTTTATTTTTGTATATTTTGTTTCCTTCTTTTCTATTTGGTGTCCATTAATTTTTATTTTTCGTTGTAGTGTGGAACTGTCTATAAGCTCACTCTCGTCCCTGACTACGGGCGGGTTGGGTTATTTTATTTCAAAGAGGCACTTTTTTTTTGAACACAATTGGCTAAATAGCCAAGTTACAAGAACCCCGAGGGCTCAGAGAAGGTGGGAGAGGGAACCCACTGGACAACTATTAGGGGAGAGATGGACGCCTCCCTTTAAGGCCAGCGTGCTCTTTAACGTACACAGGTTATGGTTCTCCTGCACAAGAAGCCATAACTTTACGTCCCATCTAACGGACGGCAGCCTTTCCAAGCACATCAGTATCCCCTACTGACCGAGGGGTAGGGTGGTTGGGTTGGGTTGTTTTACCTCTGAGCGGCACTTTTTGCACACCATGGGCTAAATGGCCAGGTGACATGGACCCCGAAGGCTCAGAGAAGGTTGGGGGAGGGGACCCACTGGAACAGCTGTTGGGAGACAGATGATAGCCTCCCGTCAAGGCCATCCAGCGTGTTCTTTAACGTGCACAGGGTATGGCTCTCCCGCACACGGGGCCACGGCTTAACGTCCCATCCGACGGACGGCGGCCTTTCCAAGCCCATCGGAGTCCCCTACTGACCGTGGGCAAGGCGGGGAATTTTGCGGAGATAAATCTCAACGCTGACCCAGCTGGGACTCGAACCTGGGAACTACAGATTACGAGCCTGGCGCGCTACCGACTGAGCCACCCCCGCCCCTAGGGTGGGAGTAAAAATTACATGTAAGGTTGCGTGAAATCAATATGACCCCAGTTTTGGCATATAAACTGACAGGCTCCTGTCAGACCTCTGTGGCAAGCAGCTACTTGAGGGGGTATTTATTATTATTAAGATTTATCATCATCATCATCATCATCCTCAAGCAGCCATGGGCTACGGAGAGTTAACTAGACGGCGCAATTTAGTTCTCCAAGCTGTCCTGAGCTATATCTGCTGTATCTGGCCACTGCACACCAATTCTAACAAGGTCCTGTTTGACATTGTCTGCCACCACATCCTAGATTTAGTTGCATATAAAAATTTTATAAAGTACACATTGCATATATTTATATTACAATAAATATATTTTTTAACTATTACTATCTTTTGTATGGCGTGTTAAATTGACAGGCTCAGTCCCTTGTACATAAATGTAAAGCATTTGGAACATTTCGAAGACATCATATTGCCGTTTGTTGTTCGACAGTAAACACCATGTGCCTTGCTTGACTTGGGAAGATCGTGATGCTCGTTGCTCGGATCTTTTTGATAATCCGCGCAAACAAGCCAATCCATATCTTGTCTCGACTTAATCATTAGTTGAGAATTATTGGAGAAAAAGGTGACGAATTCTTTTTCCTAGATTCATCACAAAATGCCTCTTTAAAAGTTTTCCGAATTTATTTTACAGCAGAATAAGTGTGATATCGATTGCAGCCATATTCATCAGTCATGGAAAAAAATTTGTCCAGATTGTCTAATTCACTTTTTGTCATGATGTAAAAAAAGGGATACTGGCTTTCCGCTTTGCTCATCGATGGTATTATCATGCTGCAAATATGATATAAGGGTTACAGCTTTAATTGTTTCAGTGAATAGGACTAGTATTAATTTGTTGATAAAACCATGAAATGACGATTCAACATCTCTAGATTTTAGCTTAGAAGCAGACAGGTATTTCCTTTATGTTTTATTGTTCCTACTAGTGCGATGCTCTTATTTAAAAGTGCGTCTGCTAACTTCAATATTTAAGTTGATTCAAAGGTGACATAAAATCAAAACAAAACTGGCACTCAACAGTTCCATCTAAGAGCTAAATATAGACTTCAAATTTTATTTAATATTTAAAAATTACGCCAGGATCATACTGACCCAAAAATATAATTTCTGAAGTAAAAAATAAGTTATCTTTTCACAAAATATATTTTTCAGCAATCAAATCACAAACTAAAACATATAAAAATTACAAAACTCAATATTATATATATATATAAAAGAAATACCTCCTCAAGCAGCTGCTTGCCACAGAGGTCGGTCTGACAGGAGGCTGTCAGTTTAATATGCCATAGTAGAAGGTCTGTGAGGATGGCGGGATCTCAGTAGAAAAATAACACACACATCCATACCTTACCCGGACTCGAACTCGGTCCCTTAGATCAGTAGCCATGCGTGCTAGTCACTCGGCCATGGGACGGCACATTGCATATATGCATTTAAAAATATAATAAAAATAAAATCACTTGGGTCATATCGGAACTATGTAGCCTTTTAAGGGTTAACGGCTAACTGATCCTTTACAGCAGTTAACTGATCCTTTACACGTTTATTAAGTTCTCTGTAATGCTTTCTATTAGGACTAGTAGGGTATTGATTAAGGACATTCCTGCAGTTCTTTCTTTCCGAAATAAGCTCAAGTGCCTTATCACTCAGATAATTCTGTCTCTTCTGCTCCTTTTTTCCTAAATGAGTACTGTTAGTGTCCAAAGAAAGCCTGTTTAAAATGATCCCATTCTTCCTCAACTTCAGTAGTAAGCATACCATGACTGTCATATTGACTAAGTAACCTATCATGGTAAGCTTTGGCTATAACTGGGTCTTTCAGAGCTTCAGTATTAAAGGTAAATTTTTTAACTTTAGCACAACACTTTTTAAGTTTAAGTTGCAAGACACTTTTAACAAGGTAATGGTCAGATCCAATTTCAGCTCCCCTATATGCCCTCGTATTCCTAACAGAACTAGCACATTTGCTGTTAATTAATATATAATCAATCATATTCTTATGCAACCCATCGGGTGAAACCCATGTGTACTTATGTATGTCGCGGTGTTTGTAATAAGTGTTAGTTATTCTGAATCCACTGAGTTTACTTACCTGTAGGAGACATTGCCCATTGCAGCTACCAATACCAAAAGGGCCTATTACTCCTCCCCAAAGGTCAGAGTCAGTACCAACTTTGGCATTGAAGTCACCAAGAACAAGGGTAATATCTCCTTTCTTGACAGAATTCAAAATATCCTGAAGTTGTCCATAAAACCTATCCTTCTCATCCTCATCGGCATCCTCAGTGTGTGTGGGGGGGGGGGGGGGGGCATAATAGCAGATAACATTCAAGTCTTTAACGCTTGTCTGAAATTTTGCTGTAAGAAACCTTTCATTAATGCACTCGTATCCTAGAAGAGCATTACTAGCGTGTCTGCTGAGAAGCAGATCCACGCCTTGGTGATGCTTATTGTCGCCCCTCCCTGAAAAGAGAAATTTAAGATTATTTTTCCTTTCCCCCACCACTAAAAAGTCCGAAGCTACACTGGAAGACTTCCTCCAATGTAGAATTCGATGATGCCAATAAAAGCAAAGAGTTCAGGTGCCTGCGATGACCTCTGCTCAGGATTATCCACCAGCTGATAAACATATCCTGTGAATCTATTCACTTGGGGCTGTCAACCCACAAACAAACAGAAAACACAGCGGAAGATTTTCCCTCCACAGAAGCCCACCAGTGCAACAAAATCAGGATCCATAATCAAGCTCAGAGCCATATATCTGTCTAGTCCAGTGGGTTTATATGGTCAGCACCAGGACCCTGTGTGGTTGACCACTCCTCAGCAGAGTAGAAAAAAAAAGTAGCCACAGTTGTCCAGATCAGTAGGCCACACTAATCTGGCAGCCCTCCCCTTCCGTTCACTTCCACAAGAGAGTATAACAGATTAACATATAGAAGTAGATTTTTGAGGATGGAGGAACTCTTTAGCAAGGAAATGAACGGCAAAATCAATTATCTGTAACTTACCAAGTTTCCGAAGCTAGATTTTTTTTTTTTCCGCTGCAACTGAGCAATCAAGGTACTGGGTCATCGAAACGAAACTAACGATATCCAAATCAGCGGAAGTAGCAGACGAAATTTTAATAATCTCAATATATCAAACTGGTAGGATAATAGCTTTTACATTTATTACAGTTATTTGTTTGGCTAAGAAGTGGGTCAAACACTGGAAAAAACACTGCATGCATGCAACTATTATACTAAAATACTGGAGTAAAATTAGTAACACCTGAGTTTACTTCGCAGCTTTATCAGTTAATTATAGTTTTCATTATGGCATCGGAGAAATTACAACTGTGTTGTCACAAAAGTTCTATTTTTTTAGTAATCAACAAACACAATTATCAACTGCGTAGAGTCGTTACTACCATTCAGCAGCCTCTGCGATGCAAAGTAAGTAATTCACGAGGAGGCCCCAAAATGATAAGTCCACAACGGTGAGGTCTTTCCGAGTTTTTTTGTGAACAGCCCAAAACCAAAGTTATTTTTCTGCATATATGATAATTTACAAATGCCAGAAAACTTGCTGGACTGGGCGAAATATTTAGTGTTTGGTGCAAAAAATAAACGATTGTGAATGTCGGCAAATTAACAAAAGTATCGCTTTCGTGTTCTAAAGGTCAAATCTCAGTTTAATCAGTTCTAGGTGACGCTTCAAAACAGCGAGATAAAAAAAAAGATTGCAAACAACTCTTGTGTAACGAATGAATTAGTTTATTTCAAGATAACAGTAGGATGAATTCAATGAAACAAAAAAAGCACAGTTGATACCAAACTTCAATGTGCGAGTTACATCGGCCTACTAATCCTAGCTTGCGATTTTATTATCAAGTTCTATAATTCTTTGCTATTAAGTAAAAGAATTATCAAAATTGCTTATAATTCTTTGCCACTAAGTAAAAAAAAAACTATCAAAATTGCTAACAATTTTAAAAACATTTAAAAAACTGAGCAAGTTTGATAACGATTCCATAGGAATTGATATCAAAAAGTTCAATGCATTGCAAAATTTTTAAAGCAAAAAACTGTGGTGCTCGGTAAAATATATTCTCAATTTGATCGTTCAATAATTCTTTTCGTTAACCTATAAAGTTTTCCCTCAAAATCTATTCAAGTGAAAATAAAAGTAGCTTTACTGATAACAAACCCGCACTGAGTAATCAGCTTAATGTAATAAACGAACTGGTCATGAATTTCAAAGGTAATAAATGCAAAAAAAAATCGCATTCACGCACACACATATGGGAAAAAAAAGCATAAAAAGGAAACGGAAATACCTCCTTATGCTACGTGCTTCACGATGACAACAGCCCTGGAGGACACAGGTCATTCACATCTGCTGCAAACGAAATGACATCAAGTAGACGAAACATCCGACACAGAAGGGCACAACAGACAGGGTTGTCCTGCTGATGGTATAATCCTTTATTTCCTGTCCGTCTCTTATGGATCCGCTTTTCGCTTCACAGTGAACAAACAGGGAGAAAAAAATGACACAAATATCGTAGTAACTTGGACACTGTGCAACCATTATTCTTCTCTACAGTTCGTTCATTCACTATCTAAAGTAACACCTCACTCACATATTTTCGCTTCATTCCACTGAGTGATTGCCCTCTCTCTTAAAAGACACAAAAGGTGACAAACATCCTTCAGAGTTACTCTCAGCGATTTATTGCAGTGACGGCAAATATCCCCACACAGTTGTTGATTACGAGAGAAACAAATATTTACTGGAAAAAAACGCACGCCACCGATTTTTCTCTGAAGCCCTAGTTTGGTGTTTGCGTGCTGTTACGAAGTTTTTTAACGGCCTGTTGGTAACGAGGCCGATTAGAACAAGTGGCAGGCCAGTGAAAGTTTGTTTTCTCCAGTGGCGTTCTGCTCTAAAACAACAATAAACTTGGACATGCGTGGCTGGACAGCGCATGGCTTCTACGCTACAGAGGTGACGAATGCTCAAAGACTTGTAAAAGAATGAGGATGGAAATTGGTCGAAGCACACGATATGAAATTCGGGTTATGCGAAACGCTTGTTTGATTCTATGCATGCCTCCGCCAAAAGATTCCTTCTCCGCCAATGTGAACAGAACTAGAAAAGTATTATGTCCTTGCACGTGAAGTACTTTACTCTCTTTGGTTATATCGCATGGTAAGAGCCAGAAGATAGTTCGAGCAATATTGGTGAAAACAATTTGATTTGCAAGCTTTACTGCACAAGTAGAATTGCTCCTTTCAAAACTTATCGGGAAGCTTTCACTTAATACAAAAGGTGGGTATCTTAAATACATTTAGATTCATACGATATTTACATCAAAAACAGATGTTTCCTTAAGAGATGAACAAATGCCATTACGTCAGCACTCAGAAATAAGCTCTAAGAAAAACAGAAACCTTTGAGCGTCAGTGTGGTTTCTTTTTCTGTTTTCATCTATTTGAACATACTTTTATATTTAAAAATATGATGAAACACGTAGACATGAAGATTAGAGGAAACGAGATTTCGAGGTGTATGAAAAATGACGAAACTCGGAAGAGACTGAACAACACATGAATAATTTTTATATATACACAGAAATTTGAAACATACAATTACTAAATAGATAACTGTACAATGATTTTATCCTAGTGGCTTATTCTTCTACGAATGAGGGGGGCGGGGGGGGGCTCAGTCGGTAGCGCGCCAGGCTCGTAATCTGTAGTTCCCAGGTTCGAGTCCCAGCTGGGTCAGCGTTGAGATTTATCTCCGCAAAATTCCCCGCCCTGCCCACGGTCAGTAGGGGACACCGATGGGCTTGGAAAGGCCGCCGTCCATCGGATGGGACGTTAAGCCGTGGCCCCGTGTGTGGGAGAGCCATACCCTGTGCACGTTAAAGAACACGCTGGATGGCCTTGACGGGAGGCTACCATCTGTCTCCCAACAGCTGTTCCAGTGGGTCCCCTCCCCCAACCTTCTGAGCCTTCGGGGTCCATGTGACCTGGCCATTTAGCCCATGGTGTGCAAAAAAGTGCCGCTCAGAGGTAAAACAACCCAACCCAACCTACGAATGAGGTACTGTTCACAATGTGATCTTGGATGGTGAGCTTTCACTTCCTCAAATTTCGATACTTCTGTTTACTTTTTTATCTTTAAACTAGAGCAGCTTTCTATCAGAACTCCTGGTAATTATTTCCAAAAATCTTATGTTCTCATCTTTGAAGTTCTTGAGATGTGGCCTTATAGCATACTGTGCAGCAAAAGAGCACAGCTTAGGGGTAAAACCATTCAACCATAAAAATTCATCTCTAGTTTATACTTAAAGGAAGTATTTAATTCTTAAACTATAACCTCTGGGTTTATTTCTTTTCTTTTTTTCTAGTAAGTAGTTGGGTTATTTTATTTTTGAATGTTATTGCTTTACAACGATATCAATTTAAAATGATTAAACATACATTTTGAATTCCAGCGACTACAGGAGTACCAAGTAACTCATCAACAGAAAAATCCACCTTCTGTAATGCTAATTTCGACATTTTTTACCAAAAGCCATATCTACAGGGTGTTTCAGAAGTCGCGCACCATAGGCTGCATTCGGAATAACCAGTTTTAGAAGTGTAAAATAGTAGTGATTAATGCTTAAGCGCAATACGTGCCTACCTGAAGAATGCAGAAATTCACGAGTTCTTTTCCAGAACAAAAAAAAAACCAAAAAGATAAATTAAAAACAAACGAACGAAATTTCAGATTTTTTTTTTGGTATTTCGGTATTTATCCCGCAATAACTTCTAAATGGTTTATCTTGATCACTTTTATCTTTGATCGGAATTTTTTACCTCTCAGCAGCATTTCTGTGTACACCATGGGCCAAATGGCCAGATCACAAGGATCCAGAAGGTTGGGAAGGGATTTGGGTTGTTTTACCTCTGAGCGGCACTTTTTTGCACACCATGGGCTAAATGATCAGGTCACATGGACCCCGAAGGCTCAGAGAAGGTTGGGGGAAGGGACCCACTGGAACAGCTGTTGGGAAACAGATGGTAACCTCCCGTCAAGGCCATCCAGCGTGTTCTTTAACGTGCACAGGGTATGTCTCTCCCGCACACGGGGCCACGGCTTAACGTCCCATCCGACGGACGGCGGCCTTTCCAAGCCCATCGGTGTCCCCTACTGACCGTGGGCAGGGCGGGGAAATTTTACGGAGATAAATCTCAACGCTGACCCAGCTGGGACTCGAACCTGGGAACTACAGATTATGAGCCTGGCGTGCTACCGACTGAGCCACCCCCGCCCGTTGGGAAGGGAAAGGTGATCTACTGGACAGCTGGTAGAAGACAGAAATCACCCATCAGAACCACCAAGCATGTTCTTTAACGTGCACAGAGTATGGCAACAGCCGTTGGTTTTATTTTTGGTACATAAATTCTTTACATAAAAGTTTATCTCAAGTTCGAAGATGAACTACAAAAATAGCCAACTGAATTTTTAAAAAATGCAATCGACTAAACAGCATAATAAAATAATAACAAAATTTGTTTAGTCCTAAATTCTAAACCAGTAGAATAATCCGAAAAAACCGGTTTTCACTAGCATGCTGTATTATACACTAAAAAAAAAATAAATACCCCTCAAGCAGCTGCTTGCCACAGAGGTCTGACAGGAGCCTGTCAGTTTATATGCCACAGTAGGAGATCTGAGAGGATGGCAGGACCTCAGCAGAAAAACGATACACACATCCATGCCTAATTTCGGGGCTCGAACCCAGGTCCCTTAGATCAGTAGCCAAGCGTGCTAACCACTCGGCCACGGGACGGCTACTCTAGCAAAATATTAGAGAATTTCCATGTTATGTCAATGGGAACTTCTAAAATAGGCATTTGATGGGAAAATGTGACTGGAGATAATTTAAAGATCATAATGAAATTTATTTAAATTCGATATTCAACAATATTCGTTCAATATTTAAAGAGTTATGGAAGCTAGAATATTTCACAACAGTAATACGACATAAGAATTTATCTCAGAAATGAAAACTTAATAGTACTGTTTCAAATCATTTAATAAAATGAATATGCATTTAAAAGTTTTTGTAATGATTATTTCAATATTAGACAATTATGAATGATTTTTATAAAACAAGATAATCTATTGTTAAATATTCTAACTTACATAACTCTTTAAACATCGAATGAAGATTGTTGAAAATCGATATTTAAATAGATTTAATTACGATCTTTATCTTCAGTAACACTTTTTCATTAAATGCATATTTTAGAAGTTATAGAGCTTCGAAGTTAGATTCCCATTGACATAACAGGGAAATTTTCTAATATTTTAGTTAGGTAGTGTATGTCTTCTGTGATTATTTGACATATTCATAGTATGTACTAACCATCTCAGGGGCTGGTTCGCTTTAGTTTTTCAACTGAATTTATTTTTCTGTACGTAGTCTTACGGTATTACTGTTTGGAAGATATTTCATTCGTTCAATAGTATACCGATTACTGCAGTAGGCTTATTTGGGTAGATAATACTAGTATTCCAAAAGCCATAAAATCAGATATTTACACAAATTAATCAAATCGAGAGCGACCAATTGGTCGGCCATCCACTATTTACTTTACCATCTAGAATAGGGGTTCTCAACGCGAGGTACGCGGTAAAATATTTTGGGTTACGCCGTGAGAGCTCAAAAGTCGTTAGATCTAGTAACAAAGTCGCTCGACGTTGTCAAGATTGCAGTCAAATATTTGTTACCTTTCACAACAACTTATTTATGTGAAACTGTTTTTTTACCTTTAACTGCTTTAAAAAATAAATACAGGAACAGGCTGGATGTTGAAGATAACTTGCGACTCTACCTTAGCAAGATAACCCCAACCATTTCACTGTTTAACCAGTAAAATATTTATAATTTTATAAGATTTGTTAAATTTTTTGTGTTTATCGATATATGTAATTTATGAATACAAAATTTAATGTATATATATATGTGTGTTTTATTCCCATCGTTATATTATAACTATAGTTTTATCTATCTATGCAAGGGGTACGCCAGTTACATACACATTTCCAGGGGGTACGTGAAAAGGGTTGAGAGTCACTGATCTAAAAAGCTTTATTCGTCAATGGTGCTCGACTTTTAGACATCTTTTAGAATTCAGTGCTCTCTCTATATTTAGGTCTCGCATAGATGAAAATCGTTGAGGTAAAGCATTTGCGATTCTCGTGTGCACAAAGGTAAAGGGTTTGTGTTCCAGATTGAAAGATTTTCATAATTTTCTAATTGAACAATCAGAACACCATCCAAGCAAATGCAAATTTATTTTTATAAAATACAGCAAAACTAGGTGAAACGATGTCAAAAATGTTACCATATTATAATGTCGTCAGAAAAGGCATAAGTTTCGCCATGAATTGCAAAACTTTCAGTGTCAAGTTTTACATCTAAACTAGAACAAAGGTTGCTACAAAAAAGTCATTCTGGTTTACTGGTCTGTAAATATTTACAATACTACGTACACTCATTATGGGTTGGGTTGTTTTACCTCTAAGCGGCACTTTTTTGCACAACATGGGCTAAATGGCCAGGTCACATGGACCCCGAAGGCTAAGAGAAGGTTGGGAAGGGGTTCCACTGGAACAGCTGTTGGGAGACAGATGGTAGCCTCCCGTCAAGGCCATCCAGCGTGTTCTTTAACGTGCACAGGGTATGGCTCTCCCGCACACGGACCCACGGCTTAACGTCCCATCCGACGGACGGCGGCCTTTCCAAGCCCATCGGTGTCCCCTATTGACCGTGGGCAGGGCGGGGAATTTTGCGGAGATAAATCTCAACACTGACCCAGCTGGGACTCGAACCTGGGAACTACAGATTATGAGCCTGGCGCGCTACCGACTGAGCCACCCCCGCCCCACACTCATTATGAAATCAGTACAAATAAATTTGAAAAATAAAGGGGAGAATCAAATATTTTGAGTACATAGAATGTTCGTTTCAAAGAGAAAAAACTTTTTCATTTTTTATTTTTGCATCCTCTGTGGAAACTGACCGAAGATTCGGAAACTATGAATAAAAATATTCTGTTAACATTATTTTCTTGAATAACATTTATTTCTTGAAATAGAGTGTAATGCATAGAGAGGAAGGGAGAAATTTAAAAACAATATTTTTTTTTTCGAAAACGACTTAAAAAGATGCTTTTTATGTTTTACAAAGATAAAATCGCCAATAATTATATCACTCACTCTCCTCAGTCTATGACCTTAGGAACAGCTTTAATTTGAGATTAACTCTTTAAGGTCGACTCCTACGAAAATTTCATCCCCTTTTGTGGAGAGGGGAGAATGATGGGGGGACATAATTTGAAGCAGTCTACAACGGTCATCATATTAGCTTTCGTTTGACACCTAACTCCTAATTGTAGGCTCTCGCATTCGGAAGATATAGCAGAAAAACGCCTTTCCAATTTTTGCTCTGTTTTAGGGGGAAAGAAGGAATGCGGTGAAAATGTTTATATCCTGTGACATTCTCCAAGTTACAAGCTTCAATTTGACGCATATCGCGTTCCTTTCCACCTTCATGTTCCGAAGATATAGTGGAACAATCGTTTTCATATTTCCCGTTTTTTAGGGAGAAGAGAGCATGGTGGGTTAGTTTTTTGTAGCCTAAGACTACTTCCCTGCGGGGGCGGGGGTGGCTCAGTCGGTAGCGCGTCAGGCTCGTAATCTTAAACTCCCCACCCTGCCCACGGTTAGTAGGGGACACCGATGTGCTTGGAAAGACCACCGTCCGTCGGATGGGACGTTAAGCCGTGGCCCTGTGTGTGGGAGAGCCATATCCTGTGCACATTAAAGAACACACTGGATGGCCTTGACGGGAGGCTACCATCTGTCTCCCAACAACTGTTCCAGTGGAGTCTCCTCCCCCAACCTTCTCTGAGCCTTCGGGGTCCTTGTGACCTAGCCATTTAGCCTATTGTGTGCAAAAAAGTGCCGCTCAGAGGTAAAACAACCCAACCAACTTTCCTGCGTCACAAGCTTTCATTTGACACATAAATCATCAAGTTTCTCCGTCTCGTTCGAAAGATGTGGTGGAATAACTGTTTTGACAAACTGACAAATGACGATCGGAAAAGAGAGGAAGATAGGCAAAAAGTTACGAGAATCTCAATTTTTTTAACTTTATAGGTTTTTAATACTTAATATGGCTTCGACAAATATAAATTAATCCAAACGTACCTTGAATGCGCATAAGCAAAAATATATTATGGATGTAACGGAAACGTGTAAAAAGATGTAACAGTGTCGTATTAGAGGAGCGATATCGTCTGAAGAATGGAGCATGTTTTTTTTCCACACCACCACAGCGAAATGCACTGCCCAAATTTCAAAATCTTTTTCTCTATGAAGTGCGAACTTTCATGATCAGCTAGACGAAAGTGCATATACAGAGACGAGCAGATAATGATTATAACGCATTTTAGAGCTACTAAAAGAAAATTCCAGAGTGTTTACACACATGCCTCCCATGAGTATCATCCAAGGGAGGATGTTTTAGTTGTAACATTAAAATAATACTAAGTTAGGACTGATTAAGATTGTTTTACCTATCAGAGTCGTTTTTTTTTGCCACAAAATGGACTAAATGTCCAGTAACTGGACATAAGCAGTTCATAAGGAACTTCGATAATGAACGAAGTATATATGTTACCGCTAAAGCTCGAAAGCCGTTAATGTGCACATTACCTAGCTAATCTGCAGATTAACTGATTTGCTCCGTTAACGTGCGGAATCAAGAGTTTTCCGCATTTTACCTAGGTAATGTGCACATTAACGGCTTCCGTATCGTTAAAGTTCAAAAGTTTGTTTCTCTCATAGTGGTGAATCTCTTGAATATGAATCTTCGTGTCACGTATACATCCGGGGTGTATAAAAAACGCCCCGGATGAGCGGAGGCCAAGTGAGAACGAATCGGTAAAGTGATTCATTCTTGATAACGAATCACTAAAATGATTCGTTCTCACTTGGCCTGCTCATTTTGGGGGCGTTTTTTATAATTCGGACGACTGATTCATGTTGACAGAGGGATGACCCTGGTTTCAACTCTACTCTCGGACACTAGATAAATAACATTATGTTAATTTAAGCGTACAGAAACGTTCCTGTTGTTCCAGCAAAGATCTTATTTTCACTTTAACGAGTGCCTAGTAGGTAATGTGCAGATTATCCAGGTAATTTGCAGATTACCTAGGTAATTTGAGAAATGAAACAATTTTCCGCACGTTAACGGATCGCCCTAGTTAATCTGCACAATACCTAGATAATCTGTAGAATAACTGATTTCTGCACTTTAGCGATAACATATATATATATCTACAAGGACTGGGAGAAGTTTGGAGGAAGGGAACCCACTGGGCAGTTATTACGAGACAGATAGTAGCCTACAGTCAAAGCCATTCAGATTGTTTTTAGCGTGCAGAGTATGTCTCTCATTGACACGGGGTCACGGCTTAATGACACATACAATGAACGGCGGTCTTTACACACCCATCGACAGACTTCGATATTAAGCTTCCATATCTAATACTTACCAAGTATTTGATAATGTATTAGATATGGAAGCTTAATATCAAAGTCCCTCAGCGTGTTCTTTAAAAAGCACAATGTATATCTCTCCTGCATAGGCCGGATCTAGAAAAAAATCTAGGGTGAAGGGGGCAAGAAACAATCGAGACAAAAAACTGTACAAGGGGGAGGGGGCCATGACACTTGATTTCAAATGCAATATAACATTTCCCCCTGTTTTACGAGTTTTAAAAAATTTCTTGAAAAATGCATGAAATATTTAATAAATCAGTTTAATAATTTTTTTGCTTCATTTACCTTACTCGTATTCTGAAGGGGAGAGGGCTATGCCCTCTCCTGCAAATGCCGCAGCTTAAAGTCTTTTCCTATGGACGGTAGCATTTCTAAGTTATTTGGTGCCTCTTTAATAAGGGTTAGCGGAGTTGGGATTGATTCAGCAGTGTCTCAAGTTTCATTTCTCAAGTTCTCCAGATGTTCTAATCCAATTATGTTTTTTTTTTCCTTTAATGGCTTTGAGGCAGAGCTGACCTAATACGCTTTTCATGGTTCGCATTCAATAATCACGTACAATAAAGGATTATGACATATAGGCCATGTTGCAGGAAATGTTTTAAGGTTAATCTCAACTGTTACAAACAAAAAAGATTTACTCACTGATAAAAATATAATTTGCCTTTTTAATATTTGCCATTTCAGAAACTATAAAAAAAATCGGGATGGAGCTTTTAACCGTGTTTGTTTCTTTTATCTATTTTCACAAAAGTTTTACGTTATGCGTCGATGACTACAAATTTTAACTTATAAAATGTTTTACATGTTCTTATTAGATGTGAATTCGGACTTTGTATGGCTGCCCCACACAAACAGACCGGCATGGGCTCAAAATAGCATAGAAGACTTTGGGTTCGGGTTCAAAATTTAAATTTCAAATGTTTTTAGTAATTGTGGGGAAAATAAATAAACATATAATATATATTTTTATTATAATCTCAACATTTGATTATTTTCTCCCGTATTCTCCATCTTTAATAAAATGAATAACTTTGTGTTTATAATGATGTTACCAAGGAAATTTTAGTTTCTACTAGTATTTCTAATATTTTTGTTCGAAATAACACTAATATTTTAATTTTGGCATAAAATGATTATAATTAATAAGCGACATGCATTTCTGTATATGACTTAAGGTGCGTCAGATAGTTCCCCTCTCCCCGCAATCGGGCTCGAAAAATTCAGTCCGAATTCTAGTTTTTATGCATCAAGGGAGCACGAACGCATGGGGAATCAGTTACTTCCCCACCCTCCAGAAATTGTAAGACGGGGCAGAAACTTAGATTATTATTTAAGAAACGATTTTTTTTTGTGCATTTTAGTTGTTCCTAACATATTATTGTGTTATTTAACGTTATTACAGATGATCTTATACTTTATTAACAAAAAATAAAAAATATTATATATTTTTCTGCTGAGGTCCTGCCATCCTCACAGATCTCCTACTGTGGCATATAAACTGACAGGCTCCTGTCAGACCTCTGTGGCAAGCAGCTGCTTGAGGGGGTATTTTTTTTTTATACTTAAATATTTCCCTTTCATCACCTTTTTTTTTTCATTTTTGGACCACTTCCAAGTTCACTTTTCTTCCTCCCCGAAAATGTTGGGTTGTTTTACGACTGAGCCACACTTTTCTGCACACAATGGGCTAAATGGCCAGGCCACAAGAACCCCGAAGTCTCAGAAAAGGTTGGGGGAGGGGACCCATTGGAAGAGCTGTGAGAGACAGATGGTAAGCCTCCTGTCAAGGCCATCCAGCGTGTTCTTTAACGTGCACAGGGTATGGTTCTCCCGCACATGGGACTACGGCTTAACATCCCATCCGACGGACGGCTGCCCATCGATGTCCCCTACTGACAGTGGGCAAGGCGGAGTATTTTGCGGAGATAAATCTTAACGCTAACCCAGCTGGGACTCGAAACTGGGAACTGCAGATTATGAGCCTGGCGCCTTTCCCCGCCCCGGGGAAGAGGACCCATTGGACAACTGTTAGGAGGAAAACTGTTAGGAGACAGATAGTAGGGTACGCCGACAGGCTTGGAAAGGCCGTCGTCCGTCGGATGGGACGTTAAACCGTAGCCCCGTAAAGGGAGAGCGTGTTCCTTAACCCTGCGCACGTTAAGGAACACGTTGGATGGCCTTGACGGGAGGCTACCATCTGTCTCCTACCATCCGTCAAGGCCATCCAGCATGTTCTTTAACCTGCACAAGGCGTAGCTCTTCCGAACACGGGTCCACGGCTTAAGGTCCCATCCATCAGACGGCTGCCTTTCCAAGCCCATCGGTATCCTCTACTGACCACAGGCAGGACGTTTTGCGGAGATAAATCTCAAACATTGGACCAGGTGCGATTCTCGAACCTGGGAACTTCAGATTACGAGCCTGGCGCGCTACTGATTGAACTACCCCGGCCGCCACTATATTGAAAGTAAAAGTGAATCTACGGTAGAAACCATCCATTAGATATGTCAAATTCTGCCTATTCTTTAAAGCTCAAGCAGAGCAAATGACTCTCCTGCACACGAGACCACGGCTTAATATCCATTGCACATTGCAACTGGTAGAGCATCAGTCTCCTAACTTCATGTACCAGTTTCAGGCTTTATGAGTACGCTAGCGCTGAGATTTCACCTGTACTCTGGCGCCCTTGCCTTCGGGTCAGAATTCTGCCAGTTGAACTTCGGTCACAAATATGGAAACGCAAAATCTGACGAATATGGAATCGCAAAAAGAATGAAGTTTATCAACTTCCGAAATAAAAATCGCTAACATCAGCGTAAACCCTTTCATTAGTACCTATCAAATTAAGAACGATTTTTAATTTACGCCGTTATTCAAAAAAACTGAATATTTACAGATGGACAGATGACAAAGTAAAAATAATAGCCCGCTTTTTGAAAACGAGCTAAAAATAATCAAAAGTCTCTTATGTAGAAAAACCCAATTTCCTCGGAGGGTCTGACAAGATCGTGCTCTTGAAAATACGCTATAGAGAAGACCTGTGAGGAGGAACAAAACTTCAACGAAGGAAAATACAAACATTACTGCCTTCCCCACGATTCGAACCAAAACCTTTTGCTATCATCCAAACTGGGAAATAAATATTAAAAAACAAATAACAAATATTGTAACTGAAGTGACCAGACGTTCCATTTTCCAGAAAATTGTCACGTTTACGGCAAAACAAGACGTACAAATCGACTGCGAATAGTTACGTTTTCATTTCAGTTAATAACATTTTTTCCATTTCCAGTTTGCAAACGATATGCAACCTCTACGAAATTTCCATATCTGTATAATAAGGTAGAGGAAATTTGGATGAGAGCATACTTAGCCACTCTATGCTCGACGGACCTCCGTTACCAGTGACATTGGCAAATCCGCTGCTATAAAGTGATTCATCAACCATCCGCAAAAGGATCTATATAATAATATTTGCTCCGAAGCAGGTGTTGAAAAGGGAGACATCTAGTGTCTCTGCTCTCCTACTTTTTGCTTACACGAATGTAATCACCCTAATATGTAGTAGCTTATGTCGAAGTCGGAAAAAACAGGGAAATAAGTGTGCTGTGAATTTTGAAAAGCACCTTAGAACAGTAAAGCCCTACCTCCTCCAGAGAAAAAATTTATCCTAGATACACTAAATTACGCTACACTCTATAATTAGCTTTAGTCCTTAATATAAATGCTGTCAAATGAAGACTGCATCCAGAAAAGAGAATATTTATTAATTTCGCGTGATACGGCTGCTTGAAAGGATAGTCTCTGTAGAAGTATCCAGTAAAATAAAACACACACATACCATTTTTATTTCTAGTAAGCTTGCTAAGTCTTAATCTCGTGTTCTGTCAGTAGAAAGCTGACGCTAAATTTAATTAAATTCTAACGAAATAACGTATGCATTTAACTACCTATTTTCTTCTTTGTAATCATCGAGTCATGAAGTAACATAATTTTATATTCTTTTTTAATTTTGCTTTGAAATTGTTTTACCTTTCTCCATATTAAATAAACTGCGTTTACCTTATTAATTAAAAGACTCGCAAATCAAAATATTTAATCAAATTACATGAAAGTTTCGTTTTGTCACACAAGAGCATTATTTTTTTTCACAAACATCTTCTAGTGTTGTAAATATTTGCTTAAATATTAACTATATAGATGCACACACACTTTCTAAGTAACAGATGCAAAGCATGGATTTTAATCGATTTTAACACTAGGAGTAAATAATTAGAAGCCAAATTTCCTTAACAGAGAAACAATGGGCATGTACTGACATACTTAGTTGTAATTAGGCTGTGCTCTTATTTCCAGACATGAAAGTTGTCAGTTTGAGTCACAACCTCGAGCTACAACATATTGCTGCACAGAACTGAATCCCTGCGATATCCTGCACCGGTCGAAAGAAGGAAAAGAAAAAAACCGAAACAACTGTGCTTCAACCTTAATGTGAGATAGTCGACGGATTTAGAAACACTGCAACCGACTGCTGCAGTTATATCCCGCCTACCCGCGGGCATTCCTGTGACAGGAGAAGTTCGTGATGCACAAGAGAGTAATGGAAATGTGTAATGTTTACGTTGCCGTCTGACCTACACGGACACAAGTCCGTGACCTAGATTATTGAGTTAATAAAGTGTACTGGTCGTAGTTTCTCCGCCTAGACTCTCATGTGGTGCAATCATTGTATGGTTGATATGAACGGTTTAGAAACGCAATTCGTGTTTTGTCGAACAAAAAATCTGATCTTGCATATGATTAATGTGAAGAATAAGTTGTTTTTTGAAAGGGATCCCATTTGTAAGAAAATTTCAGAAGGCTCTGATCGAAAGCACTTTTTGATTACTAAAGCTTACGATGCCATGAGGATTAAGGAGTATTTTTTTATTTGCAACATATAGGAAGGAGAAGTGTCCTCAAAACTATTGCTAATTGTACAGGCAATTAAATAAATTACCCCTCAAGCAGTCTGTCATATATGAATCATACAGAAAAAATTGTGAGGTAAGAGCTCAGTGGAATGACGGCATAAATCAGAAAAAAAAACATCTGTGCTTTACCTGAAACTCGATCCAAGGTCCCTTTGCTCCAAACGGTAACCAAACTGACCAATGAGATATTAACAAAAATCAGTTGAAAGTAAAATTTTCTCCGCCTCGGTGACACAGTGGTATCCTGTTAGCTCGAGGTGACATTACAACTCCCGGGTCCGGAATGGCATGGTCGTTTGTTGTCCTATATGCTGTAATTATCCCTCACTAGCCAGTTCAGTTGCAGATATGTCAAAAAAAACAATCGATGTTCTAACATCGGGGACATAAAACATTGACTATCAGTTCCACCAATTCTAATGGGAAAAAAAAGGAAAATTTATTGAAGACATGATTTTTTCCGAGGCTATTAATGACTGAAACGGTGGGCATTAAAAAAATGTAGGAGTGTGTGTGTATATGCATACACAGGTATGCATGAGGATTATAAACAGGAACGCTCTCAAACACCATTCCGGCAAGCTTTTCTTCCCTCCAGAAAATCCTTTTTCATTTCTTATTTTAACTTAAACTAATCATTACATCAAATATTTTTTGTTATGAATATCAGCGAACCACGAAAAATGACCTCATAGACCATCAGTTGCATACGAACCATATGAATCACAGATCTACAGGACAGATATCACTGGTCTCATGATTTTTCTCAGGCCAATCCTCAAATGTCCCAGTCACCGTTGTTATGCGAGGAAAAAAATGCTAAACTATCAATAGAAATCATAAAATTTATCGACAGATTCTATAATACCAGCTCATTAGTATTAGGAAAAAAAATCGTCCCCGAGTCAGCATAAATCAACACAAGATAAATTCAACCTTCAGCACCATGTCGGTCACATTTATTTCATTGTTATTTCATCCAATAATTTTCCAACTAAATACGGGGAAATACAGCTCTGTGTCACTGAACTATAGCTGCAAGACTTTTCCCGCTGAAACACAACCTTTAGTGTTATCAGAGAGAGCAATCATTATACTAACATCATCATTATACTATCAGATAACACAATCATAAATAACTAATATCGCTTACGATCTCGCTGTCATCTGCAGATTATGACTTTTAAAAAGAAACATTTGGTTAACTAATACCAAGATCTTTTGATGGGCGAAACATTTTTAAATGATTAGCATCAGAAAAAGGTGTCTGTGCAACGACTTCTTTTTGCCCATTAACCAGATATCAATCCTATTCAGTACAGCTAAGGAAAGTTATAACAAATTGGACATCACAGCCAACTGCAATGCATTTTTCAAAACTTTCTGTTCCTCTTCACATTTTAAGAAATAACAAATTATTCGGAACAATAAGGGTGCAGTTGGCTCAATGGGTAGCGCGTACCAGGTTCATAATCTACGTTTGTGTTACATTAATAGTGATACTTTTGTGTAATATTTTGTAAATACTTTTATGTTGCATTAATAGTAATAACTTATTACTCTTTGCTTCTTCGCAGTCATCCAGAATTTGCGAATTACCACTGCTAGAGGATGCAAAATCCAAACTCTGAAAACAAACACACCATATTCGCGAGGGGCGATACTTATTCATCTGATTTGTTTGGTGGATTTGATCCAAGTTGGCTGTGAATTTCTCAATATATTGAATGCAAAATCTGCGCTACTGCACACACAACCGCATTGGCAGAATTTTGTTTTAGGGGAGCAAATTTCCAATAAATTAACGACCATAACTAAGTTAATCAGTAACAGCAGACCGGGTTGGGTTGGGTTGTTTTACCTCTGAGCGGCACTATTTTGCACACCATGGGCTAAATGGCCAGGTCACAAGGACCCCGAAGGCTCAGAGAAGGTTGGGGGAGGGGACCCACTGGAACAGCTGTTGGTAGACAGATGGTAGCCTCCCGTCAAGGCCATCCAGCGTGTTCTTTAACGTGCACAGGGTATGGCTCTCCCACACACGGGGCCACGGCTTAACGTCCCATCCGACGGACGGCGGCCTTTCCAAGCCCATCGGTGTCCCCTACTGACCGTGGGCAGGGCGGGGAATTAACAGCAGACCGGGAATGGGAGGTAGATGTCCAAGTATTCCCTGGGAGAAAAAACCGCTAGCACCTGGTCCTGATTGGATACTTTTTATTCTTAAGTAACTTCAGTTACATTGATCCCATATATACAAATCGTTGCTTGTGCCGTACATGGAAATTTTGATTTCCAAGTTGTCAGATTAAAAGGGAGTTTTCCCATATTAGAATATAAAATTATAACGCTTTTGAGATGCAAAGTTCAGAAGGATTATGAGCAGCTGAAATAATGCTGCCTAAATAACTTTTACATTTCTTCTTTAACATTTTGTAATAGTAATTACAGCTAGAATGCTACTGAAATTAGCAAATTTATATATAGAACAGATATAATTACAGAGTTATAGAACAGATTACAATAAAACAAGTTGCAGCAACACTTTAATGAACTTCATTATAATGAATAAAAAAAATCTTCAGTGTGAAAATTTCTTACTAAATGTCTTATCAGGTCTTTTGTGGTTATTCAGACATGATTACGCAAGCTCATTAAAGAACACATTCGTATTTTGCTTCTTCTACAAAAAAGAAAACAGAAATCAATACAAGAGAACTAATTAAGGAAAGCTAATAACCTAATAACGAGAGTTAATGCCCAGATTATAACGTTAATGGGATCGAAACATCAGTGCTGCAGAACAAAACTTTCAAAAAGTAGATGGAAGAATAATAAATCGATTTCTTTTCGGTCCATTAGAGAGGCACGAATGCATAAAAATTTCCATTACTTAACAAAGTGGAACTTATCCATATTTTTTCATCATTGGCTCTCAAGGAAAAAAAGCAGCGATTCTTCAATCTGCAGAAACAATTAAAAAAAATACGTTGTAAAAATCAAATACATTTAAATAAATTTACTTTTGTTCCGTATGTAAACTCTTAAAAATCTATAAAATAAATGTGGAAATAAAAATGCTCATTTTCAAATGACACTACCGAATTCCAGAGATAGGAAAATGAAAGCAAATAAAGCCTAATACCCGTCGTCAAACCAGCCTAATATGGCCCTTGTGAAAAAGAGCCATTAACTTTTTTTTTCCGCAGAGCCATTGAACCAATATCGGAAAAAGGTTTTTTGGTTGCTTTCTGTTTAACCATGGACGTCTTTTAATGGAGACGATGTCCTTTCCCTGAAATTTGATTTGAGTTGTTTTATCTCTGAAACAACACTTTTGTGCACACAATGAGCTAGCAGACCAAGTCACAAGGACCCCAGAGGTTCAGATTTGGGAAGTGGAAGAGAACTCACTGGACGGCTGTTAGGACACAGATGGAAGCCTCCCGTCGAGCCATCCAACGTGTTCTTTAATGTGCACAGAGTATGTCTCTCCTAGACACGGACCACGGCTTCGTTCCATGGGACGGACGACAGGCTTCCCAAGTTCGTCGTTGAATTTTTTTACCAGAGCAGTGTAGATTTTGCGGAGATAAATCTAATTGCTGGGGCTTTTCGAATCTGAACCTGGGAACTGCAAATTACAAACCTGACGAGTTATCGACCGAGCCAACTCTCGACCATTCTAGAATTTAAAAAAAAAAAGTTAATTTGAACGTATATTAATCGGCAAACACATTAACTGTTAACTTCGAAATCTTACTTTTATATCCTATACACACCTGGATCAACAAGATTGGGTAAGGAGATTCCTATATGACAAATGGGCGCTATATGTCAGGGTCATCTAATGGGCTCTCAGCAGAGAGCATACCATTCCTACCATTTGGGACCACAACTTAATATTTTTTTCTCACAGTGAACAGGAACGCGCAAAAAATTTTATGCAAGGTCAGGCATAAAACTGTTACCCTGTAAAAAGTGACTCGTTGCCAACTACGCGTAAGTGCTTCTAACGGCAGTTGTGATAAAATATATTACAGCTGAGAGTACGGCAAAGTCCAAGCACTAAAATTGCCTTAGGTTGATTTACCACTTTTTCTTTTGCACACAGTGGACTAAGCGGACAGGCTGCAATAAACCCAAGGGCTGAGAGAAGGTTGGGGGAAAGGATCAAGGGAATTCACTGGACAACTGTTAGGAAACAGATGGAAGCCTCCCCGTCAAGGTCATCGAGTGTGTTCTTTAACGTGCAAAGAGTATGTCTTGCCCCGCACATAGCCCCACTGCTTAACGTCCAATCCGACAGATAACAGCCCTTCCACGCCCATTGGTCTCCAGTTTTTCACAGATGGCAGGGCGGGCAAGCTACCGACTGAGCCAACTCCTGTCTCCACTAAAGAGGAATTTTTTGTTCTGTTTTTAAGCCTGTAGGCACTTCGATCTATTGCGCATCCGTGCCAGCATGTTGCTAGTTAAGCTTTTACGGTAAGCTATTTTTCCAAAACTATTTCCATGTTGTCTCAACACAAAACGCATAACGTGCTATATCAACGGAAAGGTAATTTCAAGCTTCATACTTTATAAGATTTTTAATGGCAAAATAAGACTGGAGATAATGATTAAATCTAAATCTAAGTCTTAAATTTTAAATGATTATTTTAGAAGTCAGGAGGCTTTTACACGGGAAAAACATGAATATTCTCTCTTTTTTTTTGTCTAGTACTGTTTTTCGTCCGCAGGTGTTTTGCCAAACATATTATTCTTTTACACAAAAAGGCTTTAAATTTCGCAAATATTTTATAAAATAATAAACGCTATTAAGAACAACTCGTGCCTGTTACGGTACAGTAAAACCTACATTTGATTACATTATATAGGTTCTTTTGTTTATGCTCTAAGAAAATATTGTCAATTCCATTATTCCGCTAAATTTCTCATTATTTATTAAGTGTTTCGTCACTGAAAAAGGTTGAAAAATGCTGGTCTAGGCAGTGCATTTCGGCTGCGACTTGCTCCCGTACTTCATTATTATAGCAGTAAAAACATTTTATTTTTGGAATAATTTCTCAACGTTACACATTGCATACGTATTACATTAGTTGTATTACTACAAGTAATAAACTCTCGAAAAGAAAGAAAGAAAGGAATGAAAAAATTTATAGGTGTTTTATTCTAGTAAAATAGAAAAAGGTGCGAAATAAATTTCTACATAACACTTATTAAAAGAAATAGGTAATATAAATATCATGGGCTTTGCAAATTCGTTTATATATTTTTGTTCCTATGAATTTTAGGATCCGCAAACCGTATTAAAATCAGGGATACATTCGCTTCTTCAAACTCTACCGATTTGGAATTGATTTCTTTATTGTCTCTGCACACTAAAAAAAAAGGGGCGAATACTGCTGTATATTTCAGGTTAGGCGAATACCGAAACATACGTTGCACAAAGATAATCTAACCACAAAACGTTTATTTCAGATGGAAAAACCGAATTTTTTTAATCTAAACCTTTTTTTTATTTAACCGTTGAAAGAAAAAAAAACCTTTGCAATACCAAAAGGATATTTCGCGCATCAAAGAAAGCAATAAATTCACCTATCAATGGCAGACGACTGTTGTTTAGAATTTTATCGGAAAATTTTTATACTGACTCGACAAACGATGATTTAAAGGCCACCTTACCTCTTTTTTCGGCTTCATACATATAAAACGGTTGTATAATGCGTAAATGTTTATATGAAGCTCTGCAAAGGCAAAGATTGCTACTCCACGGATGTGATTTATCACTTCATGACAGTTAAATCTCTCCGCTTCCATTTGACTTTCAAAAAAAGATTGCTTCCGAATGCAAAATAATAGCTCTCGAAGACCAGAAATCAAAATGTGGAAGGAACTTCAGAGTAATCATGCGCATTACATCAAATACGCATAAACAATATTCTTTTTACTCGTTTCGTTGAAAGGGATAAAAGCAACAAATTAAAAAACACCAGAAACGAAAAAAATCAAGATGTGTTTTTACACTTTGCTCAAATTTATTTTTAAAAAAAACCTGCAGAGTTTCACTCAAAATCTTTTTTTTTTATAAAGACATAACCAATGTTTATTCCAAAGTACCTTTCTTTCATTTACCATATAATAATTTGAATATCATAAATCCCCTACTTGCAAATATTCTCCCTAGGCATAAACTGGAAAGAGAATTGTATACCAATCCTCATTGATGATGCACAGAACCGGGCAAGTCTAGCGCCTAATGTTCGACCCCGCCTTCTAGTGGTGCAGGCCGTTAGTACCTTTCAAAAGAGATATTCTCTTTTGGAAGGAAACGGAAGTGGAGGGCTGCCAGTTCATGTGGCCTACTGATCTGGTCATCTATGGCCACTTTTTCCAACCATGCTGAGGAGTGGTCAACTTCACAAGGTCCTGGTGCTGACCATTTATACCTACTAGATTGGACAGGTTTATGGATTTGAGCTTGATTATGGACATGCTGCACTGATGGGCTCTGTTGAGGGAAAATTTACCGTTGTGTTTTCTGTTTGCTTCTGGGTTGCCAGCACTAAGTGAACAGAGGCACGGGATACCTTATATCAGCTTGTGGATAATCCTGATCAGAGGTCATCGCAAGTACCTGAACCTCACTTAGCTAGTTGGTCAATCCTAAATTGGAGTAATGTGTCTCAGGTAGGTCATATGGCTCTTGAAAAAGTGGTGCTAAAGTTCCTACCAGCACCGGTGACTTCATCCTTTCGAGGAGGAGGAACAGGCCTTTGCCACATGCCTGCGATCAGGGGGGCTGTTTGATATTGTTAGTCCTACCCACATCAATAAATCTAGTTTCTTTAAAAATCCTACTAATCATTTTCTCTTTGCAGGAACGTGAGGACATTACATAGAGATTATTCTCTTCATGTCCTCACGCATGAATTCCAGCATTTGCAAGCCTAAAATATCTAGGTTATAAACAGATGGACAGGGAAAGGTGAGATACTTAAAAATAACTTTAAATTTCTCTTTTCAGGGAGGAAGGATGGAAAGCATCTCCAAGGTGTAGGTTTGTTTCTCAGCAGACACGCCAGTGATGCTCTTCTAGGATATGACTGCATTAATGACAGATTTCTTACAGCAAATTTTAAAACAAAAATTAAAGACTTGAATACTATCTGTTGTTATGCCCCCAAAGAGGACTCTGATGAGAACGAGGATACATTTTACAGCCAGCTTCAGGATATTTTGAATTCTGTGAAGGAGATATTTCTCTTGTGCTAGGTGACTTCAATGCTACAGTTAATACTGGCTCTGACCTTTGGGCAAGAGTTTTAGGTCCTTTTGGCACTGGTAGTTCCAATGTGTTGCCAGCCTTCTGCAGGTAAGTCAACTTAATGGTTTACGAATAACTAACACATGCTTCAAACACCGGGACACTTAAAAATATACATGGGTTCACCTGATGGGTTGCACAGGAATGATCAGATTATATTTTAATTAACAACAAATGGGCTAGTTCAGTTAGGAATACCAGACCACACAGGGGAGCCGAAATTGGGTCTGACCATTACCTGGTCAAAAAGTGCCTTGCAGCTGAAGCTTAAGAAATGTTGTGCTAAGGTTAAGAAAATTACCTTCAGCACTGAAGGTCTGAAAGATCCAGATATAACCAAAGCATATCATGATAGGCTACTTAGTCATTATGACAATCGTGGTTTGCTTACTGCTGAAGTTGAGAAAGAATAGGATCAGTTTAAATAAGCTTTTCTTGAAACCAACAGTACTATTTTGGTTAAAAGGGAACAGAGGAAACAAAATTATTTGAGTGATAAGCAGTGGTGAAAGCAGGCCGGTACGCCGTACCGGCAAGAAATTATTTGCCGGTATACCGGCAAGACATTTTTCAGTAGTGGCTCCGTTAACGATTTCCTTTTCACCTTAATGCTTTTTCAACCAAGAATTTAATTTTTTTAAAGCGGATCATTCCTTTAAGAAAAACTCATCGGTTTTTAATTACATTACTACAGTTTAACCCTTTAGATACCAAGCTGTTTGGAAACCGGATACTTGAAATTCCATTTCTGCCGACAGGGAGTTCTAGAAAATGGAAGTAGTGCTTTCTTTCTTTGAACGATTAGCAAGGATATTGAGTATAGAAAGCAGAATTAGACAAACAAAGGCGACTCCAACCAAAGCCGTCTTTCGGGGAGTCGTATTAAGAGTTCACGGACAATGCACGTTCCCATCCAAGTTTATTTGAATATTAAATAAAAGTTATTATACCTCTATAGCATTTTTACTTTCTTCCTCGTTGCCCCTCATAAGGTTAGCTTTAGGCCCTTCAAAAAATATTTTCCACCTGAGTCTTGTCGGCATTATACCACTGGGGAAAATGATTTTGCGTTTTTCAATAGCCGTCCCATGGCCGAGTGATTAGCACACTTGGCTACTGATCTAAGGGACCTGGGTTCGATCCCCGGGTAAGGCATGGATGTATGTGTCGTTTTTCTTCTGAGGTCCTGCCATCCTCTCAGATCTTCTACTGTGGCATATTAAACTGACAGGCTCCTGTCAGACCTCTGTGGCAAGCAGCTGCTTGAGAGGTTGGGTTGGGTTGTTTTACCTCTGAGCGGCACTTTTTTGCACACCATGGGCTAAAATGGCCAGGTCACAAGGACCTGGAAGGCTCAGAGAAGGTTGTGGGAGGGGACCCACTGGAACAGCTGTTGGGAGACAGATGGTAGTCTCCCGTCAAGGCCATCCAGCGTGTTCTTTAACGTGCACAGTGTATGGCTCTCCCTCACACGGGTCACGGCTTAACATCCCATGCGACGGACGGCGGCCTTTCCAAGCCCATCGGTGTCCCCTACTGACCGTGGGCAAGGCGGGGAATTTTGCGGAGATAAATCTCAACGCTGACGCAGCTGGGACTCGAACCTGGGAACTACAGATTACGAGCCTGGCGCACTACCGACTGAGTCACCCCCGCCCCACTGCTTGAGGGGGTATTATTTATTATTATTATTATTTCGGTGCAGTTAATTTGTTTATAGTTTGAAGAGAAAACTTCAGATTGCTGTAAATTTTCTCTTTGTAAGTAACAATATTCCAATTGTTTGTTTATTTAATGTTAAATATTAATAGATTTTTCAAAAACATTCATTATTGACTCTTAATATGTTTATTGTTGTTTTTCTGCTGAGGTCCTGCTATTCTCACAGACCTACTGTGACATTCTACTCAGACCTTCTATTGACAGGCTTCTGTCAAACCTCTGTGGCAAGCAGTTGCTTAAGAGGGTATTTATTTTTTTATTATACACATTAGATACGTCGAGCCGTTTCAGATTCCAAAATATCAGAATCGTTATAATAAAATGAAATTATGATTATCAATTTATGATGAAGATGTTTTTCCTTAGAAACATTAATAAAATTATTATCAACTTTTTAATTACACCAAACAATAAATTTGATATAAAAATAATGCTATAACATGATTTGGGTTCTGCTTTAACGAACAATGCTGTGGAACTGAAAGAAAAAGCCCAGAAGTTTTGCATTATACAAAAGCGAGGTTACTTTTCTTGGAACCTTTTATCAGAGTGGATTAAGCTTAGGAGAGAACAGAAAGAATTCTGCCAGATCCATTAGAGGAATGGCGTTGTAGTTTATAATTAGCGGCTACCTCTTTAAGGGGGAAAGGAAGCAATCATGAGAGATGAGGAGAGTTTGGGATGCAATGGTATTCTGCACATCGGGCTGCGGCGACCGACCTAATAGTTGTCATTTTCACTCTGTGGTATTAGCTTTGCTGAATCGCTAAACATTTCTCATTATGATGAAAACAAGGTGTATATTATGCTCAAATCATATGTAAAGTTAAGCGTGTCAACAAATACATATATGACGTATAAAAGTAAAATGATTAATTTTTCTACTGCAGGAATGGCCAACCTATAGTACCCGTGACAAGAGTGGGAAGCTAAATGAATTTACTTAGCACATAAGAGTGCTCAACAAAATCATCTCGCAACTTTTTTTGAAAAAGGTCACTCTTTTTCGACCTCATTTTGGATGCGGAAACTGTAATTTTGCATCTATTATCGGGGATAAGTCAGAGATAAAATTTCCGTATGTAATGTAATCATTGATTAAGCTTTATAAATTTTAAAGACTATTCGAAATATGTTATTCTGAAAAAATGTTATATTTGGCTTCTAAGTTTAAAATATGCAAGTTGAGTATTCAAAATTGCAATACGAGTGAAACGTTGATTTTTCTTTCTAAAAGCATTTCTTTAAGTACGAAAATAATTTTAAAAACATCTAAATCATATAATTTTTTCAATAAGACTGAAATCCAAGAATATAACGGAATCAGCAAGTATTTAAATATATTAATGTTTATTTCACATTAAAAATCCCTAAATCATTTACTATTTGCGGAAAACATATGGGAAATGAGAAAATCTAAGAGCACTGTACTTTCGTCGCCACACACTTCAAGTTATGTTATTAACCCCTGTAAGATGACTTCACTGGAATGATCGCCTGTGTGTGATTTTCCACACATGGCTATGTTTTGGCGTACCATTAAGAAATAAAATCTACTTTCACCACTGGTGATAAGGCTATAGAACTTATTTCTGAAAGAAGGAAGTGCAGGATTAATGTGAATCAACACCTTACTAATCCTAACAGAAGGCATTACAACGAGCTTAATAAACGTGTAAAGAATCAGTTAACAGCTGATAAGAATCTTTGGCTTGATATCTTGTCTGACAAAGCAGAGAAAGCAGTTAGACAGCACAACATCAGGATGTTGTACCAGATTGTTGTTGTTTTATGTGGGAAGAAACAAACAGGTACACAGGGATTGAGGGATAAACATGACAAGGTGGTTAAAGGTGAGGATTCTGTGATGGCTAGGTAGGCTGAGCATTTCAGAGATGTTCTAAATAATGTGATTATTTCTACTCCCATGATGAGATGCATTACTGGCTTTTAGGATGGCCCTGTATCACATTCCGAAGTCGCAGGCTGTCTCTAAATTAAAACTGCATAAATCCCCAGGGGTGGATGAAATCACCACTGAAATGCTTAGAGCTGGAATGATAGCCACTGAAATGCTTAGATTTGTGTTGTCACATGGCTGACTGAAATTTTGAATATTTTTTATGATAAAACTGTTGTTTCTAAAGATTTTACTAGAGCCATCATTGTCCCAATTTTTAAAAAAGGTGATCGCAGTTCTTGTGATAATTATAGAGGAATTAGTTTATTTTCTGTTCCAGATAAAGTTCTTTGCATGATTATACTTAATAGAATTAAGAATCTGGTTGACAGTCAATTGCGTGATGAGCAATGTGGATTCAGAAGTGGTAAAGGATGTTAATGATCAAATATTTTCACTCAGGCAGATTCCTGAGAAATGTTTAGAGCTTCAGTAACCTTTAGTTGCTAGCTTACTTGATTTCAAAAAGGCTTTCGACTCTGTTAATCGTCATAATTTGTGGTTGACTGTGAGATCATATGTTATACCAGACAAGTTAGTTAATATAATGAGAGCTCTCTATCATTGAGTCGTGTATGAGAGTTGGTAAGGCTTGTAGCAATTGGTTTAACATTACTTCTGGTGTTCGACAAGAGTGCATTTTGTCTCCTTTTCTCTTTAGCTTGGTTATTGATTATGTTATGCAAAATTCGTTGCAAGGGAAAGATTAGAGCAAAAGTCTAGAGCAGTGGTTCTTAATCTTTTATGCCTCACGTACTCCCTGGAAATGTGTATGTAACTGGCGTACCCCTTGTATAGATAGATAAAACTATAGTGGGAATAAAACACTGACTTTGTTACTAGATCTAGAGACTTTTGAGCTCTCACAGCGTACCACGTTGAGAACCCCTAGTCTAGAGATTTCAAAAATTCTGATTTAGATTATGCAGACGATTTGGCTCTGTTGGTTAATGATGCCAACAGGCCATCAGGGTTATTATCAGTCTCATCATTCGTTCATTAGGGTTGTTGATGAGACTGATAATAGGTTTGGTGATAAACAGGGAAAAAACTAAAGTGATGAAAATTGGTCAGGCAGTTGGTGCTTCAGTCGCTCTGAATGTTGCACCCTTGAGCAAGTCTCAGTTTAATTATCTTGGGAGCTATGTAATAGATACTGGTGATGTGCGGCATGAGATAAATAGAATAGGGATTGCTGCCGGGACTTTTAAGAATCTATGGAGTGTGTGGAAAAATAGACGAATACACCTAACGACTAAAATTAGATTGTATAATATGTTCTTTCTAAGGTTAGTTATGGTAGCGAAACATGGACCCTTTGTAAGCAGGATAATAAGAAGCTGCCTTTTATTCTAGATGCTTTTGCAGTATCTTGGGCATTAGGTGGTTTGACTTTGTAAGGAATGACGAGGTTAGAATAAGGAGTCAACAACCTCTTTTTAGCAGCATATTGTGCAGAGGGAGAGACTGCGTTCGTTTGGCCATGTTGCTTGTATGAATAGCTGCAGATTGGCAAACAGAATTATGAATAATGTGCTAAGGGTTTCAGAAAAAGGGGGAAGACCTAGGATGCGATGGGCAGACAATGTCAAACAGGACCTTGCTAGAATTGCCCTAGAGTGGCCAAATGCAGCAGCTGTAGCTTAGAAGAGACAAGTCTGGAGAGGAAAATTACACAATCTGGTTGGACCTATGTAGCCCATGGCTGCATGAGGATTTTGTACGTATGTAAGTATGTTATCAGAATTTTATGAGGTTCGCTGTAAGCAATTTGATTTCCACAATTTGTAGAATGAGAACGTCTATTGTTAACGCTGTAATTTTGCAGGCGCACTTTTTGGCCATTTAGCCCATTATGTACAAAAAAATTGCCGCTCGGAGGTAAACCAACCCAATCCAGTTTACTGTAAAGCTACCTCCGTTGCTAGAAGGCTGGTAAGAAGCCACAAAATTTCGAAAAGTTAAAATACTAAATCTCATTCCATGTGGCCATACTCTATTTATATAGGCCTTAAACTTATGAACATTGACAAGATCGATCATATCGGAATGATCAGAAATGTTACTGATCGACATGCACAATGATATCAGAGAAAAAAATCGGAATGCTTCAAAAGAGATCAAACTGAGCTGATGCAGGAAGAACTAGGTCCATTCAGATTACCCAGGATGGTGCTTATCTCACATGACATACTCTTACGTCGAGTCCGTTGCTTAGAGGTCCTTTTTTTATTTCACACATCTGCACGTTATATCGCAGTGCAATCGTTTTCAAAAGAGTGGGAAGACAGGAAACCGTTATCACCAGGGTGAACTGAAGCCTAACTATTCACTGCATACTTCGCTATTAGGGTATGTTCTTATTTCTTTGGTGGGACTAGGTTACCAATATCTCAAGTACGTTGGCAGCAAGGTATTAGACAACGAAATAAAGGCAGCTTTTCACAAATACATTAGAAGAGATGATTTCTTAGGTATTGTTTATGAGTGGAGGAAGAGATTTATTTTTCGTGACCGAAATCAATGATTCGTAACGAGCGAAAAAAAATACATTCCTAAAGTAGGGCAAAGACTGAAGAAGCTATAGTCTATTTGGGTTATTTTACCTCTGAGCGGCACGTTTTTCCACACAATGGGCTAAATGGTCAAATCACAAGGACCCCGAGGGCTCAAAGAAGGTTGAGGGGAGACGACCCAATGGCCAGCTGTTGGGAGGCAGATGGCAACCTCTTGTCAAAGCCACCAGTGTGTTCTTTAACGTGCACAGGATATGGCTCTACGGCATACGGCCACCACGGCTTAATGTCCCAAAAGACGGACGGCAAAATTTCCCAGCCAATCGGTATCCTTTACTGACTGAGGAAGGGCGGGGAATTTTGCGGAGATAAAATAAAAATTTAATATTATTTAAATAATTCCTTATAAATTTCCGTATAAAAAATTAAATATATAGTTTCCTATCTATATGTGCCTCAAGAGGGGGGAAAAACAGTAAAACATACCAATGATGAAATCACTTACTGAATCCATATTAACCTCAAAAGGAAGATTTTTTGAAAAATAAATTTTAAATACCCCTCAAACAAACAGCTGCTTGTCATAGAGGTCTGACAGGAACCTATCAGTTTATAACGCCATGGTAGAAGGCAGGCCGGATCTGGTGGGCAACTCCCCCCCCCCCTCCTCTTTCAGAATTCTAGTAAGGGTAAAAGTGCCAAAAAATTATTAAACTTATTTATATTTCAGGCATTTTTCGAGAATTTTTCTTAAAAACTCGTAAAACGGTGGGGGAAATATTAACTGCATTGGAAATCCTCTTCTCCCCCTCCCCTCGATTTTTTTCTAGATTCGGGCCTGGTAGAAAGTCCATGAGGATGGAGGGACCTCAGCACCCAAACATCCATGCCTTACCCGGGACTCGAACCAAAGTCCCTTTGATCAATGGACAGTTTAAAGGAAGATAGGTTACCGAAAATGTTTGTTCAATTGGTACGAGAAATTAGTTTTGGCGCCATATCTTTCCATGAAGTTAATATGAATAAGTGATTTGATCATTGGTACGTTCTACTTCTATTTTTAACCTTTTTAGGGCACACAGAAAAAAGCAAATTATCTTCCTACAATGCATTATTTTTTCCTGCTTTAAGTGGCAACTTCGAATGAAACTTTGTCATTAACAATCTTTCCCCTGCTTCATAGAAAATTACTATATTCCTATGCTGCTCTGCACGTTCATTTCATATATGACTCGTTGTGATCGACTCTGCTAAATTTATCTGTCTTTTTTTTTATGCTCAACCCAGGCATTTCGAAGATATAGTGAACAATCGTTCACACCTTCCACCTTTTGCGGGGGAGGGGAGAGAAACTATGGAAGTTAATTTTTACGTATCTTCCTATTGCTTTTCGCTAGACATTTGTCGGTTTGTGAATTTGCCAAAACAGTTGTTCCACCATATCTTTCAAACGCGACGGGCAAAGTTAATGATTTTTTTTTTTTAGGTCAAATGAAAGCTTATGACGCGGGGAGTGTCATAGGGTATAAAGAACTGGTCCCCATGCTATATTCTCCCCCTTAAAACGGGGGAAATATGAAAACGATTGTTGCTATATATGTCCAGAGCACAAGTACCTAAAGTAACAAGCTATGCATCAAATGAAAGCTTGTGACACGGGGATGCCATAGATTACAGAAAACTTGTGGCCAGGTCACAAGGACTCCGAAGGCTCAGAGAAGTCTGGGAGAGGGGACCCACTTGACAGTTGTTGAAATACAGATGGTATCCTACCGTGAAGGCCATCCAGTGTGTTCTTTAACATGCACAAGGTATGGGTCTCCCACACAGGGGACCACGGCTTAACGTTCCATCCGATGGACGGTAGCCTTTCAAAGCCTATCGGTGTCCCTTACTGACCGTGGGCAGGGAGGAGAGTTTTGAAGAGATAAATCTCAAAGCTTGCACCATTACAAGAAATACTGAACATTACGCAACATGGGGGGAGGGGGAGGATCAGTATAAACCAATGGTGCACAACCAAAGAGTCCGTAGGTCGACCGCCACTGCTTTCTGGACGTCTCACAACCGCTTTTGTTGTTAAAAAATTACACAATATTTTACATCATTTGCTATCCTTATCGTTGTTATTCTTACAAATGCGAAAATAATTCTATTTCTGTTATTTTGTCAGCGAATATTGAAGGCATAACTATGAATACGCTGACTGTATAAATTTACATGTATATGTTTATGTGTAAGATTATGCATTCAGTGTGTTCTACATAATATACAATAATTTTATATATAATTAGACTTGCCATAATTTTCATGAGCTAATACCGGACGTTTGTCGAGCAGGGGGGGGGGGGGTAAGTTTTTTTGAATGCCAAATAATGTGAACAGCAAAATGTTATGTGGATAAAGATATAAATAAAACCATGCTATATTTAGTCAGGTGTATAATTAAATGAAAAGGAATAAAGCGACAAAAATAATGTAAAAAGATTACTGCTAACAGTTACTGGTTTTTGTGCAATACACACGGTCGATATACACCGAAGAGCCAAAACATTATGACCACCTGCCTAACATGATGTTGGTCGTCCACGTGCCACCAAAACAGCTCTTACCCGGCGAGGCATGGAGCTACAGGATTTCTAAAGGTGTCTTGTGGTATCAACCTGTTACCAACAGATCCTTTAACTTTTGTAAGTTTACGTGGTTGAGCCGCCACAGCTCGGATATGCTGTTCCAACACAAACTCGATTGGATTGATGTCTTGGGAATTTTTTCCCCGCCCCGCCCACGGTCAGTAGGGGACACCGATGGGTTTGGAAAGGCCGCCGTCCGTCGGATGGGACGTTAAGCCGTGGCCCCTTGTGCGGGAGAGCCATACCCTGTGCACGTTAAAGAACACGCTGGATGGCCTTGACAGGAGGCTACCATCTGTCTCCCAACAGCTGTTCCAGTGGGTCCCCTCCCCCAACCTTCTCTAAGCCTTCGGGGTCCATGTGACCTGGCCATTTAGCCCATGCTGTGCAAAAAAGTGCCGCTCAGAGGTAAAACAATCCAATCCAAGTCTTGGGAATTTGGATGCCTGGCAATACCTGGCAGCAAATTACGGGTGAGTTGCACCACAGTATCCCTTCTGTTGGCTCGTACCATACGGGATAGTCTTCGCTCACCTATAGCATCGATGAGTCGTGGTCGGCCCATACCTTGCCGGTTGTTCTCGATTTTTCCCTCCTTGGACCACTTTTTGAAGATAATAACAACGGCTGATTGTGACCACCCTACAAGCCTTGTTGTCTCGGAAATGCTCTGACCTAGTCGTCTGGCCATTACAATTTGGTCTGTATCAAACTTCGTTAACTCCGCTTCCTTTCCCATCAAGAATAACACTGATTAACGAAGCTCAGCATTAGGTGTTATTTATACCATTTCATGACCTTCACACACGCCGTCGTTTACCTGCAGTTACTTTGATTTGCATAAAGACGCGCTGGTCATAATGTTTTGGCTCTTCGGTGTACGTTCTTTAGCCGAACCAAATAAAAGGCAGGTACTTTAGTGGAAAAAATTTGAAATCCCGGACAAAATACCGGACAGCTATTGAAATCCTGGACAATCCGTACCAATCCCGAAAGTATGACAAGCCTATATGCATAATATAGTAATTACGTAAAATAGTGGTTAGCTAAATAATAAATAATCATATTTTAATAGCGTAAAACTAGGCGATGTTACGTTATTGAAAACTCATTATTTACTATTTTGCTACATCAAATCAATAACATTATAAGGTAATTTTTGCATTTATTACAGCTTTCCATCCTGTGGCCGAGCGTTCAGAAAATATCTATTTTATACCACTGGTCTAAGCTTAATAAAGGAGATGGGGTAGAATTTGGCTAAAATAGCCTTTCGTGATATAAAGTCGACCATTTGATGTTCGCTTCACTTCGATTCTGGGAAAAATTAAAGAAATGAAATTTTAGGTCAGCAAACAATAAGTGGGTAGACTTTGCCCCTTAAGAAGTCTATATCCGGAAATTTTAGAATGAGAAAGTTCTGCTGACTCCTACGAACAGATATTATTAACTTAAGGGAAAAGTATTAATACTGCATTTCAGTTTTAGCTATGGTTGCAATATGCTCACCCAATTCTAAACACTTAAAGGTACAACTGTTACACTTGAGAGATAAGTTGTTTATTCCTCATTCACCAAAAAGGCAATCTACTTGCTACGTCTACCCTGCAGATATAATTTGAAGAATTAACTTTCAGTTTTAGCGAATTTAACTTTCAAAATCGAAGTTTATTTGCACCAGCTGCGATGAAAGAGTTCATAAAATAGGATATCGACTGGGTGTCTACGAAAACACACCTACTCGATCACCCACGACGCGCATGGCGACAACACAACGCCTTGCTGGGCGGGTCAAGGACCGTCGGAGCTAGGATGGCAACAGAAGGAAATATTCATCAATAACACTGATGCGTTCCACATGCGCCGATCGTTATCAATGCGAAACTGGACAGGGTGGCAGAAAATAATTCTGCGGATCGTTCTTAAAGGAAGGAAATATTACAATTGTATGCACAAGATTCACAGAGTGCTCCTTAGGTAATGGTAACTTGCAGAAAACATGCCAAAACACGAATAAAATTTGCTACACTTTCAAGTAATATATGCAGGTTTCGCTCTTGAATGCGGAAACTTCGAAAAAAAAAAGCCTTAAAACGAAATCGGAAGGGTTACAACTTGTAGATACAATCTATATCATGTTAAAGATCTTAAATTAGTGAAAATGTCACCCACTATCATAGATCATAGGAGTTTACGGTGCAAGTCTCGGACTCCTTTACTTCAAAAGGTATTGTAAAATATTTAAAATACTGATTTCGACAACGTGCTCGGCTAGTGACCTCCCAGCCCGATCTTAAATTTCAATAAAGAATGCGAAAAAAAAACTGCAATCCTACCGCTTGTGTTTTACCACTGATACACTTTTCTTGCACACAATGGACTAAATGGCCAGGTCACAAGGATCCCGAAGGCTCAGAGAAGATTGGGAGAGAGGACCCACTGGAACAGCTGTTAGGAGACAAATGGTAGTCTCCTGTCAAGGCCCTCCAGCGTGTTTGTAAACGTGCACAGAGTATGGTTCTCCCGCACATGGGACCACGGTTTAACGTCCCATCCGACGGACGGTGGCCTTTTCAAGCCCATCGGTGGATCGATCCAGTGGACAGCTGTTAGCAGATAGATGTACGTCTCCGTCAAGGTTCTCCCGCACACGTGGGCCACGGCTCTACATCCCATCCGACGAACGGCAGACTTTCCAAGCCCATCGATGACCTCTTTATGACCGTGAACAGAGTGGGGTTTTTAACGGAAATAATCTGAAAGCTGGTACAGACGGAACTCGAACCTGGGGACTGCAGATTACGAGCCTGGCGCGCTACCGTTCCTCCAATCCTTCCGCAAAGGCCATTGGGTTATGAATGCTTTTAACATCTTTATCATTTAGAACTTCTTTAATTTTCTTTTTATTATTATAACTCTTACTGCAAATAAACCCACCGAAACTATGATATTTATCCTATCACTCGCAGCATATTATTTAACCATTCAGTTCGGAATGGATGAAGTAGCTAGGGGTTTTGATTTCACTTTGAGCCTTTAAAGAATGAGAATTTTAAGGGCCAGGTGTTATGGCAATCTTCATGAAAAAAGTATTTTTAGTCCCCAGCGATGATTTGCATACTGAACTTATTCCATCACCAAGTGTATTTATTGAATTTCAGTGTGGCATATCGACATCTCTTAATTTACTCCCTTTCTTAAATCTTTCTTTTAGGCATATACTGGTTAATATTTATTTTAGAATTCGTTAAACTTAATAGCTTTTACCATCAGCAAAATGCAGCACATTGTGATCTTACATGTCTCTTACATTTCTATTTTCCTGCTAAGATTGTTTTAACTCTTTAAAATGATAAAAGTTTGATAAATCTTTTTGCTTAAGAGTTGGGATGAAATGAGCGCAGTAAAAGGAGCAAAATTTTATTTTACAAAATCCAAATGGTAAATTTCTATAAAGAAAAATTAGCAAGTTTTTTTATATTTATTATCAATATTTTGGTTATTCCTTTTCACTCCTTTTTTTTTCAGCTGACTTTTTGCTTATTGTCAACAAATTTATTCGTAAAAAATTCTAAGAGAGTAAAAACTCTGATCACTTCGCGTTCGAGACATGATCACTGCTAACTAGCATTAGAAAAATATAAACAGGTTAAAAAAAAAACTTTCAACTGATTTGAAATCGGCCCAGCTGTTAAACCAACTTTGTGCTGTATCACATTGTTTTTTGTCATACTCGACACGGTTCAGTTCTGCCGCGCAACTTGGTCAGGAACTGGTTGTGAGAACTAGATGTGAATGACACGATGATAATCTATAGGCTTAATGCAACAGAAATTTGAAAATTCAAATTTTTATGATTTTTGAAAAATAATTTTATTTTATGTTAAAATACGTGAAAATTTTGCTCATTATCTCTCGAACCGTAACGGTGTTTTCTACTGATTTTTTTTTTAAAGATCCACGAAATCGCAATAAATAAATGGAAATATTAGAAAACATAAAAGTTGTTATAAAAGGGAAGGGTTCCCAGTCTTATGAATAATTTTTCATTTGGGTTGTTTTACCTCTGAATGGCAACTTTTTGCATACAATGGACAAAATGGCCGTGTCACAAGGACTCCAGAGGAAGGGGAGCCACTGTACAGTGATCCCGTCAAGGCCATAAAGCGTGTTCTATAAAGTGCATAGGGTATGACTTTTTCCGCACACGGTGCCACGGCCTACAGTACCATCCGAAGGTCGGCGGTATTTCCAAGCTCATCGGTCCCCTTTTCGACTGAGGGAAGGATGTGGTTTTAGCAGATATAAATCTCAACTTTTGGCATAGATGGGACTCGAACCTGGGAACTGCAGATTACAGCTGGCGCTACCGGCTAAGGCAACCACTCGCCCCAATAATTTTTGATATTTATTTCTTTGTGATATACATTACAGTGAACACGTTTAGAAAAAAAAGTATAAGATTAGAGCATACTGTGTTTTCCTCTAGAAATTGAAATCTGAGGGAAGGTTTAGTTTTTCACGAGGAGAAATTAAGGAATGACTAAACTTGCAAAAACTCGTAAACCGTTTATCACTTTGTGCATTTGGATTGATTTACCTCTGAGCGGTACTTCTGCACACACAATGGATTAAATGGCCAGATCATAAAGACCCCATGGGGTTAGAATATAGGAGAGGAAGGTGACTCACTTGATAGCTAGTAGGTTGGGTTGTTTTACCTCCGAGCGGCACTTTTTTCCACACGATAGGTCACAAGGACTCGGAAAGCTCGGAAGAGATTGGGAAAGGGGCCCACTGAACAGTTGTTAGGAGACAGATGGCAGCCTCTCATCAAGGGCGTGTTCTTTAACGTGCACAGAGTTTGGCTCTTCCGCACACGGAGCCACGGCTTTTACGTTCAACCAAATATATGACTGCCTTCCATGCCCATTGGTGTCCCCTACTGACCAAGGTTGGGGGTTTTGTGCAGATAAATCTCAAAACTGGCCAGCTGGGACTCGAATCTGGGAACTGCAGATTATTTGAAGCGATTTAATTATTTAAAATAAGTGTATATTTTAGAAGTTTCTGCAAATTAATCTCTCAGTATTGCTCAATCTTGTATAATTCCTTAGACTGCATTGTTAACTACTCAAACTTCCAAAACTAATTAAATAATGAACAAATATTACTGAAAATCGAGATATTGATATATTTGATTTAAATCTTTACTACCACATTTAAAAAAAAAACTTATTTTAGAAGTTATAGAGCTTCGACGTTAGTTCCACTTACAAAATATAGGGGTGTAACTTTTGTTCACCAGTGTAGAGGAGTTCGCCAAATGTTTAAACCACATCTGTGTAATGACTGGGACAATCTATGTTCATCCATGTTCCTCCTCTTTCACATACACCAACCCCATTTTCTCAGAAGTCTAACATGGCATAAAAAATATAATAAATTTAATAGGCCAAAAAAAAAGCACTTTAAGATGCAATGGTATTTTAACATTGCGAATCAACTTTTCCTTTTATGTAACCTTTAAAAATTACAATTAAGAAAAACTGTGGTAGCAGTAAATTGTTAGTGGATTAAAAACTACGAAACAGGATGTAATTAAAATTCCACTCCGGAAGCTTTTATTTCCTTCCTGTGGTATTTAAACTGTCGCGTGTCTTTCTACCGAGGTTTAGCCTTCCTCACAGATCTCTAAGTCGTATTACACTGAGGCTCCTCTCAAAATTCTGCGGCAAATGAGTTTCTTGAAGAGTAATTTCAATTTTACAGCCGGAATATATGTTCCATAATACCGAAACATTCTTCTGGTGGAAATTATTTCCCATTTCTATCTTTTTCCTCCCCCATAAATGGAGTTTTTTTTTTTACGAAAAACAATATTAATGGTTATACAGGAAACTTCTGAAACAGACACTTACTGCATGCTGTGAAAGTTCATTCTCAAGAACTAAGTTCAGTGAGCATGTATTGAAGTACCTTAAATCTCGTACACTGTCAATTATTGCGTAGCAGATGACGACCATTAAAGTACAGACATATTTGGTTACCACTTCAACACGGAAAAAACACATGCTTGAGAAATTCTGAAAAAGCTTTGATCTTATACACTAAAGTTGAAAGTTTTTATAGAAAATATATCCCACGACGTAATTAACTGCGGATTGCATCTGTCAGCATCATCAAAGGTTCTCTTTGATGCCCAACCATCTAGTAGAAAGAGGTCATTGAAACTTGATATTCTGTTGAAGTCTCTCTCTCTCTAAGAAGCTCTGGTTAATACAATTCCTACAACTTTTGAGTACACAGTATTAATTTTAAAGCATTACTCTGACAGATGACAAACGCTAAAGGTTACTCAAATACGCAGCTGTAATTAAATAAATTTTTAATTCTAAGAAGTTTATAAAAAAAATCTAATTCATCCATTACCGTGGCCGAGCGTAATTTGGCAGCTGAGCTGGGTTCGAGTTCCGATTAGATGTGTTCTTTCTGTCATGGTCTCACATTCTCACAGATATTCTCTATAGGCTTTATCAACAGATGGGAGGTGAAATATTATGAAATATGGAACAAGATGGTTAAGGGATTTACATTGGCAGCTACGATTGGCTCCTCCTCTAAGGGTGTGTGGAAAAAATCACATTTTGATTTGAAACAATAAACGAACTATTTTTTCTACGTTACCTAGGCAAGGGAGAGTGCCAACTTCAATAGACCCAATGTAACTGTTCGAACGCAGCGCCCTCTAAACGTTGCAAACCGCATAGCAGGGATAAATTGTGTCTTTCGCCTTTATTTGTTGATTTTGCTTTTACACCAATAAGCTAAAGTTAACAAGACGAAATTTCATTTACAAAGGAAAGAAATGTAATAACATGTTAAAGCTCCTTATTGACGATCAGAGATCAGAAAATTACAATACGTAGCACCGGCCAACATGTTGATCCCCATATATGATTTCAGAATTTAATATAATGAATGTTTTAGAAAATGCAATAGTAGTTTTGGAAAGGCAAAACGTTAGGTTACTAAATATTACAATGCCTTTTAATATAATTATTAAAAGTTTTACACTTCAATAAAGGTTGCCAGTTTATGTACAAATACAATTTATAAAAAAAACTTAAATTTTTATCAAATACCTCTGATGGCTCGTTTTTTTTTTTGGAAACCTTCAGTTTCCCACGTTCTGGTTATTCGAAAATCCGACAGGCAGCGGCTAGCCGAAGCTTTACTACTTTTACTTATACATTCTTTGACTTTGATACTACAAGACATTACGATTCGCATTTAAGGGAGGTATATTATATTTAACATAGTATCGCTTTAGCAAAGTACGAGTTTGTTGGCTATACTCATTTTTTTATTTGTAACTTGAAGGTCTCCAGGTTCAATCCCAGCTGCTGTCATTATTTTTGTTGTTTTTTCAGTCACTTTTTATATAATTAATTTTATTACCATCTCACTGTTTTTACAATTCGTTATAATTAATATATGTAATAAAATATATGTGATAAGTAGCATTGAAAATTAAATGTAACCACGGGACCTGGGTTCGAGCCCCAGGTAAGGTATGGATGTTCGTGTTGTTTTCTGCTGAGGTCCTGCCATCCTCTCAGATCTTCTACTGTGGCATATAAACTGACAGGCTCCTGTCAGACCTCTGTGGCAAGCAGCTGCTTGAGGGGTTATTTATTTATTTTTTTAAAAAATAGACAATTTTCAATTGATAATTCACAATGAGTAATTCAGTTTAAAATAATAAATGTAAATTTATAACTGTCCCATGGCCGAGTGGTTAGCGCGCTTTGCTACTTGACCTAAGGGACCTGGGTTCCAGTCCTGGGTAAGGCATGGACGTTTGTGGTGTTTTTCTGCTGAGGTCCTGCCATCCTCACAGACCTTCAACTATAGCATATAAACTGACAGGTTCCTGTCAGACCTCTGTGTCAAGCAGCTGCTTGAGGGGGTATTTATTTTATTTTTTTTACAGAGTCAAATAGTAAACCGATATATTGGACATCGTTTACACGAACAGTTTTTTTTTTAAAAAAACACTAGATAAGAGAGGTAACGATATAAGTAATTACACTGGTCTGCACGAAAATCCTCCCTCGGAAAAAAAATGGGGGTACTTTATCAGATTTGAGGGTGATGGATCCGAATCCAAATGTCAGGCACTATTTTCGTGGGAGGGCATATAGAGTATTAGGATGCAATACGTCGCTAAAGCTGCAGTTCTTATATTCACACCTGATTCTTTTTTCCACAGTTGATGGGAGCAGTCTCGAATGAGCGTGGAGAAAGGTTCCATCAAGGCAATCCGAAATGGAAAAACGATATAGCGGCAAATGGAACGCGAGTATGTTGGCGCACTACTGTTGGACCCTGCAGCGAGAAGCTCCAGAGATAAAATATAAGCCATAGAAGACAACAAAATAATTTTTGTGTAAATATTTATATGTATCAGAATTTATTAGTGTCAGCTTTAACTTTTTATAATGTAGATATATATATTTTACTAAATATTTATCTTCTCTGAGTAAAATAGTGTTTTTTTTTTAATTAAACCTATAACTCTGGAAAACTTGAGGTGGTAGAAGAAATCGGCTGTCAGATTCTGATTCAGCACCCTAAAAGGCGTAAAAACCAGGCAAAATTTTGGAAGGGTGAGGGAAAAAAGGTTTTTTCGTTTGCAGACCAGTGTTATTTATAGTGGAGGCGCAAAATACTGAATTGAAGTAGAAAGGGCAAGAACACCTTTTCGAGCTTTTTTTAGGGGGGGGGGGGTGTTAAATAATACCTTTTGAGAATAGCTGGGAAAAAAAGAACATATTACGATTTTTTTTTTCAGTCCTATTTTGTTCAATTCAATATCAGACATCTCCCCAGTTTATTTCGAACATCAGGGAGCTGCATGTAGTAGTCAATGTGCCCACCAAAATTTTTAGTTGGGAGCCACCACTCCTTACAATTAAAAGAATAAAATTCTATGAATATGTTTTCAAAGTCTTTCAGTAATTTTTTCTAAAGTATATTATAATGGCAGGATTCTGTTGCGAAAGAAGGAGCTAGAAATCCTGCTTGAGTCAACTAGTGGCAACGTTTAGCAATATTACAATACTCGGTCTATTTGTGAATATTTAAAGCATAAGAAATGTTTTAAAACTATTGAAACAAACACAACATTTTTATTTCTTTGTTTCTAGTGTTGTTGTTCAATATCTCGGACTGCCAAAAGTGTGGTAAAGAAATCATCACTTGACACAGGTATCGGAAACACGGTTCGTGCTACTGAACCAACCGCCAAGTAAAGGAGGGAAAGTGTAAATTAAAGCTCTAACCGAAATCCAGTGTAGCGTTACGAAGCGTCAATAGAGGCAGAGAGACGTGGGAGTGTCCCCGAGGTCTCGTCAGTGCCTCCTCGAAAGGCTGAGTCACAGGCTCGACCGGCGGATGTCATTAAGCGTGACTCACTGCAGGTGGGAGCGACGAAGGCTGCACAGTTCACAGGTTGATTCATCATGCCATAACATTGCCCAGCACCACTTGTTGACATAACTATGTCGGATTCTTTGATTCGGATGCCACTTAACGAATGCATCTCTAGTTATGCGTATATACAGCGATTTGTTTTTAATGCATTAAAAAATGTATTCCAGTTATTTTGCCAAGCCATTACATTCTATTTAATTGGCTAATTGGAAGTCATAAAGTAGCTAGCTACAGTAATTATAATGAGAACAAGGAGGCGACACGATAACAAGATTATCGATAACAGATTTTGCGTCGATCTAAGCAACAAATACAAATCCATTTTAAGCACTTCCTCCGAAAAGAACTGTAAAATGGATTATATTAGTGCAGTTATTGGGTGTTTTTAAGGCCTTTCCAGTGTCTGTGAATGTGCGGCTTCTAAGGTAAAGAGTAAAAGCTGAACAGTTCGGCATACTACAATATAGTTAAAGTATTCAGAAATAAAATTAATATAGAAAAATTACGGGGTTAAAGGTTTTAGCTCCAGATGCTATTACAAAACAAACTACAAATCTTGGGCATTGCTCCCTTACTACAACCACCACTGTGGCCAGGTTCATTACACGATGTTCTCAGGCTCGAGTTTATTTTTTTCCAGCGAAATTTCCGTTAAAATCAATAGCTTTGCCCTTTACGAGAAAAGAGACTGCGATTGGTTTGGAAAAGCTGCTGTTCGTCGGATTCGACGTTAATCCGGGGCTCCGCTTACAAGTGTGCACCCAGTGCACATTAAAAAATACACTAGATATTTCTATCTCTCCGGTGGTTCCTCTACCCAATTAAGAGTCATTATGACCTCGCAATTTAGTTCGTTGTGTAAACAAAACTGCTACTCGCACGTAAAATAACACAATCCAACTACTATCACTGATCATAGCTTTCATTTAAAAAACTTTAGATATGTATTGAGGTCTTCTGCAAATTTTTTTGAATTTGAGGCCATCTCTATAAGACGAGATATAATTCGCCAAAAAAAATCGCTTTGTCCTTTGCAAGAAAGGGGACTGCGATTGGTTTGGAAAGGCAGCTGTTCGTTTATGTTACATTTTATTGATTTATTATTATTTATTTTATTATGCTTGGCATAGAGTTAGTCACGTCTGGCACGTTACTAAGAGATCCCAAATTCACGGCAAAACTAAATGGACACCATTTGTAACCTGCATCCAAAAGAGCTGAATGTATAGGTTACCAATGATTTATTTTTGCCGTTTCCCCACTCACGGTTTCCCCACTCACGGTTTTGCCGTTTCCCCACTCACGGCAAAACAAATTTTTTTCAGCTACATCGTATTTCATGAGTCTCATGTCTACAGGACATTTATGATAGTTTACTGCTGAATTATTGATTTACTGCCTGAGCGTGTGCAACAAATATTAAATTCCATTATATGTGGCCACTTGGTTGTCCGTTTACCGACACAGATGGCGCCACGGACGAATTACATAATAGTCTATAATTATATATATAGTAATAAATTAATAATAATCTATAAATCACATTAGCTGACGAAAAGGTTAGCAGCAGATGGTGCAGTGCTTAATACGCCTGGCAGGTTACTGAGAGATCCCAATTCACGGCAAAACTAAATTTAAATTCCTGTGATACTTTACTATTAAAACAGCACTGACTTTAGAAGTACATTCACTCCGATTACTTTTAATACCACTGAACTTGATACCATCGAAAGTATAATAAGCCAAATTTTCATCACATTAATTTCGAGAGCTCTATTCATCTCTTGGATTCATGCTTCCAATAACTGAGAGAGAAGCCTTAAGTTTCCCGCCGTAATAGCAGTTAAAAGATCATTAGGTATAGAAAATGGGATGTCTAAAGTTACATGTGGCTCACTGCATGGCGTATTATTATAATGATGACGGCAATATGCGTTGGTTATTCAAGCGATGGAAAAGAGAAAATGCTCAAGGAAGTGCTCTTTCGTGCTTAAGAATGAATATCCAATGACTCCAAAGGTTATTTCCATCTATGACAAGAGCCGCTTTCCTGTTATCCGAGAGCTCGACGTTTCCTACCTTGTGGAACCTCGTATCAATGATCAACGCTGTTGATATTGCTGCCCTATGCAAACGCTAAAATGGCAATACCTCTAGATGTCAACATTACGATTGAAATGAAACATAAAACAAAACTATCAAGATGAGAGGAATAATTCTATAAAACAAATGGAAGCAATATTAGGTTGAGTCTTTCTCTGAGACACTTTTATCCATACAATGACTAAACCGCCAGATCTAATGACTCAAAGATGGGTAGGGAAAGGAGAGCTGTAGGTCAGCTGTTAGGAAACAGAACAGGAAGTAATGTTCTTTAATGTATACAGGCCAAGGCTTCAAAAATCCCATCGGATGAACAGTGGACTTTCTGAGACCATCGATGTCCCTTTCTCACCGAGATTAGAAAGGGGATATTTAGTATACTAATTATTTTTTTTATAATTGATGGAGAATTTAGAAATACACTGGTTTCCATTAATTAAGGATTGGATTGTTTTACCTCTGAGCGGCACTTTTTTGCACACCATGGGCTAAATGGCCAGGCCACAAGGACCCCAAAGGCTCAGAGAAGATTGGGGGAGGGGACCCACTGGAACAGCTGTTGGGAGATAGATGGTAGCCTCCCGTCAAGGCCATCCAGCGTGTTCTTTAACGTGCACAGGGTATGGCTCTCCCGCACACGGAGCCACGGCTTAACGTCCCATCCGACGGACGGCGGCCTTTTCAAGCCCATCGGGGTCCCCTACTGACCGTGGGCAGGGCGGGGACATTAATTAAGGAAAATCCCTATGTTAAGTCAACGGGAAGGTAACGTGAAAGCTCTACAACTTCTAAAATAAGTTTTTTTGTTTCGAAAAATGTGATTGTAGATAAAGATCTCAATCAAATAAATCAATTTCTCGATTTTAAACAATATCCGTTAAGCATTTAATGAATTATAAGAGTTTGAATATTTAAAAACAGCAATGCCAATCTTAAGAAGTGTACAAAACTGAAGAATAGTGAAAAAATTCTTTACACAAAGTTCTAAAATACAAACTTATTTTATTAAACACTTTGATACAATGCTTATTATTAAGTTTTAATTAACTTCTGAAGTCAATTTTTGTGTCTGGCATTGTTATCGCTAAATAAACAAACTTCCATAACTCATTAAATACTGAACGAATATTATTGAAAATCGAGATATTGATTTATTTGATCGAGATCTTTATTTGCAATCATTTTTTTTTTCAAAACAAAAAATTTATTTTAGAAGTTATAGAGCAGTGTTTCCCAACCTTTTTTGTGCCATGCCCCACTTAAGCCTTTCTAAAATTCTTATGTCCCCCCCCTATGTAAAATTTAACCGCCATACGGTTAAACTCTGAACGAGTCCATTTTCGAATTCCCCCCTTGATAATCAAATTGCCCCCCGTGTGGGGCGTGGGCCCCACGTTGCGAAACACGGTTATAGAGCTTTGACGTTAGTTTCCCATTGACTTAACAGAGGGATTTTCCTTAATTTATGGAAACCAGTGTAAAAGCTTATGATCAGTGATAGTAGTTGGATTGGGTTATTTTCAGTGGTGAAAGTAGATTTTATTTCTTAGCGGTACGCTTCAAAGCATAGCTATGTGTGGAAAATCACACACAGGCGATCACTCCAGTGAAGTCGTCTTACAGGGGTTAATAAATTGAAGTGTGTGGCGACGAAAGTACAGTGCTCTTCGATTTTCTCACTTCCCATGTTTTCAGCAAATAGTGAATAATTAAGGGTTTTAAATTTTATAGGTTTTAATGAAAATAAATATTAATATATTTAAATACTTGCTGATTCCTTCGTATTCCTGGATTTCAGTCTTATTGAAAAAATAATAATTATATGATTTAGATGTTTTTAAAAAAAATTTCGTACTTAATTTTCCTTTCTAAAAAAATTTCTTTAACTTTTCACTCGTATTGTAATTTTGAATACTCAACTTGCATATTTTAAACTCAGAAGCCAAATATAGCATTTTTTTAAAATAACATTTATGAGATATTTGGAATAGCCTTTAACATTTATAAAGCTTAATCAATGATTACATGACATACGGAAATTTCGCCTCTGACTTATCCCTAATAATAGATGCGAAATTGCAGAGCTTCCGCATCCAAAATGAGGTAGGAATAGAGTGACCTTTGTCAAAAAAAAAGTTACGCAATGATTTTGCTGAGCACTCTTGGGTGCCAAGCAAATTCATCTAGCTTTCCACTCTTGTCTCGGGTACTATAGGTTGGCCATTCCTGCAGTAGAAAAATTTATCATTTCACTTTTACACGCGATATACGTATTTGTTGACACGCATAACTTTACATATGATTTGACCTCAATGTAGACTTTGTCTTCACCTTAATGAGAAATGTTTAGCGATTCAGGAACGCTAATACCACAGAGTGAAAATGGCAACTATTACGTTGGCCGTGCGTACATGCTTTTACCGTTTGGATACAATCCGCAGCACGATATGCAGAAGGCCATTGCATCCCAAACTCTCCTCATCTCTCACGCTTGCTTCTTTCCCACTTAAGAGGTAGCCGCTAATTGTAAACTACAACGCTACTCTTTTAGTGGACCTCGCAGAATTATTTCTGTTCTCTCCTAACCTTAATCCACACTGATAAAAGGTTCCAAGAAGAGTAACCTCGCTTTTCTTTAATACAAAACTGCTGGGCTTTTTCTTCCAGTTCCACAGCATTGTTCGTTAAAGCAGAACCCAAATCATGCTATAGCATTATTTTTTATATCAAATTTATTGTTTGGTGTAAATTAAAAAGTTGATAATAATTTTATCAATGTTTCTAAGGAAAAACATCTTTATCATAAATTGATAATCATAATTACTTTTTATTATAACGTTTCTGATATTTGGGAATCTGAAACGGCTCGACGTATCTAATATGTATAATAAAAAAAAATACCCCCTCAAGCAGCTGCTTGCCACAGGTCTGACAGCAGCCTGTCGGTAGAAGGTCTGTGAGGATGGCAGGACCTCAGCAGAAAAACAACACAAACATCCATGCCTTACCCGGGGCTCGAATCCAGGTCCCGTAGATCAGTTGCCAAGCGCGCTAATCACTGGGCCATGGGACGGCTTAGTACGTATACAAATGCTATAAATTCTGATCCTGAAGGTTAAATTCCAAGGGATACAAATGATGAAAAAAGCATCAGAGAATTAAATTCTTAGTTGATAATTTTTTATACCTTGCAAACAGCTGCTTATCACTGGTCTGATAAGAGCCTGTCGATTTAAAACGTCAGATGACCAATTATGAAGGCAAGATCTCAGCAGAAAGAAAATAACCATACCTATAGGGTCTCGAATCCAGGTCCCATAAACTTGAACCGAAGCGTGTAAACCATTTGATCACAAGGACGATGTCAAGCTCAATAAATTTAACAAATGGCAGTTATCAACGACGCAGTTTTTGTTAATCATTTTGAATCTTCTGTGGGCCTTATTCTTGAACTATCTTCTTTATCATTAGCCATCCATTATTTTAAACTTCTTTTTTTTTACAGACGACAATGTTGACATGCTCGGGTCAGTACTATCAAAAATGCTGAATTCAGTGAAAATGATAGTGGTTATTATAAAAGTCGAAACTGGTAGTTCAGACTGATGAAATATCAGGAGGATTCACCATTGCAATTTCCTTGAGTATGAGTCTTTTTTGGATGTCGAAAATCTCATACTACAGGTATGTATTAAGAGTCAGGAGATTTTTCAAAAGCATTCATTATTAATATTTAACATCAAACAAACAAACAAAACATTTTTTGGAATATTGTTACTTACAAAGAGAAAATTTACAGTAATCTGGAGTTTTCTCTTCAAACTCCATAAACAAATTAATTGCACCGAAATAAAAATCGCTATCCCCAGTAGTATATTGGCAACAAGACTCAGGTGGAAAAAATTTTTTCTTGGGCCTAAATGTAATCTTATGAGGAGCGACGAGGAAGAAAGTAAAAATTCGATAGAGGTATAATACATTTTATTTAATATTCAAACAAACTTATCTAGAGTAAATAACTATATTTACTTTCTTTTGTTAAAGTTTATAATTAGGTACAAATAAAAAATATTAAACTTTTTTTTAAAATCTTCCAAGTAACTTCAGTCGTAGAGTTTAGGAGTATGCGTATTCTCTTACTGTGTGTGTGTATACTCTGAATACATGTCTGTTCAGAACTCGCAGATGTTTAGGAGATGACGAAGCAGACCGCCAGTTTTTGAAATGGCTAGGAAGGACAACTTAATATTTAAAATTCATAGCAAATATTTCCTGCCTTAAAATTAAGGGAGGTGTGCTAGGCGAAAATTATGTTTAAAAAAAAAATGATGTGCCAACTTATGTGGGACAATAAAATTAAAAGAACGTGCATTAGTTTTCCTATTATGGTTACCCCAGTAGCGTAATGTAAGGTGATTAATAGATAAAACTAATTTTTAAAAATCTGTTTTTCCATGATTTTACATTAAAAAATCCCCCCCTTCAAACTCATTACTTAAATTTGGGGAAGCATGTGCCCCATCGCCCCCATTAAACTGCCTTCTGTTATTCCCATAAACGTTTAGAATTTTCAATTCAGTAGAATATAAAAAAAAAGGTATATTTTGAAAACGAAAAATACAAGTATAAGCTGCTTTGCAATGGATTTCAACCTCTAAGTGAGTTCATATCCTTTCTTTCAACCACCCCATTTTCCCAGTTCTGCCTCCGGTAGTGATTAAGACCGAACCCAGACCTCTACGGCGGATGGGAACGTGCATTGTCCGTGAACTCTAATACGACTCCCCCGAAAGACAGCTTTGGTTGGAGTCGCCTTTGTTTGTCTAGTTCTGCTGTCTATACCTGATTTCCTTGCTAATCGTTCAAAGAGAGATAGCAGTACTTCCAATTTTTAGAACTCCACCTTGGCACTCCCTGTCGGCAGAAATGGAATCTCAAGTATCCGGTTTCTAAACAGCGTGGTATCTAAAGGGTTAATTGTAGTAATGCAATTAAAAACCGACGAGTTTTTCTTAAAAGGAATGGTCAGCTTTAAAAAAAATTAAATTCTTGGTTGAAAAAGCATTAAGGTGAAAAAGAAATCGTTAACAGAGTCAATACTGAAAAATGTCTTACCGGTACGTCGTACCGGCAAATAATTTCTTGCCGGTACGGCGTACCGGCCTACTTTCACCACTGGTTATTTTACATGCGAACAGCAGTTTTGTTTACACAATGAACTAAATTGCGAGGATAAATGATGATCGCAATGAACTAATAAGAGGAGATAAATCTCAATGCTTGCACAGTTGACTTGAACCTGTGAACGCGATTACGAAATTCAACAATAGCAAAGGTAGCAGAAATCTCAGTGGGAAAAATCGCGATGTAGGCCAATGAGGATTCGAACCAAGTGTTGCCTTAAACAAATGAAGGTTTGGTTGCAAGAAAAAAAAAAAGACATTGAGTTTCTGAACGAATCTCCAACCTTTTGAAAACATGTCAGGAAGTTTAGTCATTCAAGCTAGCCCATCTAGTTCCATCAGCTAGCGGATGCCCTTAAAGTTAATTTTTCATGCCCACCTAAATTCGATTTATCAGTTTCTCATTAAGATAATGCTTCATTTGTGTGTTTACTAGAAAAATAGCATCTTTCCATAGCCACTGTTGTGTCCCATTTCTGATCAACAGGTGATGTCATGAGCACATAGATGGCAAACTAGAAAATTTCCCATTAGCTGATGATTAAACTAGTTCAAAGGTCTAAAATGACAAAAAAAAACCCTGATATTCCCAACGGTTAGAGCACCAGACATATTTCTAAGAGGTTATCATCACATCCACCGAAAATCTTGGCTTTTTCAGCTATCTATTCAATTCGATTTTAACACACCTGATACAATCTTCTGAATACAATACTAAGTGAATATTACGGAATTGACGAATTAGTAATGTTTACCGAGATCTCCGATTGGTGGTGAGCCAGGTTCATAATCTGATGTTCCCAGATTCGAGTCCCAAACGTGCGGAACAATCAGTCGGTAGCTCGCCAGGCTCGTAATCTGCAGTTCCCAGGTGCGAGTCCCAGCTGGGTCAGCGTTGAGATTTATCTCCGCAAAATTCCCCGCCCTGCCCACGGCTCTAGGGGACACCGATGGGCTTGGAAACGCCGTCCGTCGGATGGGACGTTAAGCCGTGGCCCCGTGTGCGAGAGAGCCATACCCTGTGCACGTTAAAGAACACGCTGGATGGCCTTGACGAGTGTCTACCATCTGTCTCCCAACAGCTGTTCCAGTGGGTCCCCTCCCACAACCTTCGGGTCCATGTGACCTGGCCATTTAGCCCATGGTGTGCAAAAAAGTGCCGCTCAGAGGTAAAACAACCATCCGTCAGATGGGATGTTAAACCGTAACGCTATGTGCAGGAGAGTCATACCCTGTACACGTTAAGCTACGCTCTGGATGGCTTGACGGGAAGACTCCATTGGTCTCCAAACAGCTGTCCAGTGGGTTCCCTTCCTCTATCCAACCCTGAGCCCTTCGGATTCTGGTGATCAAACCATTTAATCCATTGTATGCAAAAAGTTAATCTCAGAGGTAAAACAAACCGAATTGAGGTCTTTCTTTTACTCTAAAGGGCTTTTTTTTTTTCAAACAAAAGTTCAGTATACAAATTACGAAGCTTGGAATTCGGTTTTCGATTGGCACAGCAATGAAGTTTGCCAATATTTTGCCCACCTTCTGTATACTTGCTTAAGAGAAGATTTCGTTTCCGAGTGCTTTAACAAAATTGTGAAGAACGCGAGAAACATTATTATTAATCTGTTATTTAGCACCGACGTTCTCATTTTTATTGAACCTTGATTAAGTAAAACAGTGTTTAAGCAATGACCTAGTCACACTGCCTGTACACATGTGCGGGAGGGAAGAAACGGAAATGAACCGCAAGTGACACACAAATGTTCAACGATAGCTGTAGCAAAAGCATTGATCAAATTAAAACACTTCAAGGTTTGCCAACAATAGCTCCATCTACACTAAGTAGAGCTTGAAACAATGCATAGACTAATCCGATCACCTAGCGCCAGTTTAATGAAAAGATGCATGTGCATTTTGTTTACTGCCAGTTATTCAGTTGTTTAAGCACTGTGGGAAGACATTAATCCCTCCTGATGACATAGAGTGGGAGTGGCATGCTCAGGCTTTGAGATAATGATCTATCAGCAATAAAAGGAGGGAATAAAAAGGTTTCTGAAGTAAACCAGTGGTTGCCCAACATCCAAAAAGTCTGCTAGAAGTTTACTTAATATTAGGGAAACAAACTTTTTAATATTCTATGATTTGGCTTTTTAAGATTAGAGTGAAACAAAACTCTACTGCTTCCAGAATAATATACACCGTTGAACAAATCACTGCCAAAATCAAAGTCTTACTATAATACACTAAATGTCCAACACATACTAACGAAACAGATATAGTATTTTAAAAGTTATTAGTTCATTTTATGGAAAGAAAACCACAACAGCATTTCAAAAGTATACTTAAAGAATGTTTATGCTGTCCAGTGTTTTGCTTTTTTTGCCAAAATAAATACAAATATCAATTAAAAAATCGAATTAATTTTTAGTGTTTTATTGTTAAACAATACTATAAAAAAAATTCTAATTTGCAAAACAAATTATATTTTGAAATACGGCATAAATATGACCATTAAAGTTCGCCAGTTCAGAAAATAAAAAGCTAAAGACCAAATTTAGACTGTATAATAGTTTGGTTCTCTCTAGAGTTAGCTATGGTAGTGAAACTTGGACCCTTTGCAAATAAGATAACTGGAAACTAGATGCTTTTGATTCCAGATGCTTACGCAGTATCTTGGGCATTAGGATGGTCCAACTTTGTAACTAATGATGAGGTTAGGCAAAGGAGTTTGCAACCTCCTTTAAGCAGCATATTGTGCAGAGAGAGACTCCATTGGTTTGGCCAGGTTGCCCATATGAATAATTATATATTGGCGAATAGGGTTATGAACAGTGTGCCTAAAGGCCTCAGAAAGAAGGGGAGACCTAGGATGCGGTGGGCAGACAATGTCAAACAGAACCTTGTTAGAATTGGTGTGCAGTGGCCAGATGCAGTAGATGTAGCTCAGGATAGACTTGCTTGGAGAACTAAATTGCACAGTCTGGTTGGACCTCCGTAGCCCATGGCTGCTTGAGGATGATGATGATGATAAATATGCAATTAAAATAATTAATCTTACTTTTTTTATTGATTTTTAATCTGTGAATCACTTTTGTGCATTAAAAACAATTGTATACTTGGAGCACATAGAGTATGCAAATAAAAATAACAATAAATATGAATTTTGTTTTATTACTATTTGGCTCATCCCTTCTTGATTAGGATTCGGTAACAGCAGATGTGAAGATTATGCTTTCAGAAAGTTTGAAAACCTCTTGCCTACTACACTTACTACTAGAACAAAGGATGCATTCATTCATTTCCACTTAATTCCATAACACACAGTGGTTTAAATTTCCCATTTAAAATGAAAAAAATCAAACATACTCTGCAGAATACTATAGTATGGTCCTTTCTATGATATCTAGCTTTAATGTTACCCCTAATATTAGAAAGAAATGATGACTCTAAAGGAAACTTATTCAACTATCTACCTTACATATGAATTACCAACAAATCAGAATTACATCATTATGTTATATTTAAAATAAAATTATATTATTAATTTATTATGCAATTTCCATAAAATCAATTGTCAGCGTAGAATACACTACATTACAAAAAGTAACAGGACAGTACCTTGTTATGTGAATGGAAAGCCTCATTCCCTAACTTTTAAAATGAGTTTATTATGAAAAAAATGTTACTAGAGATATATTGAAGATCTCGCTCAAATCTCTCTAAATATCGGTTTACCACAATATTCATTTAATATTTAAAGAATTGTGGAAACTGAAACCTTTACCTGTAACTTTTATTACTCAAGAAAATTTGAGTCAAAAGATAAAACGCAACTGTTATACAAATCATTCACTATCATAAATGTAATATTTGAAGTTCTATGTAACGATTTTTTTTTCAGTTTTCGTCAATTTGAGGGAAAAAAGGTTTAGGAAGAGTTTGGCAGTAGAATCTGCTGTAAAATTTTCCAGCTTTAATAACTCTAAATATTAAGTGAATGTTGTTAAAAATCGAGATTGTGCAAGATCCTCAATTTATTTCTGGCATTTTTTTTTTGTAAAAAGTTAAATTTTAGGAAGTTTTGAATGTGGCATTCTATTCATGTTACATTAAAGTGTCTGGTTACAAATAAATAAATACCCCCTCAAGCAGCTGCTTACCACAGAGGTCTGACAGGAGACTGTCAGTTTATACGCCACAGTAGAAAGTCTGTGAGGATGGCTGGACCTCAGCAGAAAAAATGACACAAACATCCATTCCTTATCCAGGGTTCGAACCCAGGTTACCTTTTGTAATATAGTGCATATTTTAGCGACAAATGCTGATTAAATAATTGTATATTCATCAATTACTAACAAATTAAATGTTTTATCAAAACTCAGAATTACATCATTGTATATCAATAGGTATCAATAACCAAGAGATTATATTGATATACGGGACCTGGGTTCGAGCCCCGGGTAAGGCATGGATGTATGTGTCGTTTTTCTGCTGAGGTCCTGCCATCCTCTCAGACCTTCTATTTTGGTATATAAACTGACAGGCTCCTGTCAGACCTCTGTGGCAAGCAGCTGCTTGAGGGGGTATTTATTTATTTTTTATATATTTTGTCAACAAACATAAATCACATCACTGTTATCAAATTTATAAACTATCAGGAGAGTCCAAAACTTTAAGCTGAAAGCTGTTAAAATTCTGACACATCTCAGTTTCTTCACAAGTAACTTATATTTAGGAGTAAAATACAATTTCCTATATTTTATTATTGCCGTTTTAAAATAAATATGATAACTTTCCTTTTATTATCTGAACCATGAAAAACGTCAAAGAAATATATAACATCTAGATTTTTTTTTCTCTTACCCTGCTTTGTTCGATTTCACCCTGCGTAACTTGGGCACTTAAAAGTCACTTTGGCCCTCCTTACATGGAGACCGAGCACTTGTATTGGTATTTTAAGTTCGCGAATTATGAACTCTGACTTGATTACTCTAGTGTTTACTGGCAGGTTCCATATTTACACCTTTACCATTGTCAGAGGTAAATTTGCAAAGCCGGAATTAATTATAGAGAAGAAACAAAATTATACAAAATAAAGTATTCAAGATTGAAACGATTTTAACTTACTTTTGCTTCTCCCTAAAACCCATAATATCCGGGGAGATTCTTATTTCCGTCGTACAGTCATCACTAACAAAGTTCATCACAAGCTAAAAGGGAACACTAATAATCCAGGTCAGAATTGACAAATCCACGTTTCGCACTCAGTCCGTTTCATGAGCCGGCATGCCGGGCAAATAAAACGGCACTTGACTGTTGCCACCACCAATCACACGAAGGGCACGAAGTTTGAAGACCCGCAGGACACAGCCTACTTGGGCATCAACTTTGCCACGTTCTCCGAGAAAAAGAACCACACGCACCACAATGCAAGAACCGGTGGCTCCCTCCAGCGGCAAGACAGGTGAGGTTGAATTGAGCACAAAGGGATATAAAGGCTACAGAAATTGAGTCCTCACAGGTTGCCTTCTTTGTAGGCTTTATGTGCCCACCAACACACCTTTCCGGCGTCACCCAAATGCGGCCAGTAGGGCAATCAATACAATAAGAGCAGCAATCAGAAGAAACCATCGGATCTGCTTTTCGGGTCAATTAATACGTCGTCGGGAACACGAAATCGTGATTAGTTTATCATCGACTAAAGAAGCCGATTTTATGCACGAGTGGTGGTCTCATTTAATTCCTTTCATTAATCAATATAGTATGATGATCAGTGTATACACATGATACTGCAGAACAGATGACTTATGCAAGAGTACCAGTTTAATGGTATCTTATTTTAAAGTCCTCTGCAAAAAGATAATAAATATTAAACTTAATTTCAACTTGCATAAATTTAATCTCAGACAGAATCCGAAGTTTTTTTATGAGAATAAAAAATTATATTATTGCGTAGTTTTTAAACGTAAGTGTACCCTAAGTTCCAAGAAAATATATTATCTGGAGTGGACCTCAATATTAAGGATTTTCTTGAGTATTGTAGCCTTCAGCACTTTTTTAACCTATTAACAAGGTTAAGTATAAGATTTCGCTCACAATGAGATGAACATTTTCAACTACGCCTGCTAACGAAACTTTTCGCAGAATTTAAAATGCTCCGAACAGAAAATATTATATTTTTGCAAATGGGGCCACCCTTAAGTGTTTTTTTCTAATAACAAATTATACTGGTTCAAGTCCCCATAACAGAGACAAAACAGAAGAGTTACAAAACTGGAATGCGTACTCTATAATTCCAAAATGTTTCCCATAAAATTACTTTTTTCTAAGGGTTCGAACCCACCCGGGGCTCGAACCCAAGTCCCTTAGATCACTAGCCAAGTGCACTAACCACTCGGCCATGGGACGGCTCAACGTTGTAATATATATGTTTAATTAGAGGAAAAGAAACAAAACACAACACTTTTTTAAAAGTTTTGCCGATGAATTTCACTGATATTGATTTTTAAGTCTCCCTGAGGTCCTGCCATCCTCTCAGATCTACTGTGGCATATAAACTGACAGGCTCCTGTCAGACCTCTGTGGCAAGCAGCTGCTTGAGGGGGTATTTATTTTTATATTTATCACTATTACTACTCTGTTTTATTTTCTTACCTGCTTAAAAAAAAAAGGCACAAAAAATAATCAATGGCAACTTCTGCTGTATTTAATAATCCATAATAGAGAAAAAACAATGAAGCAGGTATTGATTTTTTTTTTCAGAAAAGTCTCCATCGCTACCAATCACAATACCTTTATTTTCCCACTGCTTAAAAAAAGTACCAAACAAAATCAATGGCAACTTCTGCTCTGTTTAATAATCTAGAGGAAAGCAAAAAAAAATTAAACAGATATTGCGAATATTTTGTAAAAACATCAATAAAGATCAGGAAAGAAAAAATATTTTAAAAACGTAGCTTCCAGTCAATGGCCGCCGAAAGACGGCAATGCGTCCACTAATGTGGCAAAAAAAAAAACTCGATTACTACTGGGTTTAATAAACTCCTCAACTTCCAAAGCCAGATTACGCCTCACAAGTCAACTCAGGCGGAAGAGTTCTTATAATTAGTTTCTCATTGTAGCTTAAAAATAAGACAAACGCAAGTGATATGGAATATATATTATAACTTCTACTTTATACACTTTCCTTCTACAAGATGATGAATAAACCAAATCGATGGAAGAAACAAAGTTCAGCGTTTCAGAAAGAATGCACAAGTGCTGAGCTTTGTGAGAATAACACAATACACTACTAATGGTACACAAGAAAAAGTTGACAAGAATGTTCTGAATGCTAAGGGGAATGCAAGGGCATTTTGTTTGAGATACCATAGATGCGATTGCAACGAAATTCATGATCTCTATGGCTATAAAATACTTATAAAATACACAGGCGTGCACAATTCAAGGATAATGTCGTATATCGAAAAGTATATAAGACAATGACATGAAATGTGGTGTGTACGTAAATTTTGCAATGCAGTCAAGTTGGGTGTACATTTACCACGAGGGTTGGGTTGTTTTACCTCTGAGCGGCACTTTTTTTGCACACAATGTGCTAAATGGCCAGGTCACATGGACCCCGAAGGCTCAGAGAAGGTTGGGGGAGGGGACCCACTGGAACAGCTGTTGGGAGACAGATGGTAGACTCCCGTCAAGGCCATCCAGCGTGTTCTTTAACGTGCACAAGGTATGGCCCTCCCGTACACGGGGCCACGGCTTAACGTCCCATCCGGACGGCGGCCTTTCCGGATCAATCATAACTTGTCAACTTGTCAATTTCTTGTGTACCATAACTTGTCAACTTGTCAATCTTAACGTCCCATCCGGACGGCGGCCTTTCCAAGCCCATCGGTGTCCCCTACTGACCGTGGGCAGGGCGGGGAATTTTTGCGGAGATAAATCTCAACGCTGACCCAGCTGGGACTCGAACCTGGGAACTACAGATTACGAGCCTGGCGCGCTACCGACTGAGCCACCCCCGCCCCATTTACCACGAGGATGCAAATAAGTTTGCTAAGACCAGTGGATGCGGTCATATTCATTTCTGGTCCTGTGAATTTGGCATTGACTTCATTATGTTCCAAGACAAAACATGAATGATCGTGTACAGTGGAAAGCGATAGGATGGAAGGAGTCAATCCTACACCAGGCATCAGGGTCTTCGATATGCCATAAAATGTCCTCTCAAGATTTAGGAGACGATTTCAAAAAAAAAAGGTCTTCTCAAGGTCACATGCTCAGGACGATTGTTATCTGTCATTAACATCAGGTCGATAAAAGGAAATGATAGCTAGGTAATTCTCTTTCGAGCTTTCAGCAGACACAAACAGAAGGCAATTTCAATACACTGTGTACAAGAAGTTGCATGAAGGTTTCTATGCAAGAAGATCAATGGTTTATATCCTCCTTCATCCTCTTCAACAGAAGAGCTCGTTTAGAGTGGTGCGAAAATCACTTTTGGAGTCCAGGGCAAATATGCTCTTCACGGATGAGCTCAGATTCAGTTTGAACGCCGATTCGAAAGCCGAGACATTGTTCATCTGGAGAGAACATAACAGCAATTTTTGTACAATATCAGAAAGAGGGACTATTTTGATGGCAGTAGTGTGATGGTTTTAGGAAGTCTTATGATAACCACACAGAACTTCACAGCTTTCAGGTTTTTCTTTATCGCTATAAGAAAAGCGATAAAGAGACATGATTATTTGCGCGATACGTGATTCTATTCAGCGAAAAAGAGACGTGATTATTTGCGCATTACGTGACTATTTTCAAGCTGCTCTAACCATGATTTCATCTTTATGAACGATAATGCCTGTTCCTATAGGGCTCATGTGGTGACGATTGTCTTGAAAATGAAAATATTTACAGGACGCAGTGGACCTAAATCCAGTTGAGAATGTGTGGAATAACCTGGGGAGGTGAACTACAGAATATCAGACCATTCCATGTGCTGATTTTATGGGTGAACTTTACTACCACAGCCACGATTTAATGTTTCGGGTTGGGTTGTTTTACCTCTGAGCGACACTTTTTTGCACACCATGGGCTAAATGGCCAGGCCATGGGCCCCGAAGGCTCAGAGAAGGTTGGGGGAGGGGACCCATTGGTTCTCATCCAGCATGTTCTTTAACGTGCACAGGGTATGACTCTCCCGCACATGGGGGTCACGGCTTAACATCCCATCCTACGGACTGCGGCCTTTTCAAGCCCATCGGTGTCCCCAACTGACCGTGGGCAGGGCGGGGAATTTTGCGGAAATAAATCTCAACACTGACCCAGCTGGGACTCGAACCTAGGAACTACAGATTACGAGCCTGGCGCGCTACCGACTGAACCACCCCGCCCCCGATTTAATGTTTCATCTGAAGGATAGCAGTCCTTCCATCAGAGTCCGCTTTCTCAACGAAGGTAGACAGGGATTAGGGGAGAAAATTGCAACACTGGTATTGTAGGGACTCGCTTTGAGAAATGGCTTTATTATTAAATCACTCTCATTGATAAGAATGATCATGTACAGTGATCAAATAAGCGAAATAGCAATTAATATGGAACTAAGAAATGAAGCTCTTATTGAATCCCAAGTCTATCGATTTTCAATAAGATTATTTTCATTTTAATGCATATGAATGTCACATTTCTCATGATAATTTTATTAAGCATATGAAGGTATTTTATCACGATGATATTAGGCTAAAATTATATTTAAAGAATTCGGAAGCATGCAATGAACGGGGGCGGGGCGCCGCGGCAATTTTCTACCACAGTACGGATTTCCGGAAGACGTGCACCTCATGCCTTAAACTCATTCCACCATGAAAGAACACACAGCAATACAAAGGATAAGTGACGGTTTAATTATAACCATAGCCAATCATTGATGTATGGATCATGGCTCAGTCATGCAGCCTACATATGTTAGAGCTATAATTAGTCAACAATACACGGGTGCTTAAAGAAATTAGCTTTCACTGTTAAGCTGATGAAGTAACAGACTTCAGCTGCTTTAATCTGGTTCATAGCACAAAATTTTAAATTTCACGCATCTGTGGTCCAAATATTTAAAGCATTTACATCGCAGTTCTGATTGAATAAAAATAAACGGACATCAAAGTACGATAAGAAAAAAAGTCATAAATACCTTCATCGAAAATAATGAGTAATCTTCCACCACACTCGACTTGTCAGACACCATCAGATCTTTAAATCATCATTAAGTTGCTCAATTCCTCACTTTAGATTACTTTTTTTTCTTTTAAAAATCTAAATCCACACCTTCAAAGAAAAAACAAACATTAATATGAAGAACATTAATACAAATATGAAATGATTTTAAGATACATGGTTTTTTTCCCAATTTGAATGATATTTATACAAGAAGACTCCACTCGTAAAGCTTAGAAATGAGAATTAAGAACGTGCACATTGAACAAACCAGATATGTTAATATCAAATAAGGGGAATGAAGAGTGAAAAACGAGAAAATATGAAAGTAGTATTTAAAAAAGTGTAAATATACCATATACAGTTTAAATATTATTTACTATTACACTGTAAAACTTAAAATTCCCCGCCCTGCCCACGGTCAGTAGGGGACACCGATGGGCTTGGAAAGGCCGCCGTCCGTCGGATGGGACGTTAAGCCGTGGCCCCGTGTGTGGGAGAGCCATACCCTGTGCACGTTAAAGAACACGCTGGATGGCCTTGACGGGAGGCTACCATCTGTCTCCCAACAGCTGTTCCAGTGGGTCCCCTCCCCCCAACCTTCTCTGAGCCTTTGGGGTCCATGTGACCTGGCCATTTAGCCCATGGTGTGCAAAAAAGTGCCGCTCAGAGGTAAAACAACCCAACCCAACCTGTAAAACTTATGGCAGGAGCTCTTATGCACCATTACAGTAAAACAGTGGATTTCAACCCTTTTTGGGCTAAAGAACCCTGTAAAAATATTGTGAAATTCTGCGTCACCCCAACACTTAAATAAAAATTAAAGTTGATTAGCGCCTTTGGTTACGGAAAAAAGCCAGCCGAGTTCGGGCCTCGGATAAGGTATGGATGCTTCTTTTTTGTGTTGTCTTTCTGCTGAGAGCTCGCCTTTCTTTGCATCAAATAAAGCGAAATAGCAGTTAATACGGAACTAAGAAATGCCTTATGCAACAAATATTAATCAGCTGCAAGTGTTTAATGTTTTACAAAAAAATACTTTATATACATAAAGGCCATTGAAATACGAACAACCCAAAGCAGTTGGGTTGTTTTACCTGAGCGGCACTTTTTTGCACACCATGGGCTAAATGGCCAGACATGGACCCCGAAGGCTCAGAGTAGGTTGGGGGAGGGGACCCACTGGAACAGCTGTTGGGAAACAGATGTTAGCCTCCCGTCAAGGCCATCCAGCGTGTTCTTTAACGTGCACAGGGTATGGCTCTCCCGCACACGGCGCCACGGCTTAACGTCCCATCCGACGGACGGCGGCCTTTCCAAGCCCATCGGTGTCCCCTACTACCCAAAGCAGTGGCGTAACCAAGGTATATAACACCTACTACACTGCCAGTCAACCTGATCTGAAATGTTAATTAAAACAGGTTAAAAATATTTAAAAAAATTCAAACTAGCTATCTCCCTTCAGGAGATAATCTTTTTTTTTAGGGCTAAAAATTATTTAAATGTTAAAAAAAAATGTTTTTAGTGAAAAATAAAAACAATTAAAAATTTGAAAAAAATACCCATCTTTGTGGAGAGAGAATTACCACTACTCCCCGCTTTCATTTGGCATATGAGAGTTAAATTCTTGAGGAACAAAGAAGGGGAGTAATTTGAGTTAGCCCACGACATATGAAGCCACTACAACATGAGATATAATTCTTGTATAACATGAGATATAATTCGTTGACACCGACCCCCGTGAAATTTCCGTCCTCTGTTTTGGGGTAAAGAAGGGGTGCTGGGTGAAACTCGAGGTAGCCCACAACAGTCACTCCTCACCAGCTTTAATTTGGCACGTAACTCTCAGCCCTCACACGTTCGGAAAATATAATGCAAACAACCATTTTTCACATTTCTCCTATTTTAAGGGAAAGAAAGTAAAGGAAGTAATTTTCTTTTTATAGACTGACTTCTTCACACTTCAGAAGCCTTCATTTGATACATAACTCGTTACGATCGGTGAATGGTTATAAAAATATGATGAAACATTTTTGACAAACACACAAACAAACCGACAAATTACAAACGAAAATCAATAAATTAAAAAATTTTAAAAATGTCTGCATGGGCCCCAAAGAATAAATAAAAAATAAAACTAAACATATCGATGGTGACATCATTCACTGAATTCGTAATGCAAGGAAGATAGGGGCAGGCAAATTCTGTTAAATAGGTAAATCGAAATCCTATCTTCCTTTTTGAAGGTATACGAATTCAGTAAGTGATTTCACCATAATATGCTTTAATTTCAGCTTTTACTTTTTTAGGCGCATATAGGGAAGGTTTTTTTTAATTTTCAATTTATATTTTTTATTGTGTCACTGAAAACAAATATCTTTAGAAGCTTTCACTTGACATACAACTCGTAAAGAACGATTCACTTTTCCCTGCACTTTTTTGGGGGAGGAGGGGAAGGAAAACTAAGAGTGATTTGAGATAGCCCAGGATATTGTAGACGTCACAAATTTTAATTTGGAATATAACTCGTTCGATCGACCGCTACTAAATTTTCGATACCTTGTTCCACACTCTACATTATAAACTTTTGACACTTAGCTCACTCTCGGCGTCGTGGGGCGGGAGTGGCTCAGTCGGTAGCGCGCCAGGCTCGTAATCTGTAGTTCCCAGGTTCGAGTCCCAGCTGGGTCAGTGTTGATATTTATCTCCGCAAAATTCCTCGCCCTGCCCACGGTCAGTAGGGGACACCGATGGGCTTGGAAAGGCCTCCGTCCGTCGGATGGGACGTTAAGCCGTGACCCCGTGTGCGGTAGAGCCATACCCTGTGCACGTTAAAGAACACGCTGGATGGCCTTGACGGGAGACTACCATCTGTCTCCCAACAGCTGTTCCAGTGGGTCCCCTCCCCCAACCTTCTCTGAGCCTTCGGGGTCCATGTGACCTGGCCATTTAGCCCATGGTGTGCAAAAAAGTGCCGCTCAGAGGTAAAACAACCCAACTCGGCGTCGTCTTCCGAAGTTATAATGGAATGTTCGCTATCGCATTTCTCCTTTTTAGGAAAGAAGGCACGAGAGGTCAATTTTGTGTAGCCTTTGACACTCCCCGCGTCACAAGTTTTCATTTGAGACATAACACATTAAGTTTGGCCCTGACCTTTGAAAGATGTGGTGGAACAAATGCCACAGAGGTATGAGAGGAGCCTGTCACTTTAATACGCCATAGAGATCTGTGAGGAAGGCGAGACCTCAGCAGAAAGACAACACAAATACTTAAGAATTTGTCTAATGATTATTTGAATTTTTTCAATTCGGCATATCCTTTCAGAATGTCATACTTCTCTTAAAAGTTTCAGTTAAATGCCAAACGAATGCTATTTAACATCAAAATTTGCATAGATTTGATTGATATGTTTACTTGACTATTTGAGTTTTCTACAACACACATTTAAGTGATTGGGTTTTCTACTGTATTTCACGGCTTCGACGCTAAAGTTTGAGCTGATAAGACGTATGCCGAGGAAGTCCCGAAGAGTGACCAATTTGCGACTCTGTTCGTCGTCATATTGGCTGGATTTTGTTAGTCTATACGAGACTATCTCCGTTTGTCTTTACGAGACAATTTTCGTCATGCTTCCTCCTAGTGATCCTTCAGATGCCTTCCCTCTGGAGTCCACATTAACGAAATTATTCCACAACTTCAAACTGTTGTGGAAGACTGTGATGCGATAGAAGTAGCTCAAGAGATTTCAAAAAATGTGTATCTTCACCATGACTTCGCTGGAAGCAGCAGAATGGGTTCTTCTTTGGCAATCTCCTACGATTGGAAACGAAAAGATCGAGATTCACCACTTGGGATCTACAATCAAAATGGTATTTATCTCAAAATTACCCTTTTACATCACGAATGAGGACGAACTTAGTATGGGATGGCTAACGAAACTTAGTATGGGAGAAAAAGTTCAAAAATATCCTGACCGGCAACAGAACTGCCATAGTAGAAATGAAGCTCGAAATCCCGAATTTTAGAAGCATTTCTGACTTTACAGCTACTATTTCGTATTATTCGGGAATGACTAAAATATGCAAAAGATGCAAGCTACCTGGGCATTTTGCTGATTGCTGTCGCAAAAATTCATCTAGGCGAAAAACCTTTGCGAACATTGTTTCTGTGATACCAGAGAAACCTGAACTGGCAAATGAAATTGACAGTGTCAATAAAAATACAGTGGTTGGGGTGCGGTTGTAGCTCCTCCTGTTTCGGCCGTTTCTCTAAACCCTCCTGAAGCAAAAACCATTTCTAAAGAAAATGAGATTCTAGAAGAAGACATGAGTGAAACTGAAGAAAAAACTGAAAAGCAGTCCTTCTAAACTCTGTAAATCCCCGGAAAAGCCGTCAAAAATTAAAAAGTTTGCTGATACAGAAAAAGGCAGCCAAAAAGCATCAAATTGGAGCAAAAAAATCTGTAAACTTACAGCTTAAAAAGTTTTTTTAAAGCACTGGCTACAGGCAAACAGAATGTCTCTACCATTGAAATTCACGAGAAGCTTAGTGTTCTGAAAAGATTAGTGGACTCAAATGGAGATCTCAAAGCAGAATTCTCAGAATTTGTCTGCGAGCTACATGGAAAATTCTACTTGTACGGACCGAAATTTGTTGGCGATATGCTTGTTACGTTTTTACCTAGTCTCGACGAATTTGGCATTGAGTTCGTCAAGATGGTTGACGTGATAATTTGCTCTCTTTCTTTCCATTTCTCGTTTTGCTTTTCCCGTTAGCTTACCGAGACGTCCGCGGTCTCCGTAAGCAGTTCCTTGTAGCCCTATGGGCTCCAGTTTCAGCCGGTTTATTTCAAATTAAAATTTAGATTCGAAAAGGCTTTTGAATGAGTCCATGTTCAGACCTGGGTCAGTACGTGGGAAGAGATATGTAATAAAAATCTCTGATGATTTTGAGATATATTGGGATTTTGTGATATAAGGATCTTGAGATATGTAATAAAAAAAAGCCAGTTTATTCAAAAAATTTCTCACTCCTTTTTAGTCAGTTCAGATTTTGAGGTATGGGCCTCCGACCCTGTGCTCATTTCGTCACGTATGATCTTTGACTGTATTTCTCCTTCCATCTGCAAATCATTCATATTTCAATGGACTTTCAATGAATACCTATATAAAATTATCCCTAACCCTTTTTCAATATTACCTGCTCTGTGAAAAACGAAGTATGTTACAATAAAAGATTGTCTACTGAAAAGCTTTCTACACCAGGATTCATCTTAAGAAATGCATAGGTCTAAATTCACATCCCTCGGAAATCACCAAGTCCATCGCCATGGCGTCCCTTCAACTGAATGTTGCAGGGTTAGCTCAGTCGGTAGGGAGCAAGGCTCACCACCAAATATCCCAATTATACCAGCGTTGAGATTTATCCTGTTCTGCCCTCAGTGAGAAAGGGATATCTATGAGCTTGGAAAGGCCGCCGTCCACATAATTTCACGTAAAACAGTGATCCGTGTAAAAAGTCATAACTCTGTGCAAGTTAAAGAACACGCTCAATAGCTTTGAGGTGAAGCTTGCATCTGTTTCCTAACAGATGCCCAGTGGATCTCCTTACCCTCATGAGTCCTTGTGATATGGCCATTTAGCAGAACAGAGTCGCATTTATACTTCATGCGCTCCTAAGTAGACACAGTAGCAGCGCTCCATTGTCTACTCAATTTTTTAAACTAACGTAATATTACATAAAAATTATTCATAATATTCAATATACAATCAAATAATTCTTCTTTACATTTATATATTTATTCTTGGCATTGTGCTCTGAGAATGAACAAATTATATCCTCTCAGTCCTTATCCTTTAAAAGTTCAATTTCGATTATCACGACAAAGTGAATACTTAGCTATTCGTCCCGTGGCAGAGTGGTTAGCACGCTAGGCTACTTGACCTAAGGGACCTGGGTTCGAGTCCTGGGTAAGGCATGGTGTTTGTGGTGTTTTTCTGCTGAGGTCCTGCCATCCTCACAGACCCTCTACTATAGCATATAAACTGACAGGCTCCTGTTAGACCTCTGTGGCAAGCAGCTGCTTGAGGGGATATTTTTTTTTCTTGAACCATGTATCCTTGCCACTATTTTTTTTTACTTTTCTAAGAGTTGAAAATACGCAATCTTTCATTAATTTAGAATAAGGAAACGACTAGACAATGATACCCCTAAGCAAGTGCTTTACAGAAAATATGGCCATAGCTAAAGAGGTAAAACAACCAAATCCTTCAGCCTTAAAGTCATGACTTCCATGTTGAAGAATTAATTATGCAGAATCATCTAATTTTTTATATTATGTAATCTGTATTAAATGCGGTAATATTTTCACTGGCTTTGTTTCAAATAGCAAACCTTAATCTTCATATCTACTTCATTTTTAATAATTAATGACAATGAAATGGCATCATGAAAATCACCAATTTTATGAGTTGAAGGGCTCCTAAAAACGTGCTCTTAAACGAATATTTTTTCTTAAACGAATTGCTCATGGGCCACGATTATTCTATCTAAAAACTGGGTATGCATTAAAGTTTTGACCTACAGGTTGCGTTCATTATTGAAATGTGGTAAACGAATAAAAATTATAAATACCTAACTTACGAGACTGTGGACCCATTGCTGTAACAGTTGTTAGAGAAATGGGCGAACTCAGGGGCGAAACTACCATTGGTGCAGGCCTGCAAGCGTGCAACTTACCTGGGGCCCCATTTTATGCAAATGTGATAAAGGACCGCCCGAGTATTTTATTACTCCAGGGCCCATGACGATCTAGTTTCGCCACTGGACATACTACAAGTAATCCCAGGAAATGGGGAAGAGTTTTTGCCAATTTGTTGATAGTTCGATTTTTGCTCGACCTATTCAATTTATTGATTAGCCTTAGTTATAAATCAGAAATAAGTATATATGCACGTGTCAAGTTGTGAGAATCTAAATAATCCGATACTATTGGGGAAGAACGGATGCCATATTATAAAAAAATGAATATTGATGACAACTGATCAATAACAGCGTAGGTTTATTATAGTTTACCTTGGCAGAAAACGATCATTATTTCATAAGCAACAGGCACTTTTATTTTAAATTATTGATCTAATTAATTCCAGGGGCGAATTTAGACACAAGCGCCTAAGCCCTTAGCTGAGGACTCGAAGAAAGGATTCCAATATATCTTTGTTGTTTAAATAAAAATTATTACTAGATGTTTAAATTATGATAATTTAAAGTCTTGCTATACAAAAATCAACGAAAAGCTCTTCTTTGTAAATATATATTTTCCAAATCATTTCTATTGCAATTGTACATCCAACATCCGATGCATTTGCTTTTTATGTTCACTTATGTAATCTATTATATATGCTAAGCGTTTGTTTAACAATTCCTCTCAGAAGGTCAGGCGTCTATAGCTCTATCTCATCGTAACTTTTCAACGAACTGGGAGTTTCAATCCCAGAAAATTAGGCACTCCTCCAAAAGTTGACAGCGGAATGTCTGTTCTTTGATAATTATGAATAAATCGATGCACAAAGTTATCACTCTCTCCAGAGATAGTTGACTGTAGCACCCCAGATTTTTCGGGACACTTACAGCGGTTTAATCTCGACCAACCGCAATTAGGAAACCGATCTACAAATCCTAAGCAAAACCTAAGTGGACCACAACCCCGATTCGGGACCGATCGGTAAAGTACTTGCGAGAATTACGCGGAACCGAAAACTACCCCCCCCCCCTCAGACGTAAACGAGTGTCGCGCGCACATTCAAAATAAGCCTGCTACTATGAATCATTTTATTAAAGCCCGAGAAACACCAGGCAATTCTGCCAGTTTCTTATAAAAGTTAGGAATAGTACTAAGTAAATAATATTTTTTTGCGTAGACATTCTATATCCATTTCTATGCAACAAATCATTTTTAAATCGAACCTCATCATAAAAAGGTGGTAAATTAAGTAATTGTGATATATGCCAGGGAATATTTTGCATTATAGATGCAAAACGTGAATATAAAGATTCACGTTCTTTGCACAAAATGCAATGAAGAAAGTGAATGTTTTCATTATAGATGCTATGCTAGAGTAACAAAGAAGAAATTAATTTAAAAACATTAACTTTTACATTTTTCTAGAAACGAGTGAAAAATTTAACTAAATACGCTTGAATAAAATAAATATCCCCTCAAACAGCTACTTGTCATAGAGGTCTGACAGGAATCTGTAAGTTTAATATATCATGGTAAAAGGTCTGTGAAGTTGGCGAGACCTCAGCAGAAAAACAACACAAACATTCAAGCCTTACTTGTGACCCGAACCTAAGTCCCTTTTATCAGCAGCCAAACGTGCTAACCACTCGGACACAGGAGGGTAAATATGCTTGACAGTACTCTATTATTAAAATGATTGTATCTTAATCTGTACAAGAACGTTTATCTACATTTTTGATTCAAAAACTGGTGGTACCAACACAATCTCCGTGCTAAAAGGTAGTTCGTTTCCAGAAAAGGCGGAAACTTCTGACCTAATAATATCAAATTTCAAGACACTCATAATAACAAATAAATTAATAAATTAGCAGATGGATGCATTTCTATTTCATTTCAAACAGAGGCTCACCATATTCATCACATAGAAAACAGTTTTCTGAATATCATGTCGGATTTTAGAACGTCAGGTAATCAAGACTCCACTAAATTACATTCAGGGTGGTAAAATTATGACGCTATATTTACTTCTGAACTCAAATAGAAAAACTTCTGGCGGAAATTCGAAGCATGTGTCAAATGCAATCACTGTTCGGAGGTGGGTGCACCTACCTCAGCCATAACATCAACACACGCAGGCCAATGTTCGGTCAATCGCTTCTCTACGAACCGCGCTCTCCCACCATGTGATCCCACCTACAATGACGTCAAGCTCGGCGTTTTGACCTCGCCAACCGGGAATGAACCTGTTTCTGCTGACAGCAGGAAACACGCTTTCAATAACGTAACATTAAGTAGTTGTATGGATTATGCAAAACTTTGTGGCTTCAGAGAGACGATTGGGTTGTTTTACCTCTGAGCGGCAGTTTTTTGCACACCATGGGCTAAACGGCCAGGTCACAAGGATCCCGAAGGCTCAGAGAAGGTTGGGGGAGGAGACCCACTTGAACAGCTGTTGGGAGACAGATGGTAGCCTCCCGTCAAGGCCATCCAGCGTGTTCGTTAACGTGCACAGAGTATGGTTCTCCCGCACACGGAGCCACGGCTTAACGTCCCATCCGACGGACGGCGGCCTTTCCAAGCCCATCGGTGTTCCCTACTGACCGTGGGCAGGGCGGGGAATTATTGCGGAGATAAATCTCAACGCTGACCCAGCTGGGACTCGAACATGGGAACTACAGATTACGAGCCTGGGGCGTTATCGACTGAGCCACCTCCGCCCCAGAGAGACGAGAAAGATAATGGAAATCAACTTTAATTATAAACTAATTCAATAAACAGAAGAGAGTATATACTATATAATTAATCTTTAATCCATAAGAAATACATATATATGCAGTTATGCATCTATGAGCCGTCCCTTGGCCGAGTGGTTAGCGCGCTTGGCTAGTGATCTAAGGGACCTGGGTTCGAGCCCGGGTAAGGCGTGGATGTATGTGTTGTTTTTCTGCTGAGGTCCTGCCATCCTCTCAGACCTTCTACTCTGGCATATAAACTGACAGGGCTCCTTGTCAGACCTCTGTGGCAAGCAGCTGCTTGAGGAGGTATTTATTTTTTTTATTTATGCATCTATGCGAAAAGAATGAGAAATAGTTGATATTTGTAGGAGCCAAACATGTGGATTTTAGGAATCAGGTGTTTCAAGAATCATCACATATGTAGAACACTAAGAAATAAAAAAAAATAATTATTTCGCGAGCTGCTTACTTCCCACTGAGATTGATATCATCTCAGATAAAAAAAAAGCAATGAACATCAGTTCATTGCTTTCTATAAGGTGCAGAGGGTGCGACTGCCCCAACAGGATAGAGGACAATGCAAGGCCCAGTCTTTTCCCCCTTTTATCAATATTCATACCATTTTCGGCGATTTCTTGTCTTACGAAGTTCTACGCATAACTAACTCATAATTGTAATGCCAAATTCATTTGTTGTAGTAAAATTTTTACTAATGATAAATAAAAATAATAAATACCCCCTCAAGCAGCTGCTTGCCACAGAGGTCTGATAGGAGTCTGTCAGTTTATATGCCATAGTAGGAGATCTGAGAGGATGGCAGGACCTCAGCAGAAAAACGACACACACATCCATGCCTAATCCGGGACTCGAACCCAGGTCCCTTAGATCAGTAGCCAAGCGTGCTAACCACTCGGCCACGGGACGGCCATGATAAGACTCCAGAATTCCCTATCGATTTTTAATAAATAGTTAAATGTATCCCTAAATTAATTTCAATCAATACCACCATAAGAATGTTATAAACCAGAGGCATACCTACCATAGGCAAAGTGGTGCTGCTGGCACAGGACTAAAGAGGCCCTTTTTCAAATACATTGAGAGTCATCAATACACTGAGAGTCTCGAGGTCATTCCTACAAAATGGCTATTTTGAATTTCTTTACTCATATTTACAACACAAAATAGCGATCCACTCCAAAACACCTGTTTTTATGTCGCTATCCGATTACGCAAAATTGACGCAACCTAGACTAATTTGAATACGATATGCTCACTCGGCATTACTGGTTACATGAACAAGTTTGGTGGGATCGCACAATTTTTTGGCGAATTATCGCAATTTTTCTCATTTTTGCTTAATTTATGGAAACCAGTGTACAATATAGTTAATGAGCTGCACATGCGTGAGGAGTGGGGGATTCTCGTACTAATTTGAACCTGGGCCTTTACCATACCTCGTTACGCCACTGGTAACATACATACGGTAAAATCTTTTCGATCATGGCGGCAGCAGGATTTGAGCCAGTGTGAGTTGGGTTGTTTCACCTCTGACCGGCACTTTTTTGCACACCATAGGCTAAATGGCCAGGTCACATGGACCCCGAAGATTCAGAGAAGGTTGGGGGAGAAGACCCACTGGAACAGCTGTTGGGAGACAGATGGTAGCCTCCCGTCAAGGCCATCTAGCGTGTTCGTTAACGTGTAAGGGTATGGCTCTCCCGCACACGGAGCCAAACTTTCCAAGCTCATCGGAGTCCCCTACTGACCGTGAGCAGGGCAGGGAATTTTGCGGAGAAAAATCTCGGCGCTGACCCAGCTGGGATTCGAACCTGGGAACTACAGAAAACGATCCTGACGCGCTACCGAAAGCCACCCCCGCCCCCACCCCCACCAGAGTGGGTAATTCGTGTACAGTTTGAGGGCAAAAGCACAATTTTAGACTTCACATCTTATTTTCTATTTAATTTTTGATGACAGCAAATATTTACTGATAGCGAATGCTCCCTTTGCCCTATTTTTTTGATCAAAAAAAATAACAGCTTGCACAACAGAAAATTGCATATTTGGAACATTTCAAAAGTCATAAAACTTCCAAGAGTTAAAAAAAAACATTTATTTTATCCTGCTCCGAAAAACTGACATACCATTGCACAAACTTTGCATAAAGTTGAACAAATGCGTGACAAAATGCCATCTTACTAAAAGGTAGGCAGAGAGAAATTATTGGCATGCAGATAAACTCACATTAAGCACTGAGGGATGGCGAAAAAAAAGCAACTGAATAGCCATAACGATGATGTGATGATTTTAACACTTAACGCTTGGGAGAGAAGATAGCAGCAGAACTCAACCTAAAACGCAAGCTAGATAACTTTAAATTAAACGGCATGTGTGGCTGGCTTATTGGATTTAATACTGCGGGGAAATTCTGGTCTCGCACTGCTTGTCAGAAGCATTTTATCTGGTATCGATAAATCGAAAGTGTACACTGATTTCCAGATGGCGTGTGGAAAACAACGGTTTCCCTCTAAAGCGTTTCTCCTCACGAGAAAAGATTTTTTCCATGCAAATAAAAGATAGAAAGATCGAATTAAACGAAAAATGAGGGAAAGGGAATAAAAGATAAAATAAAGAACGTTAGCAACATAAAGGGGACGGTTTCTAAGAGCGTGCTGAGCTTAATGCAACGCTTTGCTATATTTTATATGCATGAAAAGCAGCAAGAGGAATGAAACTAAGCTGTGTAAAAATTTGTTGGAGATTACACAAGGCGCACCTCTTATCGGAAACCTTCCTTCCTTTACCACCCATCTTGATCAAAGAGACAGTAGTCATCAGAAGCACTTCGATATAAAAGGAATTCCAAGAGTATTACACAGCAGTTCCGCTAAAGATGGTATTTCCGTTAAATGATAGCATAAGCTTTGGTGATTCCCGTTTAATGGCAGGGGGATAATGCGAAAGGCTGACTGAACGAATAGGAGCCCGCAGGCAAAAGCACTGATTTGGAATTCTACTCACACCGCGTTTCAATCACTACAGATTTTCTTTAAACGGACGGAAATCGAAAAGTACCGTAGAAAGGCCATTTGTACATTTACGACTCAAAAGCATATACTTTTACGAGTCTTATGACATGTTTTGGTTCCTTTCTGCATACTAATCATATCATGCATCGATTGTTGTTTTACGAAGCGTCTTGGATGTGGATTGCGATAATTATGCTAATGTGAACGCAGAATTTTAAACTTAGACAAATGAAAGGGAATTGTTTCAGTCGGTAGGGCCCAAAGCTAGTAATCTGATGTTAGGGTCCCAATTGTACTTGTTGGGATTTATCTCGGGTAATATCAATCCTGACCTCAGTGAAGAAAACACAGATGGGCTTCGAAAAGCCACCATCCTTTGGATTCAACGTTAAACAATGGCGCCGTGTAGAAGAGAGGCCATCGGTCTTCATAATAGCTGCCTTTCATCCATCTCATCAGATGTGCAGTGGAGAACTTTTCCCTATTCCAACTTTAAGCTCTTGGAGTCTTTGTAACTTCGCTATTTAGCCTGTTACGTGCACAAAACTACCGCCCAGAAGTACAATAACCCAACCCCTAATAATTATTAATATATGTATAAAAATTTACTTCACCGTTACACTTCATTCATTATGTGTTATTATAATCTTTGTTTATTTACATGTTTTACAATGTTTCATTATACAATAAATAGTTCCTTAAAAGATCTTCAAATGGATTAAAATTTTTCTTAAATCCTCTGTTCTAAGAATTCATTAAATATCATCAATATTCATTTCAGGTTGTACAGTAACCGAATAAAAATCAGTTCACAAAATCTAACTGTAAAAAAGATCACCAGGGGAATTTCGCATGTTGAAACTCTCATAAGCAACAGCTTCGACTTACGAACGTCAATAATTAATTGGTCTGTCAAGGATTTGGGTGGGTTATTACACTATTTTACGGCACTTTTTTTATGCACATCTAAATGGCTATATCACGGCTAAGAAGATTAGGAAATGGAATCCACTGGATATTTATAAGAAACAGATCATCAAGAGCGTTGGGTTGTTTTACCTCTTTTTTGCACACCATGGGCTAAATGGCCAGGTCACATGGATCCCGAAGCCCAGAGAAGGTTGGGAGAGGGGACCCACTGGAACAGCTGTTGGGGGTCAGATAGTAGACTCCCGTCAAGGCCATCCAGCGTGTTCTTTAACGTGCACAGGTTATGGCTCTCCAGAACACGGGACCACGACTTAAATGTCCCATCCGACGGACGGCAGCCTGTCCAAGACATCATCAAGAGCGTTCTTTGATATGTACAGGTAGGCCTCTCCATCAGAAGGGTCATTACATTGTGGCTCCAACCACAAGAGTCTGACGCGAGATCGAGTGAGCCATCCCATGTCTGGAAAGGAATGGAAGCTACCACTTGACAGTCCACTAACTGCGAATTTTTAGTCATCACGTGATAAACAGCGAATTTTGAGTCATCACATGATAAACAACAGCGAATTTTGAGTCATCACGTGAAAAAAACATAAGATTATTTTAGCGAATTCCGGATGATGAAATGTCAGTACATGAATTATTAATATATTTAAAGAAATTGTTTATGTACCTTAAAAGTAACAAAACTTATAAGGAAAAATATATAATAAAAATAGTTCAGCGCACGCTAAAGTATATTTATTATATATTTTTTTTCTAAAACTCGCATTTTAATACTGGGTTTGTAGCTTTAAACATTTTTTATAATTCTAGTTCATAAATACTGTTTATTATCTGTGTGAATAGTAATATCCATTATTATGATAATAAAACCTCCGTTCTCTAATTTTGGAGTCTTTTCTAATTTTTGGAGTCTTCATATTGATCATAGTGCGGGGAAAAACCATTACCGCTCTGGGTAAAACAATTATGCGTAATATTCTAGAAATCTAATATTAGATTATGACAGTTCTGATGCAGAAGAAAGAGAAGATAGCTATAAAAATCTAAACATGCGGTAGAAAAAACTAAAATCGATGTTAATGAAAATAATTAGTTTTTTTTTTCTTCGATTGCTTCACCTCATTTTCGATACTTGTGTTTATTTTCATCCTTTCAGAGAAAAAGTTAAAAATCGACGAATGTTTATGAATATTAATAAATTCTCCACTCTCTAAGATTTTAACAACGAAAATGAAGCAAAAAAATATAAATATACATTACAAATTTCGCAAAATATCTTCAATAGATTGGGTAAACAGATTTTATCGAGAAATCATTCATGCCAAATAATAAAAGTTCCAATTCGATCACAACCTCACCCATACTGTGACCACCGAGAGACCCCATCTCTCCCACACACACATATCGTTACCAATTTTTTTTTTCTTTATAAATCTAGGCATCTCAGTTCATAGCCTACAAAGCTGTGGACTGAGATGCAGGTCTGCATTAAGAACACAAGTATGTGAATCAATTTTTAGGAATTCAACGTTTTCCTTCTTAAAATTTTAAATATGTTCACCAGGCGCATTTTCAGGAAGGCATCCCAAGGGACTCAACACCCCAATCACCTAGGATTAATAACAATAGAAAAATTGAAGTTTAATAAAGGAATTTCTGTATTGATTAAATGGTTTTTAACTAGTTTATTATTTTATTGGTTCTAAATACCAGAAGTATACGTAAAACGTTGTACCTAAACGGAATATTTGCCTTCCTTCACAACCGCGCATTAATCCCTCAGAAAATATTTCCTGGCCAAGTATCTGATGTTCACTAATTGCAAAATGTGGGTTTACCAATAGAGATTAAAAAAAAACCTTCTAAAGGGTTGGGTTGTTTTACCTCTGAGCGGCAGTTTTTTGCACACCATGGGCTAAATGGCCAGGTCACATGGACCCCGAAGGCTCAGAGAAGGTTGGGGGAGGTGACCCACTGGAACAGCTGTTGGGAGACAGATGGTAGCCTCCCGTCAAGGCCATCCAGCGAGTTCTTTAACGTGCACAGGGTATGGCCCTCCTACACACGGAGCCACGGCTTAACGTCCCATCCGACGGACGGCAGTCTTTCCAAGCCCATCGGTGTCACCTACTGACCGTGGGCAGGGCGGGGAATTTTGCGGAGATAAATCTCAACGCTGACCCAGATGGGACTCGAACCTGGGAACTACAGATTACGAGCCTGGCGCGCTACCGACTGAGCCACCCCCGCCCCACCTTCTAAAGGACCTCCTTAATTCTTTCATAACCTCAAATCTGACTCTGCTCATAAATTATGGAATTTATACAATAAATATTGGTTACCTCGAAATTGAAAACAGAAACTTTGAATTAAGAAAATTTTGAATTATCAAAAGCAATAATATTTGTTCAATTGAAATAATCAGATATTTTTGGCAGTTTTTTTTTTCAAATTTATGAAATATTAAACTGTCGTCTGATCTAGGAAATCAAATAATTTGATGAACGTTTCCTCGTTTCTGATTCTTCAAATGAAGTTTGCATGTATATTTCTAATTGCTATGTGAAGAAACGAGATATTTCACTCGTATTTCGGTTTAAAAATACTTCAAAAAATGTTAATGTTATTAAAATTAGTATTTAAATCGCGAGCGAATATATTCAAAAATTCGAATTATTCAAAATGATTAGTGTTTAAGCTAAAATTAATTTTATTTTTAAAAAAAAGCATTTGATAAACAAAATTGCGGGGAAGATTCGGAAATTAGAATTAAATACATTCTACTGAATAAAGATACCCATTAATTTATGGCCTGCTAGTAAAGAAGGATATTTAATAGTTTTGAAGTCTAGCAATGTTTCATTCTAAGTAGGGCAGAAAAAGTGAACTCCCTTCTACCAGATGAAAAGAACTCGTTTTTGGGCGGCAAAGCGTCTTGAACCCGAATTATGTAAGCCAAAGACCGTACATAAAGTGCCCTGACTATACGCAATCATGAATGCTGAGCATGCGTATAGAAACTGGCTTTCAGACTCATGTATCGATCTCGGTATCGAATTATAAAAGTACACACAAAGTTAGGCTTCTCACAGTTTTATCTGTAGAAGGTATTAAATTCTTTGTAGACGGAAAAATTTAAATATCTCATTTTGCTCTTTACGAGCGATCTTATGGTAAATCTTATGGTATTTCTGATTTGGAAAACGGCATTCTTTATCTTTATAGTGTCCTCCTGGGGTCGTGACGTTCGCATATAACCAAACTCGTCGTTAAAGGCAAACAAGCCAAAAAAACAAAACGCATTTCTACTCTAGTTCCTCTTACAACGATTATTTTAGTGCACACACCGTATTCACAAACAGCATTAGAGTTACGATCAAGGTTTATAGTTTGTTTCCGGGAAACAAGGTAATTTAATATGTATAAATAAAGCTTTGTCTCAACATCCGAATTTATAAAGAAAAGCTCTCCATCTTCTGATGAATACATGATATCTAATTTTAAGTCAAGAGAAAGCAGTCTTTCGCTAAAAGTTACTCTAAAGAAGCACATTGTGCAGCTCTGAATATCTTTCCACAATCGCTTAACAATACAAAAGACAACGAATGCATACATGTGAATGCAAATACGGTTTGCTTCAAAATGCAAATATTTTTCCATTTTAGAGACACTTATTTGCTTACATAATTTGATTCGAGTATGGGTTTGTTAAAGAAATTCCTCTTTCAATGCGGCAGTGAATGCTTTACAACGGAATGTTAAGGAGTTTTATGCGAGTAACTTAATTTGATTGCGAAAGAAGATAAAAGATATCCGACCATAAATATTTCTAAGAGCTAAAAACCCCAAAATCATTTAAATTTTTTTTGCAAATAAATGGAAATTATCTGATTTAATGCAACGCATGTCGTGTTTAATTAGCATTCGTTTTTTTTTTTAATGTAATGTTGAAATGTTTGAAGACGTCCCGTGGCCGAGTATTTAGCGTGCTTGGCTACTGATCTAAGGGACCTGGGTTCGTGCCCCGAGTAAGGCATGGATGGTGGTGGTGTTTTTCTGCCTTTCCAAGCCCTACTGACCATGGGCAGGGCGGGGAGTCTTGCGGAGATAAATCTCAACGCTGACCCAGCTGGGACTCGAACCTGGGAACTACAGATTACGGGCCTGGCGCGCTACCGACTAAGCCACCACCGCCCCACGCCTTTTATACGACTTCGTAGTGAAATAAAATGCTTCGTCAATACGAAAGTTTTCGTACATTGGCATGTTTCATGGTACTTCGTGCACGATGCAGGGTTCATAATATTTTAGCCAAGCAGTGTGTTATATTACTAAATAAGATCTCAATTTCGCGTTTTAATACACGCATGATGATGATAACCAAATTTCAACAGCGGATGTAATTTATTGCAACTATTATTCCTTTGATAAGTACTCCATCTAATCTAGCAGTAACATCATTTCATCTATCATTCCGCAGTACAAGGCCGTCATGGCTGAATCAGCATACAAATTGAACTTTGTGTTACAAGGCAGCTGTGCAGGTTCCTACACAATGCTGTCAGGAAGTTTAACTAACCGACGATTAATAAAGAGAACTATTCTTAGGGATATGCCTAGATAATTTTACGCCCGGAATAAAAGGGTTCTGCTCGGGCCCCAGGCACGAGTTTTTTTCAACCGTATTAAACGTTAGTTATCGTACATAATAATAAAAATTGACATGCAGTATTTTAAAATTGCACTCCAAGTGTGATTTGCACCTGGGGCAGATGCCCCAATCGCCTGTCTTGGCACGGCCCTAACTATTTCATTCATTGCAGTGGTTTCGTTAAGTCATTGATGTGCAACCTATGGCCCGGATCAAAATAAATTTATCCGATTCGCCAAGTGACTGTAGAATACACTCATCCCTCAAATTTCCAGTTCAAATCCAGAACTTGAAAAAACTGTTTCCAGTTCTGGTTCTGTTTCCTGTTCAGTTTTTGGAACTTGAATTTTACAATTCAAGTTCCAGAAAAACCATTGTGTAAATCGAGGCCAACAGTTATGGAAGGGGGATAGGTTCCAAAAAAATCCATTTTATTAATAAAAGGTAGTGAAAATTTTGACAACGTTTATTTCAAATTTCAATTCAGCAGTAATAATAAACATTAATGTAACATTTCGTATTTCATTTGTACTAATTCAGATAAGTTTTGATTCAAAGAAGGTGTAAAGTCATCAAATTCCACTGAACTCCTTCACATTTTTGAACTCTACTTTTGACAGCTTCTTCCTTTTCTTTGGTTGGAGAAGAATGGAATAATCTTCAAGTACACAAAAAAATTTACACCAGAAAATATTACTGTTATTTGTGCAAAGCATTACATTCTAAATATTATATATACCGTTTTACTTTAAGTAAATAAGTGATATTTTATTCGTATCTGAGATTCCGAAAAGGCTTTATGGAATACAACCGTATGTCAAACGATAACATTACAAGTGTTTCGTAACATCATTTGTGAATAATTTAAACAAGCACATTTTATTTGTAACCTAACACTACTGAAAAAAAAGTTGCACAAATATATACACCGAAAGCTTTAAAAGAATGCCTGCAGCAAAAACAAAATTTAATCATTACCAGCATCAGATAAGCGTCATGCGTTATCAAACACATTCACAAGATTCAGCCAAGGATAACATTTTTTCTTTCGTGCAAAGAAAAATATACGAAGAGCAATCATTTCCACGACATAGACACTGAAAGACTCTCAAGACAAGAACTGCAACTGATTTCCTCTCTGTTTGCTATAGTTGTTGGATGTTTACAAAAGATCCTGTATACTCGAGTTAACTGAGAAAGGAGGCTATTGTTTGTTTCGTTTCTGTCGTTGTCGAATAATACAAAAGCAAAGAACGCTTTTCATTGTACCTTGTAGAGATATCGAAAACGATAATGCCTGTCAATTATCCTCGACTGCAGTGAAACTAATGAAAACCTTCAGGTTCCTTTAGAGTGCTAAGGGCAACGGAATTCTCCGGTGACAGCAATATTTTGTTGTCTCGCACTAGGAAAACGATTACAATTACCACAACGTAATGTACACACACTATCTATTGGAGAACAATGTGTCTCAACTCCTATTAATTACAATACCTACTCTTTTGTAGCAAAGAGGATTTATATTAAGAACAAGAAACAGCGTCTCAATCTTGCAATTATAGTCAAGACATTATCACATTTCAATCACATGCAGAATTCTACGCGATGAAACTTAAGTTTTCTCCTCTTAAACAGGTATTATTAGTACCAGGTAAATGCCAGTAAACCTCTTCGAAGAAGGATAGGTGAAATGTTACTGCAACCCCCCCCCACACACACACACCGCTAAGTGCTCGATTAGACGTATTTTGTTTTTAACAACGTCCAAATCCGTTACGATAAACAAAACTTCTCCGAATTCTTGGGTCCTTGTGAGTTGATCATTTACTGCAGGAACGTACCGGGGGGGGGGGGGGCTCGAAAATCCTACAATCTTATACGAAATCACACCTGCTTTGAAATCCAAAACAGATGTCTATATAAATTTTGCAGTCCATTGTGAACCAAAGTCGTAACATGCAGCTCCAGGTTCGAGTTTCAACTGTGCCTGCTGGTTGGTTGGATGGAGTTTTTAATGGCGCAAAGTCAATTGTGCCTGCATTGAGAATTTTCTCCGCCAACCCTTCGGAGAGGCAACATTGATGGGCTGAAAAAACCTATCGTCCGTCGAATGAGACTTTAAACCTTTGGCAACGTGCAAGAAAAGAGGCCCTGTGCGCATTACGAACACGCTGGATGACCTTGAAAGGAGGCTTTTGTCTTCTAACAACTGTTTAGTGGACCCCTCCAATATTTGAGCCCTTGTGACTTGGCAATTTAGATTTAGTCCATTTGTGAAAAAACGTGCCACTCGTAGATAAAAATAACCTCTTTGTTTTAGAGCCAAGCATACTAACCATTCAGAGAGAATCGATGTACTAGAAAACTTAAGTCACTATTAAGATATAGAGATAAGCAATACCTTATATCCCCCACTCTTCATATGCTTGTGAAGCCTTTTCATTGCTATGTGAGAGGAAAATCTGCAACCAGTCAATCGCGTCTACAGTGCGTGATTTCTGTCTTCGGAGTGTCACACCCGAGAGGAAACAGTCACGTCCGGTCGTCCACCTAACAAGCTGCTAATGACAAATTTAACAATAACTTGTTTTGTCTTCTGCGTTCAATGACATAAGACATTTGTCAGAAGCTCTACGAAGGTCAAGAACGCACCCAATTCACGTCTTTTGCAGACAGCACACAGGATGGTGGAAGGGATGGATCATTTTATTTTGGTGGCGGTGTGCAGTAAGCTATAAAAATGGGGCTTGGCTGGAGCTGCAATTCATTATTAACAATGCACAAATTTCGGATAGAAAAAAACAACACTGTAGCTATTTTCGTCGGTCATTATTTTATATCCGGGTCTTATTCCTTATCATAAACGTCCATCGCCTTTTATACCATGTGATCGTAACATATTGAATACATTAATAGGTGGGTGCATTGCCAGCATGACTAATCGCTTAGCAGATCATCATCATAAGGAGAGTGATAATTATTAGCAGATAGAAATACAGGTTCCTTAACCTTTTGTAACGAAAAGGCGACAACGCCCTTCAATTGTTAGTACTGTTGGGTTCATTGCTTATGCAAAAAACAAAAACACGATCGTCATTATTTTCTTGGTTGTACAACTGAAATAACTTTCACACAGTACTGTTTTGCGAGCTTTGTTAAATAATACAGGTTCAACTCTTATGCATTCAATTCTATTACTCCTCAGGCAGACTACTAACCACGAAGGTCTGACAGAAGCTTGTCAGTATGGGACGCCATAGAGATGAGCAGTAAAGGCATAAGCCTTCGAGATAAAAGTAACAAATATCAGAAAGAAACAACATCCATGATTTATCAGGGATCCGAACCTAGTTCCTTTCCCTTCAGGCAAGTACGCTAACCCCATGGAACAAAGAGGAAACAAGGCAAGTGCGACAAGTCTGATACGTGTTAGTGCATCTATATAGTAGGAAAGGTGAAATTTTGTGTACATATACTCAGTATAAATATAGGAAATAAGTACTCAAAATACCAACAGAAGCAAAAGTGATATGTCTGGGATGGTTAACATATTAGGCAATATGGAATGTTATCAAATTTTGATTTTTGATTTTGAATATTAGAAAATTTGATTTGTATAGGCATCATATAATCATAGCTGCTATGGGTCGGAATTAAACTCGCCGCAAGTGTAATTAATTATATATTAATTCCGACCCACAGCAGCTATGATTATATGATGCCTATATAAATCTATATAAGTATCACATACAATAACTAAGCCTCAGCTTGTATAAGTAATAATAATATTGTATCACATATAATCCAAAGTCTGTCTGCAAAGACACTTTTTAACGAAGTAATTGTCAAACCCAATTTCGGTTTTGCACTCGTGAGATAGCACCTCGAATGTATTCGTACCATCAACAATTCGTGGAAAATTGCAATAATTATATATTTTAGAGCCGTCCCGTGGCCGAGTGGTTAGCGAGCTTGGTTTCTGATCTACGGGACCTGGGTTCGAGCCCCGGGTAAGGCATGGATGTTCGTGTTGTTTTTCTGCTGAGGTCCTGCCATCCTCTCAGATCTTTTACTTTGGCATATAAACTGACAGGCTCCTGTCAGACCTCTGCGGCAAGCAGCTGCTTGAGGGGGTATTTATTTATTATTTTATTTATATATTTTAGAGAGTTTCTCTCTGTTTGTTTTAGACAGTGAGAGCTAGGACCACCAAATTTCGTCTAAAGTTTCATCTCATCCTAATTTAGTGCACTGTAAAGTTTTCGGATCCATAAAATTTGGCCCTTCCCCAAAAGTTGTCTGCGAAACATTCAATTATCAACGTTCCAATCATAAGCTAGACGACAGCAGCGCCCCAAGAGATTTCGGACACTTGCGGCGGGTTTAATTTCGACCCACAGAAGCTATGACCCTGGTATCTAAACTCTACACAGCAAGACGTATTGGGTCTCAGACTGTCTTTAAACATTTGTTAGCATTCCATGTTGCCTGTATGTCAGCAATAGAAAAAAAATTCCATTTGCAGCTATATACCATCAACCATCACTGCGCCATTAACCAAGTTTCACTGCTGCTCAAAAGTTTTCATTTCCGGTAAAAGCAGATATCTAAATGGCAGGGGTAAGGTTTGGTGAAAACAAAATACGGAGGTAAGCTAGACAACCTTAAAATTACACTCAGTATGAATAATCATTCCTTCACCCACAAGATTGCTAATAACTAAAATAGACTGTAAATGGTAGCTAGGTATACATGAAAGGAGAATTATGCTTCAATGTGATGATGCACCATACCGGCCAGGCTTAGCGCTTAAAGTGCCTTTGGACCCCAGCCTTCTAATAGTGCAAACCATTAGTACCTTTCGAAAGAGATGCTCTTATGGAAGGGAAAGGCTGCTGTCAGATCAGTATGGCCTATTGATATGGACTACTATAGCAACTTTTTCATTTTGTTCTATCCGGTTGAGGAGTGGTTAACTACACAGGATCTTGGTATTTATCACATTATACGCCAATCTGAATGGATAATGATCGAGTTTGATTATGGATCTTGAACTTGCTGCACTGAAGGTTCTTTTTCTGTTTGTGGGTTGACGGCAACAAGTGAATAGATGCACAAGATACCTTATCTGAATAATTCTTATCTGAAAAATTCTATAGCTGAATAATTCTTATCAGAAGTTATCCTGGTACCTGAACCCTTGCTTCTATGGGCCTCGCCAAACCTACACGGGAGGAAGTGGTTCCATCCATGGCTTAAGCATTTAGTAGTGGGGTGCATGGAAGTGGTTCCATGCATGACTTTAGCATTTAGTAGTAAGAGTTCATGGCTTAAGCATTTAGTAGTGGAAGACAGGTCTTTGCCCATTATATTGTGATCAGCAGACTGTTTCATATTGTAGGCACTACCTCTATACATAGTTACTTAAAAATCCCATTAACCATTTACTTTCCACAGTACGTGAAATGCGAAGACATTGTACAGAGATTATTCTCTTGATGTCCTCCCACAGGAATTTCAGTGTTATAACCTTGATATTCTGAGTTTGAAAGTGACCAGATAGGCAAGTAAAGGTCAGACACTTGATATCCTCCCACAAAAAAAATTTTTACAAGCAATTTTAAATTTCTCTTCTTAGGAAGGGAGGATCGAAAGCATCTTCAAGCAGTAGATTTGCTTCTCAGCATACATGTCAATGATGCTCTTCTAGGAATATAACTGCATTAATGAAAAATTTCTTACAGTTAAATCTGAACTAAGATCAAGACTTGAATATTATCTATTGTTATGCCCCCACAGAAGACTCTGATAAGTATGAGAAAGGTTTTAAAAACTTTTTTTTTTCGGTTCTTCATGATATTTGAAGGTTGCATAGGAATGTGATTGATTACTTCTAACAGCAAATGGACTACTTCTGTTATGAATATAAAAAAAAAATACCCCCTCAAGCAGCTGCTTGCCACAGAGGTCTGACAGGAGCCTGTCAGTTTATATGCCACAGTAGAAGGTCTGAGAGGATGGCAGGACCTCAGCAGAAAAACGACACATACATCCATGCCTTACCCGGGGCTCGAACCCAGGTCCCTTAGATTGGCAGCCAAGCGCGCTAACCACTCGGCAGGAGAGCCAAAATTGGGTTTGACTGTTACTTTGTTAAAAGTGTCTTTACAGCTGAGGCTTAAGTGTAGTGCTAAGGTTAAAAGAATTACCCTTAACACTGAAAGACCCAGATACAGCCAAAGCTTGCCACGATAGATCGCTTAGTCAATCACAATCGTGGTTTGCTTACAAGTTGAGGAAGAATAGGGCCATTTTAAACAGGCTTTTCTTAAAACTAACAGTATTGTTTTAACATACTAGACAGTGTTATTTGAGTGGTAAAGCTATACAGCTTATTTCTGAAAGAATAGAACTGCAGGAATAAACGGAAAAATTGGAATTGTAGGTATAAACTGAAAGCTATGCAAACTTATTTCTGAAATAAGAACTGCAGGAATAAACGGAAAAATTGGAATTGTAGGTATAAACTGAAAGCTATGCAAACTTATTTCTGAAATAAGAACTGCAAGGAATTAACATTCTACTAGTCCTAATAGATGACGTTACAGAGAGCTTAATAAATACGAATATGATCAGTTGAATGCTGATAATATTTGATAAGACAGCTTTGCTGACACAAAGCAGGAGAAGCAGCTACACAGCACAACATATAACAGTAACTCTACCAGATAATTAATATTTTATGTGGGAAGAACATTTGGCATACAGAGATTGAGTTGTTGGGTTGTTTTACCTCTGAGCGGCACTTTTTTGCACACCATGGGCTAAATGGCCAGGTCACATGGACCCCGAAGGCTCAGAGAAGGTTGGGGGAGGAGACCCACTGGAACAGCTGTTGGGAGACAGATGGTAGCCTCCCGTCAAGGCCATCCAGCGTGTTTTTTAACGTGCGCAGGGTATGGCCCTCCTACACACGGGGCCACGGCTTAACGTCCCATCCGACGGACGGCGGCCTTTCCAAGCCCATCGGTGTCCCCTACTGACCGTGGGCAGGGCGGGGAATTTTGCGGAGATAAAACTCAACGCTGACCCAGCTGGGACTCGAACCTGGGAACTACAGATTACGAGCCTGGCGCGCTACCGACTGAGCCACCCCCGCCCCACAGAGATTGAGAGATAAACGTAGTAAGGTGGTTGAAGATGAGGTTCTATGATGGCTAGTTGGGTTGAGCATTCAAGAGTTATTCTAAACAATGTTATTATTTCTACTCCCATTGTTTGTAATGAGGAAGTCATGCATTACTGGCTTTAATGTTTTCCGCATATCAAAATAGGAAGTTACTTTCTTAATAAAAACTACATAATCCCCAACTGGAAATGTTTTTGTTGTCACATGGCTGACTGAAATTTTGAATACAGTTTATGATATTGTCGATCTTTGATCACAGTTCTTGTGATATTTATAGGGGATTTAGACTACTTTCTGTGCCAGGTAAAATTCTTTGCATTATTGTGCTTAATAGAATTAAGAATTTGGTTAATGGATAACTAGGTAATGAACAGTGTGGATTCAGATGAGGTAGGGGATGTATAGATCAGATTTTGCTCCTTAAACAGATTCTTGAGAAAATTTCGAGTTTCAGATATCTGTAGTTATTAACTTTGCATATTTCAAAAAGACTCTTTGATCCTGAGATCTTATGGCATATCTGATAACTTACATAGCATAATGAAAGCTCTCTATAATACAAACGTCCCATCCGACGGACGGCGGCCTTTCCAAGCCCATCGGTGTCCCCTACTGACCGTGGGCAAGGCGGGGAATTTTGCGGAGATAAATCTCAACGCTGACCCAGCTGGGACTGTGTTTTAATAGAAATATAATTTTTTTTTTTCTTCTGATTTTAGCAACTTCAAAAAATTTCGCTGCGAGTTTGCACAACCTCGATCAAGCTCTCTGCAACACATCCTTAGCTTCAAGGATAATTCGTTTTTTAAATTAAATACCCCCTCAAGCAGCTGCTTGCCACAGAGGTCTGATGGGAACCTGTCAGTTTATATGCCATAGTAAAAGGTCTGTGAGGATGGCAAGACCTCAGCAGAAAAACAACACGAGCATTCATGCCTTACCCGTGCTCGAACCCAGGTCCCTTAGATCAGTAGCCAAACGTGCTAACCACTCGGCACCACACAATAATAAATGCCTTAAAAATAACTTACACACAAAAAATTCGCTTCTTAAATCTAATCTTCTTTTGCCATCTTTGAATTTTGTCTAGGGCCTTATTTGGTGTATTACTGTTAAAGGCTTTGGCTTTCTTTTCGGAAGGACAAGACCAGGACAAGACAAACATTTAACTGCTCTGTAAAGCTATAATTTTTTTAATCTGTGCAAATGCAGCATTTTAAATATTCTGGTGCCATCTAGTGGAAATGAAAGCAACTATTTTTCTTTAAAAATGGCGGATCTCAACAATTTATTATATCTGTGGATTGTTTTCCTCAGAACCATAAGGCGCCGACTCTACGGGGAGCAATTGCTCTATTTAGGAAGGCGGGGGGGGGGGGGGGGGCAAAAGTCTATTTTTGTCAAGTACTATTTTATAATTTAAAAAACAAAATATATTTTGCATATTTTATTGTGCAAAGCAAAATTCAAATCTACACGCAATAATAAACTGTGAAATAATTTTCGCGTCAAGGTACGATTTTTACTTTAGGTGAGTTTGGCTACGTTGAAGAGATAAAAACTGTGGTTTATGATAGTGGTTCTCAACGAGGGGCACGCGGTAAAATTTTTTGGGATACGCCGTGAGAGCTCAAAAGTCGCTATATCTATTAACAAAGTCGCCAAGTTGGCATTATTATACTATAACTAAAGTTTTATCTATCTATATAAGGGGTACGCCAGTTACATACACATTTCCAGGGGGTACGTGATGCATAAAAGGTTGAGAACCACCGATATATATGTTTTATTTTATTCCCATTGTTATACTATAACTATAGTTTTATCTATCAATACAAGGGGTACGCCAGTTACATACACATTTCCAGGGGGTACGTGAAGCATAAAAGGTTGAGAACCACTGCTCTATGCTGTGGTAGCACTGAATGTTAGATGTCTTGCGTGATTGGTTCGCTTGAATTAATGTTAATGCAATGCAAGCGCTAGGTAAAAGCAAATGTATCGGTGAAACAAATGGAAGGATCTGAAACATTTATTATGTTGAAAATTATAAATTGCATTTTAAAACAATTAGAAGGAACAAATTCTGCCATTCAAAGGAAATGCTTATATATGCTTATATTTAAAGACGCGCATAGACATTGTTAATAACTTGCGATATACAAATTTGAACATGAAAAATTTAGTTAAATATTTTGTCATTTCTCTTCGGTACAGTACATTAAAACTAACGGTCATTTTTCAATTATTTTTTCGTGAAAAGCCTTATAAATATTAGGATATAACAAGTGACGAAATCGAGCCGGAAGAAAGCAAAAGGGGGTCAAGAGACTGGATTTCCATTGTAGCATAATATTTTCCCTCCGTTTTAGAGGCCTTTAAATTTTTTCTTGAAAAGTGTGATATAAGCACAAGTTTAATTTTTTTGCCTCCGTTACCCTTAATAGCGATCTTAGAGGGGGGGGGAAGGCTTTGCAGCCGCCCCTGTGGTAAAAGTTAAAAATCGGCGCCTATGCTCTGAACAGCATACTTTTTTCTTTTGCACATAATGAAGGAAGACCACAAGAAACCCAAATTTCAGAGTTGATTAGGGAAGGGAACTAACTGGACAACCGTACTGTATGTGACAGATGGAAGCCTCCCGTTAAGGCCATCAGACGGCGGTCTTTACCAAGCCCATTGGTGTTCCCCTTTCTGGCCGAGGGCAGGGGGGCGTTAGCGTAGATAAAATTCAACACTGCCCCAGGTGGGACTCGAACCTAGAAACTGCGGATTACCCCCCAGTACGAGTTGCAAAACATTCGAACAATGAATAAATCGCTATAACACACATCAGTGGTAGTTTTCGCATGATTTTGTCTAGAGGGAAGGGCAAAAAGCGCGACTCTGAAACCCACATCTTAAGTTTCCTGCTAGTATGTTTCGTTGCGGAGTAGAGACTCGGGGTTCGAATTCCGATTAAGGAATGTTTTTGCTTTTAACGGATATTGCTCTCCTGGTGATATCTTGCGTCATAGATCTTTTCAATCATTAACGGTTCCTGTTAATCTCTGTGAAAAGCAATGGCTAAAGAAGTATAAAAAAAAATGTTTACAATACTAGAGCAGGAGTGTCTAATCTATTTTGATTAGGAGAAGATGAAACAGATGAAATAGTTAAAGCAGCGAGCCACAAGAGCACTTTTCGTGAGTCGTATTATCACGCTTGAACGTGTAAGGCTGGTCAAAATCGACTGTGATCGCCAACTAATGTTCATTTATTCAAACGAACATTTCAAATATAATGCATTAATAATGGTAAATATAGGACAAACGTCATTTTTAGAATGTCTGTATTAACTATATTTTGTGGCAAAGTAAAATAGCCATGTAATGGCTATGTTACTTACTGTATGATTAACTTTAATACATACAGTAGATTCATTTATCTAATCAAGACAGTTGCTTATCGCTCATTGCTAAAAGTATTGGAAACGGTTTGAATCGACATAGAACTGCCAAAATTGCCGTAAGTCTTCATACAATGTGAAATACTAAACACCACTGAACAAAAGGAATGTCTTCATAAAATTAATTTTTAAAATCTCTTCATCCCCTGCAGAGTATTATATAGCTTTACGGTCATTTCAGGATGAGGGGTAGTTGGCAAAGTTAAAATATTTTAATAGAGATGGTGGAACTTACGATATAGCTGCAAACATTTTTTATTTACTACTGGTAAAATATATAATTATGCATATTTAAAAAAAAATGGTTTAAAAACAACTAATTTCATACAATAATTTTTTTTTTTTGTTAAATGTCAATCATACAGTTTTTTTTAACCGTCTCAGAAATCGGGGGTGGGAGCAGCTAAGCTTGAAGTTTTTGTAGAGTCAATTAACGACATGAAAAAATTAATATCTATGCTCTATCAAAACAAAATTACTAGAATTTAACTAATTAATTTCAGATATAAAAATTCTTTTGAGATATTTATAACATTTGGTGAACACTTTTATTGCTAATCATATTTGATACTAAGATGATTAAATATTAATTTCAAATGGCGAAATTCATCGTTTGAAAACCTGATATGATTGAACGTCTAGAATAAAGCAGTAACATTTACAAGAGCAACTCTAGGTTGGGTTGTTTTACCTCTGAGCGGCACTTTTTTGCACACCATGGGCTAAATGGCCAGGTCTCATGGACCCCGAAGGCTCAGAGAAGGTTGGGGGAGGGGACCCACTGGAACAGCTGTTGGGAGACAGATGGTAGCCTCCCGTCAAGGCCATCCAGCGTGTTCTTTAACGTGCACAGGGTATGGCTCTCCCGCACACGGGGCCACGGCTTAACGTCCCATCCGACGGACGGCGGCCTTTCCAAGCCCATCGGTGTCCCCTACTGACCGTGGGCAGGGCAGGGAATTTTTGCGGAGATAAATCTCAACGCTGACCCAGCTGGGACTCGAACCTGGGAACTTACAGATTACGAGCCTGGCGCGCTACCGACTGAGCCACCCCCGCCCCAAGAGCAACTCTAGGTGTGAATCGATTAGATTGATTCAAACCGTTTCCAATACTTTTAGCAATGAGCGTCAAGCACTGTCTTGATTAAATAAATAAATCTACCCAATATTAAATGCTATTCTTCTACATTATATCTATTTCTCTGTAGTCTTGATCTTGTTAATGGATTTGGGTTGGGTTGTTTTACCACTGAGCAGCACTTTTTTGCACAACATGGGCTAAATGGCCAGGTCACATGGACCCCGAAGACTCAGAGAAGGTTGGGGGAGGGGACCCACTGGAACAGCTGTTGGGAGACAGATGGTAGCCTCCCGTCAAGGCCATACCAGCGTGTTCTTTAACGTGCACAGGGTATGGCTCTCCCGCACACGGAGCCACGGCTTAACGTCCCATTCGACAGACGGCGGTCTTTCCAAACCCATCGGTGACCCTACTAACCGTGGGCAGGGCGGGGAATTTTGCCGAGATAAATCTCAACGCTAACCCAACTGGGACTCGAATCTAGGAACTACAGATTACGAGCCTGGCGCGCTACCGACTGAGCCACCCTCGCTCCCTTGTTAATGGAACTGACCAATGCCATTTCGCATGTCTTTGTCTAAAGGGATTTGGTACGAAGAAAAAAATCTTCGTTTGCTCACTGTTCAATTTCTGTGTATGAGGCAAATGACTACGTATCTATAAAGACGCTTCGCGACATTCGTTAGCACAATGAGAGCAAGAAAAAACTTGCAAACTGAGCAAGAAGAAATAAATATTAAAAAAGTCTACGCAAACACTTATATTTGCTAAAGTGCAAGAACGAATCGAACTCTACTATCGCCTTTTGGCAGAAACTTTTTGCCTATCCTCGCTTTGATTTTTTCCACCTTGGCGGCAGCTTACCCTACTGGACGTAAGAGCAAACCCACCTAAAGTGCTAAGTAACAGATCTTGTAAACCTGGCGTAAGGTGCGCTTTTTCAATGGATCTTGTTCATTCTGATATATAACAGGTAAAAAGCATTATATAACAAAACCTTCCTAAATGGGTTTCGAATGTCTTTCGAATGATTCCAAAGTAGCTAAATGTGGAAGCTAATAAACAAATGATCCCACCGAGAACCACTTTCTACTATTAGTTTTTAAAGTACATTAAATAGACGGCCATCCATATTTCACCTTGCGTCAGTTTCCATAGCAACCACACCAGGAGCGACACTTGAGAAACGGTTTTGTGCGGAAAGAGGGTGCGAGAGGAACTTCAATGTACAAAGAAATTCCTTCAGCAATTTACGAAGTAAATTTCCCCTTCGCTTTCCAATTTGGTAAAAGAAATACTCAACTTTGTTCTTTTTCTCGTGTCTGTTTCCCAGGTAGCAAGGGTGAGGATTCCTTTTACAGATTACATTCAATTTACTCACCAGAAGAATCGCATGCGAAAATTCTGCGGGAAAGAAATATAAAAAAGCAATTGAAATCCATAGTATCTGAGTGGATATGATTGCTATAATCATTTCTTTTCAATTCTCATGCAGTAAACAAGGAAACGACATTAACGTTAATGCTAAAATTGCAGAAAGAAATAAAAAGTGTTCCTCACGATTTACTGAACCGTCATTGAATCTCAATTGCAAGCATCGTGTTGCCTTTGGAGTAATTCCAACGAAAGTTCTATATAATAACGTGTAATTTATTACAGTGAACAAAATGCAGAGCATTTCTTTAATGTTCAGTAATACAATGTTTGCTGATCTTGTCCTCGAATTCGATATAGTTAGTGATCATAAACAGATTACATGAAAATCGAATTCGATATAGTGATCATAAACATCATGAAAATTTTTGTGCATTTAACCAAAAGAACATTGCAGTAAAACTGTAATAACAATTTCCTATTTAATTACGACCCATATAAAAATATTCAATTTTTTTTAATTAGCTTTTTGAACAGCACAATAATTTTAACTAGAACAACACATTATAGACTCTGGCGCATATAAGAATCTCGTTTTCAAAGAGAATGAACTTTTTTCATTTACTTACTTTTTTTACTCGTTAAAAGGTTTAATTCGAGCTAATGGATGATGGGGAGGGGATGAGGATATGCAAACAGTAGTATTTATCAGTAATTATCCATATAAAAGTATGTCTTTTATTCCTTAAATTCAAAAAGTTGCTTTTCTAACACCCCTCTGAGAAATGGGTTGGGGTTGCTTACCTCCGAGCGGCACTTTTTTTGCACACAATGGGTTGTTTTACCTCTGAGCGGCACTTTTTTGCACACCATGGGCTTAATGGCCAGGTCACATGGACCCCGAAGGCTCAGAGAAGGTTGGGGGAGGGGACCCACTGGAACAGCTGTTGGGAGACAGATGGTAGCCTCCCGTCAAGGCCATCCAGCGTGTTCTTTAACGTGCACAGGGTATGGCTCTCCCGCACACGGGGCCACGGCTTAACGTCCCATCCGACGACGGCGGCCTTTCCAAGCCCATCGGTGTCCCCTACTGACCGTGGGCACACAATGGACTAAATGGCCAGGTCATAAGGACTCTGAGAAGATTGGGAGGAGGGGATGCAATTGACAGTTGGGAGACAGATGGTAGTCTCCCGTCAAGGCCACTCAATGTTTTTTAATATGCGCAGAGTATGGCTATCCCGCACATGGAGTCACGGCTTTAACCGATCACTTGCAAAATTCGTTAAAAGTTTCGTCGTTTCCATATTTAGTGACCTCCAGTGATATAAATTAAAACTACTTAAGAATTTAAAAAATGCAATTTATATTTCATTTAGCACTAATCCAACTAAAAATGGTTTTCCAATTATCTCTTAAAACAGTTGCGTTTTTCACCCACCCTGGGAATAAGGGGTCAACTCGATATCGGTAATGAAAACTTCGTGACCTTCACATTTCGCCACCAAAATTTCTATCGGAAATACATCGATTGTAATATTAGTTTAAAATTTTCAACTTTTTTTCACCGTTAGAGTGCGCATTATAGCTTTTGGGAGAATCGAAAATTGCGGATTGTAATATTGTTCTGCCTGAATTTCCATATTCACTTAGAACTGTTTCGAGTTAGTTTCTTCAGCTTCCATTCTGACGTCATGGGAAGGATTATCTCGGCGGACAATTTCGTTTGATGCACAGCATAGTAAGGAGAAGCCATTTACCTGCCAGTTATAATGCTGAGGGCCTGCCATCCTCTCAGACCTTTTACTATGGCATATAAACTGACAGGCTCCTGTCAGACCTCTGTGGCAAGCAGCTGCTTGAGGGGGTATTTATTTATTTTTTTAATTTATAATCAGGGGAACGTGCATAAAAGCAGCACGGTCTCATCTGCGAAAAGACTGTCAGAGTGGCGCTTGGCGCCATGTCTGAGACTCTTGACACTACGACACCAGATGCCCGGAACTCTAAACCACTGCTCAACGGTTCTCACGAATGGACAGCCATGTGATTTCGGGTCAAGAGCTTCGAGAACTGTCTATTTTCGTCCCTTACCACTTCTCCCCCCCCCCCCCAATGAGAGAATTGCGGGGACCAATCAGACTCTTTGGATGTTTTTTTTGTGTTCGAGAGAGCAAAGCACTCTACTCTTCACTCGACACACTTCAGTCTATACATTTGAGTCGTCAGTCTTGAGACTTCGGAGAGAGAAGTCTTATCTCTCAGTCAGCGATGATAGCACTTTTTTCAGTAAATTGGTGAGAACAACTGTCCAGGCCTTTCCCCCCCCCCCCTCCCTGGACAACAAATTAAAGTAAACCAATACCATGGGGGGAAATAGGACGCGAAAAATATATCGTCTGTTGCTACCAAATAACTTAACTCCTTCAGATTTGGGGCGTGGGTGGCTCAGTCGGTAGCGCGTCAGGCTCGTAATCTGTAGTTCTCAGGTTCGAGTCCCAGCTGAGTCAGCATTGAGATTTATCTCCGCAAAACTCCCCGCCCTGTCCACAGTCGGTAGGGCACACTGATGGGCTTGGAAGGTGGCTCAGTCGGTAGCGCGCCAGGCTCGTAATCTGTAGTTCTCAGGTTCCAGTTCCAGCTGGGCCATCTCTGATGGTTCCGATCCCAGCTGGGTCGGTAGCGCGCCAGGCTCATAATCTGTAGTTTTCAGGTTTCCAGCTGAGTCAGCGTTGAGATTTATCTCGGCAAAAGTCAGTAGGGGACACCGATGGGCTTGGAATAAGCTGCCGTCTGTCGGATGGGACGTTAAACAGTGGCCTGTGTGTGAGAGAATCATATCCTGTGCATGTTAAAGAACACGCTGGATGCCTTGACAGGAGGTGTGAGAGAATCATATCCTGTGCATGTTAAAGAACACGCTGGATGCCTTGACAGGAGGATACCATCTGTCTCCCAACGGCTGTTCCAGTGGGTTCCTTCCCCCAACCTTCTCTGAGCCTTCGGGGTACATGTGACCTGGCCATTTAGCTAATGGTGTGCAAAAAAGTGTCGCTCAGTGGTAAAACAACCCAACCTTCAGATTTTATTTGTTATTAATGAAAGAATACATAAAAAAAATTAAACATCATTTCGGTGAAATTCAGCATGTACATTATAACGTAAAAACCTATCCGCAAAATTCTGAAATCTCAGAAAGCTGTGGAAAGGAACATAAAGAATTATGATTTACAGTATATGCACTTTGTCATGATAAGAACTTCAAACGATTGATATCCGTGAAATCTAGAAAAACAGTTCTTGTTGAATGTCAGGCACAAGATCACAGTTATCTTCAATGTAGTTTCTATTATATCCATAGATAGCAACAAATTTCAGTCCAGTTAAAATTGGTCTACACTTTGCAAACACTGCAAGATCGCATGCACCTCTTTCTGTTCATAAAAAATCTAAAAAGTACATTGTAATGTATACCAGGTCTGAAGAGGTTAAAGTGCTCCAGTGAGCACAAAGTAAACTTGATTTCAAGTAGTTAAGAAGGTCTCCGCTTGTCCGTGATCCTGACACGTCAGTAGGAAAGCAGATGCCGATGTTGTTTGAAAGGTCGCAGTCAGTACATGGGATGTTAAGCTGACTCCGTGGAGTAGGAAAACTATGCCTCGTCAGCTTGTTAATACAAACTGCACGGCTTTGACTGGAGGTCTTATCAGCTGTTACCTTTTCGTACGAATTTCTTCCCTTAAGAGACACACAGAGAGTAATTTGGTAAGCAACCAATCTAGTCCTTTCCCAGCAATGCATCCTTCACACACACACACAGCGATAAAATCGGCCATTTTCGGTTTTACATCTTAGCAGCACTCTTTTTTTGCACACAGTGCGCTAAATGTGCAAGTCACAGGAATCCCAAGGACTCAGAAGCCGCCCGTCAAGACCATCCTTGTCCTTTAATGCGCACAGGACCAGAGATACGGCTTAATTCCCCATCAAAGGTCATCATTAGATCTCTCCTGGACGCAGAGATAAGGCTTAATTCCCCATCAGAGGTACGATAGCATGTTTCAAGTCCATCAGTGTTCTCTTTCTCACCGAGGCAGAACGAGGTTAGCGGAGAAAATTCTCAACGCAGGCACAGTTGAGACTTGAAATTGGAAACGGCAAATTACGAGTCTTGGCCTGGCGCAAGACCGTAGTTTTGTTTTCAGTTTACAACAGGAGTATCAATTCCCTTCGTTGCCCGTGGTCATCCGTTTAGTCAGAACATTGTCTCCAACCCAAGGTCAGCAAGAGCGATTAGTATCTCTCATTCACAAGGAGCTATGACTGGAGGTTCTATTAATACTTAATAGCTAATAGGTTCCCTTTATTTCATCTTCAGTCCCCACTATGGCCCATCAATATGCATGCGAGTTGTTCTACCTCTGAGCGGCACTTTTTTCTTTGCATGTGATGTTAAAGAATGAAATATTAACCTTGTCTATATTACCAGTGCCTGCAATACAAACGGAAGCCACCGTTAAACACATGACAGTACGAAACTTATTCAGATAAGGATTTCCGTTTTTCTTTTGTCAACTACTACGTGCAAAATTTCTGTTCCTATCGTAGCCTGAATAAAACTTTTGAAAGTATTTCCGCTACCCAAGTTTTCAAACCGGTATGCTTCTGCTACGAGCGAAATAAGTGCGAAGAATAAAAATACGTATGTGACTCGTATGCATTTAGTTGGCCATATACAAAATCTGACATCTCAGTAATGCAAAATATACATCGAAATAACGAGCGAAATGTGCGAATAAAAGTACGTATGTGACTCGCATGCATTTGGTGGGCCATACGCAAAAACTGACATCTCAGTAATGTAAAACATACACCTTCTAAGCATACAGTAATTCCATTTCCACATTTAACACGTTTTTGTTATAATAGCCATTAAAGAGCACTTTTCGCATTTACTATCCTCATCAGTGACGTACCAGAAAATTTTAATGGGGAGGGGTCGTTTTAAATTTTTTTAAGCACAATGTGGGGACTGACAAGTTAGAGTTGAATTTTAAGGAACTGCTTTAAAAAATTTATATTTAAGTACTCAGTTGGGGGCACCATTATATAACCTAGGTTATACCCTCGTACGACTGCTATACTTCGTGCAAAATTTCTGTTCCTAACATAATAAATAAAATGAATACCCCTTCCAGCAGCTGCTTGCCACAGAGGTCTGGCAGGAGCCTGTCAGTTTATACGCCATAGTAGACCTCAGCAGAAAAACGACACATACATCCATTCCTGGGGCGGGGGTGGCTTAGTCGGTAGCGCGCCAGGCTCGTAATCTGTAGTTCCCAGGTTCGAGTCCCAGCTGGGACAGCGTTGAGATTTATCTCCGCAAAATTTCCTCGCCCTGCCCACGGTCAGTAGGGGACACCGATGGGCTTGAAAAGGCCGCCGTCCGTCGGATGGGACGTTAAGCCGTGGCCCCGTGTGCGGGAGAACCATACCCTGTGCACGTTAAAGAACACGCTGGATGGCCTTGACGGGAGGCTACCATCTGTCTCCCAACAGCTGTTCCAGTGGGTCCCCTCTCCCAACCTTCTCTGAGCCTTCGGGGTCCTTGTGGCCTGGCCATTTAGCCCATGGTGTGCAAAAAAGTGCCGCTCAGAGGTAAAACAATCCAATCATCCATTCCTTACCCAGGTCCCTTAGATCAGTAGCTAAGCGCGCTAACCACTCGGGTACACCCCCCCCCCCCCCCCCGAGTACACCATTGATCTGGATCCTCACCATATGAATTGAGAAGTTATATATAGAGCTACTCTTGGACGCGCGCGGAGTGATACATGGCTTTCTTTGTTTCCCGAGTTTTTGTCCTGTTTGTTTCATAGAACTAACGACGACATTTGCAAACCCAAATATGCCTCTTTTCGCAAAGTTGAATGGATAAGTGTGAGATTTGCGTTCTTGTGATCTGGCCATTTAGCCTAATGATGGAAAAAGTGCCACTCAAGAGTAAAATAACCCAATTAAATATAAAATCACCTTTTTCCAAGCACCCCCAAGTTGTCAAAGAGGATTTTTTTTTTTACACACAGTGGGCTAAAAATGGCCAGGTCACAAAGAACCTGATACCTCAGAGAAGAACGAACGGTAGCCACTGGACAGCTGTTAAGAAACAGAGGGATTTGTTTTGCCTCTGAGCGGCGCTTTTGTGCACACAGGGGTAAAATAGCTAGGTCACAAGGACCCGAAAGGCTCAGAGAAAGTTGGGGAAGGAAATCTAGTGGATAGCTGACGGAAGACTACGTTAAGGCTATCCATCGTGTTCTTTAACGTGCAGTGTATGGCTCTCCTGCACAAGGGGACCATGGCTTAACATCCCATTCGACGGACGGCGGATTTTCCAAGCCCATCTCTGTCCTCTTTCTCACCGAGGGCAGAACGGAAGTTAAAGGAGAAAATTTTCAACGCAGACACAGTTGGAACTGGAACTTAGGAACTACAGAGCGCACTATCGGCTGAACCAGTGCCCCCCCCCCCCCTGCCGTAGAATTAAGGCGTCAACGTAAATCGAGCAACATCTAGCAACTTAATGAGTTCTCAGCACGAGGGCAATAGACTACCATGTCTTAGTCATAATCCCAACTTATTATTTTCCAGTTGCAGCAGAAATAGCCACTCGCCGATAAGGATTTAAAGTTCTTTAGTAGACAGCTACTACAGATTACAAGATAGCATCAAACACGAGCGTGTGTGAACACAACAGATGCGATTAAAAAATACATATGAAACGTTTTGATTCAAGCAGTCAAATATAATGCTGAATGGCTCCAGACCGATATAAAACGATTAGTACGGGAAAAATTCTGTAACCAGCAAAAAAGTATCGATAACAAAATGACTGAATAATACTTTGGCCTCAAATAAACGTCGCAACATTTGCGGTTTTGCAGTAAAACACAAAAATATAGCGAGTACAATCTACAATTAAATATGAGGTGAAAAGGTAAAGTAATTTGAAGAATAGCACATTGAAAAAAAAGCATCCTATATTCACTAGGCGCAAAGAGAATCAAGTTTTCATTTTCTTAAACTTCGCCTTTTTAACAGTAATAATTCATATTAATGGATGATGGGGAAAAGGTAAATAGTAATATTTTATTAGTCCTAACAACAACAAAAAGAGTTTTACCTATATTCATGGGCGGGGGTGGCTCAGTCGGTAGCGCGCCAGGCTCGTAATCTGTAGTTCCCTGGTTCGAGTCCCAGCTGGGACGTTAAGCCGTGGCACCGTTTGCGAGAGAACACGCTGGATGGCCCTGACGGGAGGCTACCGTCTGTCTCCCAACAGCTGTTTCTGTGGGTCCCTTCCTCCCCAACCTTCTCTGAGCCTTCGGGGTCCGTCACCTGGCCATTTAGCCCATGGTGTGCGAAAAAGTGCCGCTCAGAGGTAAAACAACCCAACCTATATTCGTAAAATGAAAAAGTGGCGTTTTCTCACCACATAGGATCGATAGGTAAGTCAGTGTAAATTCCTTGACATGGGCCACCTAGATAAGACAGGGCCCTGATAACTGTCCTGTCCTATTTGTCCTAATCTATAATATCCTAATATTTCACCAATGCCTATCGAACATAAAAGAATTTTTAATTTATCTCTATGAAAAAAAGTTGAATGTCTGTAGACAGACGTCAAAGTGAAAACATTAGATCCTGTTTTTTTTGAAAACGAACTAAAAATAAGAAAAACAATGGAAAATTATTACGGTAATTTTCATTACCCCACAACTCAGTTCAATTTGCCTGAAAACTGCGAAATCAAATAGACCCAAGGCGCATTTAAAAATGGAATGCACAGTGCAGAGATCTGAAACCCCATACGCACTCATCACTAACATGAACAGTTTTCCAGCTTTATTTCAATATTAAGAAGTTTCCCCTACAAGTCTGGCAAACTATATTACACATTTAACAGGCTTTTATAAATGTAGTTAGAGCCCTGAGCAGCTATCGCTATTCGCATCCGCAAAGTCTTAGCCGCACCAGCACATATTGCCTACTTAATAACCGTCGATATTTTGCAAATGTTTGAATCCGATGTATGTTTGCGAATAAAAGAAATTAGTCTAATGGTTTATTAATGAATAATTAATAACTGAAAAAATATACTGTAAAAACTAAAAAGCCTTTTGTTCGTAAACAAATTGTTTTACTAAATTTAAACAAAAATCTACTTAATTCCAACTTTGCAATTCTTTTGAATTTTTTTCTTTTAAATACAATTATCTGTGATTATGGGAAGACTCCTTTTTTATTGCCCAGTAACTTTCCTCTAAATCGTGAAATTTTCATTCGACTGATAATTAATTCCTGTTTTCTATTAACACTCCACTAATTTTTTGAATTTATATTCTACTTTGCCAGCAAAAAGATCCGCTTCTTTCACATAGGATGTCTTTTTAACTTGTGGCTTTATCCCAATGGAATCTTTTCAGGGTGAATATCATCATTAAATTTTTAAATCGGGTTTCTTTTAACATTATCTCAAGTAGATTTTTCACTCATGTCAGCTATCCGAGTTAACATTAAATTTTTTTATCAGCTTTCCTCGTTAAGGTTAATCTTTTTTCCGCCGAGAGCTTTTAAATGCGGATATCAGTGGATAAAATCGCGATACATCAGCGCAGGGCTTTATTTATAGTAATATCATGTCATTTTTTTGCATGTGCATAAATTATTCGACTTCTTTTTCCTGAAACTGGTTGATACACTGGTTGAAACTGTCCCATACACAGGCAATGAGACGCACTTTCTCATACTCATTGTTGACGGACCCTAACACTCTTCATCTTTAAACCGATCGTCTATTGTAGGGGTTCTCAACGAGGGAAAATTTTTTGGGGTACGCCGTGAGCTCAAAAGTCGCTAGATCTAGTAAAGTAAAAATAACCATTGCTATACTATACCTATAGTTTTATTTATCTAGACAAGGGGTACGCCAGTTACATACACATTTCCAGGGGGTGCGTGAAGCATAAAAGGTTGAGAACCACTGGTCTATTGCAATAGACCACGCCACACATCTGGACCTAAGATAGGTTTACTACTAAAACATGAGAAGCGATGAATGTTTTTTTAGTTAGAACTTTTAAGAATTTAGGTAGGAATGACAACACAGAATAAATCGAAAACAAATGCGTCGCATTTGCAATAATTAAATCCCATCCTTTGCACGTTATGTTTCTGAAATTCTGACAAATCGCAATGGGGTGAGAAAAAGTTGGATACTGAAAATTTCTTTATTATCCGTGGTCTGACTCTGTGACTAATGACGACTTTAGAGAAGTCGTCAATCACTTTGGACAACACCTCGTGTACGACAAAGAGGTTAACCTACATTGGCTGCGTTTCTTACATTGCAGACGGTAAATTATGAAACAAGATTATGAATGCATCTGAAGGTGTGTGGGTGAGAAGTCGGCCATAAATGATGTGGTTTGGCAACATACAGCTACCCCAGCTTTCAATAGAATGCCTAATACTCTGCTACGAACAGATAGGGGTGTGGCAATTATGTATATGATTGGGCTCTACAACTTTTTATAGTCTGCGAACTTTGATTTCATTTATAACTTAAATTGCCACTTTCCATCATTGTAATGAACACCGGTTCTCTCTCAAACGTTGAAGTTTGGATTTGGTGATAATTATTCATTACTAAATATATGAAACATGCTGGGCAGTGTATTAGTATCAATTTTAAGTTTAGGTACTTAACAGTTTATCAAAATTAATGATTAAAAATAATAAAATAAATAAATACCCCCTCAAGCAGCTGCTTGCCACAGAGGTCTGACAGGAGCCTGTCAGTTTATATGCCACAGTAGAAGGTCTGAGAGGATGGCAGGACCTCAGCAGAAAAACGACACGTACATCCAGGCCTTATCCGGGGCTCGAACCCAGGTCCCGTAGATACTAAACCTAAATTAATGGTTATTTGTTGAAATTTTTCACACAATGTTAGTATTGTTACGACAGAAGGAATCTGGCAACCGAAAGCAAAAAGTTTCAGCCAACGAATAAGAACGTTGGGAGAATTTGGAGAAGAAGAGTGGAGCGTTAACGGTCGTTTTTGTATTGTAACGGTCGTTGTGTTGGAACGGTCGGTGAGTTCGAAAATGGACGGTGAGCTGTTCTGAGACAGTGCGCGTAAGTATCAAGAAGTAACTTGATGTGTTGTGTATACGCGGAAGGATAAAAGTGGGATCTTTTATCGTTAAGTATCAAGAAGTAACTTGATGTGTTGTGTATACGCGGAAGTATAAAAGTGGGGACTTTTATGGCTAACTTCGAATGTCTACACGGACTGTCTTTTTGTTCGGCTAGTGTGTGAACAGTTATTAGCACAGGACGAGAATTGGTTTACGAGTGAAGATCTTCGGGTGACCTGGTAAATCAAGTAAAAGGTAGTATTTAGTAAAATACACAGAGCTGATATTGTGTGCTCTACGCAGGAAGATTGATGATTTGTGCATGTTAGTAGTTGATTGGTTAATAAGATACTTCATCCATATTTCCTTTGTAACAATTTACCTTGTATTGAATTTGGTTTTGAAATATAGCTTTTAATACTCACGCTCAGTGGCTATCCATTTTTGTGATCCGCAACATTTGGTGTCAGGAGTGGGATAATTTATTGAATGCCGTTAACTAGAAGTATGGATGAATTAGTAAAGTTGATAAATAGCTTGAAAGCCGATATGGCTACACAAATGAATGACATTAAAAATCAAAATAATGACTTGAAAGCCGATATGGCTACACAAATGAATGACATTAAAAGTCAAAATAATGACTTGAAAGCCGATATGGCTACACAGATGAATGACATTAAAAGTCAAAGTAATGACTTGAAAGCCGAAATGGCCGCACAAAATAATGAGTTGAGAACGGAGATAGTTTCTCAAAAAGATGATTTGAAAGCCGAAATAGCGGCACAAAATACTGAGATGAGAGCTGAAGTGGCTTCTCAAATTGATAAGATTTCTGATAAGTGTAAGGACATTATGACCGAACTAAATAGTGTAAAAGATGATCTTGATAGTGTTAAGTTAGATTATAAACATGAAATTGAAATTGTAAAAACTGATTGTGAACGCCAGTTTCAGATTTTGAGAAATGAAATGTTACCTTCTGCCTGTGATAATAATAATTCTAGTGGAAATAATGTTATTACACATATCGCTAAAAATACAACTAAACCTTCTACATATGATGGTCAATCATCTTGGACAGTATTTAAAACACAATTCGAAGTTATCGCTACAGCCAATGAGTGGAATGAATTCCAAAAGGCCAGTTTTCTTGCAGCTTCCTTAAGAAATTCTGCTGCGGAAGTTTTGCAGTCTGTTCCAGAAGAAAAACGACTTGATTATCAAAGTCTAGTTTCTGCATTAGAACTAAGGTTTGGTGATAGTTATTTAAAACAATATTACGTGACTCAATTTAAACATCGCATGCAGAAAAATGGTGAAACTTTGCAAGAGCTTGCTAGTGATATTGAGCGTCTAGCTAGATTGGCTTATAGTAACTGTCCACCAGAAATTCAAGATAATTTAGCTCAATTACAATTTATTGATGCTATTGCTGACCCTGACACTCAGCAATCTCTGAGGATGTTGGAAGGTGAATCCTTAAAGTCAGCTGTGGTACATGCTATGAAATACGAGTGCTCCAGGCTTTCCTCCCGAGCGAACAAACGTGCAGTGAGATTTGTGAGTGCAGAAGAAACTGCAGAAAAGGATAATGAAATGAAAGAACTAACCAAAGCCATACTATCCGTTTTGAAAGATATAAAAGGTTCTTCAAAACCTACAACAGACCTCCAGTGTTGGAATTGTGGCAAGACCGGACACATTCGTACCAACTGCACTAGGAAACGAATGAGGAGTCCAAGTCCATCAACTAGACAACAAGATCAGGGAAACAGAAAATTAGTCAATCTTGCGAGGCAAAGGCTGGTTGTTGATTGGTTGGCCCCAGGGGAAGTCGCCCACGTTTCAACATTACATGGCGATAATAATGGATTAGTAGCTGATGGAGCCATAAATGGAATGCCTTGCCGTATGATAGTCGACACTGGTGCAAATGTAACTTTACTCAGAACGGATATAATAAAGAAAATAATACCTCACCCAAACTTGAATACTACACAGTCTAGAATAAGCCTACAAACGGCCACTGGAGATCGTGCAAAAGTTCATGGAAAAATAGAACTTAATATTCGAGTTGGTAGCTGTCTGGTTCGCCATCCTGTTTACATCGCTGACATCTACGACGAATGCATATTAGGCCTTGATTTTCTTAAGAAACATGGATTCAACATTAGACCCAGTGATAACCTACTCATCTATGAGACAGAAGAGATTCCTCTGCTTAGCCGGACGTCTGATTCTTTATCAAGCGTAACTCCAATATTAGTGACGGAAGACACAGAGATCCCAGCACAAAGTGAAGTTATAGTCCGTGGACATCGGGCGGAGACTTCTGGGGCCTTCCGATTGGCAGTTACTGATGCCTCTGGTAAAGGAGCTTTGGCTCATAATATCCTGGTTGCAAGGACTTTAGTCAGAATAGATAAAGAACAGATCCCTATCAGAGTGATGAACTGTAACAAATCCAGCAGAATGTTAAAAAAAGGTGAGGAATTAGCAATATGTGAAGCTGTTACCTGTGTAACAAGTATAAATAAAATAGAAGTTACCGATTCACATCAAAATCATACAGACATCCCATCTCATCTTACTGAATTATGGAGAGAAACAAGACAAATGTTAACTGAAAACCAAGCTGTTAAGGCCGAGAACTTATTAAAAGAATTTTCTGACATTTTTTCTGCCACATCAAATGATTATGGTCGTACTAACCTGACAGAACATAAAATCAACACTGGTGATTCTCCTCCAGTCCATCTGCCGGCAAGAAGGCTTCCATTGGCAAAAAGAGAGGAGACGGAACAACTCATAAAGGACATGGAAGCTCAGGGCATTATAGAACCATCACAGAGTCCCTGGACATCACCAGTAGTTCTTGTCAAGAAAAAGGATGGATCTACACGATTTTGTGTAGATTATCGCAGATTAAATGACGTAACAAAGAAAGATTCCTTTCCTTTACCCAGGATTGACGATACACTAAACACTTTATCTGGGTCAGAATGGTTCTCAACATTAGATTTAAAGAGCGGCTATTGGCAAGTTGGTATACGTCCTGAAGACCGTGAGAAAACAGCTTTCAGTACAGGGAATGGACTTTGGCAGTTTAAGGTGATGCCATTTGGACTTTGTAATGCACCTGCCACATTTGAGCGACTAATGGAGTCAGTGCTCAAAGGTTTGTCTTTGGAGGTCTGCCTGGTTTACTTGGACGACATCATAGTTCTTGGAAGAACTTTTGAAGAACATTTGAGAAATCTTCGTCAAGTATTTGAAAAACTTAAGGCAGCCAAGTTAAAATTGGGACCGACAAAGTGTAAACTGTTCCAGCAAGAAGTTCATTACCTTGGTCATGTGATCACTACAGCAGGGATTAAGACTGATCCTAGTAAGATAGAAGCTGTAAGAGACTGGCCTCCACCACAAGATGTTCATCAACTTCGTAGTTTTATTGGACTTTGCACCTACTATAGAAGATTTGTCAAAGGTTTCTCCAACATCGCAAGGCCATTACATCGTCTGACAGAAGAGGGCCAGCGGTTTATGTGGACCACCGAATGCGATATAGCCTTTCAACAGCTAAAGAAAACTCTTTCCACAGCACCAGTGCTAGCGTACCCACAAACTGGAAAACAATTCGTGATAGATACTGACGCAAGTAACACAGGAGTTGGTGCTGTGCTTTCACAAGAACAAGACGGACAAGAGAGAGTTATTGCATACTTTAGTAAAACTTTATCCAAACCAGAGCGGAATTACTGTGTAACACGCAAAGAACTGTTAGCAATAGTAAAAGCAATAGAACATTTTCATCATTATCTCTATGGCCAGAAATTCCTTATACGTACTGATCATGCTGCACTTAGATGGTTATTAAACTTCAAAAACCCTGAAGGACAAATCGCTAGGTGGATACAACGGTTACAAGAATACGATTTCTCCATCGAACATCGAAGTGGTAAAATGCATAAGAATGCAGATGCTCTTTCCAGGCGCCCATGTATTGACAACTGTAAACATTGCTATAATGCAGAACTGAAATTTGAAACTAAAGAGATAATGCCCATAAGACAAATAGTATCGACACAAACAAACAGTGACGCCCCTAACATCTGGAATCCAATTGAAATCAGGAAGGCTCAACTAGATGATGAAGACATAAAACCAATATTAGAATTGATTGAAAAATCTGATGTAAGACCTAATTGGGAGCAAATCTCGAGGTATAGTCCAACTACTAAAAGTTACTGGGCACAGTGGGACTCCTTAAAAATGGAAGACGGAGTATTATACAGAAGATGGGAGAATCCCACTGGACGGCTGATCCGTTGGCAGATAATCCTTCCTCGATCCCGAGTGGAACTTGTGATGAAAGATGTACATGATAGTGCCACTGGAGGACACTTCGGTGTTAATAAGACATTAGCCAAAGCCAGGGAACGATTTCATTGGCTGAAAAGTAGGGCAGACGTTGAGAGATGGTGTAGGCAATGTGAAGCCTGTGCAGCAAAGAAAGGCCCTAAGACTAGGAGTCGGGGTAAGCTGCAGACGTATAACGTTGGTGCCCCTTTTGAAAGAATAGCCATTGATGTAATGGGTCCGTTTCCTAGAACTGATGATGGAAATCGATATTTATTAGTGGTAATGGATTATTTCACAAAGTGGCCTGAGGTATATCCCATCCAAGACCAGGAAGCAACAACAGTGGCTGAGATGATAGTTAATAACTTCATTAGTAGGTATGGAGTACCTTTACAACTCCACTCTGATCAAGGACGGAATTTTGAATCCAATGTGTTTAAAGGCATCTGTCAACTATTAGGCATTCAGAAAACCAGAACAACTCCCTTACACCCTCAGTCGGATGGTATGGTTGAAAGGTTCAATAGAACAATTGCTCAGCATTTAGCATTATTTGTGAACGACCACCAACGTGACTGGGATCGCCATGTACCACTCCTTTTGCTGGCATATAGAACGGCAGTGCATGAGACAACTGGACAGACACCTTCCATGATGATTTTTGGAAGAGAGTTACGTCTTCCCTGTGACCTTTTATATGGTCGGCCCGAAACAATGTCTGTGTCCACTCCACAATACGTACAAGAATTGCAACAACGACTAGAAGAAATCCATCACTCCGTTAGACATAACATCGACATAACAAGTGACAGAACCAAAACAAGATATGACAGTAAAATAAATGGAACTATTTTCAATCAAGGAGATCTTGTCTGGCTATACAGTCCACATAGAAAGAAAGGACTATCTCCAAAACTTCAGAAACCTTGGGAAGGTCCATATACAATAGTTAACAGGATTAATGACGTGGTATATCGCATTCGTCGACGTCCAGCTACAAAGTGCAAGGTGGTTCACGTGGATCGTTTGGCCCCGTTTCATCGAAGAACTGAAGAAACTTTGGAATCCAGAATTGTTCGGGACGAACAAGACCTAGGAAGGGGGCAGTGTTACGACAGAAGGAATCTGGCAACCGAAAGCAAAAAGTTTCAGCCAACGAATAAGAACGTTGGGAGAATTTGGAGAAGAAGAGTGGAGCGTTAACGGTCGTTTTTGTATTGTAACGGTCGTTGTGTTGGAACGGTCGGCGAGTTCGAAAATGGACGGTGAGCTGTTCTGAGACAGTGCGCGTAAGTATCAAGAAGTAACTTGATGTGTTGTGTATACACGGAAGGATAAAAGTGGGATCTTTTATCGTTAAGTATCAAGAAGTAACTTGATGTGTTGTGTATACGCGGAAGTATAAAAGTGGGGACTTTTATGGCTAACTTCGAATGTCTACACGGACTGTCTTTTTGTTCGGCTAGTGTGTGAACAGTTATTAGCACAGGACGAGAATTGGTTTACGAGTGAAGATCTTCGGGTGACCTGGTAAATCAAGTAAAAGGTAGTATTTAGTAAAATACACAGAGCTGATATTGTGTGCTCTACGCAGGAAGATTGATGATTTGTGCATGTTAGTAGTTGATTGGTTAATAAGATACTTCATCCATATTTCCTTTGTAACAATTTACCTTGTATTGAATTTGGTTTTGAAATATAGCTTTTAATACTCACGCTCAGTGGCTATCCATTTTTGTGATCCGCAACAGTATCATGAAATGAGGGATTCGTTTCTAATATCATTTCTGCCCTCCATAGAGTGGTGTTTTCACCTGTATTATTAGTGGATTAGGGTGAGAATAAACTTCCAAATTTTTCTTCAAGCATTTCAAACAATTTTCAGGCCTTGTTCCTTTTAGTTTTCCTAAAGACATTTAACATGGTATACCAATAGGGAGCTTATAATTTTCCATGGCAAACAACCAATAAGACGCTAAAATGAAGATAGAATTTGGATGCAGGCTTTGACGAAAAGAGTAAACTAAAAAAAAATTTTTCTTGTCGGAGAAACGAAACTTTGGCAGCAGTCAAGAATAAACACCTGTTATGGTTTTCTAATATTTAAATTACACTTTCTTCTATCATACAGTTCATCATTTCGCAAAGTGTGGCCCGCAGTCCGGTAGCAATCCTTAAAAAAATATACAAACAATTCTATTATTATCGCGCAACATTCATGAACGAGGCAAGATATGTCAAGTTCCCACCGCATGTTTCGCATTTTCTTTAAGTTATTTAAAACCCATAAAGTGCATACATAATACATGACTTATTGTTTAAATGATTAAATAAAAAGTGAAAATTCATTCTTTTTCATCTTTTTTTATATGCATTTCTATTTTTGGGCTGCAAAAAAACCTTTCCCCAGCTATATAAAGTTCGAGAAACACTTGTATAGTTAATACCTTTCTGTGTGAAAGAATTTAATCTTTTTAAGTTGTGTGCCATGGAGGGGAGGCATTTTTATTGTAAAAAAAGGGAATGGGAGTGCCAATAAAAAAGAAACTGCCAAGTTACAGAAGAAACAAAAAAAAAAACTTATATAAATTTTTTTAACAGTTTGTATCGAATAGTGACAACACTTTTAAAAACAAATCATTGAAAATATTCCTTTCCGTTGAAACTAACGAGTCAAATAAAGCACATGTTGAATCGAAATTTGCAACAGCATGTCCTCAAAGACTATACTTAATCGGTTGGCTTTTTATCTTTCATATTTTCCGTTTTGGCATAAGGTTCGTGAACTGAAACATTTCCTGCATTTACTGCATTGATTTGTAGATGTCCAAACCAGAATTGACAATCGTTCCAACAAGACTCAAGGCCATTGGTGCGTCACTATGTGAACAACAATGTCCAAGGTTAACCGCATCACTAGCTTTGATCGCAATAAACCATAATCAAAACCAACGGTTCACATATACGCATGTTTATCTTCCAGAAGGCAACTTTTGGATATTTCTTTTTATTGCTACATAACACGCCAACTGAAATATTGCAATTCAAAAGAGATCGTGCTGGCTAAGTTGTTAAACAAGTTTTCACCCATCACAACGAATAGCTGCTATTCGAGAAATATTATCTGCAACTACAAATAACGAAATAAGATATATAATAAATATGCTTAAAACTGCTTAATGCTACAAAGGAATGCGAATAATTTGTTATAAGAAAAAAATATTATACAGAGCATCTTCATCAGAGGTTCTCAAGATATTGTGCGCCAAAACATTACCATATTTCAACTTTACAATAATGGGAACAGTGGGCACATTTTATGCCTGTGTCGGATCATATACTGAGAAAAAACGTCTTTCACTAAGGAAAACAAGAGACTATGGTTAAACTTTGATATCAGACTTTGGTACCATAACAAAAAAAATTCACTCTATCTGTTGAGCAGTTAGTTTACTCCACAGGGAGAACGCTAACTCGTGTTTGAGTCTAGGATAAGTCATTAACATTTGCCGTCCTGTTCAGAGGTCTTGCCGTTCTCACAATTTTTTTTTTCTGTGGCGTATACTATAGTGGCAGGATTCTGTCAAACATCCGTGACCAGAGGCTGCCTGAGAAGTGGGGCGGGGGTGGCTCAGTCGGTAGCGCGCCAGCCTCGTAAACTGTAGTTCCCAGGTTAGAGTCCCAGCTGGGTCAGCGTTGAGGTTTATCTCCGCAAAACTCCCTACATTGCCCTCGGTTAGTAACGGACACTGATGGGCTTGGAAAACCAGTCGTCCGTCGGATGGGACGTACAGTCGTGGTTCCGTGTGCGTGAGAGCCATACCCTATGTACGTTAAAGAACACGCTGGATGGCCTTGACGGGAAGCTACCATCTGTCTCCCAACAGCTGTTCCAGGAGGTCCACTCCCCCAACTTTCTCTGAGCCTTCGGGGTCCTTGTGACCTGGCCATTTAGCCCAGTGTACAAAAAAAAGTTCCGTTCATAGGTAAAACACCCCAACCCAACAATATCATGTTTACATTTAAAAGAGCAGATAAGTGCACGGTGTTGAATATATGGCTTTATGGGGAGGCGAGATAGTATTGCGGATCATCGCTTCATCATTCTCGCCCTACCTCGGATTTATGTTTGGATGCTATCAGTTTTGAGATGTTAATAATTTGATAACGTTTATAACTTTATTTGTATATTAATGCCAAATAATAACATAAAAAGAACTCTGAAGGCTAAGGACCCCAGTGGACAAATTTAAAAAAATAACCTACCACTTCTTTCCGAAACATGATAGAATTCAACAGATAGGGTAAATATGTGGCGTGCAACAATGGTTTTGATTTCTCGATTCATCCCTTGCAAAAAAAAAAATTCTCCCGGAAATGCGGAGTAGGCTCAACCGTAGTAAATTGCTACACATATTTGAGAGCTCGAGTCTATTTGTGCAATGATGGATGGCCCTGTGACTGGGTGTTCAAGTGTCGCATACTGATTGTTCACTTGGGTCACTATTACTTTACAGTGAATAATTTTCTCTCAGAACACTTTGGGAAAATATGGTGGAACATTTTTATATAACGAGAGACATACTAAACGTTACTGAGAGAAAAAAAAATGATCTATTTGAATAATTCAAATGTCAACTGCGTTTTATTAGTCATAAACCTGGGGACGGCAAAATAGCATTATTTGGATCTCTTTGGTTCCAATTTTGTTAAGATTTGGTTAGTGGTTTTATGGTGCAAGAAAAAATAAGTTGTGTTGTTTTACCTCTGAGCGGCACTTTTTTGCACACCATGGGCTAAATGGCCAGGTCACAAGGACCCCGAAGGCTCAGAGAAGGTTGGGGGAGGGGACCCACTGGAACAGCTGTTGGGAGACAGATGGTAGCTTCCCGTCAAGGCCATCCAGCGTGTTCTTTAACGTGCACAGGGTATGGCTTTCCCGCACACGGAACCACGGCTTAACGTCCCATCCGACGGACGGCGGCCTTTCCAAGCCCATCGGTGTCCCCTACTGACCGTGGGCAGGGCGGGGAATTTTGCGGAGATAAATCTCAACGCTGACCCAGCTGGGACTCGAACCTGGGAAGAAAAAAAAAAAATAAGACCATAGTGCACTAAACAAGATAAAACTAACAGTACCCATAAACGAAGCTTAAAAAAAATCTAAAGATACTAAAAACCAACAACAACGATAAAAAACAATATCGCTGAAGTAGACACAAAGAACGCGTGGAAAGAAAAACGATTATAAAATAAACAATAGGAATCAAAAGATTAAATCCGATTAACCAGCATATTTTAATAATTCAGAAATTGGTGAAATTAATGCATCATCCGATAAAAGTTGTCCGACTATAAAGCAATCGAACGATAAATGGTAAAAGCTAAAATTATACATACTACATTCTACACCAGGTGTGCACAACTGCAACCCACTTAATAATTTTATCTAATTACTAAAATGAATAGTGTTTTAATAAGACGAAAATTTGAATAACATTATATAACTAGTTACAATGTCATGAAAGTCGAATGTTCAACAGCTCTTTCTAGCATCATTCCTATCCTTCACACACTGCTTCGACAAACCAACTTTAGCTTCATGTTAAAATGAACTTAATTATATGAATATTTATTTTTTATTATTTTGTTCTTATACATATCACGTTAAATGTAATAAACAAAGCTTTTTTTTTGTTCTTATTGCACACACCCCTTTCCTCCTTTTGCGGAGAGCCATACTTGTAATTTTCGCAAAAAGAATGTTACAGTTTTAGAACAGGTTTGATCTGTTTTTTTTTATGTTTGACAAATTTTGTGCAGAAAATGTGTTGCATGTCCTCTAAACAACTGAAAATTCCAATGAGGAAAGGGAATTGACACATTGTTAAGCACCGTGATTTTAAAAAAAAATATGCCTCATCCAAACAGTTAAAAGAATACGATTGGGGAATACTAAAATTCTCCACTTGGGGAATGCACTAACCAAAACGGGTTACGTTGTTTTACCTCTGAGTAGCACTTTTTTTTTGCACACAATGACATGGCCAGGTCACAAGGATCCCGTGTGCTCAAAGGAAGGACTTTTACCTCCCCCCTCCCCCAATAATAAATGCACAATTAAAGCAGAAATAACTATTACGTATAAGCAACAGAAAATAACTATTAGATTCAACACACCTCCTACTGGCATCACCTCCTCCATGAATCCTACTCTTGATTGAGCCCATCTGGGTTGGGTTGTTTTACCTCTGAGTGTTTTTTTTTTTACACTATGAGCTAAATGACCAAGTCATAAGAACTCCAAAGGCTCAGAGAAGGTTATGCGAATGGGACCACTGGACAGCTGTTAGGAGACAGATGGTAAGCCTCCTGCCAAGGCCATCCAGAGTGTTCTTTAACATGCACAGGGTATACATGTACATGGGACCACAGCTTAACGTCCCATCCGAAGGACGACGTCCTTTCCATGATCATCGGTGTACCTTACTGACCGAGAGCAGGGACGGGGAGTTTTGGAGAGATAAATCTCAACCCTGGGACTCGAACCTAGGGAACTGCAGATTACGAGCCTGGCGTACTATCGATTGCCCCCCCCCCCCGCCTCAACAAAAACGAATGAGTAATTCAATTATTCTTCGCACAAAAGGTTGCGAGTGGGATAAGGTATAAAGCCAAATTCATAGCTCTGTAACCTCTAGAAAATTATAGAAAAAAAAAAGTATCATTAGAGATATCTAGATTAAATCCATTTAAAATTTTGCTTGAGCATGGCGTCAAAATTCAGAGGAAGAAAATCCTCACTGTGATGATAATATTTAGAAAACCTGTTCCAGCAGGCATTACCTCCCAATGTTACCTCTAAACTACACTCTAAACAGCCTCCGATCTTGCTGATGCATTAAATAAGCTAGAGTAGCTTTTGGACTCATAACAAAAAAAATCACTTATACACACTATGCTTTAAAATAAACAATGACTCGACTAATAATCGCAAAACTAATATCGCTCGACTAAATAACACAATGACTCGACTAAATCGTTAGGATTAAAGAAGTGAGCCTGTTCCTATATTGAACAGTAAATTGATCCTTTTCTTTTTCTAAAAAGATGCTGCTCTCGTACTAATCTTGGAAATTTATCACGGTTCATTCTTTACAGATGCTATTTCCAGTTCTGCTGATAAATTTTATTTACTATAGTGTCATTCTTTAATAGATGTTACTATTAAAAATGATGAAAGTTTCAAAAACCTTATTTTTGCCCCTTCTATTTCTGCACGAGTGATGCTTTTGGATTTGATATTATGCAATGGTTTCATCTTATTTCATTAACCGGCTTTTTAATTCTATTTTTTCGTTTCACTTTTTAATAATATACGACATTTAGAGTAAGCACTTTTTCAGGGTCAGTAAAAGGAGATATCACAATTGTTAATTTTTCATTATTCGCCATTTTTATCTCTTCAGAGAAAATGAGATAATTTCTCTTTGTCGACTGTAGACATCGAACTTTTTTGTTTAAAGAAATAATTTTTTTTTGTGTGTTGGATAAGTATTGATGAAATATTACGATATGCAATATATGATGAAATATCTCGAAAGCTATAATTACGCCCTCTAGCGGTGGAAAAAGTTGATAATTCCAAAATTTCAAACGAATATTGCAAACGATGTATTTATACTAGAAATTTTGGTGGTGAAATGTAAAAGGTCACAAAGTTTCCATTGCCAACAATGATTTGACTCCTTAGACTCAGAGGGGGTGGGAAAAAACACCTTTTTGGTTGTAGCAGATAATTGTTTGTTTTTAGAATAAATGAAAAAATCTTTTTATGGTTAGATAAGAATTGATAAAATATTATGTTTCGCACTTTCGGAATGTTTCAAACACTATAATTGCGCTCTCTAACGGTGAAAATGTTTGAAAATTCCAAATTTTTCAAACGAATATTGCAACCATGTGTGAATGATAGAAATATGAAATTTTGGTGTTGGAATGTGAAACGCCATGAAGTTCAATTGGAAACAATGAAAATGATAATTAGAAAACTCTTTTTTACTTTGATTGGTACTAATGAAATATAATTCGCATTTTTCAAGCATTTAGTAGTTTTAATATATTTTAAATATTACAGATCACTGAAATGATGAAACGGTAGAGCTGATATAGAGTTTTTACAATAACATGTATAGAATAGATATTTGATAAATTAGTGGTAGTTTTTAAGAGATATTCTACTGACAGTAATAATCTACTCACTTTTCTGAGAGAGGTGAGGGAAATGCAACTTTTTAGATTTAAAATACCAATACTTTTAAGTTGTATAATTACTGATTGAATTTTTCCCATCATCCGCTAGCTCAAATTAAAACTTTTAAGGACTGAAACAATAGGGAAAGGAAAAACTTTTCTCTTTGAAAACGAGATTCTCATATGCGCCAGAGGCGATATACGCCTTCTAGTTTTCTAAACAACCAGTGCGAATTGACTGGTTGATACAATTGATGTTATGCGATCTTAATTTAGAATTTATATCCATTTGTTTACTCTTTTTTTCTTCTTTTTCATAATACTGATCATTCTCTTTTGATCTACTACTTGTATTTATTTTTTGACAAGTTAGATTTTATTTTTTGAGAATTTTGATATATTTCGGGACAATTTTTCAGTTTTCCATATAATTTAATTCCAACATTGTGATTTCATCAGTTCTAACCTTCAAGATAAAGGAAGACCAATTACTATTATCATCAAGTTTCAACATTTAATTGGGTATGGGTAGCAAAACTAAAGTACTTAGGGTTTTACATTACCTAAATTCTGCCTTGGATACAACTATCTCCGTAAAATTCCCCGCCCTGCCCACGGTCAGTAGGGGACACCGATGGGCTTGGAAAGGCCGCCGTCCGTCGGATGGGACGTTAAGCCGTGACTCCCGTGTGCGGGAGAGCCATACCCTGTGCACGTTAAAGAACACACTGAATGACCTTGACGGGAGGCTACCATCTGTCTCCCAACAGCTGTTCCAGTGGGTCCCCTCCCCCAACCTTCTCTGAGCCTTCGGGGTCCATGTGACCTGGCCATTTAGCCCATGGTGTGCAAAAAAGTGCCGCTCAGAGGTAAAACAACCCAACCCAAGGATACAACTAATGATGTATATAGGGGGTCAAGATCTCCCCTGAAATCCAAACTAGGCGTCTTTGTATAATTTTAGCCCCATGTTATATGGCTGAAAGTAAATAACTATAAAATTTATTCCACATAGAACATCATTTCAGCTTTTACTTCCAATGGAGTGTTTTGGTAATTGGGAAACCCTAAAGCCTTTTTCTCGCACCCTCCCCCCTATACCCGAATCTACATATTGGACACAGTAGGTACAGCATATCCTTTGCACCCACAGAAGCTGTCCTTCGATTCGATGTGATGTTGTCATAACTGGAATATAGGATAGCCATACTCTATGCTCATTAAAGAACACATTGAATGGCCTTGGACATCCATCTGTCTCTTAATAGCTGTCCAGTGAAACCCTTTACTCAATTCCCAGTTTTTAGGGGTCATTGTGACCGGTCATTTAGTCTTTGTATGTGTGCATGCAGATATCAAATAACCGAAAACTACACTTATATATATTTTTTTTAGGGTGGGGGGGGGGGGGAGAACTATTAGTTCGTCTTGCTGCAGAAATGAGAAAATTATGAGTAGGGTCCTAAAAAATCCCCGAGTATTGTTAGTGTAACTTCTTTCAACAGCGCCAATAACATAATCTCTTGAAAAAGCTTATTAAAAAGTCTTGCCTTACAGTATTTTCTTCATCCAGGGTTAGTTGTTTACCTCTGAGTGGCACTTTTTTGCACACAGTGGGCTAAATGGCCAGGTCACAAGGTCCCCGAAAACTCAGAATGTTGGGGGAGGAGACCCACTGGAAAAGCTATTGGGAAATAGATGGTAGACTCCCATCAAGGCCATCCAGTGTATTCTTTAATGTGCACAGAGTATGGCTCCCTTGCCCATGGAGCCCATGGCATTTCATCCCATCCAACAGTTGGTAGCTTTTCCAAGCTCATTGGTGTCTCCCTATTGACAGTGGGCAGGGACTTTTACGGGGATAAATCTCAACACTGACTCAGCTGAGACTCGAACCTGAGAACTGCAGATTACGAGCTTGGCACACTACCGAATGAGCCACCCCCACCTCCCTACATCCAGGACTGACATATAAAAACAAATTATTTTGACAATGTATTTTCTGATTCTTATTAACTGTTAATAATTAATGGAATGTTAAAAAATTAATTAATAATTGCTTAATGGCACTGCAAATTTTTAAGAAAAATTTAATGATTTTTACTCTTTTCAATGAAGTTTTTATCTCCACTGACATTGTTAAAGTAATCAGCAGTGTGGGAAGTGTGAAAAACCATATATTTTAAAACATCAATTAACAACCATCAGGGTTATGAACCAAATAATGCATTTGATCTCTATATATTAACAAGTTGTACATCACAATAGGAAATAACCACTTATATTTCAAATTACACAAATCATGATCGCTTGGCTCAAATAATAATAGAAAGAAATTGGCACTAATAATTTACGTAATAATAAATAATAATAATAATTACGTAACTAAGAAGATTTGCATTAGAATTATGGAAAAAATTATTGATGTTTATAATAAAATTGTGTTTTTGAATTTTACCTCCCCCTCCAATAATAAATGCACAACACTTAAAAGAGAATATAACTATTAGGTATAAGCAATGAGTGTGATTCAACTGCGTCACCTCCTACGTGTATCCTATTCTTGATTGAACTTATCTGGGTCGGTTGGTTTTACATCTGAGTGTTTTTTTTTTACACTATGGGCTAAATGGCCAAGTCATTAAAACTCCAAAGGCTCAGAGAAGGCTGTGAGAATGAGACCCACTAGACAGATCTTAAGAGACAAAATGTAACTTCCCATCAAGCCATCCAGCATTTAACATGCACAGGGCATAGCTTTCCTGCAGATAGGGCCAAAACTTAATAACCCATCTGACAAACATCAATCTTTCCAAACCCACTGGTATCCCCTTTTTGACCAAGAGCAGGGAGAGAGTTTATCAGAGATAAATCTCAATACTGGAACAGGTAGGACTCAAACCTGGGAATTACAGATTACAAATCCTACATTCTACTGATTAAGGCAACCCCTACCCCATATCTAATTTGTAATGCATAAAAAAAATTTAGATTAAAATCCCAATGAAAGTTCTCATCATTTTTCTCATTTGACTTCATTGAGGTCTCATCTCTCTTGCAGGTCTTCTCCATAACAGTTGAGACTTATAGGATCCCATCAGACCTCTTGGTAAGTGGCTGTTTGAATTTATTTTTTTGCTTCATTTGTCAATGCTGAAGAATTTAAACTGTAACTTCTAAATATGTGATTTAGTGAGCTTTCCATTGAAGATTTTTTATCAAAACCTTTGAAATGCATAACTATGTTAGTTTAATAAATGTTATTAATCTCAGAAGCATATCTGTGTCATATGTGACTGCTAAGAATACTGCAAGGTGTATTATGCCATAAATCATCTACAAGTAATGCCACCATATTTAGCTCATCTACTAGCAACACTAAGCTAATCAACAATTAGTAATGGTTCCAGAGATATATGATGTATTGAACTCAATTGTAAGATGTCCTTCAGGTTCAATGCATGTCAAAACAAGCAATGTCAAAACAAGCAATTTTGAAAGTCACACTATGAAGAATATCATAATTCATTGCTGTAAGAGTATGATAATTACTTGACTATAATATGCTAGAGTTGTCCCAGTGGCTAGTATGCTTGACTACTGATCAAAGGAACCTTAGTTCAAACCCCAGGTAAGGCATGGATGTTTGTGTTGTTTTTCCACTGAAGCTCGTCTTCCTCACAGACCTTCTCCATGACATAATAAACTGACACACCTCGTTTGCAAGAGCCTGCTTGAGGGGATACTTACTTTTCATAATGTGTTATCAAATCATTAAAAATGTTTTCCTATCAGATATAATGTCCACTACTTTAAATTGTTATATGTTATTCAAAAGCAAACAGCTATTTTTATGGCCTTAAAAAATTTGTAGGAAGGCATCTTTATAAAAACAAAATATAGAGTATTATAGTTGTTGGATCACTATAATTCCCACCTATCTGTAAGTAGAGTGAATAGTTGTTATGCCCCGTCACTTCATTGTGATTCAAATTTTAAGTATAAATCTGCTGAGTTTTATTATACTTAAAATTTAAACTTTCATGTTTTCAATACTCAACATTCACTTTTTCACTTGCTATGCTGAAAAAATTATGAGGGCTGTTTCTACATGGGGTACTGGACAGCCAAAAATAAAAAAAATATCCCCTTCAGCAGCAGCTTGCCACAGAGGTCTGACAGTAGCCTGTCAGTTTATACACCATAGTAGGTGTGTGACGATGTAAGACTTCAGCAGGAAAACAACACAAACATCCATGCCTTACCCATGGCTCAAACAGGTCCCTTTGATCAGTAGCCAAGCACACTAACCACTCAGCCACAGGACTTCATACTGAATGTTACTTTGGAATACTGCATCCCAAAGTAATAATTATAATTAAATTAAATATAAAATCACTAATAAATCTGTATGTAATTAAATTACTATATAACATCTTTTCTGTTATTTTTATATTCTTTTCGTTGTTCTCATGGGAGGTACCAAAACATTTTCTTCATATGTGGCCAAATGGTTAGAAAAAAACCCTTCTTGGATATGACACATTACAACAAGCATTTTAAAGTCAAAAAAATCCTATACCAAAAATGTAGTCAAAGAGTGGGTGAATGAAATCCACTTCTTTATGAAATTTTTAAATAAATCATTTCCATTTACACCAACAAAAATGTTCAAAAAATTCTTAACCAGCACCACCCCCTTTGCAAAAATCTGAAAACACTACTGACACCTTCAATTACTAAAGAATTTATTTGTGACAATCTGAAATGCACACAGGGATCAGTAAGATATCAAGTTGCAGTCACTCCCAGATTAAATAGAAAGAAAAACAATAAAGAAAAATGGCATATTTTACTTGCAACTGCCCATAAATTGATTTGATTGATGCAGAATAGAAATCATTCTTAAATATTAATTTAGAGTAACTGAAAACAGTGCTACATTTGCTAATGACTGCTCATATGTAAATTCCACATGAGAATGTGAAAATACTTGATACTATATTTATCACATTATGCAATATATATTGTGATGATTGCCCCTGATAATCTAAAATGAAGGATATAAAATAATATAAAGTTTCAGAGAGCATTAGTAATTTTGCAAAGTTATATATTCTCATCTCACATATGTAGTGGTTTCTAAAGTTTGCTCATTTATTCAGTGTAAATCATGATGTATAATGACCTAGCTTTTGTATTATTCACATTTTCATCATCCATATACAGAGAAAATTAAATCTTTTTACTATCATAATATCACATATACAGCAGATAATCTCTCATTAGTGGAGAGTTCAATTAATGATCAGTAACTCAGTGCTAAACACACTGACATGTTAGGTGATAGTGGGATTGGATACTCTCATTTAAACCCCATAGGGTAATAAGTGGGCATGCTAGTTCACAGTAATTTTTTTCTTGTGTTATATAGCAGGCTTTAGTGCACTTTTCATATCTATTGTAAACTTATTTATTATTATTAGACAGACAATTTGTAAAATTCTGGTTTATAATGTATATTTTTTTTATTTGCAACATATAAGACAGAGATGAATGTTAAAAACTACTAATTTGTACAGGCCTTCTCATACAAAGACAAGCCCACTAAGACTGACCACTGCCTCAGATAGATCCAACAGTGCAAACAACCTGTCAGGTTAGAACCTGGGACTCAGCAGCTGCAACGTTACTGTGAACCAACAGACTACCACTGTGACCAAGGTGACAATTTTATATGCACATTCTGTCATGCAAGTTTATTTCATTTACATTTATTATATATATATATGACGCAATACACTGTTAGAACTCTTTCACTGTCATATTTTAAAAACAACAGTATCAAAGCAGGAAAACAAATAAAAATTCACTTCCATAAAATCTTTAGTATTTTATTATTATCTTCAGTGTTTGTTTAACTTTTGTAAAAGAGTTTGAATACTTTTCTTAACTTCTTCAATACTATCCTCAAAATCCAAGAAACCAACTACCAACATGTTGCTCAATGTTGTTAGAACAACTAAGGGTAGTTTCAGAACCTTGTCAAAAGATAGTAAAATTCCAGTGATTATTCAAAAACATGTCTTAAATAATTACAACATACATATATTTAAAAATTTATTTCAAACAGGGAAAAATTACACATAAGTATCTATAAAAGAAATTCAGTTTCTCCTTTTTATCTTTACCATTATTTCTGTTATTAATTTTTATTATTACAGTAATAAAATCCTAGGTATCAAAGGATTGCCAGTTTACTCTACTATTTTAGATTTGCTAGTAGTCCCATCACTGAGGAAGTGGCAATAGCAATTAAATATAGCTATTCCTTACATTTCATCCACCTACATAATACCTTTTCACAATTAAATGATTGATGTTTTAATGAACATTTTCACATAAAGTGCACTATCCTCACTATAGTTTTGACTACTTTGCTGAGAAACTACTACTTAGAATGTATTGTGGCTATTTACCTGCACAGAGAAATATATTATTGCTGTTTGAAGGAATAATTATTTCATTGTGTATCTGCTATTTAATTATTCTTGCATTATTAATGCTTTAGCATGAGTGACTTCCTAATTCACATCTTATTTAGAACAATATTGGATAAAGTTACCTCTTCTGATCATAGATGGCACTATGAGTAGCAAAATTGGGATGATTTATAAATTGCATTAGTGAATAAATGATGGAGCTGATGCTAGTCTATTGATTAGAATACCCAGCATGTAACTGAAAGACATAGTTTTGCTGATTTCTAAACTTGAACCTATTTTTATTTCAAAAGTATTTCTTGAATTATGTATGTATTTTAATTAGGCCTTCTTTGACAAGCATAACTTTTTAAGGAAACTTGCTGATGCATATGTATCTAAAGACATTCAGGTAGGGTTGTTTTATCTCTGAATGGCACTTTTCCACACACAACGGGCAAAATGGCCAAGTAACAAGGACCCTGAAGGCTCAGAGAAGGTTGGGGAAGGGGACCTACTGGAACAGCTGTTGGGAGACAGCTAGTAGCCACACATCTAGGCCATCCAGCATGTTCTTTAATGTGCACAGGGTATGGATCTCCTGTACACAGGGACCATGGCTTTTCATCTCATCCAACAGATGGTGCCTTTCCAAGCCCATCAGTGTCCCCTATTGACCATGAGCAGGGCAGTGAGTTTTTCAGAGATAAATCTCAATGCCAACATAGCTAGGACTTGAACCTGGGAACTGCAGATTACGAACCTGGCATGCCACTGACTGAGTCACCCCTGCCCCACTAAAGACATTCAGACACATAAATAAAAACAAATATACAAAATATTCATATTAATAATATACTAGCACATACATACAAGCATTATAACACATATTTGTACACATGTAAATGTACTGTACTTGAAGACAACAAAAAAATTAAAGTATGAAATGAAACCAAGAACAACGCCTTTCCATTATTTTTGCTGAGACAACTTATCCTTGCAGTAAATGTTTCTGCATAAAATGCATTTTTCACAAATGCAACTCTAGTGTTATGTGAGGAATTACAGTATTTGTTTCTTTACACATTAACTGCATATAAATGATGTATGCAAAAGCTTCACTTTTTACTCCAATCTGTTTATTTCACTGAAAATATGATATTTTGTTAGAATTTACTTGATTACCTTCATTTAAAAGAAAATATAATTCCAAAAGCAGAGAACTAGACCTAGACCAAAATTAGCACATCAAGAAACCATGTTTCTTCAGACATTAAAAATGTGAAATATAGGATAAAAAATTTTTTAAAGTTTAATAAAATAACTCATGTGCTACTAAAATAGAAAACCTATCTGAAAGTAGTGTCATTTATTTTAAAAAGGGAGAGTACAATAAATAAATAATCATAACTGATCACGATTCCCCCAAGCTCCAAGTTATTTACTAAACATTCAAGATACTTTTTAAAATGCAGATATTTTATCTGGCCCATCAAAATATTCAGCACTTTTGTTGTAGACTACTATTATTCCAGTTTCAATATTTTTAAACTATATTACTTTTAATGTCTCAAAACGTAAACGAATTTTTTTAAAATTGTATCAACTTAGTTGTATTAATTCTGCTCTGTTAAAGGTTAAAATGTCACCATAGTTAATGAGGTTAATATTTAATGGAGAATTATGCCTCTGAAAACTTCTAAACTTTCATAACAAGGAAACTTTGTAAACAACCTAGAACATGTGTTTGATTTATATATTTTTCAAAAAAACATTAAGAGTAAAATAAGTTTTAAATCATAGGAAACTTACTTTTCCTTTTCGTAAAAGAAACGTTTTACGATCTTTTAAAACTATGAAATCAATCTTTGCATCATTTTTCACTAACTGTAGAGTTGCACCGCAAGGAGACCACGGGTATAATTTTTTTTCTACTCTCAATGCGCCAAAGAATGCGACGGAATTATGTTATTACCGCAAAATTGCAAGTTTTAATATCATGATTTAATAAATATATAATGCATGACATTCAACTTCCTAAATACCGCGCGAGTACACATGGCAAGAGCAAATAGCTGGATCAACAGTCTCTAGCATCTCAGCTTAATTTTTACATCTGACATATATGACATTTAATCTAAGTTCGACAGCGGTGCTAGCCGCAAAGAATGCTGATGCCATTCCTTATCTCTAAAAGTTAGCATTTTCAACGCCAGCAATGGCCTAACGGTTTTGATGCTTTGCTATAACGCGTCACAGGGTACTAAACAAGTAATAGGAAGATGACATCATAACTTTGAAGCCCATTGAATCCGATATGTTTAAGATGGTTCAGAGCATTGCGGTTCAAAGTGATTGTCACGTGAGGCGTTTTAAAAAGATTTTAATGACAGTTGAGGACATTTTTGCGGATTTTGTTACACTTTATTTAAAGCTTGAAATCATATTTTATGCAAAGATGGGTCATAATTGTTCTATTTATGGTTACCACTGAAAGATTCGAGAACGAAAAAAAAGTTTTTCATATATAAATTTTTCGTTCAAACTCTTTCGCTTATTAGTAAAGAATGATGTGATGTGTAACAGTAGGGACGTAGACAATGATAAATATTTGAATGACGAAAATCAAATAAAATGCGGAATTTAAGACATTATAAATTTTCTTTGTGTGGGAGTCACTTGTTGGTTTCTCAAAATCTGGAAAGAATAGTTGTTTTGAATCTTAGGCTTACGGCTGAAAACATTCCATTAGAGGATTAAGTAACGAATAAAATATATATACAGAGTATTAAATATACAGCTTATAATTAACTGTGTAAGAAAAATTCACTACACTAGAAATTTCATTTCAAATATTATAAATAGAGTGAAAGGTGTAATTACTTTCAAGCAGTTACATTATGTTCAAGAAAGTTAACCAACGTTATCTATTAAAATGAAAATATTTCATCATTCATATTTATTTTTATATTATGCAGTATTATTGTCCCAGTGATAGACAGGAACGTATTTAAACGTATAATAATGCAGTCCACCCTAACAGTGGAGGGAGGGGGGGACAGCATTATTATACACAGATTAAGTAGATATAGAATTCAATAAATACTTGAGTGGAAATTGAAAAGTTTCTAATATAGCATAAAACAGGAAAACGGTTTAATGACTTTGCCCCTGTCCCACTGTAATAACAAGTATTGTTATAGTGAAAGATAAAATCTCTTGTGTCTTCTAAGCGATATTAACGTTAATATTACTAGTGCCCTAACACTTTTTAATTTCTTATAGGGGGAAATACTCCTTTATTTGCCTTATCGTTTTACATCTCGACTTTATAGTCCCTAGCCATGATGTATACCTCAATGTGTATAACGGAGACACCATGTATCAATTTTTACTTGGTAATTTATATTAAAAATTCAGTAGTTAACGTAGATGATGGTCCCATGGCCGAGTGGTTAGCGAGCTTGGCAACTGATCAAAAGGATCTAAGTTCGAGCCCTGCATATAGTGCCTATAAGTAATATTGTGGCAATCGTCAATAGCCTAGATATTAAAAAGTGATCTAAATAATGGTCCCCTACCGACAGGGGGACTAGACGCATCATAACTTCGTATATGCTCAGTGAAAAGATATTGGTATAGTACAGTGTTACGCCAAATTACTCCGCCACAAGTAGTTCTAGATAGGAAAAAAAGTAGTTCTACATAAAAACTGATATCGCGAAACATTATGGGCATGATACTCTATAAGCAGCTAAAATGTTTCTTTAGTTTCCTCCAGAAATTTAAATATTAAGAATTAGCTTACATAATAAAAAATTGTTTAATTGGGGTGGCATCCTCACAAATCCCATTTGTACATCCATTTTTATTTGGTAAGTATAAAGTGAATAAAACTTTAATTTGTTTGATTTATTTTGCATAATTGATCGTTTATAGAAGTTTCAGAGCAGTTTTAAATTTCAGTGTTGCTATGTTTAACGTTATGAAAAGGAGAGAATTATGCAGTTTATATTTGCTCATATTTAACCTCCTGTAATGGACCTGTAAATGGTAGCTAAGCGTAAACTGGAAGGAGAGCTGTGCACCAATCCCTAGTGATGATGCACAGAACTGGCCAGGTCTAGCACCTAATGTCCGACCCCGCCTTCTCGTGGTGCAGGCCGTTAGTACCTTTCAAAAGAGATATTCTCTTTTGGAAGGGAACGGAAGGGGAGGGCTGCCAGTTCAGTATGGCCTACTGATCTGGTCATCTATGGCCACTTTTTTCTTTTATTGCAACCCTGCTGAGGAGTGGTCAACTTCACAGGGTTCTGGTGCTAACCATTTATACCTACTTGACTGGACTTGTTTATGGATTTGAGCTTGATTATTGATCCTGGACTTGCTGCACTGGTGGGCCTCTGTTGAGGGAGAGTCTGCCGCTGTGTTTTCTGTTTGCTTCTGGGTTGCCAGCTCTAAGTGAACAGAGGCATGGGATACCTTATATCAGCTGGTGGATAATCCTAATCAGAGGCCATCGCAGGTACCTGAACCTTACTTAGCTAGTTGGACATCGTCAAGCCTAAACTGGAGTAATGTGTCTCAGGCAGGTCATATGGCTCTTGAAAAGGTGGTGCCTAAAGTTCCTACCAGCACCGGTGACTTCAGCCTTTAGCAGAGGAGGAACAGGTCTTTGCCCCATGCCTGCGATCAAGGGGCTGTTTGATATTGTTGGCCCTACCAATCTCAATAAACATAATTTCTTTAAAAATCCTACTAATCATTTTCTCTCTGCAGTAACGTGGAACGTGAGGACATTACATAGAGATTATTCTCTTGATGTCCTCACGAAGGAATTCCAGCGTTATAACCTAGATATTCTAGGCTTGCAAGAGACCAGATGGACAGGTAAAGGTGAGATACTTAAAAATAACTTTAAATTTCTCTTTACAGGGAGGGAGGATGGAAAGCATCACCAAGGTGTGGGTCTGCTGCTCAGCAGACATGCTAGTGATGCTCTTCTAGGATATGAGTGCATTAATGCAAGGTTTCTTACAGCAAAATTTCAGACAAGCATTAAAGACTTGAATGTTATCTGCTGTTATGCCCCCACTCAGGATGCCGATGAGGAGAGAAGGATAGGTTTTACGGACAACTTCAGGATATTTTGAATTCCGTCAAGAAAGAAGATATTACCCTTGTTCTAGGTGACTTCAATGCCAAAGTTGGTACTGATTCTGACCTTTGGGGAGGAGTAATAGGCACTTTTGGTGTTGGTAGCTGCAATGGCAATGGACAACGAATCCTACAGCTAAGTAAACTCAATGGTTTCAGAATAACTAACGCATATTACAACACCGCGACATGCATAAATACACATGGGTTTCACCTGATGGGCTGCATAGGAATATGATTGATTATATATTAATTAACAGCAAATGGGCTAGTTCTGTTAGAAATACCAGGGCATATAGGGGAGCTGAAATTGGATCTGACCATTACCTTGTTAAAAGTGTCTTGCAACTTAAACTTAAAAAGTGTTGTGCTAGGGGTTAAAAAATTTACCTTTAATACCGAAGTTTTTGTATAGCTAAAGCTTACCATGATAAGTTACTTAGTCATTATGACAGTCATGGTTTGCTTAATACTGAAGTTGAGGAAGAATGGGGCCATTTTAAACAGGCTTTTTTGGAAACTAACAGTACTCTTTTAGGAAAAAAGGAGCAGAGGAGGCAGAATTATTTAAGTGATAAGGCACTTGAGCTTATTTCAGAAAGAAGGAACTGCAGGAATGTCCTTAATCAGTATCCTACTATTCCTAATAGGAAGGATTACAGAGAGCTTAATAAATGTGTAAAGGATCAGTTAGCTACTGATAAGAATCTTTGGCTTGATGGTTTGGCTGACAAAGCCGAGGAAGCAGTTAGACAGCACAACAGCAGAGAGCTGAACCAGATAGTTAATGTTTTGTGTGGTAGAAGACGGACAGGTATACAAGGATTGAAGGATAAACAAGGTAAGGTTATAAAAGGTGAGGATTCTGTCATGGCTAGGTGGGCTGAGCATTTCAGTGATGTTCTAAACAATGTGGTTAGTTCTACTCCCATTGTTTGTAAAGATGATAGATGCATTGACAGCTTTAATGTTGGCCCTATAACACAATCTGAAGTTATTTTGGCTATCTCTAAACTTAAACTTCATAAATCCCCAGGGGTAGATGAAATTACTACAGAAATGCTCAGAGCTGGGAATGTTTCGGTTACCACTTGGACGACTGAAATTTTGAATAACTTTTATGATAAAGGCATGGTTCCTAAAGATTTTACCAGATCTATTATTATCCCTATTTTCAAAAAAGGTGATCGCAGTTCTTGTAATAACTATAGGGGTATCAGCCTACTCTCTGTTCCAGGTAAAGTTCTTTCCATGATTGTGCTTAATAGAATTAAGAATCTGGTTGACAATCAATTGCGTGATGAGCAATGTGGATTCAGAAGTGGTAGGGGATGTGTGGATCAGATATTTTCACTTAGGCAGATTCTTGAGAAATGTTTAGAGTTTCAGAAACCTTTGGTTGCTAGCTTTGTTGATTTCAAAAAGGCTTTCGACTCTGTTGATCGTCATAATTTGTGGTTGATTGTGAGATCATATGGTATACCAGACAAGTTAGTTAACATAATGAAAGCTCTCTATAACAACACTGAGTCATGTGTGAGAGTTGGTAAGTCTTGTAGCAATTGGTTTAGCATTACGTCTGGTGTTCGACAAGGGTGCATCTTGTCTCCTTTTCTCTTTAGTTTGGTTGTTGATTATGTTATGCGAAATTCACTTCAAGGGAAAGATTTTGGCCTTAATTGGGTTGGAGATACGAAAATTTCTGATTTAGATTATGCTGATGATTTAGCCCTTTTGGCAAATGATGTTGATGAGATGAACTCTTTCATTCGAGCTGTTGATGAGACTGGTAGTAGAGTAGGTTTGGTTATAAACAGAGAGAAAACTAAAGTGATGAAAATTGGTCAGGCAGGTTGTGATTCAGTTAATCTGAATGGTTGCAGTCTTGAGCAGGTGTCACAGTTTAATTACCTTGGGAGCTATGTAACTGAACTGGTGATGTGCGGCATGAGATTAACAGACGAATAGGGATTGCTGCCGGGACTTTTTTTATGGAGAGTGTGGAGAAATAGGCGTATACACCTAAAGACTAAAATTAGACTGTATAATAGTTTGGTTCTTTCTAGGGTTAGTTATGGTAGTGAAACATGGACACTTTGTAAACAAGATAACAGGAGACTTGATGCTTTTGATTCCAGATGCTTGCGCAGTATCTTGGGTATTAGGTGGTTCAACTTTGTAACTAATGATGAGGTTAGGCAAAGGAGTCTGCAACCTCCTTTAAGTAGCATATTGTGCAGAGAGAGACTCCACTGGTTTGGCCATGTTGCCCGTATGGATAATTATAGATTGGCGAATAAGGTTATGAACAGTGTGCCTAGAGGCCTCAGAAGGAGGGGGAGACCTAGGATGCGGTGGGCAGACAATGTCAAACAGGACCTTGTTAGAATTGGTGTGCAGTGGCCAGATGCAGCAGATATAGCTCAGGACAGATATGCTTGGAGAATTAAGCTGCATGGTCTGGTTGGACCTCCGTAGCCCATGGCTGTTTGATGATGACGACGACGACGACGACGACGACGATGATGATGATGATGATGATGATGATGATGATGATGATGATGATGATGATGATGATGATGATGATGATGATGAACCTCACGTAACCTTTAATACAATTTCAAGTACAACTTGCTGAACACTGTGTCGCCGTAAGAAATTCAGCTCTCCATAGCTAAAATATAAAGCGACAAGGCATGATCGCGTCCATTGTACTTTTAACATAGTAAGGTGTGCTTTGCATGCGGCATCTTGAAGCGATAGGAACCGCTAGCGTAACGATTGCAACGAACAGTTTTAAAAGTATTTTTCTCAGTATAATAACTTTCTTTTGCACAGTGCACTTAAGACGAGAATTTTTAAAAGTAATATTTAGAATTTTAGATTTTACTCAAATATAAATAAATTAGTGAGGTTTTGTTTTTACGTTTAAGAACATTCAAGTCTAATATGCATTGTGGGTACGGTAAAGCTGTTATTGGTTCCTGCCAACTCCATGACCTATGTTCCAGTACTTAATGGTAATAAAATGTTGTGGCATTCAGCACGGGATGATAACAGCGTTTAACAATCTTTCATCCTTTCTTGGACCACTTTGTAAAAGGGGCCTCAGCCCCTTTATCATCTGGTCCAATCGCAAAATTCAATTTTGGGCACTGTAAGCAACGACTGGTGACACCAGTACCATAAAGTGCTGGTTATCTCCACATTTCGGCCATTAGGCTTAATGGCTCGCATGCCACCTAGATTCGTTGAAAAATGAAAAAAAAAGAAGCAAAGGGTAGCTGCTATGTCATAAAAAGTGTTTTAGAGTGGTGGGGAGTAGTTAAAATATCTTCCATAATGGAGGGTGAAATGTATAATGCTTTTTGTGGGACATGCTGTTAGTTGGTGTCAATAAGGTAGATTTTAGCGCTTGTGTTGCGTTACACAACGTAACATAACTACCTAGGAAATGGGATGGACTGTAGTTAAAGGTATGGGATTGAGATAGTTATAAATTTTTAATGATGTGGGAGAGCAGGGTCTGAGGTCTTGAATAGGGGTGGAAATTTGTGCCCTGTGGGGGCTAAGATAGAACTTTTATATTCTTTAAATCCTCTTGCATTGAAGGGAGTTAACTGTAGAAATGGAATTTTTAGGGGTGAGGGGGAGAGGGGCCTTTAATTCACTGCCCTTGAAATTTTAAAATATGCCATTAATTTAATGGGGATGTGAATTGAGGTATATGGAGGTAAGGAGATGGTTGTTAGCTAGTTAGATTAGCAATAATAATGAAGTGGAATGCAGTGAAGTAGACTCAAATGGGTCCAGTGCAAACTGTATTCTTTGCGAATTAAAAAATATTTGATACCATATTTTTTTTCCTTATTCTGAGGGGTAAGGGGGTTATGGGGATCTGTTTATGACCAATTGGTGTATTCAGAGTGGTGAAGTGGGGGTTGTGGGTTGAAAGGGGGTAATAAAAATTTGAATTAATCGATAGGTTAGAGCATTTTAATACAGAATAATCATGATACTAATAATTTGCAGTATTAAGAAAGAATAATCATGATACTAATAACTTGCATTCTTGTTTAGCTAATTACAACATTTTAAATTGCTTTTGCAATTTACAAGGATATCTACGCTATAAGACTTCTATTACAATTGGCGAATCCAAACGTTACATGTTAGAACATATGTTACATCACGTGTCATTCGAAGAGTTTACCAAAGAGCCAATCAAAACGATCACTTCAGCGCTCTGATACATAAAGAGGAATGCGATTTGTTTTGATCGAACGGCCATCAATTTTCTTCGTTTTAAAAACTCAAGTGTTCTTTAAGCTACTGCTCAAGTGTTCTCTAAATTTTACTAGTTCAGTTAAAATACTTAGGAATAATTTGCATTTGAATGGTAAAATCATTGCATAAATGCTTCTATGTTTAAAAGTCATTGAAAAGTGAAACGTTCATAGAGGGTAATGTTAACAAGGCAAGAATATCGTTCCCAGCGCCCTCTACTGGTATGGGATTTTAATAGGCGAATGCCACACTATACTTATAGGCACTATACCCTGGGTAAGGGATGGATATTCATGTATTCTTTCTACTGAGGTCTCAACTTTCTCTCAGTTCTTCTCTATGGTATATTTAATTGACAGGCTCCTGTCAGAACTCCGTGGGAGGAGCTGCTTGAGGAGGTATTTATTTTCATTAATTAAGGTAGGGTTTGAAAATAGTGTATATGGACACATCAGGATACAAAATGTATATATAAAATTTCATGTATTCGCAAAAATATTGCGTCAAGATTCGTGGTTTTATATTAGTTTAATATGTTTTTCCCAAGAGCATGTGTCACATTACAACACTTCCTGAATTTTGGAAAAATATTAAACTGTCCATTTTAAAATTCATTTTATTAAGTTGTATGAATAGCATCGCGTTTGGCGAATAAGGAATCTTCGTTTTCAAAGACAATGAAGTTTTTAATTTTTCAACCTTAGCACATTCCAAAGTGAAAATTAGAATTGATGGATGATTGGCAAAATGCAAGTAATATTTTATTGGTACCTGTAAAACACAAGAAGAATTTTTCCGTTTTCTTTTAAAATAAAATCTTGCACTTTACTTCCCTCCATGTGGATAAGGACTCAAATGGAGGATATTAACGTAAACCTTTTGATTCTCACAATATATCACCAAAATTTCATGCCCAGAAGAAATAGATTGTATCCAATACACATTTAAAATTTTGCCATTAGCAAAATGTTTGCACAGTTAGAAGCACTACTGAAGCTCTTGGAAGATTTTGAAAATGAGAATCCTAAAGCACTTCCCATCAAAAAAATTTGCTCACCCAGAATGAATGCTATCCGTAAAATACAAAGCTACATGGTATAAGGTAGTAGTGAAAGTAACAAATGATTACATTTGCAGCCTGTTTAGTGAGGTGGATATTAGGATGTATGTTAACAACACTACGAGGTGTGGCTGCCTTTCACGGCAATACAAACACTAATACAGTTGTGAAGTGAATCAAAAAAGTTCCTAATAATATCCTGCTCTGTGGTTCTCCAGATTTACTGCACCTATACTTGAAGATCCATCATCAGTTCTGTTTTCAGGCGTCTTTCATGACGTCACAGATGTCCTCAATCGGCGATAGATCCCTTGCAGACATTGTTGAGTAATGGGTGCAGTATAGTGCTGGAATGTGGCATTCGTCATGCTCTTCAGGAGAAGTAAGACCACAGTGTGGAGAACAGTATCAACATACTTCTGAGAAGTTAATTACCTTCGATGACTAATGAGAGTTGATCGACTGTCGTAAGAGATGGCGCCTAAGTTTGAAATTTTGTATAAGACGATCGTTTTGTTTTCGGGGGGGAGGGAGAGTTACTACCAGTAACTTTCTACTATTCCGTTTTGAGATGTATATGCCTATGTTTCAGCATTCTCAAAAGTGGGCGAAGTTTTTTACTTTTTGCATTTGATAACAGATTGAAAAACATTTTTACAAAAAAGTGTAGCAAAACGTTTCATAGCCCAATCAATTTTTTCTGTTTTTTAAATAAATGAATAGCCTTTTAAAACCTGCTCATAGATATGTTGAACAACTGTTGAAAATTTTGTGTAAATAGCTTTTGTATTTTTCGAGTTATAAGAAAACGTATTCACATTTCCTATTATAGGTATAAATAAATCATATTTATTAATTTTTTTTTTCATTTTGAGGAAATGGTGCAGTCGCTAATAGCTCTGTTGCATGCAAAATCAGCCCAAGTGTTGTCAACATGAATTCTTGGAAGGAATCTGTTCAGCAGGAACTATGGCTGGCCTGAAGATGCCTAATTTAAAGAAAAATACCACATAGGAATAGTTCCACTTCCTTTGGTAGCCACTGCCTTCAATAAGACAGTTAAAGAAAGTAATTTTTTACACTGCAAATAATAGCGTTTTAAACACTTGAAGATATATAATTTTAGAAAAAAATATCATTTTTTCATCATCTATTGCAGTGGTTCCTAACCTCTTACCCCCAGAGGACCACATTGAGGCCAAAATGACAGATCAGTTTCGCCGGCTTCAAGCTTCATTGCTTAGAATTTCAGTACATATTACACAATGAGGCAGCTGAACGTTTGAATCTTCAACATATGTGAAACCATACTTAATGTATTCTGAGCTGTACTTGCGGTTGGTTCGCAGCATTCCTACATTTTTGTCTAGTTGCTACACTCTCAACTTCAACACCACTCGAACCGGTTTCACATATTTCATTGTCATCAACATGTTTTCTTTTTAAAATATCCAACAGTTGACTTTGCTTACTCATTTTCAATGGAAGGGATAAAAAATAACATGTAAAAAAGAGTCCCTACTAAAACCATTCATAATAACTAAAGTCTACTCATTTGCAAGACGGATTAGATGGTAACAAACATTATCATGTGATAGATGTGTTGTCGTATTGCGATTGGTCTCCCCACTCTCACACATGCAGCAGTTCGCCTTTCGGTTTCCGTCAGCACTTTATCTTCTCTACGTTCAGTAGTCGGCAGCGGTGGTTGAGAATTAGAATAAGGATGAAAAATTTTATATTATTGGCACCGCAGTCACGGACCACAGGTTGAGAAACATTGATCTACTGAACCTATCGAGTAAATATTTTGCACTGCACATTCTCAGGCTACTTTTTTGCCTCTGTCAAAAATTAAAGCTCCTAATCCTATTTTCTATAGTGTTAGGCTGACCACAGACACACACCTCCTTTTCCTATTATGGATACAAGCCTTTTTGTGTTTAAATTAATGGATTCTTGGATTACAGGAATAAAGGTAATTTTAAACTCGAACTCGGGGGTTTTATCTGATGCAGAGACTCGTTCAATCAATGAATTATGAAAATGTGAGCAAAAAGAATTTGAGACCCTAAATCGCATTCTATTACAAACAAAAATTTGAATTTTTAACGCAACATAGGGTGGCAAAGGATAAACTCACATGAGAAATTTTGGATCAGTCAGTCAATGTATTTGGAGAATTACAGGAAGGATGGGTTGAAAAATGTTAAAAAAGAGTTAGACTTATCCTACAGTCATTAGTAGTTATTAAGTTTTCACCAATGATGAACCCAGTGGCGTTTTGCAGAACTGTCAAGAGTTAGATCAGTATGTCCTGAAGAAAAAGAATGGAAGAGAGGCATGGATGGATGTCAATATCCCGATGTCCAGGCGACCTTCTTGCGTATGTGGATATGAATTTTATTAATATAGATTAAAGTCGTAACAATGAAATAATAATGAACTGGTGAAAATTTCTCTATAATGCTTTATAAATACACTATGAATGCTGTCCAAATCCCATTTTGACGTTTCTCTGAAGTTGCTTTAGGTGCTGCTCCCATTGCTGTCTACTGTCTTAGTTGATTGACTTTACTCTGATTGAACTATAAGGTGGAGTGAGTACCATTGAAATCGTAGCGAATCTCGCCAGCCATTACTTTTCCATGATCTATATTATCCCTCTATATAATTTTTTTACTAAAAATAATATATAGTGATAAGAGAACTGAGGAGTCGAAGAAATCAATCAATGCCTTCAATGCCACTAGATTTCTGGCTGATCACTGCGACCCCTATGCCACCTTGAATGCGACATCGAATCTGAAACTTCCTCTTATTTCTGAGTTGTACTACCCGAAATAGCCCACTTCACCAATATTTATCTCTCCAGCACCGGTGTTTTGAGCGTGAAGGACCATTGCATCCAAAATTGAAAACATTGAAACATTTGAGGACCCATTGCATCCAAACTTTAGCATAATTTCTGACATCCAGAACTCCAAATAGCCCCAAGCATCAATTTTTAGCTCTCTAACACCGATAGATCGATATTTCCCACCAGCATCCAAAATTTCGCAACATTTCTGAGATCTACGACTTCTAGTGGTGCAGCCTGCTAGTTCCTTTCAAAAGAGATACTCCCTTGTGGAAGTGAACGTATGTGGAGGACTGACAGATTAGTGTGGTCTACTGATCCGGACAAGTATGGCTACTTTTTTTTCTACCCTGCTGAGGAGTGGTCAACCACACAGGGTCCTGGTGTTGACCATGTAAACCTACTGGACTGGAATAAGGCTCTGAGCCTGATTGTGGATCCTGAATTTGGTGCACTGGTAGGTTTCTGTGGAGGGAGGATCTTCCATTGTGTTTTTTGTTTGTTTGTGGGTTGACAGCCACAAGTGAATAGATTCACAGCATATGTTTTATCAGCTGGTGAATAATCCTCAGCAGAGGTCATCGCAGACACCTGAACTCTTGCTTGTACTGGCGTCGTCAATTTCTACATTGGAGGAAATCTTCCAGTCTAGATGGCTTCAGACTTTTAGTGGTGGGGGAAAGGTTCTTTGCCCCCATGTCTGCGATTAGGAGACTGTTTGATATTGTCGGCGTTCCCTCTCTCAATAAACATAGTTTCTTTAAACATCCCACTAACCATTTTCTCTCCATAGGTAGTTGGAATATGAGGACTCTGCATAGAGATAATTTTTTGATGTCCTCACACAAAATTCCACCTTTATTATTTAGATATTCTCAGCTTGCAAGAGACCTGATGGACAGATAAAGATGAGATTCATAAAAATAATCTTAAATTTCTCTATTCAGGCAGGAACGATAATAAGCATCACCAAGGCGTGTGTCTGCTTCTCAGCAGACACGCTAGTGATGCTCTTCTAGGATATGAGTGCATTAATGAAAGGTTTCTTACAGCAAAATTTCAGACGAGCATTAAAGACTTGAATGCTGTCTGCTGCTATGCCCCCACTGAGGAGGCCAATGAGAATGAGAAGGATAGGTTTTACGAACAACTTCAGGATAGTTTGAATTCTGTCAAGAAAGGAGATATTACCCTTGTTCTAGGTGACTTCAGTGCCAAAGTTGGTACTAACTCTGACCTTTGGGAAGGAGTGATAGACTCTTTTGGTATTGGTAGCTGCAATGGCAATGCGCAACGTCTCCAACAGGTAAGTAAAATTAATGGTTTGAGAATAACTAACACTTATTACAAACACCACGATATGCTTAAGTACACATGGGTTTTTACAGATGGGCTGCATAAGAATATCACAGATTATATATTAACTAACAGCAAATCTGTAAGAAATATCAGGTCATATAGGGGAGCTGAAATTGGATTTGACCATTATCTTGTTAAAAGTGTCTTCAAATTTAACGTAAGAAGTATTGTGCTAAGGTTAAAAAATATACCTTTAATTATGAAGCTCTGAAAGATCCAGTTATATATAAAGCTTATGATAGGTTACTTAGTCATTATGACAGTCATGGTTTGCTTACTACTGAAGTTGAGGAAGAATGGGACCATTTTAAACAGGCGTTTTTGGAAACTAACGGTACTCTTTTAGGGAAAAGGAGCAGAGGAAGCAGAATTATTTGAGTGATAAGGCACTTGAGCTATTTCAGAAAGAAAGAACTGCAGAAATGTCCTTAATCAATACCCTACTAGTCCTAATAGAAAGCGTTACAGAGAGCTTAATAAACGTGTAAAGGATCAGTTAGCTGCTGATAAGAATCTTTGGCTTGATGGCTTGGCTGACAAAGCCGAGGGGTAGAAAACAGACAGGTATACAGGGATTGAAGGATAAACGTGGTAAGGTTATAGAAGGTGAGGATTCTGTCATGGATATGTTTGCTGAGCATTTCAGTGATATTCTGAACAATGTGGTTAGTTCTACCCCCATTCTTTGTAATGATAACGTGTGCATTACTGTCTTTAATGTTGGTCCTATATCACAGTCTGGAGTTATTTTGGCTATTTTTAAACTTAAACTACATAAATCCCAGAGGTAGATGAAATTACTACGGAAATGCTTAGAGTTGGGAATGTTTCGGCTACCACATGGTTGACTGAAATTTTGAATATCTTTTATGATAAAGGCATGGTTCATAAGGATTTTACCAGAGCTATTATTATCTCTGTTTTAAGAAAGGTGATCACAGGTCTTGTGATAACTATAGGGGTATCAACCTACATTCTGTATCAGATAAACTTCAGTAGTGTAGTCGCACCATACCGTAATTGGTTACTTCCGGTCACGTGATATGACGCCACACTTCTGGTCACATGATTTGTTTATTAATATTCATAATTTATGTTTCATAACTGTTACATAACTCATTTCCGGTTCTCATTTCCTGTTACACAACTTTCGGTCACGCCCCGTTTTAAAAAAACTCCTCCGATATCGCGCTTCCGACCATGCCCCTTGTCAAAAAGTTTACGATTTTTCTTGATTACAGACCACCTGGTTGACCCACCTGTATTTTAAGCCCACTCTTTAAAGACCCCTTGGTTGACCCACCTGTATTTTTTAAGCCCCCTCCCCCCTGAAAAGTCCCCGATTTTCCTAACTCACGAATTTTTGTAATTTATTTTTGATGGCGCCATCTAGTGTGTACCATAAGTGCTATACTTTAGCAAGCAGTCTATTTTAACCGAAATTTTTCTAAGTCCCAATTTTTGACTTCCCCCTCATTAAAAAAAAACCCTTATCAAAAATCCCTCCCCTTTATTAAAAACCCTATCAAAACTGCCACACCCTCGTTAATTAATCCGTTATCAAAAGTTCCACCCCCTTTATCAAAAAACTCTTTTCGCGAATTTTTATTTCCTCGTAAATTAACACGAGATTTTTAGGTTTTATAAATCAACTCCCAAAATTTTTATACTTTAACGTGGTAATTGTTATCTAAAATTGAAAATTTTGTATTTGTTAACTTGCGAATTTTTATTTCATGTATTTATTTTTATTCCTTATTAATTAAACACTTATCAAACTGACATCCCCTTTATTAATACGCACACCCCCTCATTAAAAACCCTTATTAATATGCACACCCTTTATTAAACGTTTATCAAAAATTCCACTCCCCTCGGACGACTAACTTCTCAGAATGGCTGATGCAATCCTCAAAATAATTACAAAGTCTAATATTTTGTGACATCGATCTTCATATAATTCTGAGTTCTGTGACGTGCATTTCGCAACAAGCGTTCGTTACCTCACCCATACCGGGGGACCACGATTTACTAACAGATGGATTTACAAACTGAAAAGTCCTGCGAAATTAAAAAGTATTATTCCAAACGGGGAATCACAAGTCTCTGAATAATAATTCGTATTTTAATATCTACAAGCTTTAACACGCCATGCTTTAATCTTGCAGAGCGCAACATACGGGGTCAGGGTCGATTCTTATCGCTACATTGTCAAAGGGTGACTGACGAGTTCACCGATTGAACTTCAGATGCACGCTAGTTGCAATATTTGTTGCTGATAAGATCTGATGAAATTATTTCCTTAGTTAAAAATAGAAGCTAAGTAAATAATTCTGGTGCCGCTTTCGCTCCGTTTTCGACCTTTGTCGCGTGTTTACTTCGAACGTAATTTTTAGAAATAAACTTACCCATTCTGCGAACTAAATGAAATAGACCAAAAAATTATGTTTTCATCACACATCGTCTCCCTATCTCACGTCTCCTGAAGGACCACATTTTATTGACGAACGTCGCAATAGCAGAAAGAAATGCTTGAAAAGAAATAACTGTTTTCAAAAGTCCCGATTATCGAGCCCCACATTCTGCTGATGGCTGATTTTTCCCCACCTATCATCCTGCATTTTCACAGACCAAATTGATTTCATTGATGGCCGTCGCTACCAAAAGCATTATTTCAACAATCTGTAGAAAGTCCTACCATTTGCGAAACAGACCAACAAATAAACATTATTTTTCCAGATAAAGAAGTACACTCTTTGTTTAGGAATAATAATTATCAAAGTAATTTATTAGGAATAAACTTTCCCAGTCTGCGAACTAAATGAAACAGACCATAAATTTATATCTTTCTCTGACATTTTTATTCTCAACCACGTTTTATTGACCGACGGAAAAAAAGTTTACAAACTGAAAAGTCCTACAAAAAAAAAATTCCAAAGAGATTGCCAATAGGGTTATGGAGGGTGAGACGATTACACTCTTAGCTCTGAATAGCAATTATTATCGGAATTTATGTAGGGAAAACTATTTCTTGGGAATAAACATTTCCATACTACGTACCAGAAAGCCATGGCATCTGATTAATACCATTATTTATTCCAACACAGTTCAACCATGTGATATTTTGTAAAGGGGTAACGTATCCGAAATGCATGACTGTATCAGTCCACAAAAACTAAGATAGGTCTCTTAGAAAAGATGTAATCTACAAGCACAAAAAAGGGTTAATTTTGAAAAGGGTCCTTTTGTGGTCTACAGATAAGTTTCGGACATCATTCATGAGAGCCCTGGACCCCACCCCTCACACCTCAAGTTTCATGATATTTAGGGTTTCCGTGGCAAGAGTTCGTGTTTGGCGATGTAAACCACCCGTCGTTATCCCAGCAAACCCGATAAAAAATATCTTTCACACCTGCATAGCTGCTCTTGGGAGGAGAAGAAGCAGAGAGGGGATCAAAAGAGGGCAACTCTTCTCTATCGCTTTCTGATGCCCCTTTACAGAAATTTCTCCTGCACTACAGGTTTAAAAGGTAAAGTTGGCATTTCTGGATGTTGTCGACGAAAGTTTAGTTGGAATTGGTAAATTTCAGGAATCTTAAGGATTGTGACATCCCAGGTGTCTGTGAAGAGGGATTGAAAATTGGATGACACTAACTAATACATAGGATTGTGATCCCCTTTATAGGAGGCTTTCCAACATTGTTGGTTTGGGTAACGGTTTTTTTCCCCGCATTGTCACAATAGATGTTGACATTGAAAGTTTAGTTGGGCATGGCAAATTTTTGATTTTTAAAGATTTGACATCCAACATTGAATAGCGAAACCAAAAAAGTTTGAGAATTTTCAGGATAACATTTCTTTCATCGAAGTTAATTGGTCTATTTCAATAGTGTTATGTATTGATAAAGATTATTTTGAAATGTTTGCTTTCTTTCCTATATCAATGCATTTTTATGAAATTTTGTGGGGTTTTTTCAGCTATTGCAATGTATTTTGAAACTATCAGCTCCACCGTATTTGAAGGTATTTTGTCATCCATTCATCAAATAATTTTAGCTCTTGACAAGAAATGGTTTGAAAATGGATTTCCCCCTGTTACCCCTTCTGATAAAGACGGATTTTTGTGATAGATTTCAGGATTACTTTTACCCACTAGATGGTGCGAGTTAAATGTCATCACCCGAGAAAATTCTATATTTACCGCTTTTTAACTGCTGCATGTTAAAAACTGTTTCATGTTTCCTTCGAAATTTCTATCTTTTATCATTTGTGCTCGAAAGAACTGCTAAGTAAATCGCAATTAAGAAGCAGACGCGATGTATGTTTGAAAGAGTTTGCGGTGATGCTTTTAAACACTCGTAAATATTTTACTGTGTTTTAGGGTGGGCCGCAAAAATTCAAAAAATTTTTTTCAAGTCGTAATACCGAGGGAAAGTTGCGAATTGGGGAGACTAAAAAGGGGTAAAAAGAGAAATAAAATCAGTTTATATCTTCCGGTCGCGCATGTGCTCTAAAGTTTGCCGAAATTTGGAAAAATTTATACGATAATTTTTTATCTTACTTAACTTGTCGATATTTAAATGTAATAGCTCTAGTCGACTCTTACTCGAACCGATAATGATTTAGAAAAAAGAATGGTTCAAATCGGTTAAGGTCTTCCGCTCGCGCAACAGCTGTCAAATCTAACAACTTCTCGAGCTCGTCGTACCTCGCTCGGGTCAATGACCACGACGCTCCCCCCACCTACCACTCTCGCCACCGCGCCGCGCCATTGTTCTGTCAGTCTGCACTTATTCCTCGTGTTTGATGTGTGTTTCGTTCGCTCTTCCAGTTATTATTTTGGCATTTGCATTTATTTCAATGTTGGTTTTGTGTTATGACATTTTTGTGTAACTTTGTGACTTAACGGTGATATACTATGGCTGTACCTAAGAAAATCATCACAAGACAGGTATTTGATTGCCCTATATTTGGTACACCTAAAGATTTTTCATCAAACAAGCTTCCTGCTGGTGAGGACGTGATTCGGTGTTGTTCACAAGAGAGATACGACTTGGCGCTTAAAGTTAATAATAAAAGCGTCAGTTTTTCACAAGTTGCCAGTACAGTAGCTAACAAAATAATTGGTTTGTATCAGAAAGCATCTATCCCAACGGTTACAGATAAGAGAATCGTGCAACTTATAAATGCGTTGCATGATAAATATTACAGCCTACGAAAATCATATACACGGGATCTGTTTCAATACCTAGACGGTAAATCAACGGGTCCGAAATCTTTGAGAGGGCCAATCGGTGAAAAGCTAAGTGGCTGCGAAAAACGTCTAGTGATTGGCTTCAAGAGTATTGGCTGTCAGATCCCCACAATAGACAGAAGTATACTAAGTAAGGATCAGCAATATCTACTAGATATTTCCATGGCAATAAAGTCGGGAAACTGTAAAGAGGATTTGGCTGTATGAGATCCTGGTCCCTTGTCACACTCGAGGTGGTTGACAACAGCAAATCGAACTCTCAGATTGTACTTAAGTGAAGAAAGTCTCACACCTAAACTTCAAGAAATAGTTGTATTTATTTTGAAGTCATACATGCCAATGTGGTTTAGTATTAAAACAAGTGAATACTTTACAGAGGGGCCAAAACTTGTGTACCAATCAATACAATCTTCAAGGTACCTGCCTGAAGATTTACGTAATATTGTCGACCCTGTGATCGAACGAAATGACTTTTTCGCTCATCCAGAACATTTAATGTTAGCCATGACACAAGATAATACAAAACACATAAGAGAGCTCGGATTTCGACGAATTCTAAAGGCGAGACAGTTAGATCAAAAGAGAACAACTATCAGAACATTCATGCCGCCAAAACTCAATTTCAAGGCTCAAGACTACTTGGAAATAATTAACTGGATGGACTGTGATTTATCTTCTCCCCCATTATTAAAAGATATCAGTGACGATGAGATTAAATCACATATTCAAAGTGACTCAGTCCCTAATTGGGATATAACATTCAAGACATTCCCAGTTCACACACAGGCAGTTGAGCGATGTGTGAAACTCGTGACAGAAGCCTCAGGGAACGTTTGCGGAGCTGAGTCTAGGGATGATTTTATCAGAACGACTCTGCTGTCAAGGTCAACCATGTCTAACTTCGCCCATAAATCAGATTTCAAAGTACCTTCAGCTAAGAACGAGTGAAAACGGAGATGTTCAATTGTTCAACATGAGTTTCTTAGACTTACGACTCTTCATACAAAAACTTAGTTTTTTCAATAAAAAATTATGTTTATAAATATTACTAATGGTCTAAAATAATTTTTTTAAACATTTAAACTTGTATTCAATAAAGAACAAATATTAAGAACATGTAAGTTGTTAGTGTTTTTTTTCCTTGAACTGTGATCTACCTTTATATGTAAATTTTTTTCCAAAATTTCATTAACTTTGAAGGCAATGCGCGACCGGAAGATGTTGATGGATTTAAATAATATTTAAACATTATTTTCTGTGGTTCTAATACATAAGAATTTGAGCTATTACATTCGGGAAGAGGCTAATTTAAAAATGTTAAAAATTATCGTAAAAATGTGAATTTTTCCAAATTTCGGCAAAATTTAGAGCACATGCGCGACCGGAAAATATAAACCGATTTTATTTCTTTTTTTAAACCTTTTTAGTCTCCCCAATTCGCAACTTTTCCGCGGTATTACGACTTGAAAAACAAATTGTGAATGTTTTTCGGCCCACCCTACTCTGTATACCTGTAATTTCTCATTTCTGCATATTTAGAAGATAATCCGTCATCCATCCCGCTAGTACTTTGTACATTTCCTGGCCATTCTTCTATGCCTTTTATTGTCCTGTGTGAGTAATCGATTTCACTGTAGTTCACTCCATTGGAACGATTTTGCACTTGTTTTCTCTCCCATCACAGTATGTTTTCAAGAAATTGTATCATCCATTCCATGTATTTCAAGATATTTTCATATTTTCACACATTCGAAGATATTTTCTGATCCTCTCCCATGTACGTTGTTGATTTTTCTGTTATTTCTGTCATCCATTCCAGCATATTTTGAAGGTATTCTATAATCTCCAATACACTTTGTTTGATTTTGCATGTTGTAATGTCTTCCACTTCGAAGAATTTTGAAAAAATTCTCCCATCCACTGCAATGTGTGCGTATTTAGTATTATTCCAAATTCACTGCATATAGTGTCTTTCAAGCAATTCTACCAACGATTTCGTTGGTTTTTACAGTTGTTTTTTCTGACATTGCAATGTATTTTGAATATATTGCCATCTGTATATAATAATGAATGTAACGGATCATGAATTTCTACAGTGTGACCCTAGTATACTAATATTTCATGGCTTTCCCGTATTACTCCTTCTGCTAAAGAGGGACTTTTATCACTTAGTCTTTAAGATCACTCTTCCTTCACGAAATAGCAAGGGTTAAAAGTTATAGCTTAGAAAATTCCTGATTTACCCCGTTTTTGTTTGTTGCATTTATCACTTCCTATGAAATATTCTATCTTGTAGTATTTTTGCTCGAAAGAATAGCAAATAGATATTAAGAAGCAGATACGTTATATGTTTCAGATAGATCTAAAATTTTCTATTGTCTAATCCTATATAATCTCATTCCTGTATATTTTGAAGAGAATCGCTCTCCATTCCTGTGTACGTTGTTCATTTTCCGGTTTTTCTTCTATGATTTCTTTTCTCTTGTGTGAGGTTTCTCAGTAATTTGCTGTTTTGAAGTGATTTTTACAACCATTCGGAGATATTCTCTGATCCATTTCCATATATTCGAAGATATTTTCTGATCCATTCCCGTGTACTATGTTGATATTTTCTGTTATTTCTGACACCTATTCCAGTTTATTTTGAAGGTATTCAATCAACTCCAGTGTACTTTGTTTGATTTTGCAATTATTGTACCATCCAGTTCCGAAGTATTTTGAAGATATTCTGCCATTCATTGCAATGTGTGCGAATTTGCAGTTATTCTACCATCCATTTCACTGTATGTTAGTGATTCTCATTTAATTTTACCAGCCATCTCGTATGTTTTTCTAATTTTGAGGGGGTTCGTTAATGCATGTAATTTGATTAAACGGCGTAGTCACAGAACGAAAGAGCTCATTGTTAGATAGAGAAAGGGTGCTAGACTGATGTTAGGAGAGAAATTGAAACCTCCTGTCAAGGCAATCCAGAGTGTTTTTCGACGCTAAGAAAGCACGGCTCTTCTGCCCACTTCTCCACACGTAAAGTCCCATCCAACGAACAGTTGTATTTTTCAAAGCAGTGTCACCTTTCTCACGGAGGACAGAGATGAACAGAAACAAGTTCTCAAAGGCAACACATTTGGGGGGGGGGGGGGTGGATCCTGGGAATAACAGCTTATGAACCAAGCGTGCTACGGACTTGGCAGTCCCGTGCCTCTGTATTATATGCGATTTTACAGTTAATCTGTCTATATTATCATACTATGCTGTCAACCCTCAAGTTCAGTACATTACGTTTCACATATTTTTTTTATCAATCAGATCAGTCCATTCACGGTTTTACCGCCATTCCCGATTCTTATTCAAATTTTTTTGCCAACACCTGTTTTTCTGTTCCAAGTTTTATCACCAAACCACTTTCTTGTTTACTACCTTAGCAATTTCTTGTTTGAAATATTTTAGTACGAGACACGCTTGTCATTTTCCCATGTTATCCTAAGGGAAGTCAAACCTCAACATAACTTAATATTTGTACCCTTATTCATTTCTGTATTTTACCAACTAAACAAAATTTTTTTAAAAATAAGAACACGTTTTCGGTTTCATCATCAAACCAACGTTTTTTAATGAGGGGGAATCTCTTTTGTTGCGATCTTATGCAACCACGGCAATTCCCGGTTCCACTTGTACAGCACTACCTGGTTATGAAAAGCCATGACCATCTAGAGCCGGGGGCAAGGAATACGCCCTATAGGTGCACCTCAACCCCAGCCTCACATGGCAGCAGTCCTATAGAAGGAAAGCTGACCACCGGAAGAAACCTTACTTTAATCTATTCCCCGGTTTGCAAATGTGCAAGGATACATAGATCCAAGCTCGATCGGCACCCGGGGTGGAGACTCTTAGTAAGACTCAGACTTTTGTGAGGGCTCTGGCTTACTAGAAATCAATCCGTTCTGCCAAGCCCTCGAACAGACCACCCAGGTCTCCTGATAGGTGAGGTCTCCGACGCCGTCACCATCCGACCGGCAATCAAGCCGGTCAGCAGCATCTTCAACCTCGGTTGGCTTCAGCAATGCTCCAGCCGGGGACCACCCCAACCGGCAAAACCTTGGCAATGCTCCAGCTGGTGCCCACTACAGCCGGCAAAGCCTTCGGTATGCTCCAGCTGTGGATCATCCCGACCGGCAAAGCCTCAGCCGGGTTGCTTGGCCCTAAGCCCCCCCACCACGACAAGGTGGTCCCCTATCGGGGGGGTTAATGAGGGGGATCTCTATGTTGCGATCTTGTGCAACCACGGCAATTCCCGGTTCCGCCTGACAGCACTACCTGGTTTAAGAAAAGCCATGACTATCTAGAGCCGGGGGCAAGGAATACGCCCTATAGGCGCACCTCAACCCCGGCCTCACATGGCAGCAGTCCTATAGAAGGAAAGCTCACCACCGGAAGAAACCTAACTTTAATCTATTCCTCGGTTTGCAAATGTGCAAGGATATAAAGATCCAAGCTCGATCGGCACCCGGGGTGGAGACTCTTAGTAAGACCCAGACTTTTTAGACGGCTCGTGCCTACTAGGCAGGAGGAACCTTTCGACCGAGCCGTCGAACTGACCACCCAAGGTCCCTGAAAGGTGAGGTCTCCGACGCCGTCACCACCCGACCGGCAATCAAGCCAGCCAGCAGTCAAAAAATAGGACTTAGAAAAATTTCGGTTAAAATAGAGTACTACTTGCTAAAGTATAGTACTTATGGTATATACTACATGGCGCCATCAAAAATAAATTACAAAAATTCGTAAGTTAGGAAAATCGGGGACTTTTCAGGGTGGCTTAAAAATTACAGATGGGTCGACCAGGGGGTCTTTAAAGAGGTGGCTTAAAATACAGGTGGGTCCACCAAGGGTTTATAATCAAGAAAAATCGGGAACTTTTCGAGAAGGGGGTGTGGTCCAAATTCACCCCCTTCTCGATTTCTCGATTCTCGATTCTCGATTTCTCGATTCATTTGATTCTGTTGATCGCCATAATTTGTGGTTGATTGTGATATCGCATGGAATACCAGACATGTTAGTTAACATAATGAAAACTCTCTATAATAACACTGAGTCGTATGTGAGAGTTGGTAAGGCTTGTAGCAATTGGTTTAGCATTGTTTCTGGTGTTCGACAAGGGTGCATTTTGTCTCCTTTTCTGTTTAACTTTCATATTGATTATGTTTTGCGCAATTCCCTGCAAACGAAAGATATTAAATGGACTGGAGATACAAAAATTTCTGATTTAGATTATGCTGATGATTTAGCCCTTTTGGCAAATGATGTTGATGAGATGAACTCTTTCATTCGAGCTGTTGATGAGACTGGTAGTAGAGTAGGTTTGGTTATAAACAGAGAGAAAACTAAAGTGATGAAAATTGGTCAGGCAGGCTGTGATTCAGTTAATCTGAATGGTTGCAGTCTTGAGCAGGTGTCACAGTTTAATTATCTTGGGAGCTATGTAACAGATAATGGTGATGTGCGGCATGAGATTAACAGACGAATCGGGATTGCTGCGGGGACTTTTAAAAATCTATGGAGAGTGTGGAGAAATAGGCGTATACACCTAAAGACTAAAATTAGGCTGTATAATAGTTTGGTTCTTTCTAGGGTTAGTTATGGTAGTGAAACTTGGACACTTTGTAAACAAGATAACAGGAAACTAGATGCTTTTGATTCCAGATGCTTACGCAGTATCTTGGGCATTAGATGGTTCACCTGTGTAAGTAATGATGAGGTTATGCAAAGGAGTCGGCAACGTCCTTTAAACAGCATATTGTGCAGAGAGAGACTCCGTTGGTTTGATCATGTTGCCCGTATGGATAAATATAGATTAGCAAATATGGTTATGAACAGTGTACCTAAAGTTCTCAGAAACAGGGGAAGACCTAGGATGCGATGGGCAATGTCAAACAGGACCGCGTTAGAATTGGCATGCAGCGGCCAGATGCAGCAGATATAGACAGATTGCGCAGTCTGGTTGGACCTCCGTAGACCACGGTTGCTTGATGATGATGATGACGACGACGACTCAAAATACCCCCCACCCCCAAGAACCAATTTTTAGCTCTCTAGCACCGATAGATCTAAGTTTGATCTTTAACTTCAAAGGACTTTCCAAAATTTCATAACGTTTTCGATATCTACAACCCGAAATACCTCGAGACACCAATTTTCACGTTTCTAGCACTTGTAGATCATGGTTTGGCTGCTACGTGACCTCTATTTGACCTTGAAGGCTACCTCAAAGGTCAAATTTAGGATTGTTTCCGAATCTTCGACCCTGGTGCAAATTTTGAAAGTTCTTCCATTTCTGCATCATAGTTAGAATTAGCGTGATCCCCTGCCAGTCAGTCATTTAGTCAGCCGTCTATCACTCACAATCATCTATATATATATGATGCGACTTAGTCGTGCACCTGGAGACTATTAGTGGTAGCAGGCCCGGATCTAAAAAAAAACACATGTGTGCAATCGAAGTGACGCAATCGAGTCAGAAAAACGTAAAAAGAGGGTCCAAGGTAATGGATTTTCATTGCAGTATGTCATTTTCTCTTCCGTTTTAGAGGATTTTAAAAAATTTCTCGAAAAATGCGTGAAATATCCACATGTGTAATGATTTTTTGCCTCCATTACCCTTTTTAGAATTCTCAAGAGGGGGGGTGCAGGATCCCTTTGCCCTCCCCCCAAATCCTGCCTTGAATGGTGTTAGCACGATTAATGCAATGGCAGAAAAGTTGTTGCACCTGAAGACAACTTAAAGAAACATACCCCAAACGTTTGGACTCGATAAGCATCTGAATTGGAATTTGACAGGAGTTGGGATAGCCCTTGCAGTGCTTCTATTACCTTACAATTTGTCAATCCGCAATATAAAAGTGTTTTTGAACTGCAAGGGAACAAGTAATCGAGAACATTTCCGATTTTGTACTAAATTTGATGATTTTTTATAAATGTTGTTAATGAGAAAAGAACCAAATACGCATTTAACTTTCAAATGTATGTGTCAAATATGATCTCTTAATCTATAACTGAAAAATAAATGAAAAAGTTTCAATAAATAATTTTTGAAATTTTAGGAATATTAAGAACAGTTCCTTCATAATGCTGCAGTAATGAAAATAAAACTATCGAAATATTCAAACACCTAAAAAATTTGTTAAACTAAAATATATCAAAGTTTCTTGACACATTATTTAAATATCTTTGTCTTTAATTTGCGAAAGTTTCAGATTTTTTGGATATCGATTTTTTTTAATGATTTTTAAAATATGCTATTTTTATTTCTTCAAATTTTCAATGTTTGTGATTTTTTGGGCACTAATATTTAATATACAAAGCGCAATTATTTATGTGGAATTATACATTATTTATGTATATATATATAAATATAATTATATTATATTATGGTCTGTAAATGGTAGCTAGGTAGTCACTGGAAGGAGAGCTATGCACCAATCCCCTGTGATGATGCATAGAACCGGCCAGGCCTAGCACCTAATGTCCAACCCCACCTTCTCGTGGTGCGGACCGTTAGTAACTTTCAAAAGAGATACTCTCTTGTGGAAGTGAACGGAAGGGGAGGGCTGCCAGATTAGTGTGGCCTACTGATCTGGACAACTATGGCTACTTTTCTTTTTTTTCTACCCTGCTGAGGAGTGGTCAACCACACAGGGTCCTGGTGCTGACCATATAAACCTACTGGACTGGACAGATATATGGCTCTGAGCTTGATTATGGATCCTGATTTTGCTGCACTGGTGGGCTTCTGTGGAGGGAAAATCTTCCGCTGTGTTTTCTTTTTGTTTGTGGGTTGACAGCCCCAAGTGAATAGATCCACAGGATATGTTTATCAGCTGGTGGATAATCCTGAGCAGAAGTCATCGCAGGCACCTGAACTCTTTGCTTCTATTGGCATCGTCAAATTCTACATTGGAGGAAGTCTTCCAGTGTAGATGGCTTCAGCCTTTAGTAGTGGGGGAACGGGTCTTTGCCCCATGTCTGCGATTAGGGGGCTGTTTGATATTGTCGGCATTCCCTCTCTCAATAAACATAGTTTCTTTAAACATCCCACTAACCATTTTCTCTCCATAGGTAGTTGGAATGTGAGGACTCTGCACAGAGCTTTTTCTCTTGATGTCCTCACACAAGAATTCCACCGTTACAATTTAGATATTCTCGGCTTGCAAGAGACCAGATGGACAGATAAAGGTCAGATTCTTAAAAATAATCTTAAATTTCTCTTTTCAGGGAGGGACGACAAAAAGCATCACCAAGGCGTGGGTCTGCTTCTCAGCAGACACGCTAGTGATGCTCTTCTAGGATATGAGTGCATTAATGAAAGGTTTCTTACAGCAAAATTTCAGACAAGCGTTAAAGACTTGAATGTTATCTGCTGTTATGCCCCCACTGAGGATGCCGATGAGGATGAGAAGGATAGGTTTTATGAACAACTTCAGGATATTTTGAATTCTGTCAAGAAAGGAGATATTAACCTTGTTCTTGGTGACTTCAATGCCAAAGTTGGTACTGACTCTGACCTTTGGGGAGGAGTAATAGGCCCTTTTGGTATTGGTAGCTGCAATAGCAATGGGCAACGTCTCCTACAGGTAAGTAAACTCAATGGATTCAGAATAACTAACACTTATTACAAACACCGCGACATACATAAGTACACATGGGTTTCACCTGATGGGCTGCATAAGAATATGATTGATTACATATTAATGAACAGCAAATGGACTAGTTCTGTTAGGAATACCAGGGCATATAGGGGAGCTGAAATTGGATCTGACCATTACCTTGTTAAAAGTGTGTTGCAACTTAAACTTAAAAAGTGTTGTGCTAGGGTTAAAAAATTTACTTTTAATACTGAAGCTCTGAAAGATCCAGTTATAGCCAAAGCTTACCATGATAGGTTACTTAGTCATTATGACAGTCATGGTTTGCTTACTACTGAAGTTGAGGAAGAATGGGATCATTTTAAACAGGCTTTTTTGGACACTAACAGTACTCTTTTAGGAAAAAAGGAGCAGAAGAGGCAAAATTATCTGAGTGATAAGGCACTTGAGCTTATTTCGGAAAGAAAGAACTGCAGGAATGCCCTTAATCAATACCCTACTAGTCCTAATAGAAAGCATTACAGAGACCTTAATAAACTTGTAAAGGATCAGTTAGCTGCTGATAAAAATTTTTGGCTTGATGGTTTGGCTGACAAAGCCGAGGAAGCAGTTAGACAGCACAACAGCAGAGAGCTGTACCAGATAGTTAATGTTTTGTGTGGTAGAAAACGGACAGGCATACAAGGATTGAAGGATAAACAAGGTAAGGTTATAGAAGGGGAGGATTCTGTCATGGCTAGGTGGGCTGAGCATTTCAGTGATGTTCTAAACAATGTAGTTAGTTCTACTTCCATTGTTTGCAATGATGATAGATGCATTGGTGGCTTTAATGTTGGCCCTATAACACAATCTGAAGTTAGTTTGGCTGTTTCTAAACTTAAACTTCATAAATCCCCAGGGGTAGATGAAATTACTACGGAAATGCTTAGAGCTGGGAATGTTTCGGTTACCACTTGGATGACTGAAATTCTGAATATCTTTTATGATAAAGGCATGGTTCCTAAGGATTTTACCAGAGCTATTGTTATCCCTATTTTCAAAAAAGGTGATCGCAGTTCTTGTGATAACTATAGGGGTATCAGCCTACTCTCTGTTCCAGGTAAAGTTCTTTCCATGATTGTGCTTAATAGAATTAAGAATCTGGTTGACAGGCAATTGCGTGATGAGCAATGTGGATTCAGAAGTGGTAGGGGATGTGTAGATCAGATATTTTCACTTAGGCAGATTCTTGAGAAATGTTTAGAGTTTCAGAAACCTTTGGTTGCTAGCTTTGTTGATTTCAAAAAGGCTTTCGACTCTGTTGATCGTCATAATTTGTGGTTGGTTGTGAGATCATATGGTATACCAGACAAGTTAGTTAACATTATGAAAGCTCTCTATAATAACACTGAGTCGTGTGTGAGAGTTGGTAAGGCTTGTAGCAATTGGTTTAGCATTACTTCTGGTGTTCGACAAGGGTGCATTTTGTCTCCTTTTCTCTTTAGCTTGGTTATTGATTATGTTATGCGAAATTCACTTCAAGGGAAAGATTTTGGCCTTAAATGGGCTGGAGATACGAAAATTTCTGATTTAGATTATGCTGATGATTTAGCCCTTTTGGCAAATGATGTTGATGAGATGAACTCTTTCATTCGAGCTGTTGATGAGACTGGTAGTAGAGTAGGTTTGGTTATAAACAGAGAGAAAACTAAAGTGATGAAAATTGGTCAGGCAGGCTGTGATTCAGTTAATCTGAATGGTTGCAGTCTTGAGCAGGTGTCACAGTTTAATTATCTTGGGAGCTATGTAACAGATAATGGTGATGTGCGGCATGAGATTAACAGACGAATAGGGATTGCTGCTGGGACTTTTAAGAATCTATGGAGAGTGTGGAGAAATAGGCGTATACACCTAAAGACTAAAATTAGACTGTATAATAGTTTGGTTCTTTCTAGGGTTAGTTATGGTAGTGAAACTTGGACACTTTGTAAACAAGATAACAGGAAACTAGATGCTTTTGATTCCAGATGCTTACGCAGTATCTTGGGCATTAGGTGGTTCAACTTTGTAACTAATGATGAGATTAGGAAAAGGAGTTTGCAACCTCCTTTAAGCAGCATATTGTGCAGAGAGAGACTCCGTTGGTTTGGCCATGTTGCCCGTATGAATAATTATAGATTGGCGAATAGGGTTATGAACAGTGTGCCTAAAGGCCTCAGAAAGAAGGGGAGACCTAGGATGCGGTGGGCAGACAATGTCAAACAGGACCTTGTTAGAATTGGTGTGCAGTGGCCAGATGCAGTAGATGTAGCTCAGGATAGACTTGCTTGGAGAACTAAATTGCACGGTCTGGTTGGACCTCTGTATCCCATGGCTGCTTGAGGATGATGATGATGATGATGATTATATTATTATATTATTTATGTGGAAAGATGACTACGTTAAATACCAAACAGTATAATTATTTAAGGTGTTGCCAGATTTGAATTCTAACGTGAACAAAAACTCGAGAAAAATTCAATTTTTAACATTATTTTGACGATTTTTCATAAATTTTCTATTAGCGATAAAGGACCAAATAACTCTGAAATGCATGTGTCAGATATGATCTTTAAACCAAAATTAAATGAAAAGTTGAATAGATAGGTTTTGAACCTATCTATTCAAGGTTTTGAACTTATCTATTCAACATGCTGTTTGGACCAATTATTTTCGGGTGACCATAACTTGTGAAAAAAAATTTTTGATCAAAAGCAGATGACATTCCGCAGTTCTTACTAAGAGTATTCTCACATCTATTTTTTTACAATAGAATCCATGGGAGTCATCTGACAATCCTCTGTCTTATTTGAGATGGAAAGGCTTATGTTTATTGCCAGCTTACGAGGTACGAGGAAGCAGTGTCTATAATTAAAAGTTTCTTTCAGCCAAATGGCAAATTATAATACTTCTGCAAGCACGGACGTGACCAAAGCTTCCCCCCCCCCCCGAAAAAACCTATCGTCTTATACTAATTCCAATTGAAATCCAAAACAGTTGTCTTGGTATGATTTTATTTTAGCCCCATATTTTATGTCCGACACTAAAAATAGATTTAAAAAAATTATAAAATCGCATTCCGTATAGAATATTATTTTAACCTTTCCTATTCAGTGGAATATTTTAGTAATAGTGTGAAACTCTGTGTCATATTCTCAGACACCCCTCCCCTCCCCTCCCCCACGAAGGTAAAGTCTCGCAGTCTCCCCGAATTGAATTCTCGGACCCCCCCCCTCCCCCCCCAAAAAAACAAAATGAAATAAAAAATCGGAATCCCCCGAAATTAAATCCTGGATAAGTGCCTGTCTGCAAATATATAATAATTTTTTTTATAATTTTTTTTATTCTTGTGTAAATTTTTAGATTTGCATATTAAAAATAAATTTCAAATAATTTTAGTTATATTTCACATTGTTAAATATTAACCTGAATGACATTGAAAATGTTTACAGCAGATTAAAATTAAATTGGGAAGTGTGACAACGAATTATATCAATGCATCCAAGTTTAGCTGTAGAATAAATTTTTCTAACATTAGAGCGAAATACACATTCATAGGTAAAAAAGACAAAGTCAGTATCATTGATTTTAAAAGGGATTTTTTTTAACGTTTTTGATTTTCCTAAGAAACGAGTTCTTTTAGCAGCCAAAGAACGTCGCCCTATATTCACGTGCGCTTGCTGAAGACGATTCTGATCACTGCAGTTAAAACGGTTTGCAGGCGGTCAGTGCGTGCAGTTACATCACAGTGGCGCGAAGCTTGGCGTGTTTGGGGACAACATGACAGTAGAGATATGACTTTTCGCCTGAACGGTACGACAGTGGTGTCTCCTGGGACGATTACAGAAAGCTTTGACCTCACAATTGTCGACAGGGACGTGGGAAACTTTTCAGGTAAGATTTTTAAACTCTTTGCAGTAGTAGTGTTTCTTATATTCAAGGAAATGAAGACTCTGATAAATTCTAGAGTATATTTTATTTGTAACGCTCTTCTGCAGGTAAAGGGATGGGAAGCCGCTGAAAGAAAAGGGCAAGTTTCATGACTTCATCGGGGTGAAAATTTTAATCTTGAGTACTACTATAATGTTTTAGAGAAGCTTTGAATGTGGAAAGATAGCGCTTTCTTCAGGAGTTGGAAAAATGTTGTGTTGATTCTTTGAATTCTGAATGACGAGGAGACGAACCCGTTGTGAACGAAAAGTCTCATTTCCTTCGAAGAAAATTTCGTAGTATGTCTGTGTATTAAGATGAGGCTGAGATTATAAAATATGGTAAAACATAAACTGAGCAAAAGAGGCAGATTTTTAATCTAGTAAGAGTTGCGGAAGGATAACGTAGCTCAGATCAAATAAAAAATGAATAGAATGCGATAAAATATTAACATTCTAAAGAATATCATTATCTCCTGATTTAAGAATTATCAGCAATGATTTATCAGACATTAATTGAATGAGTTTAAAAATTATTATTAATTTTTAGATAAGAATCGTACGATATAAATATATACCTATCTTTTGAGATAAAGAGGTTCATAAACTGCAACTCTGCTGGGCTAATATGTTACAGTTCCATCTAAGACAAAGCTATGCAAGTATAATTGCCCTACTTCCCTGCTTATAGAATGCATAATAAAATGAATAGCCTTTGTCCAACATTCACTTTTTTATCAATTCCTATATCTTTGAGCTTGTACAATTCGTGTTAATCTCCCAGTAACTTGAATGGATAGACGTTTCTCTCGTCTAGATTTATCTTTATTGAATGAGGTAAGAGAAGCTAATTAACTTCAATTACATCATCTTGGTATCGAGGTACATGTTAAGTCTAACTTCTGATCACATCAAAATGTATGAGGGGCGGGGGTGGCTCAGTTGGTAGCGCACCAGGCTCGTAATCTGTAGTTCTCAGGTTCGAGTCCCAGCTGGGTCAGCGTTGAGATTTATCTCCGCAAAATTCCCCGCCCTGCCCACGGTCAGCAGGGGACACGATGGGCTTGGACAAGGCCGCCGTCCGTCGGATGGGACGTTAAGCCGTGGCCCCGTGTGCGGGAGAGACCATACCTTGTGCACGTTAAAGAACACGCTGGTATGGCCTTGACAGGAGGCTACCATCTGTCTCCCAATAGCTGTTTCAGTGGGTCCCCTCCCCCAACCTTCTCTGAGCCTTCGGGGTCCATGTGACCTGGCCATTTAGCCCATGGTGTGCAAAAAAGTGCCGCTCAGAGGTAAAACAACCCAAACAACCCAAAATGTATGATTTCAGGTACCTTGTCACAATTGGCGTTTGAGATAATGTATAAGCATTCTTCAAGTATATTATAGTCATAAGGAAATAGATATTAGTTCTTTTGCATACCATGCTTCATGGGAAGGGAGAAAGGCCGATTCATAATATAACATTTTTTTTACCGATACAAAGGAATAAAACATTTACTCAAGTTAAAATTCGTCATTTTTGGAAAGTATATTTACTTACGTTCCTCATATTCGATCTATCAGGGAAGTATATTTACCATAAATTTGAGCAAAGTATTTATTTGCAAAGCCTTTATTCCCCTAACGACCAATATACTAAAGCAATAAAATATAGTAAAGTAATTAATTTTATTTGCCAGAAATTCTCGCAATTTGAAAGTTAACGCCAGTTCATCAGTCCATATACACCAATATATCAATCCAATAACGCCAGGTAAAGCATCCATCTGCATAAAAGGGTTATGGTGTTAAAATCACATAATTTATTTAAATTATGTTTTGAAGTTTTCATATGCTTTCACTTAAACTTATGTGTACCGAGGCAATGTTTCGAATTAACAAATACGCTTCTAAACAGCTTGAACTTGAAAATATGTCTCAATTCGGATGGTGGTTATTAGTAAGTAACTTCTTTTCCAATAGGTCGTACCCTTGTGCTTTTTCTCAGACAGAGTGGTCAAAAAGTCTGACTACTGTCTGAGTTGGTATGGACTTGAATGAAACAAGCCAAGTCTCGTTTCTTCATTGAAACATAAAGTGTAATCATACAAAGTTCTCTCTCTCCTATAGGGGCGGGGGTGGCTCAGTCGGTAGCGCGCCAGGCTCGTAATCTGTAGTTCCCAGGTTCGAGTCCCAGCTGGGTCAGCGTTGAGATTTATCTCTGCAAATTCCCCGCCCTGCCCACGGTCAGTAGGGGACACCGATGGGCTTGGAAAGGCCGCCGTTCGTCGGATGGGACGTTAAGCCGTGGCCCCTGTGTGCGGGAGTGCCGTACCCTGTGCACGTTAAAGAACACGCTGGATGGCCTTGACGGGAGTCTACCATCTGTCTCCCAACAGCTGTTCCAGTGGGTTTCCTCCCCCAACCTTCTCTGAGCCTTCGGGGTCCATGTGACCTGGCCATTTAGCCCATGGTGTGCAAAAAAGTGCCGCTCAGAGGTAAAACAACCCAACCCAACTCTCTCCTATATGTAACGTCCTTCCAAAAAATGGTTAATTCTAAGCAACAGTGCAGTAATTCTATGCGGCTCTTAGAGACTTTGATTCACTTTTTTTATATATAGGTGAACTCTTTTACGATCTGGCGTTTTTCTTTTTCCTCTCAGCTTGTCAGTTGAAGTTTCAGCATAATTTTAATTTTTTTTACATCTTGCACACAGAACAAATAGAGTGAAAAAAGCAGTTTTCTAAAATTACATATTTTTATAGGCTGACGAAAACCCATTTCAAAAATTCTGCGAAGGACCAATTTAATAGTCAATTGAAGCATACTGTCCTTAAACAGATTTCTGCAGTAAATTCTTAAGCGAAAATTTGAGAAAACAAAACAAGTATTAAATAATTATATATGTATATAACTTTGCAAATGAAGACAAAAAGTAAAAAATCATTCCGTATTTTAATTTTTTGGATCATAATCATATGAGATTAACAAAAATAGGCGAAAAAAGGAACTATATTACCTACCTAATTTGGAAAATGATAATCATTCTATATAGTCGGGAAAGTCTGCCTATATCTTCAGTATATAGTAATAATCTATAATAATTTATGCTTTAAAGGTACTTTTACAAACATAAAGTTTCAGTTGCAAAAGTTACGTAACGTTTCGTGACTACACGAACGAATAGACAGTGAGTATGAACACATTTGTGACGTACAGCTTTAGGAAAGGCTGCTCATGCTCAGTTCATGGGTGTTATTACCGGAACGCGCTTGTGGCTTAAGACATACATTAGGACGTGACCCCGAACCAGAAGAGAGATTACCTCAGACACAGGTCACTGCTTCCACTTCGCTTCTCTGCTGTTGTTTGGATTCTGTGCTAAATATTTTGCCGATTCCTTTGTGGCAAACTAAAAGCCTTGGCGAACTTATTACTTTAGTGCAGAAGCGAAAATTCTACTGCTAGGAAGAAAAGTTTTTAGTTTTCATACAATAATCTTCACATTACCTTTCTCCCCACAAATAAATCCATTTTCTTAATACCTAGTATAAAACAATTTGTTCGGAAAGATGCTCTTGAACAAAAATCTAGCTACAGATTCGCCCTTGAAAAATATCGCTCTACAGGCACAAGTAATTGGTATTATTTTCTAAAGTAACTACCGCCCCACTGAATTATGTTTTGCTCACCTAAAAAAAAATGTCTTTTTGGTATTCCCAGTGGCGGACTGGCCAGGGTGTCAGCTTGCCCGATGGCAAGTGGGCCCTGTGGGCACCTGATGAAGTGGGCCCCCTTAAACATTAGACAATATGTTCAAAATGATAGCCTTACAGTTGTGAGTGGACTCCCTTTGTTGGGTTGGGTTGTTTTACCTCTGAGCCGCACTTTTTTTCACACCATGGGCTAAATGGCCAGGTCACATGGACCCCGAAGGCTCAGAGAAGGTTAGGGGAGTTGACCCACTGGAACAGCTGTTGGGAGACAGATGGTAGTCTCCCGTCAAGGCCATCCACGTGTTCTTTAACGTGCACAGTGTATGGCTCTCCCACACACGGGGCCACGGCTTAACGTCCCATCCGACGGACGGCGGCCTTTCCAAGCCGCCGCAAGCCCATCGGTGTCCCCTACTGACCGTGGGCAGGGCGGGGAATTTTGCGGAGATAAATCTCAACGCTGACCCAGCTGGGACTCGAACCTGGGAACTACAGATTACGAGCCTGGCGCGCTACCGACTGAGCCACCCCCGCCCCGGACTCTCTTTGTCTCCTGGCAACCAATATATTTAGACCCAGTCCGCCACTGGGTATTCCAGTTGATATTTTTTTCTGCCTCCCCAGGGATCTTGTCACTCTCTTTTTTGTTTCGATGATTCCACGAAATTTTGTCATTATTTTGTTGCCATCCAGGAAATCTTACCTATTTTTGTCGAGAGTGGTAACTTCGCCAAATTTTCTCATATCTACGTGCAAGCAACCGTTTCGGGGATAATTTATTTACCATTTTGTTTCTTATTTTTTATTTAATCTTTCACAATTCTGCTAAAAACATATAATAATCTAAAAACAATTAAAAAAAACTTGCAAATATGAAGGATAATTAAATTAAAATAAAAAACTTTCATATTAAGGATCTGATGCCCTTGCTCCTTGCTTTAAGAGTAGCTTAATCATCAGTACTTCGTTGGAATTCTGCAAAAATAATGTTTCTGGTTAAATAAACAATATATAAAATATCCCAGTAATGTGAAAGTAAAGTTCTAAAATCATGAAACCCATGCATTTTATTCCCCCCTCCATAGAACCTTTATATTTAACCCCTTCCACGTAACCCTCACATTTAATATGATCTTCCATGGAATTCTTACGTTTAATCTCCCTCACGAAGAACCCTCTAATTTATTACCATCCCCTTCCCCGGAACCCTTAGTTTATTGTTTTTTAAATCGGAATCAAGAGCTGCTAAGCCAAGTGCTTTCAAATAAATATACCACATAGCTGCTACTTTTAACGGTTATTGAGATATTTCCAGGTACAGCAAATTAATTTTGAAGCCGGTATAATGTTTCTGATCGAAGGGTAAAAATTTTCTAAAACAAGTCGACAAGTCGATGTTCAATCATCGATTTTTTTATGTCTCTCACGGAACTTCGGCTTTCGCGAAACAATTAAAATCCTCTGCGTTAGAGTATCTTATTAGAAATCTAGTAGTGTTTGGTCTGGAGAACGGATTGGATAAGCCATACTTCCTCTTCCTTCTATCCATCTTTCAGGTAAATTCCCCCCAACCATAGTCGTTCGCTACGCCCCTGAATAGACTAAACGAACTCACTGCCTCACAGACCAATAATCCTCATGATACATAGCTCATTAACCCTTTCAGGACCATAAGGTTTCTAAGAGTAAATATTAGTATGTAACTGTTTATTTTAGTTTGTTTAGACGTAAAATAAATAAAAATCATAAGAAAAATACATAACAATGTGCAGTTTTTTTGGAATTTTATGGGAAATATTTTTCCCAATGGACTATAAAGGTAACACAAATTATAGTTAGGCTTATTATGCAATGTCTTTTATTTATTGGTTTATTATAACAAAACGTTAACTAAAATAATACAAAATTATGAAATAAAATTACTATACAAAATGATGTGCTAATTATGATATTCTGCGAAGCAATTTCTTTTGGTTGTGAAGCAAAGATGGACATTGCACAGATGCAACATTATTGCAAAGATGGATATTGCACAGATGCAACATTATTGCAAAGATGGACATGGACTAAACGTTCCCGTTTACGTAATTGCGTTCGGCATACGTTGTATTTTGACATTCTGTATAAAAAATGCAGGTAAGGTTATAATTAAATACGACAATCACCAATTTTAAAATGGGGAAAAATGTTTCCCTTAGTCGTGAAAGGGTTAATTGACAAAAAGACAATATTAATTTTCTGGAAAAGCAGTTAGCCAATCACCAGCTCTCGAGCGCTAATAATTCGGGAACACGAAAAGCCAACAAAATGCTTTTGTTAGCTTGAGAGACACAACACGCACAAAACACATGATTAGTGACAGAGAGGGCCTTATGTTTACACTGACCTAGATGCTAACAATTTACCTCAGCTGACCGAAAATAATTGCGAAACTCTTGAATGAGAGACATCAGTGCAAATGATCGATGTCTCACTCAAGGTAAATTACAAAATATCATCAGGTCAATGAGTAACGTAAAGGTTCCAGGGGGCGCTGGCATACCAGTGCACGTCAAAGAACCCGCTGAATGGCCTTGATGTTAAGTTTCAATCTGGCTCCTAACAGTTGTCCAGTAGAAGTTTTAAGTAAGATATACCTTTTTTTTTGTTAAATTGATTTATACTTAAGTATTAGTTTAACAAAAAAGTCTGTTAGATTTGCGACAGCCTTCCTCAGTTGCTAGATTGCGACTAATCAGACTCATTTCGTACAAAAATGTGAGCCAAACTATAAATGATTACAGACCTGTGTATTGTTGAATTACTACAGAAACATTGCCATAAGATTAAGCTATCTTGCCTGTAAATTTGTCTCTAAGTAACAGATATGTGTGATACCGAGCGAAGGATTCGTGACAATGTATATCATCTACGTGATGTATGTGATGACATGAAGAATTCGCCTAGTTGTCACGTCTAACCGATCATATCGACTCTCGACATGCCAGGGGCGGGGATGGCTTAGTCGGTAACGCGCCAGGCTCATAATCTGTAGTTTCCAGGTTCGAGTCCAAGCTGGGTCAGCGTTGAGGTTTATCTCCGCAAAATTCTCCGCCCTGCCCTCGGTCAGTAGGGGACAGCGATGGGCTTGGAAAAGCCGCCGTCCGTCGGATGGGATGTTAAGCCGTGTCCCCGTGTACGGGAGAACCATACCCTGTGCACGTTAAAGATCACGCTGGATGGCCTTGACGGGAGGCTACCATCTGTCTCCCAACAGCTGTTTCAGTGGATTCCCTTCTCTGCACCTTCGGGGTCCTTGTGACCTGGCCATTTAGCCCATGATGAGCAAAAAAGTGCCGCTCAGAGGTACAACAACCCAATTCGACATGCCATTGATCAAGTGAGCCGTGATTATATGCAACACATGCTAAGAACATGTTTATATAAGGATAGTGGAAGTTAGTTGTTATGAACCGTTTCTGTAGTGACCTCCTCCTTCTGCAGAGGTTGGTAAAGCAGGCTTCACTTCTTCTATGAACCTTTCACTCTCGTTTTCGATCCTCTTATTGATTTTTTTCTCTCACTGATTATTTCTAACGACCTAACTGCCATCTGCACTGCGGAAAAACCAATAAACTCGTACTTTCTATTGAATTGCTTGAATTAGCCTCTAGGTTAAAAGCAAATAATAAGACAGTTGCCGCGAAACTAAGTTCTAGGAGGAATAAAGATTTTCACCCCCACAGGATTCAATTAAAGTTTTAGGATTCACACTTCGAGATATGAGATAGAATAGAGGCACGAACTACTTTGAACATTTAACCAAATGGGTATTGCAAGATCTCAATGTATATCCGTTGGTTTAAATCATTTTACCCATGAGCTAAATTTTTGCACACAATGGATTAAATTAGCAGGTCACAAGAGTTCAGAAAGTTGGTGGAATGCGAGCCACTGGACAGCTGTTAAGAGACAGATGAGCCCCATCAGGGTTTGGCTCTCGTGAACAAGGGGCCATGGCTTTACACCTCATCCGATGGACACTGGTACTTCCAAGCGTATCGATGTCCCCTTTCTGACCAAGGGCAGAGTGGGGGTTAGCGAAGACAAATCTCAACGCTGGCGCTCAGTGTGTACGGAAAAGCACTCATGTATAGTAAGATTAAGTACATTTCTAAAACTAATGGCATTGTCCTGCACAATAATCCACTTTCAGACATTCAAATACTGGGATTTTAGTAACAAAAAAATTTTAAAAACAAACGCTCTGACTCTAAGTGGCCAAAATAAAAAAATAAAAAATAAATACCTCCTCAAGCAGCTGCTTGCCACAGAGGTCTGACAGAGGAGCCTGCCAGTTTATATGCCACAGTACAAGGTCTGAGAGGATGACAGGACCTCAGCAGAAAACCGACACATACATCCATGCCTTACCTGGGGCTCGAACCCAGGCCAAAGTCTTCTGTTAAAGAGATCTATAGGAAGACTCACGACATTATCATGCTGCCCTATGTGATCAAAAGGAATCCAAATCATCAGATTTAATAAAAGATGATCCAAATTAGCTGTGGATTCTAGGAATAAAAACATGCAATTGCGTACAGCCAATAAATTTTTACCTATCTCTGACTTCCTTTGTCCGACACATATATGAAGGCGAGCAGAGAAATTGTGAACTTCGTAATGCTATGAAAAAGATTAACCATCTCTTTTATGAATGTCAGAGTACTGCCGATGTTTGGAATTTCCTCAGCAGAAGTGGTTGCAGTGTCCGATGAATAATTAAATTGCGTTTCTAATCAATGATAATAACAGTCTCTGTCTGCAGTATAACCTCATTCTTGCAGAAGATAGATACACCATCTGGCTTTGTAGGAATGACACAAGATTTGAAGGTAGTAAATTTAGTTCTAAGGCTGTTCCAGTACGACAAACTTCAGGAATATTCTCCTGCTCTTCTTCCATATATTGCTGAGTGCTAAATATGAAGATGAATGGAAAAGATGCCATCCTGAAAGTATGTACAATCTGATAATCAATTTAGGGCATGTAATACTACCTAATTTCAGATGAAATAATTTATGTAATGAGTGAATTACTGCATTTGTCACCGCCTTTCACTTTGAAAACCACGGATGAAGTGATTAGAGTTTTGGTTTGAGGCTTACAAGCAATAGAATTCTATATGAATTTATATTATTAGTTATCAAAAATAATAAGAAGAAGATGGGGAGAGTTATTTGAAACCTCGTAACAGACAGATTTTTGAATTTTTCGGGGAAATATTGGAATTTATAAATACATGCAGGATGAAACGTCTGAACTGATAATATTGCGTATGGCTTGTTGATCATCTATGTGTGGGTGTGTGCAGAAGGGAGGAGGTGTTCAAGGCCACATAATAGAACGTGTCAGCCTGGCCTAGATATTTTTGCTCCTGAAAAAACTATTTTTCAACCTATCGAATAGTTAGTTTTTCCACATAGTAATAAAAATTGACCATGTACTATTTTGAAATTATACTTTAGGTTTGATTTGCACCCAGTGCAGCTGCTTCACTCGCACCTGATCGCTCTCCTACTTTCGATTACTGGGCAAATTCGACACGTTTTGCAGGATTTTGAAGTAGTAAATCATTTCGAAAGTTGCGAATAAAACACAGAGAACAATCCTGCAAGAAAAGCTTCCCATTCACTCACGAAATCAACTTTCAGATATCCATTGTTGCATCTTTTCTGCTTCGTGACTTTCTAGACGCAAATCCCGCTGACCTCTTTCACCTCCGTGACTACCAGGTTGCTCGGGGTCAGCCATTGAAACTGTTTCTTTGTTTGTTAGGAGTTGATGCCATTGTCAATAAACCTCAGCTCTCTGTGCCAAAAAGCCATTTAGAATTTTGTTGTGTCTCATTCCCACACTTTGTAACTTAACAGTTCCTCGGACTGCATGCGAACTTTCCTTTAAATTGCATGCTGGAATTCAGTGAAACCAATGTTGTTGTTGTTTTTTTTTCAAATATCACATGAATGGAACATAGAAAATGATATTAACCTAAGTCGACACTGATCATCAAGGATCATTGTTAAGATACATATATAATCCACAAGCAACAGCGGTTACGGAACTCCAACCAGACTGTGTAATTTAGTACTCCTTAATCATTATTCAGCCGTCCCGTGGCCGAGTGGTTAGCACGCTTGGCTACTGATCTAAGGGACCTGGGTTCGAGCCCCGGAATTAGGCATGGATGTGTGTGTCGTTTTTCTGCTGAGGTCCTGCCATCCTCTCAGATCTCCTACTGTGGCATATAAACTGACAGGCTCCTGTCAGACCTCTGTGGCAAGCAGCTGCTTGAGGGGGTATTTATTTATTTATTCAATCATTATTCAGCCGTCCCGTGGCCGAGTGGTTAGCGCGCTTGGCTACAGAACTACGGGACCTGGGTTCGAGCCCCGGGTAAGGAATGGATGTTCGTGTTGTTTTCTGCTGAGGTCCTGCCATCCTCTCAGATCTTCTACTGTGGCATTTAAACTGACAGGCTCCTGTCAGACCTCTGTGGCAAGCAGCTGCTTGAGGGGGTATTTATTTATTTATTAATCATTATTCGCAGGAAAATACATAAAAATAAAAGGTAATTAAAAAGCGTCATATATATATATTTGTTTACAATAAAGTTTTTTATTTATGCAGTTTTACTACAAAGTTTGACACTAAAAAAATCTTGTTTTATCAAAATCATTCATAAATTTCTAATATTTAAATAACTATTATGGAAACTTTTAAAATAGATATTCATTTCATTATTTGGAACGTATTAAGTTTTAATTAATTTCTGAGATAAATTCTTATAACGAATTACTGTTGTGAAATATTCTAGCTAGCATACTCTTTAAATTCTGAACGAATATTGTTGAAAATCGAGATTTAAAAAGATTTTATTATGATCTTTAGTTTATCTTCTCACATTTTCCCATTGAATGCATATTTTAGAAATTAGATTCCCATTGACAAAATGTAGAAATTCTATAATATTTCGTTAGGGCAGTATATAAACAAAGTTAAATGCTCATTGTGTAATAGTTTTACTTACATTTATAAATTATTAAATGTTTAAATAAAATGCAATCTTACAGTTTACTCAGAAGTGGAACTAGACAATCCTTTCTTCCAACCTCTGATATTGTATTTGGCCCTCTTGATTGGCGCCCTCATTCTGCTGACAATGGTCCTACTTCTGGTGGTTCCGTGGTTCTTCAGAAGGCGGAAAAAGTTGAGGCAGCAGCTCAGCTTCCAGAGCATCATTCAGAAAAGAAAAAACTGCTACGTCCTCAATAATAAAATCATTTGTGACGAGATTAGTCAAACCGATGGATGCGAAGGTGATTGATTGCTTTTATACTCTCGTTTTATTAATTTCGTAAGTTTCCACGAGAATAATTTGAATGTATAAGATACTTTTTATTTTTGAAACTGTTTCTATAAATCTAAATATTTCTCATCCATCCACTCCTCAGCCTCATATTAATAAAAACATTATCTATGTAGAAAATTGTAATCCTGCATTTATGGCTTGGTTTACTACTAAGTAAAATGTTGAAACTTATTAATTTCGAGAAACTGATTATTAAGGAGTGTTCCCAAAACTTAACTAGAATAATAACATATAGCCTGTGGGGAATATAGAATGCTCATTTAAAAAAAAATCCCGTTTTTAATTTTCGGAATTTTGTACCCTTTAAACTAGTAATTCCTACTAACGGATAATTGTAAAATGTAAACAGTTATATAGTATTAGTCTTATGCACTGCAAAAAAAAATTCTCATTTTATCCCTTAAATGGAAAAAAATGGAGGTGTGACACGTGTCACACCTCGTGTCACACCATTACAAAAGTGGGTAAACCAGCTAAGACCTTAGCATCGAACTGAATGATTTAATTTGGGTTGTTGTTGGGTTGTTTTACCTCTGAGCGGCACTATTTTGCACACCATGGGCTAAATGGCCAGGTCACATGGACCCCGAAGGCTCAGAGTAAGTTGGGGGAGGGGACCCACTGGAACAGCTGTTGGGAGACAGATGGTAGCCTCCCGTCAAGGCCATCCAGCGTGTTCTTTAACGTGCACAGGGTATGGCTTTCCCGCACACGGGGCCACGGCTTAACGTCCCATCCGACGGATGGCGGGCTTTCCAAGCCCATCGGTGTCCCCTACTGACCGTGGGCAGGGCGGGGAATTTTGCGGAGATAAATCTCAACACTGACCCAACTGGGACTCGAACCTGGGAACTACAGATTACGAGCCTGGCGCGCTACCGACTGAGCCACCCCCGCCCCCTGAATGATTTAAATGCAAATATATAACTTTGCTTGCGATCTAAGGCCATACAGAAAATGAAAGGCTAATGGACATAGGCGTCCACAGTCCACAAGAGAGTGGGTAGAAGGACAAAAATCAAAGAATTAATTTCTCCCAGGGAATAGGGGACAAACGCTGCATTTGGAAGATCACAGCTGTGGTTTTGCAACGATTAACGTTACCAAAAAACTTTTATTTTTTTTATTTCCATTGAAGAGCAAATGACCCCTTTGGTCCCTTATCCTGAATCCTCTAATATGGGTATCCATAACAACTTTATTAGCTTTTCAGTATTGCTTTACTAGCTCTTCAGTTTATTGAAATGTATCGTTTCTTTTTCACAATAGCAAAAATGGGTTGTGTTTTGAAGACTCTTCTCAGTGAAGATCAACAGAAGAAGCTAAGGCCTTGGCTAGTACACAGGAAAGACGTGGAGTTAGTCGAACTTGTTGGCGAAGGTAAATTTAACATTTGAATAATAGTTTTTACCTTTACTTACATAGCAGAAACTTGATTGCGTACTTAACTCTTAGATTCTCTGGTTGTAGTCATTTAAACCATTCATCAATACAACCAATTGGCCTTTTGCAAATTTCTCAAGATAGATACTGCTATATTGTAGTTCTTCCTAACCAGTGTGCACAGTATACTGGTGTACTGTGAGAGAACTTCAGGTGTGACACGAAATTTGTGAAAGTTCTGTCTGAGAAATATTGATTAAGTGCTTCGGGTGGCTCTTTTACGCATCCAGCCAAATAGCAAACAACTGTGTGCGAAGAAACAGGTTCAAATTCACCCCCCTCCCCTCCACTAAATGAATAAAAAAATAAATACGCCCTCATGCAGCTGCTTGCCACAGAGGTCTGACAGGAGCCTGTCAGTTTATATGCCATAGTAGAAGGTCTGTGAAGATGGCGGGACCTCAACAGAAAAACGACACATGCATCCATGCCTTACCCCGGGCTCGAACCCAGGTCCCTTAGATCAGTAGCTAAGTGTGCTAACCACACGGGATAAGGACAATTATTCAAATCATTAGAAAGATTTTTTAACAGCTGCAGTTTTATTAAGAATGCCATCCTCTCAGATCTCCTACTGTGGCATATAAACTGACAGGTTCCTGTCAGACCTCTGTGGCAAGCAGCTGCTTGAGGGGGTATTTTTTTTTTTTTTTTTTATTTGTAACATTTTAAAAATTGCATTCGTTTTCTTTTAGTTTACGAATAAAAGAATTCTGTTTTATTTCTATTTTCTAAATATTTCGAAATGTTTCTTACGATCAAGAACAGTTATTTGAAAATTTATTTTATTCCTATGCAAATTTTATTCAAATTTAAAGAAAAAAATATATATTTTGCTTTTTTTATTTTTATATTATTGAATCATCTATACATGTTTAGCTGTTCAGTAATAAATTATCACAGGAAAAATGTCCTGTAGGCAAGAAACACTTGAAATAATGAGTAGAAAAAAATTGGTTGCCCTGACTGGGATTCGAACCCAGGTCTCCCAGAAGCATGCCGGGCGTTTGTTGAAGAAATAATCAGTTCCTAGGTGGTCTAGCAGTTATGCCGGCCGTCATAACCGCCAGACCATCACATTTTTTCCATTTATTCTTCCTGTGAAATTTGAGTTAATTTGTCCAAATATATTTCGAGATATGATTATTTTATTGATCTGTATTTGACTTTTCACGAGCAGTGTATAATATGTGTCAGCTATGATCAGATTTAGGATCACAATTTCTGGGTTGGGTTGTTTTACCTCTGAGCGGCACTTTTTTGCACACCATGGGCTAAATGACCAGGTCACGTAGACCCCGAAGGCTCAGAGAAGGTTGGGGGAAATGACCCACTAGAACAGCTGTTGGGAGACAGATGGTAGCCTCCCGTCAAGGCCATCCAGCGTGTTCTTTAACGTGCGCAGGGTATGGCTCTCCCGCACACGGGGCCACGGCTTAACGTCCCATCCGACGGACGGCGGCCTTTACAAGCCCATCGGTGTCCCCTACTGACCGTGGGCAGGGCGGGGAATTTTGCGGAGATAAATCTCAACGCTGACCCCGCTGGGACTCGAACCTGGGAACTACAGATTACGAGCCTGGCGCGCTACCGACTGAGCCACCCCCGCCCCATACAATTTCTGCTAGATGCATCTGTGGAAGCGCTGCTGTTACGGATGGCTCAACTTTCGACCTTGGAAACGTAATCGAAATATTACATTGATTTTCGATAATCGATTATTCTTCACATAGGTCTCTGCCTGAAGCACGCCCTGGAGAAAATTAGCAGCGATTTCAAACTTCAGTAAATGAATCCCACTAAACCTTCTATGCCTAGCACTCGGCGAAATAATGTTAACGCCATTATAATTAAAAATAATGCAATTAATTTTTTAAATATTTATGACCTTGTCCTGGGACGCCAAAAATAATTTATGTGACTAAATTTATGGTAAATACTTAAAAAATGGGCATAAGCAGAAAAAAATTAAAACTGCACATTAAATATTTATTTGGATACAATTCAATTAACTTACGTGGGAAATGAAGAGTGAAATTCCAAGAATAGTAACAGCTTAACAATTTGTTAACTTACGTGGGTAATGATAATACATAGTAACAGCTTAACAATTTGGTGTGGGACTTTTCCGTTATATACCATTTGGCATTTGATAAAACTATTAAAAACCGGCAAACGATATAGTTCCCATCTGACACCAATAGCATCAATGTAACTACGTAGAAAATGAAACAAATCTACAGCATAAAATAAGGGACATATGGAAAGGTACAGGTTCTATCATACTCAATTGTGTTGAGTTGTTTTTTTCCCTGAGCGGCACTTTTTTGCATACAATGGGCTAAATGACCAGGTCACAAGGACTACAAAGGCTCAGTTGTTTGGGTTGTTTTACCTCTGAGCGGCACTTTTTTGCACACCATGGGCTAAATGGCCAGGTCACATGGACCCCGAAGGCTCAGAGAAGGTTGGGGGAGGGGACCCACTGGAACAGCTGTTGGGAGACAGATGGTAACCTCCCGTCAAGGCCATCCAGCGTGTTCTTTAACGTGCACTGGGTATGGCTCTCCCGCACACGGGGCCACGGCTTAACGTCCCACCGACGGACGGCGGCCTTTCCAAGCCCATCGGTGTCCCCTACTGACCGTGGGCAGGGCGGGGAATTTTGCGGAGATAAATCTCAACGCTGACCCAGCTGGGACTCGAACCTGGGAACTACAGATTACGAGCCTGGCGCGCTACCGACTGAGCCACCCCCGCCCCCTACAAAGGCTCAGAGAAGGCTGAGGAGGGGAATCCACTGGACAGCTGTTAGGAGACAGATGGAAGCCTCCTGTGAAGGCATTTATCAATTTCTTTAATGTGCACATGGTATGGCCATACACGCCTATTTCCACAACTATTGTTATTATATAACGTTGTGTAAGTAATATTGTAAACGTTGTGGAAATAGGCCTATACACGCCTATTTCTACAACGTTTTGTCAACTAGGGAACTTTGGTTGCCTTTATCTGTGTTTGACTGCTCCGCACCTGTGACGTCGGGTCGCGCCTGTCCAATTGTTCCGATCGTCCTGCAAACCTTATCATTTCCATGCATTTCTATACTACCGCCTCCCTAAATTTCGTCACATTTGCATAACTTCTTGCGAGTGTTGCATTTTTTATTTCCTGCAGTGTATATATGAATTAAAACTTTTAAAAACACTACTCTTCCCACATGCGCCCAAAAAGATAGAAAATAAAACAAGCATATCGATTGTGCAATCAGTAACTGAATTCGTATTCACATCAGTTAGTTTTATTTTCTGCTTTTTAAGGCAAATATAAAAAGATAGATACTTTTTAAATATTTTAATTTATTTATATTTTTTAAAACTGCATTTGCAATACACTTAATTGAGATCTCTAATATGTCTTGAATCACATTTATTCCTTTAAAAAGCTTATTTACGAAGTTACGTAGCTCCGAAATAGACTCTCCATTGACATATACGCTCGGGATGTGTACAGTTTTCTTCACTTTTAATAAAGGGTTGGGTTGTTTTACCTCTGAGCGGCACTTTTTTGCACACCATGGGCTAAATGGCCAGGTCACATGGACCCCGAAGGCTCAGAGAAGGTTGGGAGAGGGGACCCACTGGAACAGCTGTTGGGAGACAGATGGTAGTCTCCCGTCAAGGCCATCCAGCGTGTTCTTTAACGTTGGGTTGTTTTACCTCTGAGCGGCACTTTTTTGCACACCATGGGCTAAATGGCCAGGTCACATGGACCCCGAAGGCTCAGAGAAGTTTGGGAGAGGGGACCCACTGGAACAGCTGTTGGGAGACAGATGGTAGCCTTAGCCTCCCGTCAAGGCCATCCAGCGTGTTCTTTAACGGCACAGGGTATGGCTCTCCCGCACACAGGACGGCGGCCTTTCCAAGCCCATCGGTGTCCCCTACTGATCATGAGCAGGGCGGGGAATTTTGCGGAGATAAATCTCAACGCTGACCCAGCTGGGACTCGAACCTGGGAACTACAGATTACGAGCCTGGCGCGCTACCGACTGAGCCACCCCCGCCCCATTTAATAAAGGGAAAAGAAGGTTTGTAAAGGCCCATGTCCAGCATTCAATAATCTTCTACAGAAATATGAAACACTTTTTTATCAATGCTTATAAGCAGTAGCAAAGGAAAAGCATATTTTTCTAGCTCACCAGTACTTTTTCTTTTACATGAGGTAATAAGGTTCAGGTGACCTTTAACACATCTTGGCGAGATTGTGGTATCGAGGTTTCCTTAGCGTCATCCGTAATTGCTTCACCAGACATATGTTTGCTTACAGCCACCAATAAAGACATCCTGTCTCATATCACCAATAAACTCAAGGCCATTAGCCATAAGGTTACACTTTCTCTTTTTTTACCTCCCTATAACTGAATTGCTTCGCCACTGTCATCAGTTCGATGAGCGACAAAAGAGTTTGCTCTTAGCGATTGATAATACCGAAGCGAAATGTCCTACTTCTCTACTTTGATATCGCAAAAGGAAATGACAAAAATTCTTTGCTTAAAAAAGTGTTGGGTTGTTTTACCTCTGAGCGGCACTTTTTTGCACACCATGGGCTAAATGGCCAGGTCACATGGACCCCGAAGGCTCAGAGAAGGTTGGGGGAGGGGACTCACTGGAACAGCTGTTGGGAGACAGATGGTAGCCTCCCGTCAAGGCCATCCAGCGTGTTCTTTAACGTGCACAGGGTATGGCTCTCCCGCACACGGCGTCACGGTTTAACGTCCCATCCGACGGACGGCGGCCTTTCCAAGCCCATCGGTGTCCTCTACTGACCGTGGGCAGGGCGGGGAATTTTGCGGAGATAAATCTCAACGCTGACCCAGCTTGGACTCGAACCTGGGAACTACAGATTACGAGCCTGACGCGCTACCGACTGAGCCACCCCCGCCCCACTTAAAAAAGAGAGTTGAATTGTTTTACCTTCTGAATTCGCTTTTGTGCTGGGCATAACTACATACTGGGCTAAACGGACAGGTCACAAGAACCCTAAGAACTCAGAAGGTTGGAAAAGGGAATGCATTGGACATCTGGTTAAGTCTGGAAGATTTCTGTCAATGCAATCCAAGTTGTTTATGCATAGAGTTAGGTTGTTTTACATCTGAGTGACACTTTTTTGCACACAATGGGTTAAATGGCCAGGTCACAAATAATCCTAGGGCTCAGAGAAGGTCGGGGTGAGCCCCACTGGATAGTTGTTAGGAGACAGATGGTAGTCTCCCATCAAGGCCATCCAGCGTGTTCTTTAACGTGCACAGGCTATGGTTTTCCTGAACACGGTGTCACGGCTTTACGTCCTATCCGATGGATGGTGGCTTTTCCAAGCTCATCGGTGTTCCCTATTGACCGAAGGCAGGGAGTTTTGTGGAAATAAATCTCAGCCCTTGCACAGCTGAGAACCCCAACACACACTGGCGGAAATTGCAAAAAAGAACACCTAGAAGAAATTCCTTTAGGAACGTCATATTATAATATGTTAATAGTTAAGGGCAGCAGAAACCGTGATCCAAGATTGAAGTCATTGGATGAAAAATGACGTCACTGAGGACAACAACATGCAAATGTACGCAGCCCTTATTTAAGGACTGGAGCATGAAGAAAGAAGTTATTCATCTTGTGTTGTGTTTGTTATGCGCTGATTTTACATCAGGCATAACGATTAATTTTTTTAAATTAATTTCTCACTTGATTGAGTTTTTTTTAAACACAGAGGGAATACACGAACAGATTAACAGGGTGGACATGTTAGGAGGAGGCGGAATTCGCAGCTGCCCCGACAGGCCACACACAGAGAACGCCCAGCGCCTAGATGACAGACACAGCGCCCGTGGGTGGATGACAGGCGGAATCACCATTTATTTTCTTGCAGTGTGAGGTCCGGCTGGAATGGTCTGGGGGTGAGAAATACTGCTGACAGTTTTAGCGCGATCTCACAAGGGGAGCTGTATTAGGGAAATCGTCCCCCACATCAAATACAGATGTAGGACTGGACAAGATCGTCCAGTTGTTTACAGTAACGAACGAGGTATTCTGTTTCCCAGGCGGCGATGTCAACCTCAAGCGCAGCGACAGATCCCCTGGGGGGAATTTATTACTCGTAAGTTCCTCTGCAGATGCTACATATGGTGAACATACCATTTTCGGGAAAAACAAGGGGAAAGGAACGTGGGGTAGAGTAGCAAGGCAGGGAGGGCTTGAGTTGGACCGAGATTTTGAACAGAGCAGACAGCACTGAGATTTTAGAGAGAGCAGTTGGACGGGACAGCCAAAGCTCTGGGTGGGCCAGATTCGGTATCGGCATATCGGAATCATTGGAAATGAGTGCAGGACTTTGAATCAAAAGCAGTGTGATTTGATGCGTTAACGCAAGGACATCCCTATGAATGAGTGGTTACCTAAAATTAGAAGCAGAGAGACTGGAATTTGCTTCCAAAGAGCCTAACCAGTGAAGGGCACCCTCCCCCTTCCAACATAACCACGATGATGCAGCCGACTGCCTCCCTTCGCCACAGCCAAATTACCCAACAGCGTATGTGATGGTCAACTGAGGGCCCGTCTCCACATCAGCCACAGTGCGACGGAGATGTTTTCCCAGTCATCGGCTAAGGACGAATTAAGGAGATGGTCCCCACCCGAAGCTAGAGTGACGACGACCTGGCCGTAATCCGATGCAGTTGACGGACGAACTGAGCACTTAGAACGGTATGCTTACCCTTCCTTTAACTTATAAGTTGCTATTCTTAATTTTAGATCTAATTGTAAAGGGGTTCCATAGTTAATTGTTCAGCTGTACTGTTAGATATTTTGTTTCAATAAATATTGTTATCATTTTATGTTTTCCATAAGCCTGATTTGTGCTCATCATTGGATTTCCTATTAATAAAAACGTCTTCCCCTAAGGAGACGGCCTGGGATTTTTGCGGCCCGCATTGTCTAATTAAGGGAATAATCCGTAATTGGGCAATGTGGGAAACACAACGCCACAGATTTAAATTTGCATGTTTCTACATAAAAATTGAATAGTGCTTGCAACCGCGAGGTGCGCACAACAGATTGGTGCCGTCTGCCAGGATTTATTTTTTTTAATTGGCTAATCACCACATGTTCTTCAGTGCTCTTTGAAGAAGCTACCATGCCTGGACAATGCAGGCGTGCAACATTTGTTCAGTTAGCGATCTTGAGCGAGGTCGTATAGTGGGTCTTCAGGAAGCAGTTTGGTCTTTTCGTTAAATTGCACACTACGTTAAACGAGAGGTATCAGCAGTGGTACGATGGTGGCGTCGATGGTCAGAAGAGCATTCGCACACTCGCAGAGGTGGTTCCGAGCAACACAGAGTTAAGGACGCACGAGAGGATCAGTGTATCAAGAGGTTGGCGATGGCAAAGCAAACGGCTACGGCATCACAAATTCGATCCTCTGTCGTACCAAGGGTGTCTACAAGAACGATACACTAAAGTCTTTTGGAAGCAGGGCTATGGCACACGTGCCACTGGCACAATTACCACTGTCACCTCATCACTGTCCAGCACGTTTGCAGTGGTGTCAAGAATGAGTTCATTGGAGGGAATAATGGCAGAATGTGGTTTTCAGTGATAAAAGCCGATTCTGCTTAGGAGCGTCTGATGGTCGTTTACACATCCGAAGGCAACAAGGTGAGCGGCTTCTTCCATCGTGCATTCGCCAGCGACACACAGGACTCACGCTGGGCATCATGGTGTGGGTAACTATCACTCTCGTAGATGTCTGGTGTTTGTACAGGCTACACTGAATTGCAATACGTACATCAGCGACATCGTACAGCCGGTCGTCTTCCCATATTTGAGTGTAATCCAAAATGCGATATTCCAGCAGGATAACGCCCGCCCACACTCCGCCCGGGTCACTCAACATGCTCTTCAGGCAGTGCACCAACTCCCTCGACCAGCACGCTCTCCGGACTTGTCTCCAATCGAGCATGTCTGGAACTTGATTGGACAAAGACTCTTTTGCGGACCGCCTGCAGACAACGACCATCGCTGAATTACGCGTCCAAGTTGAAAGCGCATGGAATTATATCCCCAGCGTGATATCCAGCATTTGTATGACCGATTGTATTCCAGATTGGAAGCTTGTACTGCTGCTCGAGGAGGTTCAACACCTTATTAAAATGTGCTTTTTGTAAAATGTAATACTCATTAAAAGGTAAAATAAACATTGAAAAAAAAGGACCCATTAACAGTGTTTCAAATTAATAGAAACAACTTGTTGAAAAAGGGCAGTAATCACGCGTGTGATCACTGTCCTTTTTCAACAAGTTATTTCTACTAATTTGAAACCTGTTAATGGTATCCTTTTTTTTCAATTTCCGCCAGTGTTGATAAGGAATGGATCTTTTGTACATATGGGGCGAGAGTTGGCTCAATCGGTAATGACCAGGGTTATAATCTACAGTTCTCAGATGATGAAAGCTAAATTTTAAAATAAAAACATTATGTTGATTTTATCATCATGCTGATGAAATTTGGTAAAGAATCCCAGGCTAGATACAGAAAGAAAAAAAGAGGGAAGGGGGGGGGGACAGAACAATAATTGGAATATTATTCTGGTATACAATCTTCCCTTCCATTTTAGTGATCTTTAACAAATTCCTTGTCCAGCCCTGAATAATCCCATAGCGAAGTCAGTTTGGCCATTTCGGCAAGATGAATTTGCATTACCTTGTAATGCTTTGATATTTTGTAATACTTTGTATTTTCTACCTAGTTCAAATTTTTCAGAATAAAATGCATATATAATATGGCCTTGACAGGAATTCTGAATTGTTGCTTTAACAATATTTTAAAATTCAAATATTGGCTATTGGAAAAAGAGTTTCTGATTAAACAAAATATGCATGGTTTAGAAATAAGTAGTTTTGTGTTACCTCTACATTTTAGTACCTTTTCAACTTTTATTTATTTCTATTAAAATATTTTTTTCAGCATTAGCTACATTTACTCACAAAACGATATTCCATTCAATCATAATTGTCCTGCAAAACTGAAGGTAAAACGTTTGGTTCTGAGCATCGCATTGTGTTCAGCCCAGAAGAGGCAACACTGTGGCATAATTAGGTATGTAGCAAGCTCAAGTCTCTGAGTAAACAACACTTCGTGCACTAGCTGCAGTGTGCAGAAACTTGTGAATACACAAAGTGTTGGATGGATACACATGCCTTTGCTCACTTAGTGTGACTATATTTTATAATTAATCTTGTCTGACTTTTCATTTTTATTACGGTTATAGCTACATTATCACCAAATATTTCTACCAAAGAAGTCTTACAACTTGTTGTTCCTGAAGATTGGCTTCTTGAAATTTTTAAAGCAGTGGATTATGGGTGGTGGTGGTGGCTCAGTTTGTAGTACGCAGTGGCGGACTGGGTCTAAAATTATTGGTTGCCAGGAGACAAAGGGGGTCACTCACAACTATATGACTATTATTTTTAACATATTGTCTAATGTTTAAGGGGGCCCACTTCATCGGGGGCCCACAGGGCCCACTTGCCCTCAAGCAAGCTGACACCCTGGCCAGTCCGCCACTGGTAGTACGTCAGGTTCGAGTTCCACCAGAGCCAGGGGCGAGATTTATCTCCACAAAACTCCCTGCCCTGCCCTTAGTCAGTAGGGGACACCAATTGACTTGCAAAGGCCGCTGTCCATCGGATGAGATGTTAAGCCATGGCCTCGTGTGCAGGAGAGTCATACCCTGTACACATTAAAGAACATATTGGATGGTCTTGACGAGAGCTTTTCATCTAGCTCCTAACAAATGTTCAATGGATTGCTTTTCCCATGCCTTCTCTGAGCCTTTGGACACAATTTAGCTCATTGCGTTGCAAAAAAGTGCCGTTCAGGGGTAAAACAACCCAACCCTAACTGAATATCTAAGCCATATAAAACCACAAAATGCTGATGGATTTCCACCTGTCGGGTCATATGTGCCAACAGAAACCGAATTACTGCTCGGATCTCCAGCATCCTATACACATGCAGTACCTTCTCCATGTTCACTCCGACTCTGTGCCTTACATCACGGGTGTGTAACAGTGATGACTGTTGCCACTTCGTGAACTATTTGGTGCTAACATGCAGTGGTAACATAGCTCCAGATGTTTGTTAGTTTGGCGGGGACCTTACTTTCTACTGGAGACCTTACTTTCTGACTTACCCTCGTATTTATACTAATTTAGATCGTTATCATTTCGTTATATTAACAGTCTCACTTTTGAAGTGTTGACATTCGTATTTATCAGCAAAAAGTGAAAAAAAAAATGTACTTATCACTCTTTTAAATACTTACCTCTTCATACTTTCTTTAGAAGATAAGGACTCTTTTTCTAAAGTTGTCTATCTTATCTTTACCCCACATTGTATATCTAACCATGATGAAAACAGATGGAAATGCACTCTCCATACATTTATCCATATTCAGTCTGATTCTCGGCATAAAAACCTCAGGAGGAAACAAAGTACTCGATATCATCCTGAAATATATCAGAAAATGATATTTGTAGCTATGCAAGGGCGATACATAGCATATAGACGTGGACATTCCTCGTGATATCCTCCCCCCCCCCCCCCTGATATTTTTAAACTTTTTTTTGCAAATTAATAAAAAGCTCTATAATGAAGTCTTGACTGTGTCCCTTGCTCCTCAAGAAAAAAAATCCACTCTTTCGTTTTGGTATTATCTCACCACTTTTAAAATTATTGAAAGCGACTTTTGGCGATTTTATGGCGAAATGGATTGGTTTTCCTGAGTAATGTAGTTAGTTCTACTCCCATTGTTCGGAGAAAATCACAATCTAATTTATGCAGTTTTTAATTTAATGAAGTTTTTAAATAAATTGATGCAATTTTGAATTATCTCATTAAATAATTCAAAACTGTATAAATCCTTAGGGTATATGAAATTACTACTGAAAAGCCTAGAACTAAGTATGCTTTTTTTTTTTACATGACTGACTGAAGTTTTGAACATATTTTATGATAAATGTGTTGTTTGTAACGTCTTTAGGGGAACTATTATTATTCCTATTTTTAAACGATTGTAGTAGTTTTGCGATAATTATAGGGACTTTAAACTGGCTTCAGTACTAGGTAAAGTTCTTTTCATTATATCGTTTAATCGAAGTAATAATTTGGTTAATGGAACGCATAATGAACAGTCTGGATTCAAATACCACTGATCAGCACGTTTCTTTTTTTAAGGTGTATTTTATAATTTATAAATAATCTTTTAAGGACAATTATAATGCATCAAATATAATGAAAATGCATTTATGATATGAGACATTTTGCATTTCATTTCGACTATTAATCATATAGAATTTGCGGAATGTTTTCCTAATTATATTTTTATTTGTTCCAGGAGCATTTGCTTATGTTTATAGAGGCAGGTTTCTCAAAGATCATCCACCCACTCTCATTGCCATGAAAAATCTAAAAGGTAAGATATGCTTATTGATTTGAATCTACTATCTTCGCTGTTGTATTCTGCTAATACTGGGTACAGAGGGAAAATTGTCTTGAGCAGGGTCGTGGGTTCGGATCCCACCAGGCACCAGACAATTTTTCCGCTAGATCCAAATATTAGCAGAATACAAAAGGGAAGATAGTGGCTTTAAATTAATCAATGATTGCTATGAATACGAAAGAAGATAGACATATGCTCAATAAGTTTAAAACTTCATTTATAAATATTTTTATGAATACTTAATATCCAATAGTGCTGATCAGATGTGATTCTACTAATATCTAATCCCCTGTTTTCAGTCTTTCATTTTTGGTTGGGAACCAACATGTAAAACTGGAGGAATTTTCGTTCCTTTCTTATGTTTACAGAACGCGCACTTGTGCCTGTGTAACTGGAACGTTCATTGAGACCAAGTTTCCATACTAAATTCCCAATAATTTGGGACAGGGGATTGGCTCAGTCAGTAGAGTGCTAAAACTTAATTTTTTCCAAGTTCAAGTTCTCGCCGTTTCTCTGCAAATCATAGATCGGCCCCCGATGAGAAAGGGGTCATTGATGGCTTGGAGAGACTGCATCTTTATCCTGGATGGCTTTGATGTGAGGTTTCCACCTGTCTCTTAAATAGTTATTCAATGGATCCCATTCTAACTAGCTATGCTTTTGGAATCCTCGAGAGTAGTGAGTAAAAGTGTAGCTCGTAAGTTTGGTTTGGTTTGTTTTACCTCTGAGCGGCACTTTTTTTTGCACACCATGGGCTAAATGGCCAGGTCACAAGGACCCCGAAGGCTCAGAGAAGGTTGGGGGAGGGGACCCACTGGAACAGCTGTTGGGAGACAGATGGTAGCCCCCCGTCAAGGCCATCCAGCGTGTTCTTTAAAGTGCACAGGGTATGGCTCTCCCGCACACGGGGCCACGGCTTAACGTCCCATCCGACGGACGGCGGCCTTTCCAAGATCATCGGTGTCCCCTACTGACCTTGGGCAGGGCGGGGAATTTTGCGGAGATAAATCTCAACGCTGACCCAGCTGGGACTCGAACCTGGGAACTACAGATTACGAGCCTGGCGCGCTACCGACTGAGCCACTCCCTCCCCTAGCTCGTAAGTAAAGAAATCCAAACCCCTCAATAAAGCAACGCGATTTGAGCTGTGCTTTCTCAGAGTTGAACGGGGACCTGTCGGAGTGAAGGTGGAAAGAAACCTGATCAATTATTACAACCTCATTAATTCACATGATCCTTTTAAACCAAACAATTCGCTAACTCCTGAGAGATGGTTTGTGAGAAAATGCTGTTCAAATCGGTCCTGCGTTCGCTGTAACTGCTGTAGATTCGATGTGAAGTTTCCAAATCGTATTTTTATGTGTTCCATTCATTCTGACAGTAAATAAAACTGTTGATCTCTAAATGAAAGCAGGTTATTTCTATAATATTCTTTTACATAATTCTTCAGTTCAAATTCCATTATCTATGGTTCTTTTAGTATCGTATTCAGTAACCGATTCCCTTCACTTTATTTATTTATTGTGGTCAATATGATATGCCGAGTATTTGAAAATATAAACATATCGTTACAAAACCAGTAACGGATTAAGTTCGGGGTGGACGAGGTGTCCATCCGGAGCCGAGGCTAGAGAGATTCAAATTAAGGTTAATCTGAAAATTTCAAATGCTCTTTATTTATAAGCTTCTAGAAACAATTCAATGATTTTTAAATATGATTTAATAACAAACTTAAGCTTCTATTCTATCAAACCATATTTTTGATATTTTTTTTAATTCTGCATAAAAATTTTTAAACATCCTTATGCTGTGAGAAGGGTTAATGACTGAGAACCGATCTTCTTAATTCGTCCCTGTAAATAACGATGCAAATTTAAATTTTCGGCTAAGTTTAAGTTAAGTCGGCACATTTCTAAAAGATGACATAGCCCTTTAATATGCTTGGAATTCCCTCAGGGGACACTGAGTTCTCAACTTTTGACACCTGTGAATAACGTTTTCATCGCAGAAATAAAACTAAGAACTTTGAAGCTTCCGAAAGCAGCTTATGAACTATATTATAATTATTGAAATCTAGTAATTTTGTTTTTTAAAAATGACACTTGAATTTCATAGATTCTGCGCTCTTGGTTTGAAGATATCTAACATGTTACAGCTATCATCAGTGCCACTCTCTCCCTGTTCAAGATATAATAAATGAAGCTATCGATCAAGCTCAGCTGAATCAATTTACATACTGACGAGTCTATGGAAAGGTGAACAAATGTTATGTTGTTTCTTCAGCACTGATATCATGGTGCACGGATTTCAGTGCTGAAATCTTCTTCAGCACTGAAATCAACTCAGATTCAATATTGAAGCAACTCTAAGAGAAAGATGCTGAACTTGTAGAATGTATCGAGGTTCTTGCTTCAGTACTCCTATTTTCCAGTTTAAAATTACGATGCATAAATAAATCCATTGCTATGAAGATATTAAACAGTTGTTGAGAAGTATTGTAGAAGACACTTCTGAAAAAAATAAATACTTCTTGTAGGAGTCTTCCCTCTAAATATGAAAGGAAACATTTATTGAAAAGCACTCTCCATTAGTGCCGGCGCAACAGTAAATTGGATACGGGCGAAACAAATTTCAGCGCCGACCCCTAGGGGGCGTGCGATTAATCTGATAGATCTGGAACACCATTCCAGTATATAATTTTTCCCTCCGTTTTAGTGGTAGTTCAAAAGTTGTTTTTCGAAATATTTGAAGTCTATATCTTTAATACTTTTTACGCCTCCGTTCCTATTATTAGCATTCTAAAAAGAAGCACAGCGCATTTCCCACCCTCCTTCCCCAGATTCGATCTTTAATGAAGGTACCACAGTTTTGAATATAAATGGAATAATTAACAAAAAATATTTTTAATCTTATCATGCACATGCAGTGGCGTACCCAAGAGGTGGGGGTTATAATCCTCCCCACCCCCTTGAGGGCTTGAACAACCTATATTTTCTAAGAAGTCCCCAAAAAATTAGAGACAGACCCCACCCCACCCTCTATACACACATACAGCTGGGATGTTCTGGAAGATGGAAGTTCTAGCATGTTCTAGAAGATTCAACATCTTGATTCTTGAACCGTGTTCTCTGAGAGATGATATTGTATTCCCCGCCCTGCCCACGGTCAGTAGGGGACACCGATGGGCTTGGAAAGGCCGCCGTCCGTCGGATGGGACGTTAAGCCGTGGCCCCGTGTGCGGGAGAGCCATACCGTGTGCACGTTAAAGAACACGCTGGATGGCCTTGACGGGAGGCTACTATCTGTCTCCCAACAGCTGTTCCAGTGGGTCCCCTCCCCAACCTTCTCTGAGCCTTCGGGGTCCATGTGACCTGGCCATTTAGGCCATGGTGTGCAAAAAAGTGCCGCTCAGAGGTAAAACAACCCAACCCAGATGATATTGTAGATGAACTATAGTATAACTAAGCGAGTTTCTGTTAAGGAGATAAACGCAGAGGTAATTAAAAAATTTCGAATTCAATATACAGAGAAGTAATTATGTATCTGAAAAAAAAAACTGTTAAAATACTATTGTTTCTTTCATCAACTTACTTTTCCAAAAATGATATTCATGATGACATTGGAAACAAAAGTTCGTGATAGGCTCAACCATTCTTGTTGCTTTTGCATCGTCTGCACTAATCTTTCAATAATTCAGCATTGATCAATAAATGCTTTTCTTTTTCCTTTTAGACTCTTGTGGGAAAACAGAAATCGTATCTTTTGTTGAAGAAGCTCTGGTGATGTCAGAATTCCGTCATCCAAATGTTCTCGGTTTAATTGCTGTTACGGTAGACCAAACTTTGCAGCTGCCAATCATTGTGACTCCTTACATGCAGAATGGAGATCTCAGAAGCTATTTGAAGAAAAGAAGGCACCATAGGGAACACGATGTAAGAAAATATTTTTCTCACTTTATCAATTAGTGAAAACTTTGATAATATCCCTGAATTGGTATCTGGTGTAATGGGATTGGAATGATTTAAGAGGTCGTCCATAAATTACGTAACGCTATGTTAGGTGAATTGCAATTCATCTCTCTCCATTGCACAATTTTTTTTTTTAAATAAGAATATTCACTTTTTATGCAATATTAAGATTAGGAAGTGAAGGTTACGATAGTAAATAGTTACTTATATGTGACAGCATAAAACGTTAACTGTTTTTTTTTTTCTGACGAAAAAAACTTTTAACGTTTTATGCTATAACGGTTTATGTTAACATTTATTCTAACTGTGGTTTTCTGACAGAAAAGGAAAATTTTATTAATTGCAGGGATAAGTATAGCATTTTAGCGTTATCTGACACCACCTCTGAACCTTCTTCCTTCATATAACTCGATGTAACAGAATCACTAATCGCCTCCCTCCTATTAATAGGTTGTGTGGGGGATATCAAACAACTTCTCAAAAGGTAAACGTTAACCTTTTCTGTCGCAGAAGGTAAACGTCACCTTTTCGTTCTTTTCTGTCAGAAAAAACAAAAAGTGTTTCAAAAGGTAAACGTCACCTTTTCTGTCAGAAAACCACAGTTAGAATAAACGTTAACCTATATTTCTACGGTAATCTACAAAAATCAGAGAGTGAAGCATTTCGATACACTCTCTGATTAGTACTCTATTAGTGACTCTCCCATTTAGACACAAACATTCCTCCTATCATCATCACCACCTATTACAAGTTTCTGGGTTGTAATTGCTCAACGCTTTACTAAATTATTTGATGGCCCCTATTGCTAATGGGTGAAATTTCAATTAGGGAGATGTAGGTTCAGTATACGATAAGTAACTATATTCCATCAATAGAAAAATCAACAAGCTCTGCTGTCCACATGAAGACATGACGGATTGCTTTCTTCCTATAGATTTTATTTTCGTATTTAGAGATTTCGTAAAGCAGCTTTATATTTTAATGAAACCGAAATCGTTGACACATTAGTTTTCACTTAAAAAGTTTCATAAATCCGGTTTATCAATAGACTGTGCATTTTCCATTTAAAGCATCATTAATAAATCATTCTATTAATATTAGTACCTTCCAGGGCCGACGCTAGCTATTTTTCCTTCCGGAGCTGGATTGTACTCTGCCATCCTTTCTCCAAGTCCGATCTTATATATTAATCATTAATTTAGCTGAATATTAATGTCATTTTAAAAGCAATTGAAAATCATTTGTTGAAATATAAGTCATACTTACTTGCGTCAACTTTACTGCAGGTATGATCGTTAGTTTCCAAATTTGGGCGCTGGTGGCTCAGTCGGTAGCGCGCCAGGCTCGTAATCTGCAGTTCCCAGGTTCGAGTCCCAGCTGGGTCAACGTTGAGATTTATCTCCGCATAACTCCCGCCCTGTCCACGGTCAGTAGGGGACACCGATGGGCGTGGAAAGGCCGCCGTCCGTCGGATGGGACGTTAAGCCGTGGTCCCGTGTGCGGGAAGCCATACCCTGTGCGCGTTAAAGAACACGCTGGATGGCCTTGACGGGAGACTACCATCTGTCTCCCAACAGCTGTTCCAGTGGGTCCCCTCCCCCAACCTTCTCTGAGCCTTCGGGGTCCATGTGACCTGGCCATTTAGCCCATGGTGTGCAAAAAAGTGCCGCTCAGAGGTAAAACAACCCAACCCAACCTAGTTTGCAAATTTGCCGCTCTTAAAATAATACCCCGCCCCTGATGCCTCCTTGCCTCCCTCTCCCATCCACCCCAGATCCGGCCTTGCTTCTATATTTTTTTTGTCGAGGAGTAATAGAAATACAGTTTCTAAATGAACCAAATTTCCCAGACGGTTTCCAGGCATAATGAATTTTATACATCTATAAATTTATTCACTGATGGGAAAACGATCTCTGCAGCTTAAAAAGAAATATAATTATTAAGTTGCAAATACTTCAGGTTTCGAAAGGAATGTTTACAAATTCTTTAACATATTATAATAGATTTCTATTCTTTTAGAACAGTACATTTAGAGCAGTACTCACTGCAACGAACTCCTGTTTCATAGAATAAATCGTCAATATATCTAATCTGGCTCATTTCTTCCAAATTTTTTACCATACACTTTGGGTGCTTAAGTTAACGATTTCGCCAATTCATGGTATTCATTAAAAATGTATATTTTGTTTTTCATCAAGATATTGTTACAAATTTTTAAATGGATGACACTGAGCGTGAGTATCATAAATATATTTACAATACAAATTACAATACAATGCAAATTATTACAAAAATATGGATGAAATAACTTATAAACAAACTAACTGTTATCGTACATAAATTAATGACCCTTTTTCTACATAGCATACAAGACCAGGTCTGTCTGTTCTACTAAACTAATACCTCTTCATTTTGTTTGTCATATCTCTTGAATATCTTCACTTCAGACAAAAACCATCCTTCGTCTTTGATTAGATCAATAGATTTATCATACTAGCAAAACAAAACGACCACCCGCGCACAAACCGTATAAAAAAAAATACTTGTTTTTACTTATCGCGCACTGACTCGGATTATCTTAAACCTCCTTTTTTATCTGCACAACTTTTAACATTGAAATTCTATCATTCTCTTTTTCAGGTCGGTTTTACATTCAAATTCGTTTGTTGTATAAATTTCACGCAGAAGGGTTGTTGGGTTGTTTTACCTCTGAGCGGCACTTTTTTGCACACCATGAGCCTAAATGGCCAGGTCACATGGACCCCGAAGGCTCAGAGAAGGTTGGGGGGGACCCACTGGAACAGCTGTTGGGAGTCAGATAGTAGACTCCCGTCAAGGCCATCCAGCGTGTTCTTTAACGTGCACAGGGTATGGCTCTCCAGCACACGGGACCACGGCTTAACGTCCCATCCGACGGACGACGGCCTTTCCAAGCCCATCGGTGTCCCCTACTGACCGTCGGCAGGGCCGGGAATTTTGCGGAGATAAATCTCAACGCTGACCCCGTTGGGACTCGAACCTGGGAACTACAGATTACGAGCCTGGCGCGCTACCGACTGAGCCACCCCCGCCCCATTCACGCAGAAGTATATGCGAGCGTTCATGTCATGTTTTGTCGTGAAGTCACTGTAGTGCGTTCATCTGTCGTAACAATATTTTCTAGAGTCCTTAAATATATTATCCCCCCCAATTATCATAATAAATGTATGGTTTTGTTTTTAAGTAGATAATTTTTCCCGTTTTCCGTTTACAGGGCGGCTGTTTAGGGCTCCGGCTACTGAGGAGACTCCAAATCGTTTTATAAATTGCGACCGTCCCATGGCCGAGTGGTTAACGCGCTTGGCTACTGATCTAAGGGACCTGGGTTCGATCCCCGGGTAAGGGTTGGGTTGTTTTACCTCTGAGCGGCACTTTTTTGCACACTATGGGCTAAATGGCCAGGTCACATGGACCCCAAAGGCTCAGAGAAGGTTGGGGGAGGGGACCCACTGGAACAGCTGTTGGGAGATAGATGGTAGCCTCCCGTCAAAGCCATCCAGCGTGTTCTTTAATGTGCACAGGGTATGGCTCTCCCGCACACGGGGCCACGGCTTAACGTCCCATCCGACGGACGGCGGCCTTTCCAAGCCCATCGGTGTCCCCTACTGACCGTGGGCAGGGCGTTGAACCCCGGGTAAGGCATGGCTGTTTGTGTCGTTTTTCTGCTGAGGGCCTGCCATCCTCTCAGACCTTCTACTATGGCATATAAACTGACAGTCTCCTGTCAGACCTCTGTGGCAAGTAGCTGCTTGAGGGGGTATTTATTTATTTTTTTTATTTTTTATTTTTCATAATTGTAGAGGTCGTTTCAACTACACACGCTTTGGGCCCCTGGACCTCTAAATCCGCTATTGGCTCTTTAAAAATATATATTTTTTTTCTAGTGATTCTTCGCAAGATTTAGGTTGACCACCCCTGCATTAGAACTATAAAAATTGTTCTAACGATTTCTCTCACTTTTTGTATTTGGATATTAAATGGATGCAATAAGGACAGTAAATATTTTCACTTCCTTAACAGCTGACTCATAAAGAGGAATAATTTATTGAATCTTCAAATTATCGATTGCATTCATACATTATAAAAATGAGAAAGTAACAGCGACATGCAAATTTCGGGACGAAAAAGTCGTCAAGATGAGCGGCAGTGACAGCAACTGGACTGACAACTTCGTGATTCCTTGAAAGATATTGGTTAAGAGGAATTAGGCTTATTGCAAAAAAAAAACGCTCTGAAACTACTGAAATATTACTAAGATTCATAACGTAAATTGCAGCATAATCAAAATTTCACCACATTTATTTAAAATATATATATATTTATCTTTCAGGAAGTTATTCCTTCGCTGCAACGTCGCCTGCAGTTTGCTCTTCACATTGCCAGTGGCATGCATTATCTTGTTAAACTGAAATACATCCACAGGGATTTGGCAACCAGAAACTGCATGTAAGTTTAGTTTTGCAAGTCCAGATATGTTTAAATTGATTGGGTTGGGTTGTTTTACCTCTGAGCGGCACTTTTTTGCACACCATGGGCTAAATGGCCATGTCACATGGACCCCGAAGGCTCAGAGAAGGTTGGGGGAGGGGACCCACTGGAACAGCTGTTGGGAGACAGATGGTAGCCTCCCGTCAAGGCCATCCAGCGTGTTCTTTAACGTGCACAGGGTATGGCTCTCCCGCACACGGGGCCACGGCTTAACGTCCCATCTGACGGACGGCGGCCTTTCCAAGCCCATCGGTGTCCCCTACTGACCGTGGGCAGGGCGGGGAATTTTTGCGGAGATAAATCTCAACGCTGACCCAGCTGGGACTCGAACCTGGGAACTACAGATTACGAGCCTGGCACGCTATCGACTGAGCCACCCCCGCCCACTTAAACATGGGAAACAAGGAACAATTAACATGTTGAGTTAAAAGGTCTTGGATTTTTTTGTTATTATTGTTATTGATTAATGTTGTCTTTCTATCGAGTTCTCCTCGCATATCTGTGAGCAGCAGTAGTAATATTTATTTCTTCGTAAGAAATATGTAATTCGCAAAATTATCATAATTATAAATTCAGTAGAAATGAACAGTAATCCCCTATCAGAGTAAATCTCTGTACATATTATTTGTAGCATATTTTGCATCAGATCTCCATTGCTAACAATTACTTCAGAAATTTGTTTTTAAGTTAGGCCTTTTATTTTCAATATAATCTTCAGCTGAACAAGATTACTCCATTTTGATTCTAGAGACAGAATTTTCTAGGAATAGAAAACATTTTGCTACTTCGTGATCTAGAGTGATTGTTTTGAGCTCTTTATCTTCCTAAAATTTCTGCCATGCGAGAATTTTTTCGAATGGTGGAAAAGAAAATATACACCAAGTCCAAGGATAGCACTATATAGTGACTGGTTAAGTTCTTGAAAGCTCGTTTTCTCACAGCTTGACGAATGCTTTTCCCATAAATTGAAATCAGAAGGGGTTCAATTAGGACTAAACTCGTAATTTACTGATCGTGATTCTTAAAAAAAAGTTTAAATCGAAGTGATGTTTATTTATGTATTAATTTCTTTGCAAAAGAAAAAAGAGTGATTAGGGCACCTTTAGCTTAAAAAAAGTTTTTTTTTCCCCGAAGGCATTGAGGATTAAGATCGTTTTTCCTCTGAGCGGATCTTTTTTTTTTCATACAATAGGCTAAACAGCCTGTTCACAACATGGAGGTAAGAAAATAAGAGGAGGAGACCTAAGCACTTGAAAATGATGCTACGGCAGCCATGTTGTTCTATTCAAAACATTGATCAGTAGTTACTCACCTATACTAATTTTTGTCGACATTTGTATTTTGGCAGCCTGTTCTGCTTACGGCTGCACGAATCGCACAGTAAAACTGAGTGTAAGTAGGCTTGATTGCAGCGGCAGACGGTTTGTTTTGAATGCAACAAGATGGCTACCGCAATGCTGCGTAAGCATCATTTTCCTTCCACAGGGAAAGCGCGTTAGGGCGTCTCCTTATCTTCCTACCTCCATGGTTCACAAGGCCTCAGAGAGAAGGTAGGGAAATTGGAGTCCATTGGATAGCTGTTAGGAGACAAGGAGCCTCGCTTCAAGGGTATCCAGTGTATTCTTTAACGTGCACATTTCTTTTGCCCATAAAGCCAGGATTTAACGTTCCATCCATTGGACGGCATTCTTTTCAAGCCCATCTGTGTCTTCTTTTTCACTGAAGACAGAGTTTGGATTAGTGCAGAAAAATCTCAACGCAGTCACAATTGAAACTCGAACTTGTGAACATAGATTGCGAGTGTGGCATGCTCGTAATCTTTGTTCTCATGTTCAAGCAAACCCACATCCCAGGTATTGAGTAACGCCCCTTTGATTCACATACGATGCATTCCTCGAATATCTTCATTTCCTATGTGGCCCACATTTTTGCGAACGAATTAACGGCGATATTGGTGGTACTTCTATATTGCAAGTTACGTACTTCGCTATTGTTGAATAAAACTAGAAACGAAAACTTTAAAAAGCAGCTACACTAAATATGCTTTACAGTTAGTAGTTACTTCATTTCTATGCGTGTAGTCTGTAGGAGAGGGTGGGCTCTAGTAGCTTGGTGGCACAGTTGGTAGCACACCAGGCTCGTAATCTGCAGTTCCCAGGTTCGAGTCCCACCTGGACCAGCATTGAGATTTCTCTCCTCTAAACCCCACTCTCTCTTTCCTCGATCACAAAGGGGACACCAATGGGCTTGGAAAGGATGTTAATCTGCGGCCCAGTGAATACGGGAGAGCCATGCCCTGTGCACATGAAAGAACACGCTGGATGGCCTTGACGGGAGTCTACCACCTATCTCCTAAACACTGTCCAGTGGGTTCCCTACCCTCAACCTTCTCCGAGCCCTTGGAATCCTTGCGACCTAGTCATATAACCTATAGAATGCGAAAAATGCCTCTTAGAGGTGGGGCGGGGGTGGCTCAGTCGGTAGCGCGCCAGGCTCGTAATCTGTAGTTCACAGGTTCGAGTCCCAGCTGGATCAGCGTTGAGATTTATCTCCGCAAAATCCCCGCCTTGCCCACGGTCAGTAGGGGACACCGATCGGCTTGGAAAGGCCTCCGCCCGTTGGATGGGACGTTAAGTCGTGGTCCTGTGTGCGGGAGAGCCATACCCTGTGCACGTTAAAGAACACGCTGGATGGCCTTGACGGGAGGCTACCATCTGTCTCACAACAGCTGTTCCAGTGGGTGCCCTCCCCCAACCTTCTCTGAGCCTTCGGGGTCCATGTGACCTGGCCATTTAGCCCATGGTGTGCAAAAAAGTGCCGCTCAGAGGTAAAACAACCCAACCCAGCCTCTTAGAGGCAAAACAACCCAACCTTTCTCAATGTACCTCATATATACAGTATATTTATATATATTTCATTTATTTAGCTGTTGTTTTTCTAAGGAACGGGAGTAGTTATTTTAGAGAAAGATGTAATGATAAAACTGGTTTACTACAAACACTGAGCATTATAATTCCAAACATTTATAACCACTGTATTTGTCACACAGAAGAAAAACAAATGACCGTTAAGGAAAATACAACAAGCTTACAGATGCTCAATATGGGCACCGGAGGTAAAGCAGCAGCTAACTTAAAGGTATTTAATTTCTTCCCACACTCTATAGATCAGTGTCTCGCAAACTTTTTTACTCTGCGGCACACTGAATCTAATTTTTTTCCCGCGGCACACTGAATCTAATTTTTTTTCCCGCGGCACACCTAAAAAAGAATTTTTGATGGTTACGTAAAAAGAGGAAAATTGAAGTTTCGTTAAATGCATTTTATTTAAAATAAATATAATAATAAATATAATTAATCATAACTCGGTGTTTGTTTTAAATATTTGTCCATTCTATGGCTTGAAATAATCAAAAATTAATACCGAAAATTGGAAAAAGCTTGATAAATACTTACAAGATCCCAATTGATAAAATCTGAAAGATTTTTATTAAAGCACGTCGATAACACAAGTCAAGTTGAAAACTTTGGAATATCTAGTGTCAATTTGAAAATCTCTCGCGGCACACTTGGAATCTCTCGCGGCACACAATTTGCGAGACACTGCTATAGAGCATATCAGAAGTTAAGTGGGAATTAGCAATAGCGATCCTATCCATCAGTTGGTTTGTGGTAATGACGAGTGATAAACTGGATCTTTAATAAATTCACACAGACAGAAATCGAGAGTTATATCAGTTGAGAGTAAGCCACCTAAGGTGAGCGCTCCAGGTAAAGGGGAATTATTGATTTGGACACTCACTTTCAACTGATAATGGGAGGCGAGCTACATTTGATACGAGAATATATTTATCTTCATTGTCATATTTGTTTTCCTTTCGTGTGAGAAGTAAAGTAATCGCATATATTTGAAGTTATAAAACAGCTTTGTAATTACTCTGCATTTCTGCTGAAAAAAGTAAAACTATTCCTGTATTTGAACCTGTAGGTTGAATGAATTCATGGTGGTTAAGATAGGCGATTTTGGTCTGGCACGGAAAGCAACATCAGATCTCACGTTTCAATTATCCAGAGAAGTGTGTTTGCCAGTCAGATGGATGGCCCCAGAAAGCCTTAAGCACGGAATATTTTCAGAGAAGTCAGATGTTGTAAGTTCTTTCGACTCTTATTGCTGTTTCTCTTTTTAGACGAAGACAATGCCGAAAAGAATAAAAGTATGTCGATGCAAACAACTACGTCATTTTCTATGATTTTGTTGTTTGCATCATACATTTTGATACATTTCTTTAATGTATAATTTTTTTAATATTATTATTGTATTATTTATGGTCAAATATTGTATTAAATCGAATTCCTAAATTTCCAGGGTTTTACAAGGTAATACAGTTCATAATTGAAAATATAATACAATACTTGAGTGATATGCACATTCTTATAAAAAGTATAATAATACTCCAGTTTTATGAGAATGGAAAGCCATTTTCATAGCTCCCAGAATTTGAAAGTAAGCTCTATATGGAAAATGAATATTTATAGAAATTTGAGTGAGATATTCAATTTATTCCTTCCGTAACAGCTTGCTTCTACTTATTTGAGTGCGTGCGTCCTTTGTATCAAATTCGAGGTAGCCCTTGTGGCTCATCCTCAACTCCCACTTCGTGGACTGTGTCACTCCAATGACTGTGTTTCTGTGTGATCCAAAAACCCTCTTTGTCTTCCTTGCAATCCGATCCTACGACTTTCATCAAAGGGTATTTTGAGAAACGTGAATCAAGTGAGTGCATTGCCCCCTATTTGACGACAACCACTTATCATACTATTTCATCTTCAGTCATTGTTTTCTGTAAAAAGCTTATTATCAATCAAAGTTTTGGAGCTTCAAATGTGATTTTCCATTCTCATAACATGGAAGTGTTCCAAAATGTTTGGTAATGTAGGCTCATAATCTACAGTTCCCAGGTCGAGTCTCAACTATGCCTCCATTTAGATTTTTCTCGCCTAACTCCCCCCCACCACCACCACCACCACCCTGCTCTCGGTGAGAAAGGAGACATCATTGGGCTTGGCATAGCAATAGTATTTGGGATGAGGCGTTAAACTGGGGCCCAATGTGCAGGAGAGCCATTATCCCATGCACGCTAAATGGCCTTGACGGGTGGTTACCATATATGTATATATATCCTTACATAACTGCCTCTGGGACCCTTGATCCTCATGACCTGTTCATTTATCTCGCTATGTATGAAAAAGTGCCGTTGAGAGATAAAACAACCCAACCCGATTTGCACAAGCTCTTAGATGCTATCCAAAAGATCCTTGCGACCCTGGAGATTCTTTTGATTGATTCAGATCTGTTGACTGCAATCATTCTCTTCGTCGAATTCCGTAAAAAGACAAGGCAATCAGGAGGCACTTGTCGTATTTTTACATTCCAATTACATTTCCATGTTATTAATTTTTTTACGACTTAGGTGGGTAAACTAATATTAACTATTTTAATTAGAACATTTCTTAGGCAGCAGAAAAAAAGATTAATTATCGGTTTTCCCCATATCTTAAAAGTATAATAAACAGCGCAGATTTGCAATAACTTCTAAATTCAGCAGTGTATTCGGTTGTTTTACGTCTGAGTGGCACTCTTTTTGCACAAAATGGGCTGAACAGCCAGGTTCCAACGATTCCGCGGACTCAGAGAAGGTTGTGGGGAGGACCCATTGGTCAGCTGTTGGAACATAGATGGTAGCCTCCCGTCAAGGCCATCCAGCATGTTCTTTAACGTACACAGGGTAGGGATATCGCGCACACACGGGGCCAAGGCTTTATGTCCCATCGGACAGACGGCGGCCTTTCCGAGACCATTGGTGTCCCCTACTGACCGAGTGCAGGGTGGAGAGTTTTGCGAAGATGAATTCTAACGCCAGTCCAGGCGAGACTCGAACCTGGAAACTGCAGATTACGAGCCTTGCGTGCTACCTGAGAACCCACCCCCCCACCCCTTCAGCAGTGTAAATTTTTGCATAAAACGTTTGGAATACGTATCAACGTACTATGTATTTTCCTTTAGTGGTCATACGGAGTAACTCTATGGGAACTCTTGACATTTGCAAAGATTCCATATTCCTCCCTAAGCAATGGTGACATTCTTCAATTTCTGGAATCAGGGGGACAACTTGAGAAAGCTGAAGACTGCCCAGATGAAATGTAAGCATTCAGTTTCATTTGTTAACTATTTAGGTTACAAAGTGTGCTCTTTTAGCATGAACTATATACCCATAATGCATTAACTGTAAGCCTTTTCGAAGATTTGCGCTCTGAAATAAAAAGTGTGATACCCCCATAGTCCAACTTTTAGTTGATTATTCAGGAATGGAGGAAATTTCGCTCTGCGAACAGCTTTTGGAGCCTGGATGTAAATATTAGTGGTCTTAAAGGCCCATAATTGGATCATATTCAATACAACCCTTTTCACCATTACACTTATCTTCGGCAGGAGGAAGCTGAAAAAACTGATCGAAAAATTTATTTATGTTCAATAATAAAGATTTACCAAAAATTAATGTGTTTTTTTTTTTTACTAAATCTTGAATTTTTACGTTTCTTTTATTTTCGGAAGCATATTATTTATTTCTATTTGTTAACAATATAAAAAATTTTAAAAATATTTTCACTAATACGTTTCTCTTTTTTTTTTCAGCTGGGTCAGCGTTGAGATTTATCTCCGCAAAACTCCCTGCCCTGTCCACGGTCAGTAGGGGACACCGATGGGCTTGGAAAGGCCGCCGTCCGTCGGATGGGACGTTAAGCCGTGGTCCCGTGTATGGGAGAGCCATACCCTGTGCACGTTAAAGAACACACTGGATGGCCTTGACGGGAGGCTACCATCTGTCTCCCAACAGCTGTTCCAGTGGGTCCCCTCCCCCAACCTTCTCTGAGTCTTCGGGGTCCTTGTGACATGGCCATTTAGCCCATTGTGTGCAAAAAAAGTGCCGCTCAGAGTAAAACAACCCAACCTCTTTTTTTTTTCATTTTGTTTTCCCCCGTATCCTTGGTTATGTTATGATACATGCACTTGAGCTCATTCATAAAAGGCTCGACCAAAATATTTCTATCTTGAAATATTGATTATTTTCCCCCCTATGAAACCATTTTTGCTCTCCCTTGCGCACTTAAAAAAAATTCCTGCCGACACCCGTAATCCCTTGAAACCAGACCTAGAGATCGGACGCCCACCGAGAGTAAAGTTTGCATATAAAAATAGACCTATTAAAGTAAGACTTCAAGTGCTCTGCTATTTACCAAGTCCAGTGATGAGGGAACTATGACCCAAAAACATTTTATCTGGCTAGTTAAGATTTTCGTAGGAATAGTTTCTGAACTGAAGATGCATTTTAATTTTGTGAATTTTTCGAATGCGCTGCGAAATAGTAAACGAAGACTGCCGAATGCGATTACCGTTGGTATTGAGTTCCAATTGCTGCAAGTTCCAAATTGGTATTGTTCAACTGATATTTCTTGCGGCTACCGAAAGATAATAGTACCGATTTCTGGCCCTCTTCAGAATTTTACTCCAAGTGTCCCGAACTCGGAATCGTTTCCCCCACCACTAGCATAGACAAATAATTGTAATAAGAAATTCTGCGCATTGTAAACTTGGTATTTAAGTTGAGTTGCAAGAGGACTTTGTATACTTTCGATAATACTCTTTTTTCTATTGATTTTAACTTTGTATTTATACCCAACTTTGTTATTTTTTACATTATTTACACGTTTTTATAGTTTTTAACCTTATAAAGTGCGAAATAGAAAGTGACAATGTAATCAAAAAGTTCGATGAATGAGGAAATAAATGAATTTTATTTTATTAGACAATACATCCTTGTATCATTAATTCCCTTCTGAATAACCACCTCCCACACAAACGTACTTGTTCCACTACAAATTATCTTTATCGAAACATTTCTGAAACGCCTCTTTTGAAACCGATCTCGGAAGATTTGTCGTGTTGGATCTGATTGCTTCGATGGTGCCAAATCGCTTTCCTTTCCCGAGGTAACAAGTCGAGAGAATACGTGTGTTTCAGGAACTGTCTTGACAAACAAAATATTATGTTTGCACCCTGCTGAAAATATTATGTTGGCACACTGCTCAAAAGGCATCATTTTCCATGAATGTTGCATACACTTGCTAGCACAACTGAAGCTCGTAGCTCACTCGAGTGTGATAACTGTTCACGACTTGCTCATGAGAGTGATTTGCGTGATAAGCCCAGCGCTCAGAAATTCCTCTACCACAACATTTTCCAGTGTTGAGCTCATTCACTGAACTTTTTCATTCGCACTGGTATTTTCCAAAACACCTGAACTTGCTAGCACAACTGAAGCTCATAGCTCACTCGAGTGTGATAACTGTTCACGACTTGCTCATGAGAGTGATTTGCGTGATAAGCCCAGCGCTCAGAAATTCCTCTACCACAACATTTTCCAGTGCTGAGCTCATTCACTGAACTTTTTCATTCGCACTGGTATTTTCAAAAACACCTGAAATTCAATTTTATCAAACTGCGCGAAAGTATAATAAATATCTTTTAAATGAAGAGTGATTTTTAAAGACGAAAAAAAAAATATGACTGACTTCGAAAAACAGCGATGTTAATTAATCCTCTTTTGCAGATGTCTTCTTATGGATCGCTGTTTCTCTCGAATGCCAGAAGACAGATCTTCCTTCTGTGACATTGTTGCTTTTCTTCAAGATTTCATTGCTGTCTCGGCCGGATACTTAACCCTATATCCTTCGATTCCTTACCAACATTCTGAAGGACTTGTATGAAAGAATTTCATTTCAAATGTTTGGAAACTAAGGCTTTATCTTTGTAAAATATTGTTTACCGTACATCTAAAAAAGAAACGAAAGAATAATCACAAAAATCTCATTTCTTGATATGCTATATTTAACCACTTCGTCAGCGTCAAAGTATCGCTGTTGTTTATCATAGCTGTGTGATTCAAGTTCGCTCTTCTATTTAAAGCGTGGATAAAGTGCACAATTCTACACTGGTTTCCATAAATTAAGGAAAATCCCTAAGTTAAGTCAATGGGAAGCCAACGTCAAAACTCTATAACTTCTAAAATAAGTTTTTTTGTTTTGAAAAATGTGATTGTAAATAAAGATCTCAATCAAATAAATCAGTATCTCGATTTTCAACAATATTTATTATTGATTTATTTGATTGAGATCTTTATCTGCAATCACATTTTTCAAAACAAAATAACTTATTTTAGAAGCTATAGAGCTTTGACATTAGATTCCCATTGACTTAACATAGGGATTTTCCTTAATTTATGGAAACCAGGGGGGCGTGGCCGGAGACGTCATAGGGTTAAAGTAAAGACAGGCCACGACACTGGAATATCACGTGATCAACTTAGTCTGAGGTTACAGTCCGATTGTCATAGAAGCGCAGTGCTTATTCTTCATCGTGAAACCGGGACTGTAATTGTTGTTGTCTTCAAACTATGTTTGGATTACCCCAAAGAGGCGAGCATTTTTCCTTATTATTATTTGTAGCATGAAATATTTCCTGTAGTTAGTGGTTTGATAAAAGTAATTATTTAGTGCTTGAAAAGTGTTTTGAGTGCATTACTCTCTTAGGCCTAGTTTCAACGTGTTGAATGATGTTGTGATCCAAAACAAAATGGCTGCCCTTATATAACATCGCTAGTTTTGAAGTTGAGAGCATTAATTATTTGATATTTTAACTACTCATATTTAAATTTAATACTTTTGAAAATTGCTATAAATGTGTGCATGATCAGATTAATTACTTAATGCTAGCATTTTTCATTTCATAAGGGGGAAACCAGATATTTGTCGTAGCGTACAAAAATTGTCGCGTCCATGTTTGATATTCTTTGCACAAACAATTCTCTTGGCAATTTTTTTGTTTTTGAGCTAATAAGTTTTATACGTTGAAGGGAAAAGTAATTTAGACATAATTATGCTATTAGCACTTGTTTGAACTGCAACATTTATACTTGTATTCTTATTCATAATATATTTCATATATCTAGATAGAATAACTATGTATCCATAGTAATAGGTTTTATCAGTCTTTAGAGTATATCATGTCGACCACAATTTTTGAAATTGAAAATGACAATAAAAGGATGATTATTTATTATTTTATGTAGGTCAGATAATGGATGTTACTAATTAATGGCTTAGTCAGATTGAAAACCAATATCCAAAAGATATCGTTAAACCCAAAACCAGTTATTTTTCTTTCTAATTTAATTAATTTCTTCTAAATTTAAAACCCTTAAATTTTTGGTTATTTTATAGAAAAAAAAAATTTTATGTTGTTTTTATGTCCATGAAATAGAAGATAATGTCATTAAAGCTTAAATTCAAAAATAGTATGGTAACATTAAAATTTAATTAATCAGATATTAATTTATATTGCTGAATAAGTAGTGAGAGTGGACTTTCAGTTTATAACCATTACATAATGAAAATCAAGTTTTATTCACAAAATCATTCCAAAGGTTACAAAAAAAAAACGACAATGCAACACATACACCACTTTTTAATTTTCAGTAAAGTAACATACTATATATTAGAATCTGTGCGAATGAATCGAGTGGCGTTTGCAGCTACCGGACTAAGTTGATCACGTGACGGCTGAGGATCGCTTCAGTGTCGTGGCCTGTCGGCCTCGGTTAAAGTCCAGAGCGGCCAATTGTCAGACTCCACTACTGCTACTGACCGACTTATTGGACTTCATAGTTAGTATTAATCAACTCGTTGTTTATATTATACTTGCCAATGTCGTTTTATTATGCAAATTTCTTAGAGCATCATATATTTGCAATTTATTATTAATATACAATTAAATGCAAGTAGGATGTCAGTATTAATATCCTCATTAGTTTGATTTAGTTCTCTTCAATAATAATTTTTATATCATTATTATTTCTAACTTTTTCTAGAAAATAAATTTATGGACGGAAGGCAAGTGATTGGATTGAGAAGGAACGCAGTTCCGTTATATAAATACTCCTTCGTTTCAGTGGTATTTACATTTTTTTTTTTGCAAAATGTCTCGTATACAGTATATATAGGGGTTTATCAAAATAATGGAAACCGATGGCTACTGGAGTACATGCAATGCGCCGTATGCATATCACGGGATGACGTCGTCCGCGATGTGAGGTATATATAGGGGAGAAGTACGATGTCGGCTATCACGCAGCAATGCCACAGGCGCAGGTGAAACAGATGTTGTGGTGTAATTGTCGATAATGTCAAATCTCAGTGACTTCCAAAAAGGTATGATCTTTGGTGTGTGTCTTGCAGAGCTTCAGTAACCAGAACGGTGGAAATGGTAAGTGTAACACGAGGAACTCTCGAAGATTATGACTGTCAAAAAGGACAGGGCGTTGCCTCCAAACTCGTTGTTGCAAATTGTGGACGCCATATGAAGTTTTCAGATAGGGATAGGCAAACGCTGGAACGGATTGCACAACGGAAGCAGAAGACCACGGCACCGCAAATAGTAGCAGAGTTGAAAACAAGTCGGAATGATCCCGTTTTCGTCATAACAGTTCATGGGAGCTTCAATCATGCCGGAATTTATGGCCGTGCTGAAATCCACAAACCTCTGATAAAAAACCTCAATGAAACTTGTTTCCCACCACTCGTAGAGTGTACGTCTGGAGAAAACCTGCAGAAGCGTACCACCCTGACTGTGAAGCATGGAAGTGGATCCCTGATGCTATTGGGTACCATATCATGGCTTTGGGTTGTTTTACCTCTGAGCGGCACTTTTTTGCACACCATGGGCTAAATGGCCAGGTCACATGGACCCCGAAGGCTCAGAGAAGGTTGGGGGAGGGGACCCACTGGAACAGCTGTTGGGAGACAGATGGTAGCCTCCCGTCAAGGCCATCCAGCGTGTTCTTTAACGTGCACAGAGTATGGCTCTCCCGCACACGGGGCCACGGCTTAACGTCCCATCCGACGGACGGCGGCCTTTCCAAGCCCATCGGTGTCCCCTACTGACTGTGGGCAGGGCGGGGAATTTTGCGGAGATAAATCTCAATGCTGACCCAGCTGGGACTCGAACCTGGGAAGTACAGATTACGAGCCTGGCACGCAACCGACTGAACCACCCCCGCCCGCCATATCATGGCATTCCTTAGGGCCGTTAGTTATTCTGCAGGGTCGACTCACATCTGCAAAGTACAAATCCATTCTCGGAGACCACCTGCACCCAATGTTACAGGCATTCTTCCCTAATGACCGTCCCTGGTTTCAAGTGGCTAATGCCCCTGTGCATTGTCCGAAACGTGTCAAGTTGTGGTTTGCAGCGCATAAGGTGCAGCAGCTACCCCTCGCCACCTCAATCTCCAGACCTCAATATTATTGACCATTTGTGGGAATATCTGGAGCGCAAGGTCAGATTACACTTTCCACCTCCAGCATCACTGGCAAAATTGGACCATATTTTACAAGAAGAATGGTCCCACATTCCATTATCATATATGCAGGAGTTGTATAAGTCTATTCCACATCGAACTGCATCTGTTTTGAACGCCCGAGGTGGGCCTACAGCTTATTAATAAAATGTTCTCCACAGACAGTACATGTTTCCGTTATTTTGATAAACCCCTGTAGTTTAACTTACTTTTCTTCTGCTCCTGTTATTTACACATTTAGGAGAATCATCTTTTTCTAAGAATAAGTAAATGTAAGAACAAACACAATTATTCTCTTCTTTATTGATGACGTTCATTTCTTTATTAATAATGGAAATTCGAATTAATGGATGCTTTTGAAAGTGCAATTATTAATATTACATTAGTACCTAAAAATGTTTTTCATTCAGCTCTTGAAATTAAAAAAAAGTTGCATTTTCCCAACCCCCTCCAGTGGTAATGGGGGGGGGGGGGCTTTGGCTATCAACACTACCACTCAAAGTTCGTGCATGAATATATCGTTCACCATCATGGCGCACCCTAGAATGTTCGCAATCATGGTGCAATAGATATAAAATAGGTTATGTTATACTACCGAACTGAAATTGGTTTATTAATAAAGAACCGACTTCAGTTCTTTATTAATAAATTTGGGGAATCGCCCTCTCTTTGACCTCAAGGTCCATTGCAAGTATCAGTGTGAATGTGCTTGTTTCGCGATAACTCTCTAAAGCAGCCTTTCTCAACCTTTTTACCCTGGAGGAACCCTTGAAATAATTTTTAGGTCTCAGGGAACCCCTATATATCCTGGATAAAAATAATTATATCTACAGCTCACGGTACGTTACCGTGATCAGTAAGTTGTAGATGTAATCATCCAATAACAATTTTCAATGCTCTTTTCAGTAGAGAATGATATTTTTCTGTGGATCTGTTTATTTTGGCTAACTTATTAGCCTATTCTTTTTCTGTGGTTCTCCCTCCTCCACAAAAGACCCTACTGCGCACTCCCATACGGGGATCAAATACCTCTAGCGGAATTGCTAACAGGGAGGATCGGTCACTGTCCACCACTGCGATCGTTAGTATCGCCCGCCGCTCAAAATTAAAAAAAAGGTTTATTGTTTTTCAATCACGATCTCTTGCGGAACCCCTAGCGACCACTCACGGACCCCTAGGTTTCCGAGGAATCTTGATAATTGGTACAATTTTTGATATAAATATACAAGTCTCGTTCTAGGATGAACGTGGGATACGGAATCCAACCAGACAGTGTAATTTAGTACTCCAAGCATATCTGTCATGAGCTACATCTGCTGCATCTGGCCACTACACACCAATTCTAACAAGGTCATGTTCGACATTATCTCCTCACCGCAACCTAGGTCTCCAACTCTTTCTGAGACCCTTAGGCACTCTGTTCATAACCCTATTCGCCAATCTATAATTATCGATACGGGCAACATGTCCAAACCAACGGAATCTCTCTCTGCACAATATGCTGCTTAAAGGAGGTTGCCGACTCCTTTGCTTAACCTCATCATTAGTTACAAAGTTGAACCACCTAATGCACAAGATACTGCGTAATCATCTGAAATCTAGTTTCCCGTTATCTTGTTTACGAAGTTTTCAAGTTTCACTACCAAAACTAACCCTAGAAAGAATCAAACTATTATACAGTCTAATTTTAGTCTTTAGATGTATACGCCTATTTCTCCACACTCTCCATAGATTCTTAAAAGTCCCGGCAGAAATCCCTATTTGTCTGTTAATCTCATGCCGCACATCACCAGTATCTGTTAAATAGCTCCCAAGATAATTAAACCGAGACACATGCCCAAGGGCGCAACCATTCGAAACCACTGAAGTATCATCTGCCTGATCAATTTTCATCACTTTAGTTTTATTTCTTACCACCAAACCAACTCAATTACCAGTCTCATCAACAACCCTAATGAAAGAATTCATCTCATTAACATCGTTAACAAACAAAGTCAAATTATCTGCATAATCTAAATAACAAATTTTTAGATCTACACACCACTTAAGGCCAAAACCCTTCCCTTGCAATGAATATCGCATAACATAATCAATAAACAAGTTAAAGAGAAAAGGAGACAAAACGAACCCTTGTCGAACTCCAAAAGCAATGCTAAACCAACTGCTACAAGCCTTACCAACTCTCACACACGACTCGATGTTATAATAGAGAGCTTTCATTATGTTAACTAACATGTCTGGTATTCCATGCGATCTCACAATCAACCACAAATTATGGCGATAAACATAATCGAAAGTCTTTGAAATCAACAAAGTTAGTAACCAAAGATATCTGAAACTCTAAACATTCTTCAAGAATCTGCCTAAGTGCAAATATCTGATCTACACATGCCCTACCACTTCTGAATCCACATTTCTCATCAAGCAATTGCTCATCAACCATATTTTTAATTCTATTAAGCAAAATAATGCAAAGAACTTTATCTGGAACAGAAAGTAGGCTGATATCCCTATAGTTATCACAAGAACTGCGATCACCTTTCTTAAAACAAAGATGATAATAGCTCTGGTAAAATCCTTAGGAACCATGCCTTTATCATAAAAGATATTCAAAATTTCAGTCAGCCATCTGGTAACCGAAACATTTCCAGCACTAAGCATTTCCGTAGTAGTTTTGTCTATCCAAGGGAATTTATGTAGTTTAAGTTTAGAAATAGCTAAAATGACTTCAGACTATATTATAGGACCAACATTAAAATCAGTAACGTATCTATCATCATTACAAACAATGGGAGTAGAACTAATCAAATTGTTTAGAAATCACTAAATACTCAGCCCACCTAGCCATGACAGAATCCTCACCTTCTATAATCTTACCTTGTTTATGATTCAATCCCTGTATACCTGTCCATTTTATACCACATAAAACATTAACTCTCTGGTACAACTCTCTGCTATTGGGCTGTCTAACTGTTTCCTCGGCTTTGTCAGCCAAGCCATCAAGTCAAAGATTCTTATCAGCAGCTAACTGATCCGTCACACGTTTATAAAGATCTCTGTAATGCTTTCTATTGGACTAGTAGAGTACTGATTAAGGACATACCTGCAGTTCTTTCTTTCTGAAAAAAGCTCAATTGCCTTATCACTCAAATAATTGTGCCTCCTTTGCTACTTTTTTCCTAAAAGTGTACTGTTAGTTTCTGAAAAAGCCTGTTTAAACCGGTCCCATTCTTCCTCAGCTTCAGTAGTAAGCAAACCATGACTGTCATAATGACTAAGTCATTATGACAGTCATGTATCATGGTAATCTTTAGTATATGATAGTATCATGGTAATCTTTAGCTATAACTGGATCTTTCAGAGCTTCAGAATTAAAGCTATTTTTTTAACCTTAGCACAACACTTCTTAAGTTTCAGTTGCAAGACACCTTTAATAAGGTGATGGTCAGATCCAATTTCAGCTCCCCTGTATGACCTGGTATTACTACCAGAACTGGCCAATTTGCTGTTAATTAATATATAATAATTATTCTTATGCAGCCCTTCTGGTGAAACCCATGTGTACTTATTACACATGGGTTTCACCACATTATGTATATCACGGTGTTTGTAATAAGTGTTAGTTATTCTCAAAACATTAAGTTTACTTACTTGTAGGAGAAATTGACCACTGCCATTGGAGCTACCAATATCAAAAGAGCCTATCACCCCTCCCCAAAGTTCAGAGTCAGCACCAACTTTGGAATTGAAGTCACCTAGAACAAGAGTAATAACTCTTTCTTGACAGAATTCAAAATATACTGAAATTTGCTGTAAAACCAATCCTTCTCATCCTCATTGGCATCCTCAGTGAAGGCATAACAGCACATAACATCAAAGTCTTTAATGCCTGTCTGAAATTTTGCTGTAAGAAACCTGTCATTTAGAAATTAAAATTTTTTTTTAAGAATCTGGTGTTTATCTGTCCATCTGGTTTCTTGCAAGCCGAGAATATGAAGGTTATAAAGTTGGAATTCTTGTGTGAGGACATCAAGAGAATAATTTCTGTGCAGAGTCCTCACATTCCAACTACCTATGGAGAGAAAATGGTTTGTGGGATGTTTATAGGAACTATGTTTATTGAGAGAGGGAATGCCGACAATATCAAACAATCCTAATAATCGCAGGCATAAGGCAAAGACCCTTTCCCCCACCACTAATGCTGAAGCCATCTGCACTGGAAGACTTCCTGCAATGTAGAATTTGACGATGCCAGTAAAAGCAAGAGTTCGGGTGCCTGCAATGACCTCTGCTCACGATGTTGAGCAGAGGTTTTGTACAATACAAGATGCAAATATAATTTTTGTTTTTTAAATTATAAAATTAGACTTGGACGAAAAGACACTCCCCCCCCCCCCCCGTGGATTCGGCGCCTATTTTGTAATAACTGTCTACTTTCTGTTCCAGGTAAAGTTCTTTGCATTGGTTACTAGCTTCGTATATTTCAAAAAGACTTTTGACTCTGTTGACGACATAATTAGTAGTTGATCGTGAGATCGTATGGCATACCAGAGAAATCAGTTAACCTAATGAAAGCTTTCTATGATAATACAGGTTCGTGTGTAAGAGTTAGTAAGGCTTGTAACGATTAGTTTAAAGTATTACAAGTGGAGTTTTAGTGTTATGTGTATAATTACCCGATTAGTTTAAAGTATTACATTTTGTTTCCTTTTCTCTTTAATTTGGTTATTGATTATGTTATGCGGAATTCTCTGCAAGGGAAGATTTTTGCCTAAAGTGGTCTAGAGATTTGCATATTTCTGATTTAGATTCTGCTGATGATTTGTCTCTTTTGGCAAATGATGAGATAAACTTTTTCATTAGAGCTATTGATGTGACTGGTAGTAGAGTATGTTTCATTATAAACAGAGAGAAAACTGAGTGATTAAAATTGGTCAGGCAGGTTGCAGTTCAGTCAATCCGAATGGTGGCACCCTGGATGAAGAGTTTTAGTTAAATTATCTTGGGCGGTAGGTAACAGATACTGGTGATGTCCAGCATGAGATAGGCAAAAAGACAGGTATTGTTGTTGGGACTTTTAAGAATCTACAGCGAGTGTAGAGAATTAGGCATATACACATAACACTGAAATTAAATTAAATAAATATTCCATCAAGCAGCTGCTTACCACAGAGGTCTGACATGAGCCTTTCAGTTTAATACGCCATAGATAAGATCTGTGAGGAAGCTGAGACCTCAGAAGAAAGACAACAACAAGCATCCATGCCTTATCTGGAACTTGAACCCAGGTCCCTCTGATAAGTAACCAAGCTCGCTAACCACTCAATCATTAGACAACAGACTGGAATTAGGCTATGCAATAGTTTGGTCCTTTCTAAAGTTAGCTATAGTAGTGAAATAATGGACCCTTTGTAACGAAGATAACAAGACGATTGATTCATTTGATTCTAGATGTTTATGTAGTATCTTGGAAATTAGAATATCATCAGATATTTAGGATAACTATAAATATCCATTAGTCGTCTTAGATATCTTTGGATATATTCAGCATATTGTGGTTGTATGCGAACTAGGTTGGGCATCTACCCAAAAAACATGAACTGTATGGCAAAGCTGAGTAAGAGTGCCTTCATTCTTGCTGCTCTCCACATCGCAGCCATACTATAATGTTACTCTGCTGCAATTCTCAGCGTTGACATCTATCCCAAAATCTTTAAATATCAAATTAATATTTTTTAAATCGATATTTGGAATGATTTAATGAGATCTTCCATGTGCCCCCATTGACAATTTTCTGTAAGAGTTTTATTTCAGAGTTAAAAAGTTGTATCCTTTTTTTCATGCACAAAACATAGAACTGTCGGTGATTTTTAGTAATAGTGTTTTATACAATAACAAGGCTCTGCATTTCTAAGCTTTCAGGAAGATATCTGATTTTCCACCACACTTTATGAATACCAAGAAGTGGCGAAAAAAAATTGTGGTGTGTATAGTGATGTTCATTCAACTTGTTTTCATCGGTTCATTAGCACTATTAGAAATGTAATTCATTGCAGAAAAGGTTGATAAAAAGTAGATAAGAAGTAAAAATAAAAAAAAGTAAAAATTAATAACTATATAAACGTTATTAAAGAATGCAAAAGGCACAATATTGTAAACTCGTATGTCCGCAGTTTGGGTTTTATCTTTCTTCAGGTGGTAGTTTACAGTACCTACTTCAGTTGGGGTATACACTGGTTTAGTTAATAGGGCATTGTAAGTCTTTTTTTTCACAATTTTGGGATGTGTGTGTATATATATATCCAATAAAATGAAACACAAAAAATAAAAAATTAAAGTTATTACTCAACAAGTTTCGGCTGCTGAACTTAGGAGTGTTAGTTTTTTCGAGTTTTACGTAGATTATACCCAGATGTTTGCAGCTGGGCATGCATTGATTCTGCGTCTCCTTGCTACGTGCTAGTGTCACGGCAGGGGATTGGTAGCTGAGTGAGTCTGCTGTCCATTTTCCTAAAACTGCTGTCACGAGATTATATCCTTTCAAAATTTTCAAACGTGTGTCAAAGATATGCTGATAACCACATCTTTATCATTTTTTCTCTAAGTATAGTATAACTGTGATAATGTACTGAGCATACGTAGTCACTGTGATTAATATAGAAATTAATTAAAAACTTTTTTTTTAAACCAACATTCCATGTTCACCAGAGGCGATATGTCTTTCCTCAAATTATTTTTTGACCAAAGTCCTTCACAGGATGATTCTTCGCTACCAATACCACTATAAGAGGAACTGACAAACGTGCTACACGAATACCCACACCCGACCTCCAGTGCAAGTGACTATCTACAACACACACAAATACAATATCCATAAAACATCATCAGATATCTAGGATAACTATAAATATCCATTAGTCATCTTAGATATCTTCTGGATATATTCAGCATATTGTGGTTGTATGCGAACTAGGTTGGGCATCTACCCAATAACATGAACTGTATGGCAAAGCTGAGTAAGAAGTGCCTTCACTCTTGCTGCTCACCACATTGCAACCATACTATAATGTTACTCTGCTGCAATTCCCAGCGTTGACATCTATCTCTGCAAAACTCCCTGTAATCACGTCGGGTTTGCAGGACTTTTATTCCTGACGTATACCTTTACCAACAACTAAAGTAGATAGAGTGAGTGTGCAACGGTTCCAAAAGTTACAGATTGAACGACATCTTGCCGGGGTGGGCATTGCTGAGTTTACTTTAGCTGCAGACTGGGGGCACTATAACACATGGAGGTAGGAAGAAAAGAGGAGGGGCCCTAAGCACTTGAAGATGATGCTACGGCGACTGCGCGGCAGCCATGTTGTTCTATTCAAAACATTGATCTGCAGTGTTGGAATACAATGTGTCTTGCGCTATAAAAAATTGATTTTATACGATATTTGTGTTATGTTAATTTATTCAGCGTTTTGGATGCACGAATCCCCTTCAGAAAAGATACCAGGAATTATATTTCATCGGTCAGTTTGTCATTTTTATAAAGTTTAATTAATTATATAATGATACAAGTATCTTTACGTTCTAATTACGCCACTATGAAATCAGTTTTATTTCGAGTTACAAACTTCGATTCTTCAACAGATTTTTTTTATTTTCTTAGGATTGTACTCAGTGATAAATGTGAAGATGTACTTCTTATATTGATTGATTGATTGATATTACGTTACACTTATTTGAAAATTCCTTCTGCAGGCTTTCTCAGTTAAAAAATTTTGTTGGCTGTAATTGAATATTAATATGTAATTTTAAATAGAGGTGACTAAAACATCCGGGAGTTTCTTTTTTGTTTTTTATTTTATTTTAGGTGAAAGTATTAGATATTATTATTTTGTTTAAATGTTTCAGTGTTTAAATTTCTCTCTCTTCCTGATTTAATAAGTTCAGTGTAAAAAGGGAAAAGTAAATTACAATAAAGTATTTTCATAAGGTGAGAAATATAATCTTTTTTTTTTTTAATTTGGGTAGCATTTAAGAGTTTTGTTTAAATGCCCCCTTTTTCTTTGAATTGGTGTCTTATCTTTTTGAATTTCTTTTTAGATTAACTTAATGTGTCTGGTGTAAATTGTCATGGGTGAGTGACAGCGATCATTAGTTAGGGTGAAAATTTTTCAAATTGTTTAAATAATTTTAGTTAGGAGAGGAGAGTGTAAACCTTTTCATTAATTCTTTTGATAGGGATCAAATTTTCGCTTTTAAGGTGAATACTGAATTTATTTAATTCTGTGTGGATTTTAAATAGAGTGAGTGTATTGCTTGTAGTTATTTTATTTTTACTTTTGTTGAGGGGTAGGTTAGGAATACATAAAGGGAAGTATGAGAGACTGAGGAGTCAGGCACTGAGATGTTGGGTTCGAGCCACTGTCTAAAACGTTGCCTTTTTTTTTTTTAATGGATATTATATTCCCTTCACCCTGTGGATATATTTTTTCCTTTTTTTTGTGTTTTTAATACTTTTTTTAATTTTTATTATTTTTGCTTAGTATAATTTTTAGTTGCTTTTTTTTATATAGTTTTTTTCAGATATTATTTTGAATTTTTCCTTTGTGGCTGAGGAAGGATGTATTTCAATCCTTATCGGATTTTTTTTTTTTGAGAGATTGCAATAATTGTGGTTGGTTGGTTAAATTTGTGCAATTTCTGGCCTTACTGTAAGGCCTCCCCACGTAAGGGGGCCTATTCAAACAGGCCATGTCTCTGGTTTGGGAAAAATAATTTAGAACAATATGTCAATAATAAATTGAAAAAATTGATATACATAAAATAAGTTTTGTGAATTGAAAGTGGGGGAAGAATTTAGAATTCGTCACATCCCAATCGAAAGCTGTATGGTATAGTAGAACCTCTAAGCTCAAGGAGCAAAGAGTGAAAAGCCAACAGGCAGAGAAGAAGTGAGTGACTTACCCATCAACAAGAGTAAGTCATAACACAATAAAACAGAAAGAAAAAGAATAGTAAAGAATAAAAAATTTAAATTTAGAAAAAAATAAATAAATGGCCACGTACAGTGGAGAGAAATGAAAGGCCTAAATGAAGTAACATAGATAAGTTAGCCTAATCGAAGAAAGCATTCAATTTGGACATAAACATAAATCTCTTCATTCATATCTGGACCACTCTGTACCATATTCCAGTGGAATTAGGATCATCTGGTCCATACGCAAGGGTCGTCAGAGGATGCTGGAATTCAATTTGGACAGGATTCAGAGAGAAAAAGTTTCAGCCAATCAGAAGAGAGAAATTTTGGGATTGGCTGAAACGGAAAGATAAGGAAAAACAATTAAAACAATAAAAACAAAATTTAAATAAATAACAATAATAACTACTCTAAGTAGACTTCACTTAGAGTAAAATAGAAACATGAAATTAAAATTTAAAAACATTACAAACACAAGTCAAATAATCCCAGACTGAGAACTTGTCTGGGAGTGAATTGCTCTGGAGTGCTTTGAGGAAATGTTTCTTATATTTTGCCTTGATTCTGCCATCTGAGGAAAGAGTTCTTTTTAGGCAGTTGTATCAAGCAGGAATTTCCCACTCAGATTCTGACTGTGTAGGATTAGCTATGTACTTTAAAACATCAAGAGTTTCGTCAAAAGTTTCCTGCAGTTCATCGTCGTTTAGCGATAAGTCCTCTCGGACGTCCGGATTACGATTAATGATGAAAGCAGAAAGAGCTGTTACAAGGTTAGAGTTCCGTTGGCTTTTTGGAACTTTTTTTCTGGGTGAACTTTCAACAGAAGAGCAAGTAATATGTTCAGGAGTGTTAACAGGAGAAATTTCTTTTCTTTTTAAAACAGGGATATCGATTTGAAGTTCACAAAATATATCTAAGCACTCAGAAGAATTGACCTGGCACTGATCAAGCACTTTGCATGAAACAGAGTCAAAGTCGGGAGTGGTAGATATAGGCACTTCAGGGGGAGGTAACGTAACTGGGACACCTCGTTTGGTAACATTTGCAAAGAGGGTACAGTTCTTGATCAAATGATCTGGGCTCTTGCACCATTTGCATAATTTACGAATTCCAGAGTACCAAATTGTTGCGGTAAAGAGCCCGACTTTCACAAAATTTGGGATGGGTTTCAACATTTGGAATTTTAAAATTTTTGTACCTGTTTTAATTGACTCCAGTCCTTTTGAAGAAAGGTACTCATCCTTGTATTCCAAGACTTTACCAAATGGTTCCAAAGAGGCACTAATATCCAAAGGAGTAACGAAGAAAGGTAGCTTAGAAACAAACACAGTCTTGGTATAAGGTGACAGGCGAGTAGATGAGACCCGATGACCGTAGACGTAGAAGGAAGTCGAAGCAGCAAATGTATCAGCACTCTTTTCGTTGTTGAACGTTATAACAGAAGTAACATTTGAAAGTTTTTGTGCAACATCCACATTCTTTGCGCCATGTTGATCAGCAATATGCTGCACTAGAGATTCATAGATCACGCCATCATGCCGTAGCTTGTAAGACCATTGTAGCCTATCGTTAGTGAACTCATCATTTGCCGCCATGGCTGAACAATGCCGCTTCAGGAGCACAGTGAAAACAGGTCTATTCACTTCAAAGTCTGGAGAGGGAACCGCAATAATTGTGTATTTTGTATTGATTGCTAACTCTGGTTGAGGGAGGAGAATGAGCATGAGTTGAGGGAGAGATGTGAAGCTGAGGATACAAACACAGAGCTGGTGGGTTCGAGCCACCATCTGGGATTTTTTTTTTTTTTTTTTTTTTTTTGGATTGTTAGATAGTTTGTTTTTTTTTTTTTGTTTTTTTGTATGTATTTATTTTCAGTTCTATTTTTACTTCATATATTAGCAACAGCAATATATTTATAAATAAGCAAAAATTCAGGGGTGTAGCTACCTCAAAAAATCGGGAGTGTCATCACACCAGAGATTTTTTTCCTTTTACGAGTTTAGAGGTGTGTTACAAATTTTACATATTTATTTCAAACTTAATTTTATGGTTTACTATTCGGTACTGTTTTATTTAAATAAATTTCTTGAAAAAATGCTTTATTTTTTGCACTGTCAGCTTATGGCCAATACAAAGAAATTATCTTTTATTTCAGCTTTCCATTAAATAAAGAGAGATGAGAAACATTATAGATAACAGTTTTGCTAATGTTTCTGTTTGATTAGTTTCATGAATTTTTGACTTTATCACAAAACAAAGAATTTTGATGATGACACACTTTGTCTGTAGAAGATGTTAAGTTCCTCATCTATCAAAAAATATCTTGTATAGATGTGATTGTACCTTTATCCATTATTTGAAATATTAGAAATTTTTAAACAAAGTCTACACAAAGTTTTAAAAATGTCTAATCAGTACTTAAAGTTTACTTATCTGGTATAGATGAAGCCCTGAGATCTGGGGGCTTCATATCAAAACAACACATATATTGCTACAATCAGAACAGTGAATATGAATAGTAAGTATAACTGCAATTTAAGGTTTTTAGTAATGATGTAATACAAACTAGGTTACAAATGACTTCCAGCAGTTAAAATTTAAGAAGTTATAACTAAATGTTATAAATCATAATTTTAAGCTAATTTGCATCACTTTCTGCACTTTGTTGTCCGAGAAGGAAACAGTTAACAGAAAAATTCTCCAAATAAAACAGTAGAATTAATTTATCAATAAATAATAGTAAATCCAGAGCTGCCTATTGACTTTGAAGTCAAAATGAAAATTCAATACACTCATATTTGCCTTAATAGTGGGTGTCATAATTTATTAACATATTTTTGGAGTTGAATCTTTACTATTGTGAAAAATTACTGGAAAGCATTTCAATGTAAGTGTGTTATACATGATTTCTCCACCAAAGTTTAAAGTGTTTTTAAAATCTACCATTTTGACTCCTACACTATTGGCTTTATTTAGTTTTGTTAGGCAAATTTTTTTATTCTTGTGGAATCTGAATTTTTTTTTTGACATAAAATAGCTATTTTCTGAAGCTCACAAATGTGATTTTTTGCGGTTTAAATGCTGCTATTGCACATAACTTTTATGTTTTATCCAGAAAATATTTTCTACTGTTATCAGTGCAGTATAAATAAACTTTAAAATTTTGTAATTGTTTGTTATTGTCGTATTCAACGAAATACATAAATAGTTCTGCTATATAGTAATTCTGTATGGAAATATTCATTGCATTTGAAAAAAAACAATATAAATTACAAATAGCTTAAATGGGCTTTGTCTTAGTCGTAAAAATAATCTTCCCGTATATAACGCACAGTAAAACTGAGTATAGCACGTGAAAAGTAGGCTTGATTGCAAGGCGGCAGACGATTTGTTTTGGAAGCAACAACATGGCTGCCGCCTGCTGCGTTAGCATCATGACCTTCGACAGGGAAAGCGCGTTAGGGAGTCTCCTCTCATTCGTACTTTCGTGCTATAACACAACGATTGTTCACTCTATATATTCTATCTCTTTGATCCTTACTGGTGCCTACGAAATTCGACTTAATCCCGTTATCCGATTACGTACGAAGTGCATTTACTAAACACCAGCGCTGATGGCCGAGTGGTTAGCGTGCTTGGCTACTAATCACAAGGACCTGGGTTGCAGCCCTTGATAAGGTATGGATCTAACCTTGGATGTGGATGTTTTCTTATTTATGTTGTCTCTCTGTTGTCTCGCCTTCCTCCCGGATCTTCTCTACGGCGTATTAAACCATGACCATGATTAAACTAACACCTTTGTGATGAGGAGTTGCTTGAGAGATAGTTTTTTAAATTTTTTTTTTAGTTCACACGGGCATGGAATACTGGTCCAATAACTAAAATGACGTGCTACCAGTTTATGTACATGCAAATATAAACGTTACAGGCGTGTATGAACAGTGGCGGTCATCCAATTTCCTTTTCTTGGAAGGAAAATCTCTAACAACCTCACTATTTCAGAGACCAAATGACAAGTCGTTAAAAAGGATATCCATTGCTAAATAATCCATTAGTAAAGTTAAGACTGTCATTTCTGGACTACAAAATTTTCCATACATCCCTAAATGGTCCCTTCCAGACTTCAGACTTATGACCACCCCTTTGTATGAACGATCTATGCATGTATGAAAAGAAGAGTTGACATGTTCCAAATTTTTAGCGCCGAGTAGACTGGTTGCAGCAAATCATGAATGAGTAAACTTGTTCTTGGTCAGTTTGTCAGTCTTTAATTCGTAATTTTACGCACTGTTGAATGCCACAATATCGCTTCTTGTTTGTTCCTATTGCATTTTCAATGGCAAAAAAAGGGATTAAACGTTTGAACATCTCACTATTTTGTAAAAATTTTCAGACATGATTTATCCTTCTAAAATTCATGTGTATTAAATTGGGTCAGCTGTCAACCAATGAAAAGCAATTGAATCGTCGAATGATTTAAATCAGGCGTGTCCAACACGCTGTCGCATGCGGCCCACAAAATCATAAAGTCTACGTGTTTACGATATAAGCTTTCAACATGATTATGTAATTTTCAGCGAATTTTTGATATCCCACTAGTTTTATATTGCCCTTTTTTTAATTTTATAATAAAAAACATAAGAAAATAAATTAAGTTTTATTATTCATATACATTAACCATATTACATATTTTATGTGCGACCCAAAACAATTCATCTTCACTCAAAGTGGCCCAGGGAAGTCAAAAAGTTGGACACGCCTGATTTAAATCGTAATCTCTAATGTAATCTTACCATTCATTATAAGTCATGTGTCTTTTGCCCCGCCTTCCCGGTCATGCTGTGTCTCAAGTCGGTCACTAGAAGAGAAATGTAATGATGTTGGCAGCATTTCATTCGACAGCATGTCCTTGATGGTGTATTAGTGCATTATAGTGTTCATTCGACGGAAATTATAAAGGTAACATATAATATAATAACAGTAATAATACACTCTATAATATGTAACTATGAAAAGTTTTTTGTTTCTGTATCAGTTAAAATAAAAAAAATATACGGTGTCCTAGCTAAAAACAATACTAAACGAACTCCGTAAATTTCATAACAGCTGGCCTGTTTCTTTTAAGTCTTCCGATACCTGTTCAACTTGCAGATTTCCATTGATACACTCTAGATACTGTGGTTGTATTTCATGTTTGTTGTATAGGTGCTTATAATCAATTACTTACTACCATGTAAAATAGTCTAGATTATTTTGTTTTGCTAGTTATCATTACCGGCATTGGCCGGTTCAATGATTTTCGTGTAGAAACCGTAGGAAAAAATTTTTAGAAAATAATTTGGGAAATTCTTATATGGAAAACTTTTAAAAATAACATATCAAGTCGCTGTGATGCTTTAATTGGTACCCTCATTGGGAAAGAAAGAAGTATAACAATATATTTCTTGGAAACTTTTTTGGTACAGGTTAATAAAAAACAAACGTTTGCTTCAAAAGTCATGAGATGAATTCAGCTTTATCTGCTTTGAATTAAATGTAGATAAAAAAAAAATGTATAGAATAATGTGTTCAAGTATTTTGATTAATATTTTTCCCCTACGCAAATAATTTTCCATACCTAAAATCAAATGGATATTCCTGGTAATCAATAACATGTTCTCATTTTCGATTTATTGCATGTGCATTATTAGGTCAAATAGCAATCTAGATGAATTAATTACCAATTGAGTACCAGCTGGCAAAAATCTAATGTTGAAATTTTTTAATATTGGCTATTTAGAAGTGAAATGTGCATATGAAATTGCATAATAAAATTATTATTTTTTATCATTATTTTAATTAGTTAAATATTATAGTTTAAATGCTAGGCTATAGAGATGAGCTCAGGCTTAAATTTGCAGGTGATGTTGGGTTTAGGCTCTGAATAATTTAAATTTCAAATATTTCTTGTAATTGAGAAGGCCAGCCATCACTGTCTAATCCGAGGCCAGCCATCACTGTTAACAGCCGAATATTGATGATGATGCCTCAGCATTTAACTCGCTCACCCAGAAAACTTAGAAAATTATCTTCACAGGTTAGACTGTTACCAGCTACCATTTACAGGGCTACAAAGAAGTTAAAATTTCATGCCTAGTGCATTGGTGTTCATGAACTGAAAGAACCAGACCATGAAAAATGTTTACAGTACTGTCGTTGGTTTCGTTCTTTTGTTGATGAAAATGGAATTGAGGTGTTGGACTGTTTATTTCGGTGATGAGGCTTGGTTTCACTTGGATGGGTATGTGAACAGTTGAATATGGAGCAGTGAAAATCCTCACGCTTTTCACGAACAACCATTACACGCACGGAAAATTGGTGTTTGATGTGCTATTTCCTGTCGTCATGTGATAGGGCCTTTATTTTTTGACTCAACTGTAACTAGTGAAGTTTATCGTGGCCTCATCCAACACTTTATTGCACTATTGAATGTGAATGAACAAGAGTGTTGGTTTCAACAAGATGGTGAAATCGCCCATACTGCAAATTATACAGTGATCATGTTTTAGGAATTTTTCAGTGATCATTTGATTTATCCAGACAGATCTTACTCCTCCAGATTTTTTCCTTTGGGGATATCTCAAATGTTTAGTGTTTCAAAGCAATCCGTCCTACACTTGAAGACTTGAAGGCTAACATTGAAAGAGAGATTTTAAATATAAGAAAACAAACATTATGAAAGGTGGCTGCAAATGTCATTAAACGGGTACAAACCTGCATCCAGGTTGCAGGAAATCACTTTCAACATCTGTTGTAAAGTCTAATATGCATCTTTTGAAATTTTTGTCTTTTGTCAAGTTTAAATAGAAAAATACAATAGAGGGTTGTGTCCTTTTTGAAACACCCTGTGTATATATATAATAAATTTATTTTGGTTAATAACATAAGAATAAAATAAATGATTAGCCACATGCATGAAATTCATTTGAAATAAATGAAGTGAAGTGAAATAATTTCTGTATGTATATCTTATGATGTGCCAGATAAAATTTTTCTCTAAATTAGGTGGGCTCAACAATTGGGGGCGGGGGTGGTACAGTCAGTAGCGCGCCAGGCTTGTAATCTGCAGTTCCCAGATTCGAGTCCCAGCTGGGTCAGCATTGAGATTTATTGCCACAAACTTCCTCGCCCTGCCCACGGTCAAAATAGGGGACACCGATGGGCTTGGAAAGGCCACCGTCCGTCAGATATGACGTTAAACCGTGGCTCCATGTGCAGGAGCGCCATACCCTGTGCACGTTAAAGAACATACTGGATGGCCTTGACGGGAGGCTACCATCTGTCTCCCAACAGCTGTTCCAGTGGGTCCCCTCCCCCAACCTTCTCTGAGCCTTCGGGTCCATGTGACCTGGCCATTTAGCCCATGGTGTGCAAAAAAGTGCTGCTCAGAGGTAAAACAACCCAACAACTCAACAATTGTTGAAATAGTTTGGGTTGACTTATGCTCAATAATTTTGGTTTTTGCAATCTCAAAAAATGAGCCTGAACTCATATTTACTGGGCTATATGAGGAAATTATAAGAAAATAATGAGCATTAAATATAAATAAAAATAAATACCCCCCTCAAGCAGCTGCTTGCCACAGAGGTCTGACAGGAGCCTGTCAGTTTATATGCCATAGTAGAAGGTCTGAGAGGATGGCAGGCCCTCAGCAGAAAAACGACACCTACAGTGAAATAGGCTGTACATGAGTAACTTATATAGTTATAATATATTTTTTTATTAGCAGCAATGCTCCCTGATTATTAAATCTGTTTATTATCAGATTAAATAATCAGATTAACAGTTTTGAGTTTTAAGGTTTCTGTAAACCTTACAGAATCTGTGTTGAATACTGGTTCTGGTGTTCATATGTTGCCAACCTTTTTTAATATCGCACATCACAACTAGATATCAGATAATACCAAATCTGCAACTTGCTCAGATTTTCCCAAAGTGTGGCATAAACCTCTGTTTCTCTTGGCCCCACAGATTTATAATTTTTTTTATATCCGTACTGAGAGATCATTAGGAGCATTGCCACAGATTTACTGCCTCACCTCATTGCTTATATTTGTTGATATCCATGTATGTGAAGTAATATTTTTGTAACCTCATATAAAAGTGCAGGACTGTTGCAACCATTTACATGTATATGCATCACAAAGGTAATGTTTAGGAAATATTAATTACAGTTTTATTATATTTTTAGTTTATATATTGGTTACATTTTAGTAATTTGGAAATCACTTGATGTTTCTTACTATTTAATTTTTCATTAGAATCAACTTTTAAAGAATTGGGGCATGATTAGATGGACAAAAAGATTGTGGACATTGGAAACTATATATAAAGCAAAATATAAACCTTTCATCATTTGTGGCAGTATAAGAAATTCTAAGTGTTTTTCTTTTTCCTCAAGTTATCAAAACAAGGTAAGAAGCTTAACTTGTGAGAGAAAAATCATACTAAAATCTAAAAATTAATGCACAGACACAACTGTTAAAAATCTTTTAAAACATGAGCTTAGGTTACAAACTAATGTGATGATTGTTACATTAAATTTATTTTACTGGTGAAATGTAAGTTACACTGTAGAAATAAATACAATTAACTGAATATTACTTGCAATGTGTATATCCTCTTAGATTTCAAATTATTGAAAATTTTCTCTAAAAATATTAGGGTTTGTAGTAAAATGCATATTGTCTTTTTTGTAGAAAGTGATGACTTCACATGGGCCAGCTGACCGCCTAAAAGGCATGAAAGAAAGTGTATGGTATGCTTTTTTTATAATTTCAATTTGACAATACTTTGTTGTGTAAATCAATCATTAAATGACTGAGGTACAAATTCATAATTTCTCTGTAGCACACAAAATTAGGTATTAAATTGATCTGCCAGACAGAAAATACTATGTTAGTTTTCTTGAACAGGTCAGAATTGTTAAATCAAATAAAATTGGCTTTCTTGGCTTAGTGAGTTTTCATCCCATTTGCATATACAGTATGTAGATATATTATTTTTGCAGCTATTTCTTAGGGGCGGGGGTGGCTCAGTTGGTAGCGCGCCAGGCTCGTAATCTGTAGTTCCCAGGTTCGAGTCCCAGCTGGGTCAGTGTTGAGATTTATCTCCGAAAATTCCCCGTTCTGCCCACGGTCAGTAGGGGACACCGATGGGCTTGGAAAGGCCGCCATCCGTCGGATGGGACGTTAAGCCATGGCCCCATGTGCGGGAGAGCCATACCCTGTGCACGTTAAAGAACACGCTGGATGGCCTCGACGGGAGGCTACCATCTCTCTCCCAACAGCTGTTCCAGTGGGTCCCCTCCCCCAACCTTCTCTGAGCCTTCGGGGGTCCATGTGACCTGGCCATTTAGCCCATGGTGTGCAAAAAAGTGCCGCTCAGAGGTAAAACAACAACCCAACCCAGCTATTTCTTTCCAAATATGGTGCTTTTCAGGAACGTAATCCCCTCGGTGAGGGATTATTGTACAAAAGATCAATATGATTCTAGCAGTTTGCACAAATATTCTTAGCTAATTGATCCTGGCATCCTAAGGGTTAAATAAATATTATATAAGCAATAAAATGCAATCTATATTAAGGTAAGGCATTAAAAAAGGTTGGCTTACATCAACTGCTATACAAATTGCCACACACAAACACCAAATACAATGAAATATCAGTATAACGAAATTGAATGACTAACCAAAATATATTTTTTATACTGAAATGTGAGAGAATGTGCTGTAATGGTTACATATTACAAAACAATAATTGCAAAAAAAAAAATTACCATGTATTAGAGTTTACTTCTTAAAAAAAGTCAGTATTTTTCAAACTGTGTATTCCAATAAACATTTCCCTGTAGATTCTTAAATGATTTTGAATCTTTCCAACACATTATCTGGAGTACTATTCCATGTCATAAAGGAACAGTGAAGGCTTCGTGCCATATTGGCTTCTAATAATGACTAAATAGTTAAATAAACTTGACTAAATAATAATAATGAGCAAATATAACAATAACTTAAGTTTAATGAATGGACAGGGCCATAAATATTTTAGACCTCTGTAAAACAGAGGGGTAAATTTACACATTGGGAATCACCCCCCCCTCCCCCCGAAACATACACATTTTTCATGACTAGATTGTGCTTCTTGCCTATCACCTTTTTTTTTTTCATTATTATTAGATATAAGCCTGAATGTTAAAATGCATGGATTGGAACTTTTTTGATATAACTTTTTGCTGACATTATCATTACTTAAAATGCAATACAATCACTTGAAATTACAAATATTCTAGCAAAAAAATGCATTGCTTGGGTAAGAGCAGAATTTTTCAAGAAATTATCTAAAACAGTAAAGAAATTTTATACTACAATGGAAATCCAATCCTTGTCCCATGTTACATTGTTTTTTCCAACTCAGTTGAGTTTCTTGGTGTGTGTGTGTTCCCCCCCCCCCTTTTTTTTTTTCTGGAACTGGGCTAGGCTTGCAATATTTGTTTAAGATTTTACCAGTTTTAACTTTTTCCACCATTAGAATGAAATTTAATTGCAGCTTTTGGAAGATTTGGAAAATGAGCAAAACAAAAGAGGTAAAGAAAAAGCTTTAAAAAAACAAACAAAATAAAAAAACAAGCTATGCGAAAAAAGTTTCTTGTAGGGTTTTTATTATTATTGAAAGTGCTTTATTTCAAGAAACAAATATTAATAATGTCATTAACTATTTTTTTTAAATCATTAATGCTAATTTACTTGAAAAAAAAAGTATTTCCTCTTTTTAGTGAAATATTTGTTTTATAGATGAAAGTGGTAATTTAAATCTATATGTAAATACATTTTTCTATACAAAAATTTTTTCTATAAAAAGAAGTATTTTAATTTTTAAATATTGATATTTTAACTGTAAAAAGCACATTTCAGTTTTTTTTCCCACAGGCACCACAAAACCTGGTTGGAATTGGTTAGGTATTTCACAGCATTTAAATCATTGCAAAAGTTAAAATGTAAATTGAACATTTGTTTATGGATTATATTTTTAAAATTTCATTAAAATGATCATATTTTTTGCATTTGGATAAATTTTTATTTTGTTAAACTGATATTTTTGTTATACTGGTATTTGTTAAAATGAAACATTTTTACCTTGAGATACACTGTTGAATTGGCCAAGGTCAGAAAAAAACAATTTATACTGGCATTTCACTGTATATATTATTGCTCCAGAAAGGCTCAATTTAACATACCTATAGCTTAAAAGTTACACAAATTACATCTATGTTAATTTAAGCTTTACTGTATTTGGTATTAAGGCATTGCAACAATACTCATACATTCTTCAAACCATCTTAAGTTATTATACTGCAAGATACTTTTCTGACAGCATTAAGGGGAGAGCAATTTGAGGATTTCTGGTTGGACTGACATTGTGGTAGCAGAAAGATATTTCCCAAAGGATTTTTCAGTGCTAAAATAATATACAATATTTGCAGGGGTTCTAGAGACAGTGAGATTAGTAGTTTCTTTAACCCTTCCAGTGTCCAGTCTGAAAAACTGCTTTCCATCCAGAGGCAAAGCTATTTTCTCCCTATGCTTAGCCAAAAAAAAAATAATTTTAAATTTTTTTGCCAAATAACTAATGAAAGGAAATATGGCATGCTATATGCCAAATTAATCAGCATTTAATACTGAATTTTTTTAAAATAAAGTATTTAACAAAAAAGACGATAAGTTTTATTTTAATAGGACTTTTTTGGAGTCGTAGTAAAAAAAATGCATCTGGCAACACAAAAGTTTATTTGAAAAATCTAATAGACAGAAATTATTATAATGCACATGAATAGAAAGGCTATTTATTTCTGAATAACGAAAAAAATATTTTTTTGCCTTCAAGTTTTTTGGCTTCTCACATTCATGAGATTTTCTGAACTGGTTATGAAATAGAAAAAAACTTCCTTGACTTCTTTTTTAGCTAAACATTATGAAATTTTTCTTTGGGTGTTGAAGTTTAGTGATCTTGGCTAAGTGCAGAAAGGTTAGTGCACCAAAGCAAAAAAAAAAAACGGTGTTATATTGTCTGCAAGGCATAGCCAAGATACTGATGAGGGTGGGGGTTTTAAAATCATTCAATATAAACATAAAAACTCATAAGTTTTAAAAAAAATTATTTTTCTAGGGGGTGGGATGAAACTGTCACCATGAGTTTAGCAGAGGGAATGCCTTCCTGAAATTGTCCTCCCACATGATGGCTGATTTCTGTAGCAAGGAAGTCTATTTTGCTTCTGTATCCAAGACATTCATTTTAAGAAAATGATACCTCAAAGTTTTTTACTAAAAAAGCAAGAAATAATAGAATTAAAAGGAACTTCTTGCTCAGAAATTAATTAAAAATAACTTAAAATTCTCTGCCATTGAGCAATAAATTTTTAAAGTTTATACTTCAAACTATTTGCATGTTAAAAGTTTTTAGGAGAAAACTCAGAAGCTTTTAGGAGCAAGGACAGCACTCTGTCTTTAGTGAAGTGACACTATGTGGTGATGTTAGGGATGTTTAGACAAAGAGCTTCTTTCTACATGTTGTGAAGGGTGATTCCAGTGTCTCGGTTGCAGGTGGGGACAGACGAGGTCATTATTTCAATAGCCTCGTGGACTATGGTTCCGTAGAAAGTGGATGCACATGCAAGCACTATAGTGTGCTCCCAGCCTATTATTGCCACATGTTGTACTGTTAGCCTGCTCATCATCATCATCATCATCAAGCAGCCATGAGCTATGGAGGTCCAACCAGACCATGCAATTTAGTTCTCAAGCAAGTCTGTCCTGAGCATCTGGCCACTGCACACCAATTCTAATATAATAAGAAAAGTTTAAGGTCCTGTTTGACATTGTCTGCCCACTGCATCCTTGATCTCCCCCTCTTTCTGAAGCCTTTAGGCACACTGTTCATAACCCTATTCTCCAATCTATAATTATCTATAAAGGCAACATGGCCAAACCAACGGAATCTCTCTCTGCACAATATACTGCTTAAAGGAGGTTGCCGACTCCTTTGCCTAACCTCATCATTAGTTACAAAGTTGAACCACCTAATGCTCAAGATACTGCGCAAGCATCTAGAATCAAAAGCATTTAGTTTCCTGTTATCTTGTTTACACAGCGTCCAAGTTTCACTACCATAACTAACCCTAGAAAGAACCAAACTATTATACAGTCTAATTTTAGTCTTTAGGTGTATACGCCTATTTCTCCACACTCTCCATAGATTTTTAAAAGTCCCAACAGCAATCCCTATTCGTCTGTTAATCTCATGCCACACATCACCAGTATCTGTTACATAGCTCCCTAGGTAATTAAACTGTGACACCTACTCAAGACTGCAACCATTCAGATTAACTGAATCACAGCCTGCCTGACCAATTTTCATCACTTTAGTTTTCTCTCTGTTTATAACCAAACCTACTCTAGTACCAGTTTCATCAACAGCTCGAATGAAAGAGTTCATCTCATCAACATCATTTGCCAAAAGGGCTAAATCATCAGCATAATCTAAATCAGAAATTTTCGTATCTCCAGCCCATTTAAGGACAAAATCTTTCCCTTGAAGTGAATTTCTCATAACATAATCAATAACCAAACTAAAGAGAAAAGGAGACAAAAGGCACCCTTGTCGAACACCAGAAGTAATGCTAAACCAATTTCTACACAACTTACCAACTCTCACACACGACTCAGTGTTATTACAGAGAGCTTTCATTATGTTAACTAACTTGTCAGGTATACCATATGATCTCACAATCAACCACAAATTATGACGATCAACAGAGTCGAAAGCCTTTTTGAAATCAACAAAGCTAGCAACCAAAGGTTTCTGAAACTCTAAACATTTCTCAAGAATCTGCCTAAGTGAAAATATCTGATCCACACATCCCCTACCACTTCTGAATCCACATTGCTCATCACGCAATTGACTGTAAATCAGATTCTTAATTCTATTAAGCACAATCATGCAAAGAACTTTACCTGGAACAGATAGTAGGCTGATACCCCTATAGTTATCACAAGAACTACGATCACCTTTTTTGAAAATAGGGATAATAATAGCTCTGGTAAAATCCTTAGGAACCATGCCTATATCATAAAAGATATTCAAAATTTCAGTCATCCAAGAGGTAACAGAAAGATTCCCAGCTCTAAGCATTTCCATAGTATTTTCAGCTACACCTGGGGATTTATGAAGTTTAAGTTTAGAAATAGCTAAAATAACTTCAGATTGTGTTATAGGGTCAACATTAAAGCCATTAATGCATCTATCATTATTAAAAACAATGGGAGCAGAATTAACCACATTGTTTACAACATCACTAAAATGCTCAGCCCACCTAGTCATGACAGAATCCTCACCTTCTATAACCTTACCACGTTTATCCTTCAATCCCTGTATACCTGTCTGTTTTCTACCACACAAAACATTAACTATCTGGTACAGCTCTCTGCTGTCTAACTGCTTTCTCGGCTTTGTCAGCCAAGCCATCAAGCCAAAGATTCTTATCAGCAGCTAACTGATCCTTTACACGTTTATTAAGCTCTCTGTAATGCTTTCTATTAGGACTAGTAGGGTATTGATTAAGGACATTTCTGCAGTTCTTTCTTTCTGAAATAAGCTAAAGTGCCTTATCACTCAAATAATTCTGCCTCCTATGCTCCTTTTTCCCTAAAAGAGTACTGTTAGTTTCCAAAAATGCTTATTTAAAATGGTCCCATTCTTCCTCAACTTCAGTAGTAAGCAAACCATGACTGTCATAATGACTAAGTAACCTGTCATCGTAAACTTCAGCTATAACTGGGTCTTTCAGAGCTTCAGTATTAAAGGTAAATTTTTTATCCTTAACACAACACTTTTTAAGTTTAAGTTGCAAGACCTTAAGAAATAATAAAGAAAAATTACATATAACCTAATGGGGGGGGGGGGGGACTTTTAAGCCAGCCTCTGATCTAGCATAAGTGAGAAAGATTGATAAATCAGTCGATCAAAAGATTGCTAACCAATGAAAATAAATCTGCAGAAATGAATTTGTTTCCATATCCAAGACCTCATTTATTTTCAGAAAATGATACCTGATCAAAGTTTTACTGGAAAAGTAATAAATAATAAAATAAATAATAAAATGTTAAAATTTCCACAACAAGTTGTAGGCCGACCATCCGATGTAGTATAACTAAAAAATCAATAGTTATCTATTGGCCAAAAGATTGTTAATTTCAGAAAATAAATCTACTGAAATGAAAACTAAGTTTTAAATATAAAGAAGTAAATACTAACTTTACAAAAGATATCCAATATGCTGGACCAAAACTGTAAAAAACAGAATGGAGATAGCATGTGTCGGCCATCTGCCTCTTGTTTGACTCAGTGAAGCATAACTAATTAAATGCAGCTGCAACCAGAATTTCTAAGAAGAATGTGTCTACTTCCAGTTTTGATTTTAAGAGCGGGAAAGATGCATAGAACGTTGGGAAAAAATGATAAAAATAGTCTAGGAATATTAAAATAGGTTTGACAGAAAAGAGTGTGAAACGGAAAAAAATGGCTGTACGTATTTTGTAATTACTTCCAAAATCTATAGTTTTTAAAAATAGTTTTTGCTAATTTTTAGGAGATTTTGGAAAATTTAAGGAAAAAATTGTTGATAATAGTTCAAATCACACTTGTGAGCTTAAATCAGAAGGTTGCTTTCAGCAAATAGGAACATTAACAAGCAAATTGGCAATACCATTTAGTGCTTCTAAGAAATGGCTATCAGATGGCTTTATCAAATTATTTATGTTGTAGTTTAATAACATATGCATCAAATTAAAAAACAAAATGTTATTTTTGAAGCCTGAATTATTTATTTTTATAAGATATATATAAAATTACAGTGGCAATTTTTATTTAAAAAAAAATCGATTTTTGTTGTTGCACTAAAAACGGATACATATGTCCTTGACCCCTCATTTTGGATTCTGTGAATGTATGCAGACAACGTGGACACTGAAAGGGTTAATAAAGATAAATTATGTAATAAACTTGAATTTATATGTTTTATGATATTGAAGTGATTTCACAACTTCATGTAATTTTGTTATGCTTGTACTTATTTTGTTATGTTTTAATACCAAATAATTTTTATTCTACTTATTTGGATATTAAATTTTTATTCATTTCAGAATTTGAATGATTCCAACTTATTAAAAAATTTGTTGCTTCTTTAGATAGTATTTATTACTTTATTCATATTCACATTAGACATTTTCCATTTAAGCTTTTCTTCTTGCTTTCTTTAAAATTTAAGTTTCAGAAATTTCTTTTTGAAAAGCCAATGCAGAAACTGAAAATTTTCACCTCATATTCCAATGGAATCATTTTCAACTTGAAATTCATGGTTGTGTTTAGTGTGCTTCATTATGGAAATGATTGTAATTCCATCTTTTTCTGAATTTTCAACTTTGAGTTAATAGAATTTGATATTTTCTACAAATAGTAATGAAAATCTGCTCTTATATATTGAGCTAGGTGTCCATAACTGTAGAAAGTGTTTTTAAAATGTTTGATATATTACATATTCTTTATCAATGCACATGTTATTCAGGGTGGAGTATATTCAACTTGCTCTGGATTACAAGCCAGTGAATCTTGGCCAGGGATTTCCTGATTTTGCTGCACCTGAACATGTAACAAAAGCTTTGAGTGATGCTGTGATGAGCTCAAATGTATTGCTCAATCAATACACTAGAGGCTTCGTAAGTTTCTAAACATATTTTTGATTTATCAAATATATATATATATCAGTGCAAAGTTTTAAGAAACACTTGATAGAATCAAAATTATAATGCTAATATTTTTGTCTAATTTGTTTTATAAGTAAGTTGAATGTTTCATAATAAAAATATTGTTTAGCAATCAGGACTAATGCAATACATTTTTTTTTATCTCGCCCTGTCATAAATGTTGCTTAAGCAGAATCTCACAGTGGGATATTCTGTTAATTTGGCTGTATTGTCTTCATGGAGGTACAAAAGTAATATTTAGTTATCTGGACTGCAGATTATCAAATACTATTATGAAAATTGTCCCTTAACCTTTTCCATGCCATTGCTGAATGTATCAGTTGATAATCTGAAACTACAGACCACCAACAGATGCAACCTTCCCTAGTACAATAAATGAAATTTAATATTATTTAAGTAAAAATGCCTAGTTTTTATGCATATTTTCTTTAAACAATTAGATTTTGAAGTTATATTAAACAGTTAATAATTTTTTTTGGTGAATGCAACTGAAAAATAATTGAATTATTCTAACACTAAAAATATTTGACAAAATAAATAATGATATAAACTCGACGGATTCAATCAAGTAACAAATCAGCACTTTAGCGTCGATTTAAATCTTAGAGGAAAAATTGTCTTGAGCCAGGTGGGATACGAACCCACGACCTCCTGATAACATGTCAGGTGCTCTGAACCACTGAGCTACCCGGCCGCTGATCAAGATCTCCTCTAATTAGCGCTATGAACATTCCTTTTATGTTTCATATAGGCGCTAGTGTGGCACTTTTAGCCACAAGTGGCATTTTATATTTGCCAATAGATGGAAGCATATATTACAAGTATGCAGATAATAAATAATCATTATTTATTAGAATTCCTCCTGATAACATGTCAGGTCCAGAGCACCTGACATGTTATCAGGAGGTCGTGGGTTCGTATCCCACCTGGCTCAAGACAATTTTTCCTCTAAGATTTAAATCGACGCTAAAGTGCTGATTTGTTACTTATTTGGCAAAATATTTTATATGTATTGTTTTAATCCATTTATTATTGTATTATGCATAATTATATACTTCACAACAATAAATGAAAGATATTTTACTTATATTTTTTTCCTATCATCTCTTTTCACTTTTTTTTTTTAATTTTTTTCCCACTTCCAAAATTTCAATTGCCCACTGGCCCTTTCCAAAATATTTTCTGGCAACATGCAGTAGCGTCATCAAGCTGGTATGCACTAATACAATTCAACTGGTTGTTAAAAACATTATTGATTACCAAACAGTTAAATAAGAAAAAATTAATTTGAAATAGCAGGAAATAACCAATGATATAAACAGTTATTTATTGTCAATGGCACCCATTCTCTTTTTACCCTCCATATTTGCTTCAGAATCATTACCATGAAAAACTGTCAGGGCTCTGCCCTCTGAGGAGGAGGATGAACATCATGATGTACTTCTCTCATTAATACCATCACATAGTTCTTTTCACATGAGTGTTTCTAGGGAAATTGAAGTTGTTCTGATTTAAGCATCATACGGTACCTCGAAATTGTTCATTTCTTTCCTTCCCTAAAAGAAGAGGAGAAAAATTAAACTGGAGGGGTTTGATCATAATGATTTTTATGTGAAATGAAAGCTTGTGAAGTAGGGAGGTGCCGTCTACTCTATATTTTAGAAAGTTTCAGGTCCTTCTACTATGGCATATAAACTGACAGGCTCCTGTCAGACCTCTGTGGCAAGCAGCTGCTTGGGAGGTCTGAAAGGATGGCAAGACCTCAGCAGAAAAATGACACATACATCCATGCCTTACCCGGGGCTCGAACCCAGGTCCCTTAAATCAATTGCCAAGCGTGCTAACCACTCAGCCACCATAATGGTAGAAAATTGTTGTGAAAAACAAAATGAACTTAATCTAACTTTAGAATTGTGGTTGGTTGTTTTGCTTCACAGTGCAGTCAAACTTTTGCTACATCAGTTGCTATTGGTATCTATATAAAATTAAGTCAAATTTAATATGTAAAAATTTATTTCTTTGATTTTAGTAAATTGATGTTTCGTATTTTTTAGGGCCATCCAAGATTGGTAAATGCTTTATCAAAACTGTATTCACAGTTGATTGGCAGAAACATAAATCCACAAAAAGAAATTCTTGTTAGTGTAGGAGCTTATGAAGCATTATATTGTGCCATAGTTGGGCTTGTAAATCCTGGTGACGAGGTATGAATCCTTTTAAACAAATATTTAAACTTTTTGTGACAATTTCATGCTTATAATTGTGGTAAACAATAGTATAGATGAACTTCTTGGTAGATATATATATATAAGAAACTTAAAAGATTATGAATTGGACAGCAAGTTCTTAAAATAAAAGTATTTCTTCATACAGTTCATACAGTTTTATGTAATGATAGCCATTATCCATTTATCTGACAGATGTAATGTGTGTCATTAGAAAAGAGTAAAAAATTAGTAGAAAATGAAAATTTGTTTTCTCAAGTTTAATTGTTTTTTATTATTGCATGCATTATTTTTGATGTAGTATTTTCATATTTATCTGAACAACATGTAAATTTTTAAGTTTAGAAGTGCTTTTCAAAGTGAGCTTATGCTAAGAAAAGTTATAGCTTGCTGACAATTATAGAAATTAAATAAACCAGGCAGCAGCCTGCATTTCTCCTATTAAAACTTTTTCAATTGTACATATGTATGTTTTAAGTATAATGTGCATATTTCATATTTCTAGGTGATTATCATTGAACCATATTTTGACTGCTATGAACCAATGGTTCTAATGGCTGGTGGTGTTCCCGTCTATATTCCTCTTCGACCGGTAAGATAGTGTTATGTATAAAAATTATGTATTTGACATATTTTAGGTTATTAAATATTTTATTAAAATCTGTCAGAATTTTAAAACTTTAGTAAAAAATCACTAAAATGCAAAAAATAATAATAATAATAGTAAGCTAATTATTATGATGGAAGCTGATTCATTGTATGATATGAGATATATATGATCCAATTTAAAGAAATCGCACCTTCTACAAACTTAAGCAATATTCTAGAGGACTTTGAGACTCACGCCAAGTGACTCTCTCAAATGGATGTTAACCTGATGTTAACAAATTCTGAGCATTGAGATCTTTCTGAACTTAATCTATTGTGTAAAAAATTCCACTCGCAGATGGGGAGCAGCCAAAATTGTTTTGCCATCATGAATAAGTTTACTTTCTTATGACCTGTCATGATGTTGTTGGAAGTTTACAATTAAAAACTGAAATTGCAAAGCTTTCAAAGAGAATTTTTTTCTTATAATATTTTAAGGATTAATGGTAATTTAAATTTAAATGACTTCTTAATGTTCAAAAAACTCCTTAAGAGCACTGTTTTTCCAGTTAAATCATGTAAAAGATCTTCATATTTCAGGCTCATGGCAATTTCATTTGCAATTGAATTTTGTGGAAAATCCAATTGTTCTTGGCATATAAGCTAAATTACATTAATAATAATCCATCTGCTTGCATATCAGATTTGTGTTTGTTGCCATAAAACAGTTCAATTGTTAGTAATTATTACAAGGTAATGTTTTTGTAATTGTAGTAATGAAATAGAATTATGAGGGTTTTTTTATTTAATTATTGATTTTTTTTTTAAAGAAAAGAACTGGTGTAGCCATTTCTAGTGAAGAATGGATACTGGATGAAGAAGAGCTTGCATCAAAGTTTACAAACAAGACAAAAATGATTATAGTGAATACACCACATAACCCTTTGGGAAAGGTAAATTGAAATTATGAGTAATCTCAGTTAATCCATCTATTAATATATACTTTATTATATATCTAATGAAAACACATAGCCCTGAAATATTTTCAGAAGGGGGAGACAAGTGCAAAGTTATATACTTTAGCAATCCAAATAAAATGACAGTGGGAAAAAATTATATAGGTGCAGTAATTTTTAATTGCTCCTTATGAAGTTTATAATTGCACACAATAGAGTAATAAATGGATTAAAAACAAATAAAAAATTCATTTCCTAAATTATTTATCTTTTTTTTATCACCCCTGCATTCCATGTTTATATGCCTATTTGTATGTATATCTGATGCATATGTTGTACAATATTCTTATTTCTGAAAATATATGTACTTTGTATATGCAATCCTAATCACTTGTAGAACACAGAAAAAACTTTTTTAGTTGATCATTATCCTTATATTCTTTAGTAGTAACCTATTGTTACACTGAAGTTAGAAAGCTTGAAAGTTTTGATATAAAATGAATGGAATTGAAATGTTAATTGCACCTTCACTGTGATAAGTTTGAGGAAATGACAATTTTCTTAGATGACATTTTATTTTTAATGATACTGGAATGTTTCTTCATTTTTATTACAATAAGTTCACTCTTTGTGGAGTTAATATCTGTTGGACTCTCATTCCTTAAAATCATTAATGTAATAAGATATAATAAAATTTACATAAAATATAAGATTAAGTAGGTAGGAGAAAGATGCTTTCATTGCAAAGTATTGTGTTAAGATTCTTTAGAACCCTTTATCAATGTTATTACATTTGTGGTTATTACCTCAAGTTTTACATGATATTTTATAAATGATATTTAACATTATTAAAATTTTATGTGACACTTTTTCTTTATCATCATTAGTATTATATAAGAGACCAATAAATCCTGTACAAATTGATCTATTTATCTAAATATCTTAATTTTGAAGTCCCTGGAGTGCTATTATTGTCTTACATTAAAAAAAAATAGTTTGCAGTACTTGCTAAAACTAATGAATAAAGTATGTATGATGCACAACAAAACAATGCATTTTAATCCACAGTAGAAACTCTTCAGCCTTTTTAAGAATAGTGTGATAACATTTTATATCTGTACATCCATTCATCCATCCATCAGCTACTGAGTTCCTACCAGACTGTAATTTTCTTCTCCAGACATGTTTCTTCCAAGCTATAGCTGCTGCATTTGTCCACTGTAGGCAAATTCTAGCAAGGTCCTGTTTGACATTGTCCAGTACCTCCTAGGTTTCCCCCATATCCTGAAGCCTTTAGACACTGTTCATAATCGTGTTTGCCAATCCAAAGCTATGCATACGGGCAACATGGCCAAACTAACACAGTCTCTCTTTACACAAAATGTTGCTCAAATGAGATTGATGACTCCTTCTTCTAACCTTATCATTACTTACAAAGTCAAACCACTTAATTCCCAAGATACTGCACAAGCATCTAGAATCAAAGATATCACATTTCTTGTTCACATTCACATCATGCTTACAAAGAGTCCATGTTTCAATAGCATAACTAACCTTAGAAAGAACCAAACTATTATGCAGCTTAATTTTAATCTTTAGGTATACATGCCTATTTTTCCACACACTCCATAGATTCTTAAAAGTCCCAGCAGCAATCCCTGTTCTTCTATTTATCTCTTGCTGCCCATCACCAATTTCTGTAATAACATTTTAACTTCATATAAAATAGTGATTTTAGCACAATATAATGTGTGACTAAAGTTCATGGTCTGTTTGTAGAAACTTTTTTGTTTTTAGAGATAAAAAAATTCCTTTTGGATTGGATAGGTATTGATGAAATATTATGACATGCACTTTCAGAACCTTCCTATAGCTATAATTGTGCCCTCTAACAGTGAAAAAAGTTGAAAATTCAAAACTTTCAAACTAATATTGCACGCAATGCAATTACAGTTAGAAATTTGAAATTTTGATTGTGAAATGTGAAGGTCATGAAGTTTGCATTGACAATGATTTTCACCTTTACCCCCAGAGGAGGTAGGAAAATGCAATTTTTATGTTTTAAAAATAATTGCTTTTAGAGATAAATGGAAAATTGTTTTTTGGTTGGATAGGCATTGATAAACTTTATGAGCCACACTTTTAGAATCTCCCAAAAACCTTAATTGCACCCTCTGATGGTGGAAAAGTTTGAAAATTTCAAAATTTTAAACAATCTATTTGGCTGGAAATTTAGGCAGACTTGCATTTTTAATCATTTAGATGGCATATTGTTTTTGCATTTGGACATAACGCTGGACTTTCAAACTCATGACAGTGACTGATGGCACCGAAAACAAATTTTCTTTTTCCAAAAGAATTAAGTAATTCCATCACAGACAACAATCTTAAAAACCACAAATAACTTAAAAATATATACAAATATCACTTCTGATATGCATTATATAAAAAAAACCAGAACTAAATAATCTCATCAGAAACAACAAGCTTAAAATGCATGAATGTCATAAGCAATGCACCACTTATCCACATTGTAAAAAACAGTCCTCGAAACAATCTTGTGAGGGATAAACTAATCTCATTGTGTAAAAGCAAAAACAACCCCCCCCCCCCTCAAGATAAAAAATATGTTAATATCATCAAAATACCCTGTAATGCTCCAAAGATTATTAACTTTTCAAGTTGGACCTTTTGTCTGATCCAAATTTATTCAAAATTCCAGATAGCTTTGTTGGACACCAGGCAATATTTACTTGCCAAATAAAGTTGAAATAGAGTTTGTTATGTATATAGCGTTATTTATCAAGTAAGAATTCAAATAAGGATTGTCAAGTTTAATTAAAGTTTAAAACTAATCAAAAGTCAATTAACGTTGCTCAAGAGAAAAATAGCAAAAATTCAAAAGTTTGTAAAATAAAGTTTTTTTCCAAAAAATTCAAAGTCTCACCAAATTTAATGAAAGAATACAAAAGTTGGAGTATTGGCAACTCACATCTATCTACACAACACATAGTTCTCACAATACTTCTGACTCCTACATCTCTACTAATTATACTGTCTATTCTACTATACATAATTTCATTCTGACTCTGTGACCTAATGTCACTTAGTATACATGCTGTGTACAAATCCAGCACATGGTTGTTGCATGCGGGAAAACATTTGAATAATCTCATAATCTTGATAGCTATGACACGAGGGGTCATGTCCTACATGCGCACATTAGCTGCTGACAATTGAAAGGTCGAAGTTGTGCATGTGCAACTCCTATGGTTCGGAAACAAGAATTGCAATCTCCAAAGAAAAAATAATAATCCCCAAAATGATAAATATAACATAAATAAGGAAAAGTAACCCCCCTCCCCCCCCAAAAAAAAAAGCCCAATTCAAGAACACCAAAGCTAAACCACAAGTTTTTAAATTATAAATCCCATCATCCCAAATTTCCTGCCTTAACATGTAAACCATAAACGTATTTACTAAAAAGTCTGCAATTTGCTATACTTACCTAAAGCCAAATTTTACACATTTATACTGTGTCATATAAAGACTTACCTTTAGGCCTAAAAATAAATAAAAAAACAGCTCATGCAAAACAATCCAATAAATTGCCCATACTGTGAAAACACTATGACACAGACATAATGAATGCTTTTCACTTAAGTTACTTTACACATCTAGTGAGCTGAACAATTTTAAACTGCAGAAGTACCAAAGCATGATATTTTAAGGGTTTGTATTGGCAGCTACAATTTCAAGAGTTTGTATTGGCAGCCACAATTTATACCTTCACCATTGAGTGAGAAAATGCAACATTTTGTTTGAGAGATTAATAAAAAATTCTTTTTGAATTGAATAGGTACTAACGAAATATGATTCATAATTTTAAAATCCTCCAAATGACCTTAATTTACCATCATTAGAGGGTGTTAAATGTACAAAATGTAAAAACTTGAAGTAATATTGCAAATGATATATTTATGCTAGAAATTCTGGTGATAGAATATGTTGATGAAGAATCAACACATTCTGTCAAGGATAATTTATAATATGTGTTATAGTAAAATTTTAATTGGTTAAAGTTTTACCAATTGCTTTTTATTTTTAAAAATTTTATCAAAAATTTTAAAATTATTTTAAATTTTTTGGATGATTTGCCTCTTAATCTTAGGGGATAAGAAAATTCAACTTTTTCATATTAAGGGATAAATAAGATATGCTTTTTGCATTTTATAGGGCCAATAATATTATTTATATTTTCCAATCACCTATTGGGGGTGGAGTTGACTCAGTCAGTAGTACGCCAGGCTCATAATCTGCAGTTCTCGTGTTTGAATCCCAGCTGAGCCAGCTTTCAGATTTATCTCCGCAAAACTCTCCACCCCTGCCCTCCATCAGTAGAGGGCATTACAGGGCTTGGAGAGGCTGCTCTCTGTTGGATGGGATGTCAAGCCATGGTGCCGTGTGCAGGAGAGCTATACCCTTTGCTCATTAAAGAACATATTGGATAGCCTTAATGAGAGACTACCATCTGTCTCCTAATAGCTGTCTAGTGAGTCACCTCCTCCCTACCTTCTCTGGGCCCTTGGGGGGTCTTTGTGGCCTGGCCATTTATCCCAATTTGTGCAAAAAAAGTACCACTCAGAGGTAAAACAACAGCCCAATTAACCATCAGTATGAATTACTACTGTTAAAGAGTGCAAAATTTAAAAAGTTAAAAACTTCATTTTCTCTGAAAAAAAGCATCTCGTGTTTGCCAAGGGAGATAGGTTATCCTTCTGGTTTGAAAGATAAATCCCGATTTTGACTTTAAATTTCATAGCATGTCTTATAATCATGTGCTTAAACTAATAAATTAATTTTACTTACATATGCACATAATATAAAAGAACATTTATACACCACCATTTTTTTAATGTATTAACCATATAATGGCTTAGTATTGAAATATATTGTTGACTTTGATTCTGCTGCACAAAATATATGAAAACTTTTATCTTCTACAAATATATAGGTATTCAAAAGAAAGGAACTTGAAATGATTGCTGGTTTGTGCCAGAAACATGATGTCATTGCAGTCATGGATGAAGTGTATGAATGGATTGTTTATCATGGTTATGAACATATTAGAATGGGTATGCAATTTTTATTTTATCACTCTAAATTTATACGTTGTCTTTTTCACTTATAATGAGTTAGTGACTTTAAAACTTTTGAAAGCAATTCTTTAATAAATAACATTGAGGATTAAACAGTGATATTCTTCAATGATTACTAGTGGATATATAAAGCTAAAAAATTTTTGAGATAGCTTTTTAAAGCTGGTTCATCAAGATTGGTACATCATAAATAAGAAGGAAGAGTATGCTTTACATGACAGTCACTTATTTTCAGGTTGAAGTTGATCATTAAGTAATGATTGTTTTAGATTAGATCAGATGTTTAATATTTATTATCATAGATATGTGCAACTAAATTCTGTCATTATACTTAATTTAAGCTTTCCAAGATATATCTTTTTATAGTAATATTTTGAGTGCAACTGATCTAAGGGTTTGAAAAGGGATCTTATCTCTCTGTTGCCTATAACACTTCCTCCCCATGCATATGAATGCCCATTTTCTCTTATGTTAAATCATACCTTTGCATGTTTAGTGACAATTACTACAACATTCATGTTCAGAAATAAAAAAAATTCTTTTGAAGTATTGCTTTCTTTGCAAATTTAAATATATAATAAACCCAAAACTAATTTTCATGAAATGGTAATTGTTCAATTGCTATATTCATGAATAATATTTAAAAATGCTGAAAAAATTTTGCAAGTATGATTTGAAGACTCTAAAGCAAATTTCTTTGCCTATTAACAATTTACTTGATTCAACTAACTTTAGATGAAGCTAAAGGTATCCACAGTTTATGTGAAACAAAGTAAAAAAAATGTGTATCCTAAAGAGAATAGAAAGTTTACAAAACGTGTTAGTAAATCATAAAATGTTTTTTTTTTTATTATTAAAATATGTCTTCTAGACTTTTACTAAAAAATTTTGTTGAGATATTTCTCTGCTAATTCCCACCCTGTCTTTGGTGAGAAAGGAGACACCAATGGGCTTGGAAACACTACTGTTTGTCAGATGGGGTTTAAAAATGTGGTCCCATGTACAGGAGAGTTATATCTGATGCATGCTAAAGAACACACTGGATTGTCTCAATGGGAAGCTTCCATCTGTTTCCTAAATGCTGTCCAGTGAGTCCCCTTTCCTAACTTGGTGTAGGGAGCCTCTCATTGGAGGCTAATTTAACCATGAACTTACAACACCTTGAACTTTCCTAACTTTATTTGAGCACTTGGAATAGAAACAATGGACAAGTCATGTGGACACATGACTTGTCCATTGTGTGCGAAAAATGGACAAGTCATGTGGATCATGTGCAAAAAATGGACAAGTGTGTCATGTGCACACAATGGACAAGTCATGTGGACACATGACTTGTCCATTGTCACAAGTCATGTGGACACATGACTTGTCCATGCATGTTGATGTGCAATGCATGTTGATGTGCAAAAAATGGACAAGTCTTGTCCATTGTGTGCAAAAAAGTGCCATTCAAAAGTAACACAACCCATCTGGTATGAATAATTACACTCTGAATGAGTGTCTTATTCTAGGAAATAGCTTTCATGAAATCACATATAATGACAAATGGAAGGTGCACTCATCAGCAACTGACAAAGGCTTAATAACACAATGGCAAGGTAATAAGATCCACGAATAGTGTTTTTTATTCAGCATGTCATAATCACATGTATGAAAACTGACTAAAAAAGTTGTATTTTTTTCCCATTTATTATGTAAAGTAATTGGTGTGAACTGATTATGAGTTGGTGGCAGGAGCACCTAAGCTAGCTGGAATTGATAGATCAAGTAGGACTAATAACAATAGCAAACAGTCATTTGTTATAATGATAAAAGGAAAAGAAAAACTGTGTACTGAAGTTCCATTTGCCATATGGGTTTTCATACAGTAATGTGGTCAAGGAAAAGGGATATGTATTTTTAAGAAATCGTTAGTTAATGAGTTTCTATTAACAAAAAATTATAAAAATATTACTGTCATCAAACCCTCTCTCTCTTCCAAAAAATAAATATATATTAGCTACATTACTGATCTAACATGATCAACAACACACACATACACACACTAAAAAAGACATTAATTTGTAAATGATAATATAAAAGATTTATTGGATGTCCATTCTTGAACACAAGACAATTGTTGTTACAACCATCTTTACTTGTCGCTGGGTTAAACTAATTATAAAGCAGTATATTTAGTTTAACCCATTAACAAATATGCAAGAAATTATGCTAACATTGCAAATGCTGGAAATTTAACGTCAGAGTTTGATGAGGGATTTACTGAACCCAATATGAGAAGCAGATAATACATAAATTGAAACATTGACCACATTTTATAAAATGTGATCAATGAATAAATTAGTGTAACTCAGAGTTCAATCATACACTAAATATTAGGATCATTCATACACTAATATTAGGATCATTCATTTTTATTAATTTTATTGTCTACTTGAAAAATGAATATTACAATATAAATAAGCATTACTCGGTGAAATATAAACCATAATTTTCAATGTTTCGTAGCTGTCTGTCAGCAAGTTGTTCGATTCCCCTTTAATATCATGCTTGGTCCTCAGAAGTGAAAAATTCCTGACATCCATTTTTTACTTCCTGAAATGTTTGAAACCACCTATGTCAAGAAAATGAGGCATGGAGCAAAAGAAGTAGTAGTCAGAAGGAGCTAGGTCCAGACTATATGCTGTGTAATGCTCCAAAAGATTGTTAAACTTCTTCTCTTTGAACCTTTTGACTGATCCAAATTAAATTAAACCTATGGATAATACATCGAGCACCAGGCAATATTAACTTGCCAAATAAAGTTAAATGAGGGTTCGTTAGGTATATTAGCATTACTAGTCACAAAGAATTCAAAAGATTGTCAAATTTTTAAAGTTAGATCTTAATCAAAATCAATTATTGTTGCTCAAGAGAAAATATGCAAAGTCAAAATATTTATATAACAAAGTTTATTTCCAAAAAAATTCAAGATTCACCATGTAAACTGGTGAATACAAAATAGTGTGAGCAATAGAATCTCATTTAAACATCTCCAAAACTGATAAACTTCTTAGCTAACATTGTTCTCTCTCACTTAACATTTTCTCATTTTGACTATTTCCATTATCATTACTATCTTTACATACTCATTGCTGCTATCTGACTCTACTGATTTTGTGAACCTAATGTCACTTAGTATATATGTGGTGTGGAACTGACGTGTGTGTTTCATGCTGGGAAAAACATTTGCATAATCTAGCGATCATGCGCGCAAGAGGGGGTGTGCCCTTGTGCACGCATTAGTGGCTGTCAATCAAAAGTTGGAGTTGCACATGCACAACTCCTTTAGCGGATCCTAAGAGCGAAAAGTGATTAAGTCCAACTTAAATAATCCCCTAAATGATAAATATAATGTAAATAAAATAAAACTGGTTAAGGAAAGTAAATATGAATGGGTGGATCATCACAGCTGGTGACAAAAAATCTCAGATGCCAATTCTCAAAGTTTTTCTTTGCTCTGAAGTGTGGTTTTGTTGTCTTGTTGGAGGAGTACCTGATATCTGTTTATCAATCCTGGGTAGTGTTAAAGCACCATAGAGTATATGCACTCCAGTCATGCTGATTAGGGGTCGGCATTGATGGTACATCCTTTGGGAATCAGTTCAAAGTGCATACAACCTTAAAATTTTGCCAAACACACATTACCTTTGTTTGAATTGTCTCCTCTTTGGAACAGGAAATGTGGGCTGGCCTGGGTCAAAACACTGCTTTTGGATGTTCGGATTGCTGAAAAAGATTTTTTCATCAGATATAATGATCACTCAATGAAACTGGTCATGTGGATTAGTGAAGAATTTCCTGCAGATTTTGATACGACTATTTGCTTGTTCAGCAGTTAATTCATATGGAATGCTTCAGCAGCTCCTAGCTACTTTACTGATGTATTGCAGTTGCCACCTATAGTTGCTTGTGAGCATTGAAGTTTGGAGAAGAGCATGCAAATGCTTGTCAGTTAATCAGCTTCAACAGTGTAGCACAGATTGTTGTGATTTATTGATATTGTCCTGATTGCTGCTTACTTTCAAGTCTCGTGTCACCACCTTTGAACTTCTTGAACAGAACTTGAGCAGCACAAATGGAGACTGCCCCCTTACCTTCCACGTTGCATATTTCTTGGGCTGTTTCATGGTTTTTTGTTCAGTTGCAACAGGTCACAGCTTTGCGGTTCAGTAACTTTTAATCCTTTTTTCCAGTAATGGTATAAAATTGCACTAATTTCAATACTTAATTCACTCATTGTATAACACGTTGAACAATGAGAACCAAGACTCTATACTTCTGTTAGTTATGGACTGACAGAGTGGACTTTATATTTTTCCTTAGTACTATGTTCAGAGGTATTCAAATGCAACACGGTGATGTTGTATCACCATACGTATTTTGCATGGCAAAAAACACACACCCTTATGAATCACCCTAGTAATATCAATAAGGCATAACTTATGAGCAAATCCATTACAGCAAACTATTCAAACAATGTGTTAGGGAAACCAGAAGTTCAGTACAAATAGAAACTGTTAGGGATAATATTGAAGCAAAATAAATTATAAATGAAAATTGAAGCACCCCGTAGATGTGAGTTATAACAGTATATATAATGTTGTAAAGATTCTATTTTAACATTCAAGGATAATATTTTAACTCAAAATGTTGCAATTTCAAGCAGTCACTGGAGCTCATGGTATGAAAACTAACTGCCTAGTTCTACATATCAGATTGCAATACCCTCAGTAATGTTTACTTAGATAAAAAGAGAAAATGGAAGAGAGCTGTTTCAACTTTTTGATAACTTATATTAGCATGATCAAGAGCTATTTAAAGTGAATAAAGTATTGTATAATTTCCTGTTTATTTCAAGCTTAACCAAAGACTTTTACCTCAATGTATTTGTTAATATAATGTTAAAATAGTGTAAATTCACTCTTAGTACTTAAAAGAATTATTCTACAATCCCCCCCCCCCCTCAATTGCAAATATATTCCTCCACGTTATCTTTAATATGTGTGTTAAAAACACACATTAAATTACATTTACTATATGTTTTTATGGCATTATTTGTAAAAATAATTCAACTATTTAAAGTGAATTTTAAATATGTAGCATATTTTTATTTTTATATCTGTAGCAACCTTACCTGATATGTGGGACAGAACCATAACCATTGGAAGTGCTGGAAAGACTTTTAGTGTCACTGGCTGGAAGGTATGTGAAATAATATTAATGTACAGTAGTGCTCACTGGCCATACCAAGCTGAAAACACCGGTTCTCGTCCTATCCCCGAAGTTAAGCAGCTTTGGGCGCGGTCAGTACTTGGGAGGGTGACCACCTGGGAACATCGTGTGCAGTTGGCATTCTTTTAGTGCTGTCCCGTGGCCGAGTGGTTAGCACGCTTGGCTACTGATCTAAGGGACCTGGGTTCGAGCCCCGGATTAGGCATGGTTGTGTGTGTCGTTTTTCTGCTGAGGCCCTGCCATCCTCTCAGATCTCCTACTGTGGCATATAAACTGACAGGCTCCTGTCAGACCTCTGTGGCAAACAGCTGCTTGAGGGGGTATTTATTATTTTTTTTTATATTAGTGCTCAAAATTAAAGGATAATCTCATATCTTGAAAAGTATGTAAGGGAATGGCATGAAATATAGTGTGCATGGAAATTGTACAATATGGAAAGAGAAAATGCATGCACATTTAACTCATGCAAAATAGGTTTTCTGTAAAAGAGCACATAACTAACATAAGATAGCTTCATACTATTGGAACCACTGACTACATCACCTCCCTTGGTAACCACCAGAATATGAAGCTGCAGTGAACTTGCATGCGACTAATCACTGATTTCTTTCAGAACATTAGCTTCCTCTGCGAGGTCTAATGTCTTTTTTTTTTCTTTATCGAGATTAGTTAATAGTTCTGAGAGATAGCTGAGGTAGTATCTTCTGCCTCTGCTGTCTCACCCTCCTGTTGTGACTGGTGTAGGGAGCCCCTCATTGGAGGCTAATTTCACCGTGAACTTACAACACCTAGAACAGAAATTTGATTTCACCATGTCACAAAGACAATAGATGAATGATTGTGTACAATGTAGAGTGGATAGCAGTAGGTAGGATGGAATTGATCAGTCCCAAACTGAGGTATTCAAATGTGCCATAAAATGTCTTCTCAAGATTTTGTGTACAATTTCAAGAAATATGAGAGATAGACCAGGGCACTAACTCATCAGGATGAATGCTATGATTAACAGCAAGACAACATAGGGAAATGACAACTAGGCAACTGTATTGCAAGCTATCAGGAGTCACAAGGCTAATAATTTCAAAATGTACTGTGTGCAAGAGGATCTATGATGGATATACACTGAAAGCTTAAGTTTATTATACACACTATACCCAACCATAAACCTACCTACTCCACTACAATAATGCAGCCAGTCAAAACTCCTTGTAGGCTATAAAATGTCAGATACATACTTGTAATTGTTATGATAGGTAAACACGGTGACATCAGTGAGTGTGATCATGAACAGATAGATAGTGCAAGGAAGATGGGAATGTGTCATAACTGGCAAAACCTGCAGCCACTGGGGAAAACATAACTGGGCCATTGATGTTTGAGGCGAACATTGCCTCTTCTGTATCATAACATTGGAACAGAGGACCACAGTACAGATAATAATGTGAACATTCAATGACTGGGCAGCTATGAAGGTTTGTGCAAAGACCATTCGACATGTGATGGCACAATGGGACTTTGACATCCAACGCCCATATAGCATACTGTAACGCTCCAAACAAATGCAAAATACTTGAAGTTTTATGCTCCGGATAGCTTAGACGGGCGCCAGGCAATAATTAACAAATTGCCAAAAGTAGAATAAGTTGATAATAAGTTGATTTAGGGTTCAAATACCAGCGAGTGTTTATGAGTAAGAATCAAAATGGTTGTCAAGTAATATTAAATATAAAAAAATATCCTTAATTCGCGTTGCTCAAGAGAAAAAAAACTGTACAGACTCAAAAGGTTTTAAATATAACAAAACATTTTTATTTCCAAAATAATTCAACTCACCAAGACATCAATGAAGAAAACACAACTCCTGTGCTACACGCACTGTGCTTGGTGCTACGCACCTTGTGCTCGTGCACTCGCTTGTGCTTAGCTACTGCTTATCCTTCTGCTACTCTACTGCTTATGCTACTGCTTAAGTGACTCGTAGGTCACCGGTTTTTTGACATGAGCCGGCGCATGCCGGGAAAGACATTTGCATACTATGACGAACGACGCAAGAGGGGGCGTGTCCTTGGCACGCGCTTTAACGGTCCAGTCGGAAGATCGGAGTTGCGGCGCATGTACAACTCCTAGAAACTTGGAAACGAGTGCTGTGATGCCAAAAAGGAAATAAAAATCCCCAAAATGATAAATGTAACGTAAATTAAACAAAACTGGTTAAGGTAAAGCAAAAGTGAACGATGGGGCATCACAACTCCCCCTTCCAAAGGGAGTCAAAAGATTTGACCTAACAAATTTTGACGAGCAATTTTGAATAAAGGACACATCTTACATCATTTACACATGGCTGAACATAAATAAGTAAAAGTATGCTAGCGCAAATTTTGATATGACGAACTATTCTCACTTTGACACAATTTTCCAGCACAACCAAAGGTACCTCCTCCCTTTTCCTCCTGACAAAAATATGTAATTAACAGCTAACCTAGTGTCAATATATACCAGTGGCTGTGACAGTTAACTGTATACTAGCATCATCGGTCTAACTAGTATCACATTCTGATACAAACTCGAAATTGGCATATCTTGAACTGTACAGAAAATAACAGGTTAATGAACTCCTAATCTTCCTTAGATTCTAATTGTTAAATATATGAAAAGAGGAAAAAATTCATTACAATTGTTGTTAGCGGGGTGATAACTTCTGCTTTTCCCCTAACCACAAAAAAGTATGTGACAGCTAAATCTTCACCTAAATCACATAAAAAAACGGGTATTTGAACACCGTTATCTCCTCCTAATTACATTCAAATACGCAAAGCTAAGAAAATTCAAAATTTACAAACAAGCGGGAATGTAATCATCCGCTAATTCTTCTATTCACAGAAATCGCGATCTAGCTGAAATAAAAAATCATTAGTTACCTCCCCCTTCAGAGCTAACGTCCCCCTCCCAAAGGAGTTATGCTGGTAACAACTCGGTTATCAGACTATGCCATTTGGGGACAGCTCCAAAAAGGTACCAAAAAAAAACAAAATTCTGCAGTCATCATGGTCATCATCTATATATACCAATAAATACTGCCAATGTCATCCCAAAAATTACGTATCATTAACACAAATATCACTGATGACACTGAACAGATTTAAACACATATACATAAATCGTATCTAAGAATAAAGAAAAAAGAGTGTGAATAATTTATAATATACGATGATAACATTTCATCCAATAACTTTTACATGAATCTCCTTTTCTTTACATAAATTCACTTTGGAATGCACATTATTTTACAATACAAATTCTTAAACATAAAAAATATTAAATTACTAATTCTCTTTCACTCTTCTCATTCATATCCATAAACATTTTACAATTTCTAAACTTTCCAATATCGACTTACAAAATTTTCAGCTATCAGTCAGCTGAAACGAAAAATCTACAAAAATACATTTTAACTCACGTAAATAACTAGAACCTCAATGAACAAGAATGCAAAAAAAATTCTATTCACAGAGTATAAACTCGAACTACAATAAATTCACTTTTCAAAAATATCGAACTCTAAAGTTTCAACAAGAAATTAAACATCGCTAACTATATAATTCACAAGGCTTCTTCGTCTTCATCTATTCCAGAAAAAAACAGAACATTTTATAACTCAATCAAGTGCCAAGTGAAAGAAAAATATACTTAAATTTCATTGTTGGCACTCCGTGGCAATAAATCATCTAGTCCGTTTCCGATAACATCCTTCCGTCGTCGTTGGGTGGCTTCACGTAAAGTTGTTACTGAAGATCTCGTTCAAGTCAAGTCGTCGCTGTAGATCTCTCTCATGACATCATCTTCCCGATGTTCGCTGCCGGTTGTCGCTCTGCAGGCTCTGGTCGTTTCGTCGGCTTTCACGTAAAGTTGTTACTGAAGATCTCGTTCAAGTCAAGTCGTCGCTGTAGATCTCTCTCATGACGTCATCTTCCCGATGTTCGCTGCCGGTTGTCGCTCTGCAGGCTCTGGTCGTTTCGTCGGCTTTTCGTTGCTCCGTGCGGATTTTTGAAAAACCTTTTCTTGTACTTTCTAGGCTTATTGGTGTCCGCCTCCAAATGACGCTTTAATAGTTGAGGACCTCCAGACTTGTCAGGAATACTTGCGGTCGGCACAACTTCTTGGTTGGTTTTTTCTTCACTTAAATCAGACTCAAAATTATTTTCATCGTTATTACTTTCTTTTAAAACTTCTACTTTAAAAACCTTTTCAAAAACGGCTTTCTCATATGGTTGTTCTACTTCACAAACTTCGTTATATAAACTTTCATTATTTGCACTAACGGGACATTTTATTGGTGCTTCTGAAATAATCTGTTCTGGACCACAAGGTAAGTCAAAAAGTCCACGGGACCGCGGCTGCACTGTCAATTGACATTCGTCATTATTATCGTCGAAAATTTGTTCCTTAGCAAACTAAAGATCGACTTCTGTATCGTTTTGATCTGTTACTTTAGTTACTTCGTGGCAGTCAGTAACAAAAGGAAAAGCCATAGTGGCAAGGCATAACTCATGAGAGGGCTTTTCTTGAGGAACTTTGGCCTCTCGCTTCAAAGATCCCGATGAAAGTTTCCCGAATTTTCATTCCTTTGATAGCAATATTTTTCACTGTGTCCTAGTCGGCCACAAAAATTACATCTGAAAGATTGAGTTTGTTTAAACAAAGTTTTAGGTGTAGTGTTATGGTTCGAAGCTTGACGTGGCAGAAAGTCTCTACTTCGTTCATATTCTATAGTTCTAGGCGCCTTCGGCGCAAATTGTCGGGACCGTGTAAATTCCGGTCGTGCGGGAGTCATTCTATGCGACTCAACCTGATATCGCTGCTTTGGCGGGAATGGCATCCATTGTTGGTTAAGTGTATTTTCTGCAGATTGTCTTGCAGTGTATTGCCAAGCCAATTTGACTAACTCTGAAATTGAATTCACATTTCGTACTTCTAGGAATTCTCTAATGGGCAAAAGCAATTGAGACAAAATGCAATTTACAATATCAATTTCGGCGGCATCAGCATCGTACAGCTGGTATAACTCTACTGTACCCCATATAAATTTTTCTATGTCATCTCTTTCCCTTTGTCTTCGTGAAAACAACTCTGTAGCTAAGTTCTGTAAAATCATTATAAGCCGGATATATGTCCATGATTTCGTTTTTAAATTCTTCCCAAAGTTCTATGCCATGACGACATCCTACGTTATTCCACCATTGCTTAGCACATCCAATTAAGCAAGATACTGCTAAAACAACTTTTTTGTTGCTTGGCACTTCATGTAAACGGAAGTGCTCCTCCATGGACTTGACAAATGTCCATGATGACGGACGTTTCGAACCGTCGAACCTTATCTCAGGTAAAGGCCAATTAACATAAGGACTATAGTTAATGGATGGGTTGGCAAATCGTCGTTGTGGCGGTTGAAAATACTCTGTTCTATCGCTTGCTTCTGACGGAACAGAAAATGGAACCTTACGTTCAAAGTTTCTTCATTGGTGAACTGACGTAGCATTGTCAGCAAATTTAGGGGTTGTTGTCGTTCCCCTTTTCTCCGATTTATCATCAAACAGATTCATTAGCACTTCTGCTTCCATCATTACATCTTGCAATCTACCCTTTACTCTTTCTATGTCGGGAGTCACTATGGCGGAATCGGCCATATTGTTAGCAGACATGTTTAGCGGTCTGCCGAAATTTTGAATTTTGGAAATTTCGAAAACCTTTTTTAATCATGAGCAGCGCTCAAAGGTACTGCTATACAACAATACTAAAGCTATAACTAAGCTTACAAAAATATAAATTTGCTTATCAAAAAAAGATTTTTCTTATCGTGCCTACGTACGTGTGTGCCTGGACACTTCTAATCATTACATACAACAAATATCTTAAATATTCAGCAATATCTACGCTGAAACTTCAGTACCTTTGAATAATACACAAAAAATGTTAAGCTACTTGCTCAACAAATATTCTCGGCTTAAGCTGCCGTTACATCTACAACTAGTACATACAACTACTGAGCTCAAAAAATTACTATCTTTGACAATCATACAAAATTTATCCACAAATATATATACTATCTTTAAATACTGGCGAGTCCCTGTTCGGGCGCCACTTCTTTTATTGTACTCTGTAACACTCCAAACAAATGCAAAATACTTGAAGTTTTATGCTCCAGATAGCTTAGACGGGCGCCAGGCAATAATTAACAAATTGCCAAAAGTAGAATAAGTTGATAATAAGTTGATTTAGGGTTCAAATACCAGCGAGCGTTTATGAGTAAGAATCAAAATGATTGTCAAGTAATATTAAATATAAAAAAAATCCTTAATTCGCGTTGCTCAAGAGAAAAAACTGTACAGACTCAAAAGGTTTTAAATATAACAAAACGTTTTTATTTCCAAAATAATTCAACTCGCCAAGACATCAATGAAGAAAACACAACTCCTGTGCTACACGCACTGTGCTTGGTGCTACGCACCTTGTGCTCGTGCACTCGCTTGTGCTTAGCTACTGCTTATCTTTCTGCTACTCTACTGCTTATGCTACTGCTTAAGTGACTCGTAGGTCACCGGTTTTTTGACATGAGCCGGCGCATACCGGGAAAGACATTTGCATACTATGACGAACAACGCAAAAGCTATGACGCAAGAGGGGGCGTGTCCTTGGCACGCGCTTTAACGGTACAGTCGGAAGATCGGAGTTGCGGCGCATACGCAACTCCTAGAAACTTGGAAACGAGTGCTGTGATGCCAAAAAGGAAATAAAAATCCCCAAAATGATAAATATAACGTAAATTAAACAAAACTGGTTAAGGTAAAGCAAAAGTGAACGATGGGGGATCACAATACCCTTGTTAACAGCATGTCACTGGGTTTTGAGGCTACAGTGGATAAAGGAACATTGCCAGTGGACCATGGAAGGCTGGAGATGGGTAGCTTGGTCCAATGAATCAAGGTTCCAACTATAATATGCCAATGGGATGTTGTGTGTATGACGTAGACCACACAAGGCCATGGACCCCAACTTGACAGTGGGGTTCATGGCCTTGTGTGGGATTCACACATGGGAGCCACTGGCCTGTAACACCCCAACTTGACAGTTGGGGTGTTACAGGCCAGTGGAGGTAATATAATGTTCTAGGGCAGTACCAGGCCCTTTGTACCATCTCCCATTGAGAATGCCATCACTTCACAAGGCTATGTTGACATACTTGCCAACCACCTAAATCCATTTATGGCTATCATTTTCCACCGCAGGATACCTTCTTTTGAAAGACTGCCCATCTCATCACTCCTATTTAGTGAAGGACTGGTTGGAGGAGCATTGCAGTGAATTCACAACTCTCAAATGATCTCTTCACTCTCCAGATTTGAACCCTATTGAGCAACTGTGGGACGAAGTAGAGTGATGCATTCAAAACCCACTACTTTCAACTTTTGGTGCTTTATGGATAGCTGTCCTGGAAACATGGGCTGCAGTACCACCTGAATGTTTCCAACACTTGGTAGAGTCCATGCCACAATGTGTTGCTGCTGTTGTGAGGGTAAAAGGTGGACCATATGTTATTAGGTGGACATGTATAATAAATTGCCCTTCCACTGTATATGTGTGAAAACCAATAGTTTGTCTTCCTCACCCCCTTCAACAGAAGAGTTCAGTTAAAATGGTGCATACATTAACTTTGGAGTCTTGGCCAGTGGGAAAATATACAGATTCAGTTTGAGCACCAGTTTTCAGTGTATGTTCATCTGAAAAAAAAATAAGGAGCATACCACAATCCAGTAACATTAGCCCTTCCGGTGTCCAGCCTGAAATGCAGGTTTCCATCCAGAGGCCAAGCTATTTTCTCCCTATGCTCAGCCACAAAAAACTTTAAATTTAGAACTTTTTTGCCAAATAATTAATGAAAGGAATTATGTCATGTTGTATGCCAAATTAATCGACATTTAATTCTGGATTTTCTGAAAATAAAGTATTTAACAAAAAAGACGATATGTTTCATTTTAATAGGACTTTTTCAGAGACATGTAACAAAAAATGCATCTGGCAACATAAGTAAAAATTTATCAAAAAAAACTAATAGACAGAAATGATTACAATGCACATGAATAAAATGACTATATATTTCTGAATAACAAAATTTTTTTTTTATTTTTAAGTAAATATTTCATTTTGTAATTTTTTTTCTCAGTACCATACTTTGAGAAAGTTCCAGGCTTTAAGCCAATTGTGCTGAGTCAGATAAACAAGTCAACTTTGGAATTTTTTTTAAATATAATTAATCAATAGAAATAGGTCATGTTATATACCAAATTAAATAGAATTTAATTTTGAATTTTATGAAAATAAATAATGCAAACAAATTTCCAAGCATATTGATTTAATAAACCTTTTTCAATGTGATATGGTAAAAAAAAAATATCACATTATACAATTAAGGCTTCGTTTTGGAAAACCTGATGAATAAAAATAGTTAAATTATATATTTATCGAAAGGATTTCTTTTAATGACTCTTTTCAGTATCATACATTTTAAACACAGCCAGTGTTATACAACATGACTTGGACTTCTCACATTCATGGGTTTTTCTGAACTGGTTATGAAGTAGAAAAAAAACTTCCTTGGCTGCTTTTTTTGCTAAGCATTATGAATTTTTTTTCTTTAGGTGTTGAAGTTTGGTGACCTTGGCTAAGTGCAGAAAGGTTTGTGAACCAAAGAAAAAAAAAAGTGTTATGTTGTCTGTGTGGCACAGCCAAGGTACTGAGAAGGGGAGGGGGTGCCTTTAAAAACATTCAATATAAACATAAAAACTCATAATTTTTAAAAATATATATTTTTCTAGAGGGAGGATGAAATTTTCACCATGAGTTTAGCAGAGGGGATGCCTTCCTGAAATTGTCCCTCCCACATGACGGCTGATTTCTTTAGCAAGGAAGTCTTTTGCTTCCGTATCCAAGACATTCATTTTCAGAAAACGGTACAAGCTCAAAGTTCTTTTACTAAAAAAACAAGAAATAATAAAAGAAAAATTGCATATAACCTAATGGTATGTTAAATAAAATATCCACACCTTTTAAGCTGGCCTCTGATCTAGCATAACTCAGAAAAATCAATAAATCAGCCAATCGAAAGATTGCTAACTAACATAAATAAATCTACAGAAATTAATTTGCTTCCATATCCAAGATCTCATTTATTTTCAGAAAATGATACTAGATCAAAGTTTTACTGGAAAAGTAATAAATAAGAAAATGAAAATTAACACATAGCCTAATGTGATGTTAAAATATCCACAGCAACAAGTTGTAGGCTGGCCATACGATGTAGCATAACTATGAAGAAATCAATACTTATCAATCGGCCAAAAGATCGCTAATCCGAAAATAAACTACTGAAATGAAAACTAAATGAAATAAAGTATATAAAAAAACTAATAATAAATAAAGTATGTAAAAAAAATAAATACTAACTTTACAAAAGGTATTCAATGCGCTGGACCAAAACTGTAAACAACACTTATAGCACACGCAACGGAGATTGCATGTGTCAGCCATCTGTGTCTTGGTTGCCTCAGTGAAGCATAACTAATTAAATGCATGTGCAACCAGAATTTCTAAGAAAGATGTGTTTACTTTCAGTTTCGATTTTAAGGTGGGAAAGATGCATAGAATGCTGGGAAAAATGATAACTTGGGATTACTGAAATAAGTTTATGATAGAAAAGAGTGTGAAATGGAAAACAAAAAATTGCAATGCGTATTTTGTAATTACTTCCAAAATCTATCGTTTTTAAAAATAGCAATTTTTTTGTTACTTTTAGGATATTTTCGAAAATTTAAGGAAATATTTGTTGTTAATAGTTCAAATGAAATTTGTGAGCTTAAATCAAAAGGTTGCTTCGACAAATAGGAACGTTAGCAAGCAAATCGGCAATACCGTTTAGTGCTTCTAAGAAATAAAAATCAGTTGGCATTATAAAATTATTCATATTTAATAAAATATGCATCAAATTAAAAAAAAACAAAATATTATTTTTGAAGCCTGAATTATATATTTTTATAAGATATATATATATAAAAAATAAAACGGCAATTTTTATTTTTAAAAAACTTTTTTTTGTTGTATTAAAAACGTATACATACATCCTTGGCCTCTCAATTCAGATTCTCCAAAGGTATACAGACGATGTGGACACTGGAAGAGTTAATTCTGTAATTAAGACCAGTCTCATGAGAGTAGACAGGTGTGGTTCAACTCTTTTACTTCTGTGCCTTTTCAAGCTTAATAAAAGAGCTAAGTGATCTCCAAGCTAAAACATTTTCTCTTTAAAAAAATATATATCTTGGAACCAATTTTCAAAAATTATCAACCTATTTATTTGTTTTTTGATTAAAATCGGGAATAAAAACTATATTATTAAAAGATGTTTAAAAATTACCTTCCAGCAAGTTCAGCAGGGTATGTACAAGCAAAATAACTAAAAAACCTCCAAAATTCTTTTTTTTTATGTTCCGATGTTACACATTGAAGAAAATCAGGTTTCTGTAATGAAACAAATTAACCCAATTGTGTGTGCCAGACCACAAGTAGTTGCAGGCCTCCAGTTTCACTACACTGTTTTAGACAGTAATGTAGTAAAAGAATTCTCTTTGCTTCTGTATCCAAGACCATTTATTATCAGGGAATGACAAACGATAAAAGTTTTTGATTGGAAAACCAAGAAATGTAACGAAAATAAATAACTTGAAATCGGGTTAAAAAAAATATGCAACAATAAGTTACAAGTTTTCTTCAGCAGAAAAATTTGATGAAGAGGTAGTCATAACTTTAAAAGATCAATAATGATGTATAAATCTGTGGAAATAGAATTAAAAGAAATTTGTGGAAATGAAAGCAAAAATTATAAAATATTAACCCAGCAAATGCAGATATCATTTGTTTACTGGAGACAGGCCAGAGCTATAAATTATGCAGAAGTAGTGGCATGTATATCTGATTAGTCATAGTAGCAACATCTTCCACTTAAATCTAATTGAAAACAGGGCATTCCAGGAATCAAGGAATTCAATAATTTTGGTTTCAGTCTCAGAAAATAATGCAATGAATAATGTGGGGGATGCTAAATATAATTCTAGAAACACTAAAAAAGTTTTTAACTAGAAAACAGAATTAAATGAAAAAAAAAGAAAAACAGCAGCATAGAAATATTTACTTGGTAATTGCTTTCAAAATATCTGATTTTAAGTAAAAGTATTTGGTTAATTTTTGAGACCATTTCAAAAATTTATAGAAAAATGGATTGACAATAGCTAAGTTAAACTTGTGAGGGGAAAGCAAAGGATTGTTTCAACATGGAGTAGTGTAAAGAGAAAAAAATGGTGATAGTGGATATTGTGACTAAGGAAATGTAATCAGACCATTGGAAGAAATTTTTTATAACTTAATAAAGTATGCACCAGATAGAAATGTAAATATTATTTTAAAGCCTGAAATAATTTTTTTATTATGTAAAAAAAAATTCAAATCAGAATTTCAGTTTTTGATAAATATGAAGTTTTTTTTTGCTCTTCTAGCAATGCTTACCAGTATCTTGTAATGGTTCACCATTCACTTTTACTTTTCCTTAACAAGTTTTACTTTATTTACATTATAATTATTATTTTGGGGCATTGTATTTCAGTTGAATCATAATTTCTTTCTTCCCAAATGACTAGGGAGTTGTGCATGAGCAACTCCAATATTTGATTGACAGCTGTTAATGTTCGCAGGACACACCTCCTCTTGCATCATGTCTAGCATGAGCGCACGATCATCATATGCAAATGTTCTTTCACAGCATCCAACACACACACACACGTATCAGTTGCACTCCATGTGTATAGTAAGTGATGTTAGATCACAGAGTTAGTAATTAGAGAGATGTTGGAATGTTAGAGAGTGAGAGCTCTATGGAGTGGTTTTATTAGAGTAAGCAGAGTTGCTCAGATATTTTGGTAGAAGAAAGTTTCACTTTGGTGAGTCTAGATTTTTGGAAATAAACTTTATTTGTTTTATGAAATAGTTTTTGACATTCTAATTTTTTCTCATGAGCGAATTTGATATTTTGACTAGAATTAACTTTAATGATTGGCAATCTTTTGAATTCTTTTCTACTAAGTAACTTTAATCATACTAAGAGAAGAACCCTCATTTAACTTTATTGGCAAAATTAATTGCCTGATTCCCGAGCTATCTTGAAATTAATAACATAGCATTTTTGGATCAGTTACAAGGTCCATAGAAAAGAAAGTGGCATTTTGGAGTGTTACAATCTATGTTTTCAGTCTTCAGTAATTTGAAACAGTGTCGATAGCAATGAAGGATTTAAAAGACAGCTGTCCAATCATTAAATAAGTATAAAGGAAGATATTTATTAGCATTAGCAAAAATTTAGGACTACTAGAGCTAGCTGTAGTTTAATTTTTTTTATAGATAAACTAAGAATGTTAGGACTGCAGAAAATATTAACAGTAGTCACAGTTAACTATATCTGATTTAACTAAAGTTCTAATGTGTATGCAGTTATAGTATATACGAATGGAACATAACTGTAAGGGCATTGTGGTAATTTTATCTCCATAACAGCTAGGCTGGGCATATGGATCTGAGTCCTTGCTTTATTGTCTACAACTGTTCTTCGGCTGTTTCCAGAGAGCATGTTCCACTCCTTTACAGGTAATTTTACTTTTTGTAATATTATAACTTTTTTTTAGATAGGTTGGGCATATGGACCACAGCACCTGATACGAGCATTACAGCTTCTTCACCAGAACTGTGTCTATACTTCTCCTACTCCAATTCAAGTATGTATTTCATTCATAAGTATATGAGTACTTTTATTTTTAAGCCAAATCTAATAATATAGATTAATTTTTTTTTATTCATTTTTTTTTCAAACATTAAATAAACTGTTTTTTTTTTAGAATCATAAAATGTAAAAGTCTCAGTGTATATATACAATAAAGAGGTAATAATAAAGCACCATAAAACACTAATACAATCACATAAGATGTAAGTTGATGTTCTTGTTAGTATAAGTGTGATGACAAAGTGTATGAAGATGAAAAAAAAATTTGGCAAAGTCCTAATTTAATATCATAATATGTAGGGATGCACTTACAGTTCTTAAAAGTAGATCGATGATGAGCATACACTTGATATATAAGCACTTGATAACAATGCTGGAAATTGCTGAAATCTGATATCAGAAGTTGCTATGCACATTAAGAGAACTTGATGGATTGTAATATTGATAATATAATGATGATTGATATATGATAGATTGTAAAAAAGAGATAAAATGCATCTCAATTTGAAATGTGCATTTTTCATCAGCAATATGGTGGGAGTTCAAAATTAAATTCTAATATTAGAAGCTATATTTGAAAAGACTGGTTTGTATGAAATATGATATATTATCAGTATTAACCTTTTCTTTTATTGTTTTTCAAACTGTGAATTACTTTTGTTCCTTTATAACAACTGTTGAGAATTACTTTTGTTCCTTTATAACAGCTGTTAAAATAATGACAATGAAAGAAATTCACAGCTTAAAAAACAAAATACCAAACAACATAAAGACCATCTTATGAACCACATTCTTTAGGGTTCCCATAAAAAATAGATACAAGGTTTTGTAGCTTCAAAAACTAGGACAACTCTCCATTTAGCCCATTGTGTGAAAAAAAGTGCTACTTAGAGGTAAAACAACCCAACCCTTCAAAAAGGGGAGAAACCCATGCATTAATCAGTAAAAATGCATAATATTAATTCAATAATTAATAAAAAAAATACATAATATATGCTACTTCGGTAGTAAAGAAACATGCATATACATAAAATGCAATATGTTAAAATTTTATTAAATTTTATTTATGTTGAAATTTATTTCAGATGAGAACTTAGTGATTAAAAGTGGTTTTATGGATATTGCTTTTCAGCTGAATAAGCAATCTTTTGAAACAAAGCAATTAGCAGAGTCATAAAGTTTTTATTGAGTTGTAACCCTTTTTTATGGCACAATATATCTACAAGTATTATTATAAAATAAAAATCCTTTGATAATTAACATTGCACATTAAGAAAGGGAAGTTTTTGGCCAGATTAATGTTTAATATGTTAAAATGTGAAACATATGTATTATGACATGGAACTAAAATAGTTTGTCATCTATAAAGGGTCTCTGCAAAACTCCCCACCCTGCCCACGTTCAATAGGAAACACTGATGGGCTTCCTATTGTGCAAATGTCAAATATGTGTATTGTGCAAATATGTGTGGATTAGACATTCATTAAAGGAAAGGCCATAGTCTGTCAGAATTGGAAAGGCGACAGTCTGTCAGATGGGATGTTAAGCCATGGCCCCATGTATGGGAGAGCCATACCCTGTGCACATTAAAGAACATACTGGATGGCCTTGATGAGAGGCTACTATCTGTCCAGTGGGTCCCCTCCCTCAACCTTCTCCGAGCCCTCGGGGTGCTTGTGGCCTGGTCATTTAACCCATTGTATGCAAAAAAGTTCCATTCAGAGGTAAAACAACCCATATGCATAATGACTAAAATGTTAATAAGCATTTCTGGTTTTTTAAATAAAAATGTTTTGATTCAAATCAAACAACTTTACTACTTTAGGCACTTGCATTTAAGTACAATAGGCTACTTTTCTATTGTAAAATAAATCTGCAACCCTGGCTTGCTTCAATGATTTATCTAAACTTTCCTGACATTTGTTTTTAGTTAGTTGCTTGCAGCAATACACCTTAACTCGCACTGTCATACATAATCTAAGATAGTGTCAACACAGTATAGTAAATTCCTGGTTATCTGGCATTTGGTGGGAATAAGGATTGCTGGTTGCATGATAAATATTTTTATAGAAACCAAATACACTAGGTACAATCTTGTATTCAAGCCTTGTTGAAGTAAAAATGCAGTTAAAAACAAACAAAAATTAAGTATAATGTCCTTAATACAAATTTAAATATCTAAAATATAACTTTTTTTATATGTATTTTCACACTTTAATGAATGTCTAATCCATGGACTTAATATAAATTTTGGGAACTGCTCCACTGAAAGCTACAATGTGAAGATTTGTAATTTTGGCCATCTAATGGTGCTGACTACAGATATTTCATTATTAGGAAAATATAGAGTATTGTATTTACCTAATAACGAAATGTGAAAGTGGATTTTTGAAAGGAAAAGTTGGACAAAAGCATATAAAAAACAAACTACCCAAGATATGAGAATAGCAAAACTTTAATTGCAGAAAAAAAGATTACCTCTACATATGTATGTGCAGTGTAGTTTACTGACAAGGTTTTAGAAACTTGGATGTCATTTTTGATAAACAGAGCAACACAATTGCAAATTCAACTGCCTACTACTTCAATGGTTGTAATGGAATTAGCATGCATAGAGGCTCATAGTATGAATGTAGCAATACATGAAAGGCAGCGCCAGTGGCATTCGGGCGAACTGCCACATGCATTGAAATTTGCCATACCAAATTCAATGTTGGATTTGAAATTTATGCTTGTTACATGTTGTACTGGATAACTGGGAGTTGACTATATTGTTCTGTGACACACTCTCACCAATACATTTTGAGAGTATTAAGTAGAAATTAAATGTTAATGAAAAATTACCATAAAAATTAGAGTTTTAGCATTCATATTTGTCATTTGCACAATGAGATTTGCATCTAAAACATGCAATGAAATATGAATCTTGGTATCTAAAATGTGAATTCAAAGAAACAATGAGTACTGCCATAGGTCAATATGCACTACAATTCAGTATGTAAATGAATAATAAATTTGCAGATGATAATTTGCAGAATGATGAATGACTGGCATCTACTATTAATGCCCAGGGAAGTTACCAAGGCTGTGAGATATAGCTTTTGATGGAGAAGTACTTGCAGAAGGTGAGATGAAAAAATATATATAGTTGATAAAAAGCCAAGGTAGAATATAATAACTAGAGTATAAGGATTAAACTTAGGACTCTGAATTTTCTGATTCAAATAACTGAACATTCAGATGTTCAGCATTCAACCACACCTGGATACAAAAGTATTTTTTCATTAGTAATCATATTCACAAAGCTAGCCAGTTGTAACAGAACAATTGGCCATGTAATCAATCATAATTTCAATCTGAACCCTGCTGTACTGTTACAAGATCCCATATAATATCACTACCCTACTAAGTCAATTCATAGTTTGTTTTCAGATCCTAGAGAATTTTTTGTTAAATTCTATATCGGGTTCTCAAACTTAAATCAGACAAGAATAATATAGGCAATTTTGAAATATATACTGGTTCATGCTTCATTTTAAGCAATATAAATACAATATAAATGTATTAATGTTTTTTATTAACTTTGCAAAGTTTATATATATATACTTTAAATATGTGTTTAGTTTATGCATCCCTATTTTTCTGATAAAAAATTTGCTTACAATGTTTTTTAGTATTTTAACAAGACATTGCAGATCCTGACATTGAAATGTATTAACCAAAAACTTAGAAACAATTAGGTCTTGTTTCTTCTCCCTTCTCCTTAAAAAAAAATCATGGTCAGGTATTTAAGTTTGTTTTCAAGCAAGACAGATGGTCAATTACTCCCTTTCATATGTAGCATGCATTTTTGCAGTGGTATTACCCTAATTAAATAACAGTTTTTCTATTTAAACATTTCATCAAGCAATATAAAAGGACTGGAAGCAATAAGAGCAAGAAAAACAGTAAGGAGAGGTTAATAAATAAATAGTAGTGGTCCATGTCTAAAATGCTTATTTAGGTACTTTGGCTAGTGCAAGAGTATCCAACTTAAATCCATTGATTGCTACAATACTTCTGGCATAATCTAAAAGTGCAGTGTTAATAAAATTTCTGATATAACATGGATTAGGTTCATTAATCTTTAATCAAGTAATCAATATGATTTCTGCAGGTTGTTTTTAATCAACTATTAACATTTACTCCTAAATAGGTTTAATTATCAGTTCAAAGAATTGGTTTATATCCGAGCTACTTAAAGGGCAGTTCATGATTCACAATAAATAAATTTGAGCCCTAAGTGGACTCTGCAAAATTCCCTGCCCTGCCCACGGTCAGTAGGGGACACCGATGGGCTTGGAAAGGCCGCCGTCCGTCGGATGGGACGTTAAACCGTGGCCCCGTGTGTGGGAGAGCCATACCCTGTGCACGTTAAAGAACACGCTGGATGGCCTTGATGGGAGACTACCATCTGTCTCCCAACAGCTGTTCCAGTGGGTCCCCTCCCCCAACCTTCTCTGAGCCTTCGGGGTCCATGTGACCTGGCCATTTAGCCCATGGTGTGCAAAAAAGTGCAGCTCAGAGGTAGAACAACCCAACCCTAAATAGGTTTAATTATCAGTTCAGAGAATTGGTTTATATCCGAGCTACTCAAAGGGCAGTTCATGATTCACATCTGACACAATAAATAAATTTGAGCCCTAAGTGGACTCCGCAAAATTCCCCGCCCTGCCCACGGTCAGTAGGGGACACCGATGGGCTAGGAAAGGCCGCCATCCGTCGGATGGGATGTTAAGCCGTGGCCCAGTGTGCGGGAGAGCCATACCCTGTGCACGTTAAAGAACATGCTGGATGGCCTTGACGGGAGGCTACCATCTGTCTCCCAACAGCTGTTCCAGTGGGTCCCCTCCCCCAACCTTCTCTGAGCCTTCGGGGTCCATTTGACCTGGCCATTTAGCCCGTGGTGTGCAAAAAAGTGCTGCTCAGAGGTAAAACAACCCAACTCTAAGTGGATATTTGAAAAATACATTAAGTTATGGTAAGAAGAAACTGTATACCAAATTTGATGGTTGTAGTTCTTACTGTTTCAGGAAAACTCCCTCTATCTCCACTTAGGGGAAAGAAATGCTTGAAGGCCAAACCCTTATGTTGCTTTAAGTTATAATAAGAGGAAGTTTTATGCTAAATTAGGTGGTCCTATTTCTTGCCAGTTAAGAGTTCTTCCATTCTTTTGTGGCTGGGGTCATAAGAAATAGACAAAAGTGTTCTCCTCAATCTCAGGAACACCATTCAAAATTTGGTTATGATACCTTAAAAGGTCTCCAAATGCATAGTGAATAATCTATGCATTTATACTACAGTCCAGAAACTCAATTAATAGAAAACCCTGATGGTGAAATCAAAATACCTGCATACTTCGCATTCAGCTTTGGATACTTTCATATGGAGGTTTGTCTGGAATTCATACAGTGTGTATCACATACAAGCTGATACTTGCCACTGATTCTGGTGTTGAGTTCCTTCTATGTATACCCATTTCCCTGTGAAAGCACAAAGATTATTCAGTTCATTACACATATATAAAAGTTGTCCACTTTTCATTTAAAAGACCCTTGTAAATATAAAACTTCATATTTCTGTAATACCCTTTTTTGTGTGGGGCAATGTATCCTAATGGATGAGCTGCTCCTGTAAGCAAATAATACTAGGTGGTTGAACTGGTGTTTATTAAAACAATAAAAAAGAAATGTTCCTATATCAGGAATACAAGATTAGTTCCATCAATATATACAGTCATTGTTTTAGACTATCAAAATTTTTCATCTATAATATGTGTTCACTTTTGTAAGTAAGCATCAACTTTTAAGTAGATGTCACAGAAACATATATTTTACAGGAAGCTGTAGCTGTTGGTTTTGAGACTGAAATAGCAAGGTTAGGAAAACCTGACAGCTATTGGAAGGAATTAGCTGATATGCTGGAAAAGAAGAGAGATCGTATGGCCAACTTTTTGTCTACTGTTGGAATGACTCCAACTATTCCAGAAGGAGGATATTTCATGATTGCTGACTTTTCCAAATTAGGTTTGTAGTATTTATCATCAATCGAAATTGTATATATTATGTAAAGTTTTAAAATTAATTATATTTTTATGAATGCCCATTTAATTGATAGTGACCTTTTCAAGCTCACTAGTGTCTTATTTTCCCCCAAGGACATGGTTCTGAAAAGGTATGAAATTTTAATGCTAATAAAGCAGGATAAGTTGGCCTTGCAAGTCTCAGGTTGAAGGCCTAACATTACTATCAATGAGTTATTCACATCTGTTTAAAGAAAAACATGAACCAAATTACTGTATTGTAGAAACATCAGATATCTTGGTTGCACTCCAAGGTAAGTAAACTCTCATTAACTGAAAGCTCAAAGGAAATAAAAACAATTTGCTGTCAAATCTGTACTAAAAATGCACATAAGCAGTTTAAAACTAGTTACAGATACTGGAATGTTTTTGTTCCTACATAGAGTAAACCATTTTAGCAATTTGACTAGTTAGCATCAGGAAATTCTGCATGCATCATTCATTTTCTTTTTCCTTTATCACAATCTAGCTGTTCACCATATCTTTGTTCTTTAAAATGGTTGACAGAGTTACTACTAGGAATTCTGTGGCATATCGTTTTTCTTATTTATCTTTTACTTTATCACTTATGATAAATGATATGTATTCAACTTATGATTTGCTGCCATTTTAATACAGTTAAACCTGTACCAAGAGAAACTAGCTCTAAGCTAAAATTAAACTAGCACTTTCTATAATGAATGGAAGTAATGCTTATATATCAGCCATGCCAGGAAGCAGTGCATAGCCAATAAGAATCACTTTGTTCACCTGCAAGCAGTAAGGATAATGCATAGCCAATGAGAATTGCTTTGCCCACCTGGCAAAAATTTCAGTAATTCACCACCAGTAACAAATCAAAATTTCATAGAAGAAAATTTATCGAAAATAAATTTTGTTCAAGTATTCTTCATAAAATTTGGAGGTATCACAGTGAAAATGAAAAACTAATTTGAGTTAGAGAAAAAAATTCAATAAATCTACGAGGATTAGTTGCAAATTAAAAAAAAAAACTGAGTTAACAAGAAATTCGAAATACAGAGATTTCAGTTAATGAAAGTTGACTGTAGTTACTGTATATATTGACATAAATGTACTGCAGAAATATCCCATATTGAACTCGAAAAACTAAAGTTGTGAATGTTTAATTAGTATTAAATATTTTAGTTTAAAGAGAAAATGAACCAAATTATTGTAGGAACATCAACTCTCTTGATAGCACTCCAAGGTAAGTATGAGAGGCATTCAAAAAGTTCTTGACATGCGTCTATAGAACAAAAACCATTGAGCTTACCTCAACAAAACTTACCATCCTTCAAAATACTCCCCTCCAGCATCTATGCAAAGTTGCAGACATCTATGCCAATTCTGGAACACTTGGTGGTATTCCTATTGGGGAATACTCTGCAACTCTGAACAAATGTCTTTTGCAAGGTCTTGCATCCTTGAAAAGGGCTTCCAAACAAGTTCCTTTTTTAATTCTTGGAAGCAACCAAAAATCACATGGTGCAAGATTGGGTGAATATGCAGGATGGGGTAGTTGTTTCATTTTTTTCTGCTCCAGATATGCCATAACTTGCCGGGTTTTGTGAGCACTGGCATTATCATGAAGAAGGAGAACCTTTGACATGCCTGTTGTTGGATGCTGCTCCTTCATCTCCTCCTTTTTTTTGAGCAAAACAATGTTGGTGTAGTATTGGTCTTTTATGGTCATTTTTATGGGTAAAGTGTCCACATACCACTCCTTAGGAATAAAAAAAAATTGAGCGTCCTCTTCCTTGAGCAAAAGTCTTGTTGGAGGATTTGGGAACATAGTTCATCTTCCACTACCCAAACATAGTTTCGATCTTTCTGGGAGTTCTATAATAATAAAACTGCATCTCATCACCTGTGACAATGTCTTTTAACCATTTGGGGCTACTAGGTTCAAATATTGCCACATTTCCTTGCACAAGTCAACTCTAGCCCTATTTTGCTGTTTTGTCAGTTTGTGGGGTACCCATTTGGTACAGGTCTTTTGGAACTTTAAATGTTGATAAATAATTGTTTTCACACACACAATCGATCCAGTGATATCTAAACTTATTGCCTGAATGGTGATGTGTAGGTTTTCCCTAATGAGTTCACAAAACAGCAGCAATGATTCTCTTGCACGGCCTCCTTCAGTCTTCCTGCATCAGCAAGGTCTTCAAAGCTCTGTCATCTTTCTCTGAATTTGCACATCCATCTTGTAACAGTGCCATATCAATAAGCATGATCTCCATATACTTGTGATAAATCAGCATAAATTTTTTTCACGTTCCCAAGATGCATGCTTGTGAAAATGCAAAATATTTACATGTCTTCAGGAAGCTCTATAGCAACAACACACAGATTTCACAGACTGAACTTTACACGCTGGCAGTAAAGAGAGAAGTAATGATATGGCCTTCGTTTTTAACATGTAATGACAAGTTTAGACAAACTTTCAAACAAGTCATAACTCATTAACTTCAGAGGAATGAGTGCAAATATACACACATGTCAAGAACATTTTGAACACCCCTCCATAGTTATAGCATATACTAACATGTATTTCAGAATAATTTCATATTGAACTTGAAAAATTGAACTAACTAGTTATTTAGTTGAAATTTGATTGATATTAAATATTTTAGTAATTCTGAAATATCCCATGATTAAAGTCTACTAAATTAGTGATTATTTTTGTAAAAAATATTAACAGTATTTAAAAATTAGTCACTAATATTGATCAGTGCATAAACCTCCTTTTTTACTGATAAGTCATTTTATCATAAAAATGTGAAGTATAAGAAATCATGTTCTTTGCATATACCTACATATATTCAGTTAGGCTATTTTTAAACCAGCAATTTGCAGTAGAAAATTTTGAAAGTTTAATTATTTTTTATATTTTAATTTCTTCATACAGCCTCAAAAGTTAATATAGATGAAGAAGAAGGAACAAGAGATTATAAGTTTTCAAAGTGGTTATCCAAAAATAAGGTTTGTGACACATTTTGATTGTAATATATTTGATATTTTTACACAATATTTTGTTCTTTAAATTTTTTTTTTATATTACTGTAGATGTCACTGAAAATACAATATTGTAAAACCATTTATTGATGTTAAAGTCAACAGGTAACTGTGAATGTGATTTATTTATACAATGGAATGTTGCAATGTATTTATTGCAACATTCCAGACATAAGACCTTCCAAAGTCTAACATGGAAAAAAATGACAAGAGTAATGAAAATATAAAATTGTATTAACCAGGAGCAATTTGACTGATAAATGATTAAGCAGCTGCTTAGTGTCCTGACTACTGAGGGTACCCCCCAAACATCTGTAAAATGCTTTCATAATTGTAGATGTCATTTCAATTACACACCATAGGGCCCTTCAATGTTGTTCCACTTAGGGCCCCTAAACCTCTAAATCTGCTATTGGTACTAACTGAGCTACACAGCTGTATACAATATCCATGGACTTGTTTACAATAGACAGAGCAGTTCTGCAAAGACACCACAGGCAAACACATGTCTCAATTAGCACAGTTCCAAAAGATCATTTGCTTCTTTTCCACATTCTGTTGAACATAGCACATTCCTGGAACCTAAAACTCGATGCTTTCGGTTACACTTTTAGAAAATCCTACAATAAATGAAAAATCATTCCAGAAGTATTAAAGAAATTTTAAATAAAAAGAAATAATAAAATAGGAAAAGATTGGAGTATGCATTTGGTAATTACTTTCAAATACTCTGAATTCATCAGATTGGAAAAAGTTTTAGGTTAATTTTCAGAAGCATTTCAAAAGTTTATGGAAATGTGTATTGACAACAGTTCAGATCAAATGTACGAGTATATAGAACATGGTATAAAGCAAAGGGAAATGATGGTGATTCTGAAAAAGAATGTTTAAGAATGGTGATCACAACAATAGTGAGGAATTTTTATTTTATTGGGCATTCAAATTCACACCAATTTAAAAGGTAAACAATATTTATTCAATTTAAACTATGTATTTTTATAAGTATATATATATAAATTCAAATGGGAATTTAAATCGATAATAAATTCACAGATTATCTGTTGTCATTTAATTCAAGAAATAATTTTTGTGGAAAAAATGATTCGCTGATGAGTGGGATTTGAACCCACACCTCCGAATCTTTAACCACTAAGCTATCACCAGCTCTGTCATTTATTCACTAAGTTGTGACTTTTAAATCTCACTGATGTTGGCTTTCAGAGTACCATCTATGATCAGGAAAGGCAACTTATCTAATATTGCTCAATATATATATGTGTGTGTTAAATAAGGAAGTCAGTCATGCTAAAGTATTTTTAATTCAAGAAATAGTTTTATGGAAAAAATGATGTGCCAATGAGTGGGATTCGAACCCATGCCTCCCAGTTACACTCCAGGTGCTCTAACCACTAATCTGTGAATTTATTATTTATTAATTCTTGCATTAATAATGATTTACCTTGACTGACTTCCTTATTTAACATCTCAATATATTGAGCAATATTGTATAAGTTTCCTGATCATAGATGGTGCCATGGTCACAAGGCCAGTGAGATTTAAAATTTTCAACTAAGTGGTTGAAAGACAAATCTGGTGTTAGCATAATTAGAGCACCAGGATGTAACTGGGAAGCTTGGATTCAAATCCCACTGATCAATGAATCATTTTTTCTGCAAAATCATTTCAGGAATTAATATTTTTCAAAATTGAAATTTCATATATTGTTTTAAGACTGTGTCTATTTTTGGACTGCCATTTCAGAATCTATCAATGCCTGAAGATGTGGGGACCTGGAAGGGTTAAACTTTTATATGGCTTTGTTCTAGTGGATGGGGGGGGGGAGCTCAGTTAGTAGTGCACTTGGCTACTAATTTATTTGTTTCAAGGCTCAAGTACCAATTGAGCCAATGATGAGTGTTGCTCTATTACCACCTCCTGCCCTCAGTAATAGAGAAAGGGGATCATCATATACTCTTACAGCCTACCTTTCTCAGAATCATTCAGTTTAAAAAGTGATAATTTTATATTTTTATTTAGAAAATTTTCTAATTGTGAGTAGTATTAGAGAATGACAATAATTTTTGTGTTTTGTTTTTAAGATTTCTGAATAATTCTTTCCTAGCAAAAGGTATAAAATCACTAAAAAGTAAAAGACTTCTAATACTGCTTTATGTGTGTAATAAAAGATACAGTAAAACAATCAGCAGTGTATCTGCCAGAGACGAACCTTCTTTTCACCATTTTCATCAATAGAACTGCATATATGCAAAACATAATAGACCAAAAGCCCAGCAAAAATGAAATGTATATTTGAGACAAGAATGTGCTGGCAAATTGACTAGCTATCTTGGAAGTATAGGAGGTAATTGATCTATGGGACCAAGGAGCACTGTGTAGTCAGTTGCCCTAAGGAAATTGTGGTAATAAATATTTTACCTGTTATGCACTTAAGCAACCTATGACTCTGGAGAACCTGACTACAATGTTTTAATTGTTCTGCACACTGATTTTAGAATCAACTTATACTTATGAATCTTCTTTACACAAGGGACTAATCTGCCTTGCTGTCTCACATTAGTCATTTATCGACCTAACTTAACATACTATTGTAAAAATAGATGTGATATGTATAAGTAAATGTATATTTATTACATTTATATATATATATATAAGTGTACACATTACATGTATTTATATATAGTAGTGTCCTGAATTTCTAGTTACCAACTGCATGTTTTTATAATTGTATTTCATGTACTTGCTCACAACATTGGGGCGGGGGTGGCTCAGTCGGTAGCGCGCCAGGCTCGTAATCTGTAGTTCCCAGGTTCGAGTCCCAGCTGGGTCAGTGTTGAGATTTATCTCCGCAAAATTCCCCGCCCTGCCCACGGTCAGAAGGGGACACCGATGGACTTGGAAAGGCCGCCGTCCGTCGGATGGGACGTTAAGCCGTGGCCCCGTGTGCGGGAGAGACATACCCTGTGCACTTTAAAGAACACACTGGATGGCCTTGACGGGAGGCTACCATCTGTCTCCCAACAGCTGTTCCAGTGGGTCCCCTCCCCCAACCTTCTCTGAGCCTTCGGGGTCCATGTGACCTGGCCATTTAGCCCATGGTGTGCAAAAAAGTGCCACTCAGAGGTTAAACAACCCAACAAAAGCCCACAACATTCAGCCACATACCATTCCATAAAATCCTAACAATTTTTAAACACTATTTTACACCATATGTAAAAAGATATAAATTTATCAAGCTGTTATAGGTGTGTTTTGTAGAAGGGATACTATAGTCACAAAAAATAAGCTGAGTTCGAAAACACAAACATGTTGGTATTTACTAATACACTAGTGTAAAGTATACTTATTAATCTTTTTATATTTAATATCAGTATAAGCTCTTAAATATTTAAAAACATAAAATATCTAAAATTCTGTATCCCAAATGCCAATTAGCAAATGCCATTTAATTTGTAAAATAAATCGATCATTTACACCCATTCTCAACTTATGGTCATTCTTCATTAATAATTTCTAACCAGTTCAAGAATCATGGGGTCAGTCTTGAGTAACACACAGCAAATGTTATAAAGCAGTGGTATACTGTAAAGGAGCAGGACATTAGATCTGACCCCCTCCCCCTTCCTCCTTCCCTAATACTACAACCATGGTTCATGGGTTGGGTTGTTTTACCTCTGAGTGGCACTTTTTTGCACACCATGGGCTAAATGGCCAGGTCATATGGACCCCGAAGGCTCAGAGAAGGTTGGGGGAGGGGACCCACTGGAACGGCTGTTGGGAGACAGATGGTAGCCTCCCGTCAAGGCCATTCAGTGTGTTCTTTAACATGCACAGGGTATGGCTCTCCCGCACACCGGGCCACAGCTTAACGTCCCATCTGACAGACAGCGGCCTTTCCAAGCCCATCGGTGTCCCCTACTGACCGTGGGCAGGGCGGGGAATTTTGCGGAGATAAATCTCAATGCTGACCGAGCTGGGACTCGAACCTGATCATGGTTCATGGTAATCATAAAGCATAGAAATTCAGTATAGGCAAGTGTGAAAAAGTAATCAACCATCTCCTAGATTCAAACAAGGGATTTCTTGATTACCCACCAGATGCTCTGTCAGTCAAGTTGAGTGGCAATTCAGATTTACTTATGTGCAATGTGAAATGTAGAATATAATGTGTTTTTGCAAGTATGTTTAAGATGTGCACCACTCTCAAGAAAATTTTCTTAGTATGTCTATGCTAGGAGAATTACACATTGCTATATGTTAACAATTTTCAGTTTATATGCACTCGAGGCTCAATTATGTGAAAACTGTATACTTTGTTGTTCAGCATAAGTGCACTTACCACACGGATCTGACATAATGCACTTATGCAGGATATGTGTCCAGATAAAGGAAATCCTTGATTTATACACATTATAAATACCTAACTATTTAAAAGAAATGTGGGAAAGTATCATGACAGAATTGAAGTTTTAAACGATGTAAAAGTATTGGATTGTCTTCATTGAGAAAATTGAAAAGGTACTAATTTTAGTTGCACTTGTAAATGTGTATTTATCCTCAAATTGCTGAATTCACAAAACAGAAATTGTTCTTAAATTCAAGGGTTTGTTTATTTCTTATTGTGACTGAAATAGTCACTATGCATTGGTGTAAGAATATATAGGCAAAAATATATCATGCTATTTATATTTTTGTATTTCAGAAATTGCAAGGTATACCACCAAGTGCCTTCTATGGTGTTGAAAATAAACATTTAGCACAAAATCTCATCCGTTTTTGCTTTATTAAGGTAAGCTTTAATTTTTGTAATATGAAAAGGATAGGTTAAAATTTTATTATTATCTGCTTTTATTTTATATGTGTGAATAGGCAATTAAATTCACCAACAAACATTTAAAATAGATAGTTGGGTTTTATTCCTGATCATGACATTTTTTTAACACAGTTAACTAATTAGCAAAATTATATGGGTCCTAAAAGCTCAAAGAAAAGTTAGGTTGAGAAACTACTAGCCAATTGTTAGAAAGCAAGTGAGAATATCCCACAAAGACCATCCGCTATATATTTCTTATGAGGTATCTTATGTTATCCTGCTCATAGTGCCATAGATTAATGTTTCAACAACAGAGTTTTGAAGCCTATTTTCCCTTTCTACTATGCATGTAAAAGGTAAAAAAATACTCAGGGAGCCCACTTACCACACAGATCTGTGAGGAAAACAAGACTTACATGGAAAGGAAACATCCTTGTCTTGTATAACTTCAAACACTAAATCCTATGTGCTGCAGTCAAACACATTAATCACTTGTCCACTGGGATAATGCATGGAAAAAATCTTAAATGTGGCATAGTTGAATCCCATATATGAACAAATATGAGGTAATAAATATATTATTGCATTTGAATGACTTCAACTTTAAAATGAAAATGTTATTTTAGTCTGTGACTGTCAGAAATTACTATCCTCTTAAATATTGCATGCAGTATCATCATTACAGCTGCTTTTTAGGTCAATAAGTATAGTTTAAAAATATGTTCACTTATTACATCAACTACCATGCTTTAGGAATTGTGTGGCCTGAATTTGCCCAAGTTTCATCTAAATAGTAAATTTTATTTTTAAGATATCCTTTAATTTGTTGTAAATAATTTCCTATCCTTATATCGTATTGTTCAATTAAAGCAGTTTCACATTTGCGAGTGGGAAATTTAAAGCTGTCTATATATATATATAACATTGAGCTGAAATTAGGCTGCAAGTTAATCGATATTAATGTTTTGTTTAAATTCAATAATTTATTTATGACGAAATATTTTGGAACCTTTTTCCTGATGTCTTTGTAAATTTAGCACACTCTCATAACCATTAATTATTTTCTGTTTCTTCTTATACAAAATATCCAACTTGAATCACACACTTGTAGAGATGTATTTTCAAAAATTCACTTGCAATTCTCTTTATTACCTTTCCACACATTTCATCATTAGATTTGAAACTTTACACTTAAGTAATTGTGAGCAGCTTCAGTTGGCTATTTCATTTCCACTGCACACAAATATACCATTGATGTCATCAAGAGTTGCTGGATTCAGTTTCATGTTCCATGTTCAAATTCATAAATTCTCTGATTGTTAGTCATTTATCACACATCTTTCCCATCATATAGTCGAGTATTGGCCAGTGGCAGTGCTCTTTGTTTTTAAGACAGCTCAGTAATCACAAGGCCATGACATGCAACATTCTTCTTTAATTACATCACAAATCTGGCAAATAGTTCACAGTTTCTAATTTTTGTACAGGCAGTGTAGATACCAATGCATAATAACTTTTTAATACCGTGTTTCCCTGAAAATAAGACCGGGTCTTATATTAATTTTTGCTCCAAAAGACACATTAGGGCTTTATTTCAGAGGATGTCTTATATTTTCATGTGCAAAAATCTATGTTTATTCAAATACAGTCATGTCATCTTCTTCTGGAACATCATCATAACTGACACCTTGCAGGCACCAAAATTCAGAAAACGTTTCTTTATTTCACACAAGTGCATTAAATATGTCCGTTACAACACACGACGTATTGAATTATGAAGATTCATATTAGACACAACCACGTCCATTCGTTATCAAGTGCGCACGTTATTCGTGCATTGTGTCTGTACTCCGATTGGTCATTCGGCAATAAGTCTTGAGTTCATCTGTTTACATAGGCTAATACATCTCGTCCAAAGGTGCCCGCTTGGGTATTTACAAATACTTAATTATAATTTGAATTATCATTTATTTTAAGTATTAATGTCAATAATATTATTTATTTATATTTAATTATATATTAATATTATTTTTTAATTCAATACATCTGTCGTGTGTTGCAATGGACGTACTAAATGCGTTCATCTGGCTGACGATCTTAACGGGGGCTTATTTTCCGGTTAGGTTTTATTTTCGGGGAAATTCGGTAGTAGCAGATATAAATATAGTGTTATTGTTTGTCTAATATAATTTGTATAATATTTTATTCAGTAATTTGTAGTTTTTGTTTCTTTCTACAGGAGGATAGCACACTTGAAAAGGCTGAAAATATTATTAATGATCTAAAAAAATCATTAGTGGAATAGTATTTTATAAAGAGTGTGTAGAATATATATATTTATATATGATGCATTATGGAAAGTTTATAGTTTGCATATTTATCCAATGTAAAACTTGTCTTACATTATAAAATAATGTTATGGTTGTAAAAATTAAGGGGGGGGGGAGCTGAAAGTTTTCTACTATTCATGTAGCATTATGATGCATAATTTTTAATGTCAGTATTAAAGCATCCATCTCACAGGAATGAAAAATTAACTGTTTTAAAGATTATGATTTTAATATTGTCATTATTTTGTAATTTATCAAACCCTTGTAAAATATACAAGTAAACATGTTGAATCTGTAAAAAAAAAATTGATTAAATTGTTGCATATAATTTTTATTCAAACTTGTATCTGTTCAGCCAAAATGTCATAAATAATCAGGATAAGGCCCTAAATGGTGCAGTCATTATAGAGCTTAGCTACAATTCTAGTAATGTATTCTTCTATATTAGCCATAAGTTAATCAGCAGTCAAAGGCATGTGACTACTCTCTAGGCCCTGCCTTTAGAAAATGTATGCATGTATAGCAGTGGAGTACTGAAGAGAATAGAGTAGAAATTGCCCCTGGTGCTATTGCAAAGAGGTACAAAATTCACGGTAGTTAAATCCTTTCACAATATAACTGCTTATAAAATTATGCGTTATTAAGATTATGTTAAGCAAAGCCTGAAATGTAAGTGTATTATCAGAAAAATATTTGTCGGACTTGAGAATAAGAAAAGAGGGGTGCAAATGTTTTCTCTTTAATGCCAGAAAACCTCGGTACACAACTGCGAGCTAGTAGTTCTAGGTTTCTTTGCCCTAAGTGTAAACATGTTACCAAAAAAGTCTATTTTGATTGAAATTAAGAACGACTTGTTCTGGATCTTAGATCGAGAGATTCCCAAAAAATTAAATTGTTATCTGGATGTTCCACTACTGCAAACATCTCTAAAGGAAAAATTTCAAGATCATGAAATTGCACATTTAATCAGTCATTCAAATATTATTATGGATTTGTTTATCTGGAATAATTTTATTAAGTCCTTGATTTTGTTTGAGAGTTTTTTTTCATGTTGTGGGCATTTTGACTAAAAACACCAGAAGTACTAAATATCTGGCACTATTCTGATCCATTTTCATTTATAATTACAAGCAAAAGCTAATACTTCCATTAATGCTGTGCGATATGAAATCAATTTCTTAAAAACTGCAACTCATTATAAAGTAATTGAGAAACACTTAAAAATCAATAAATTCTTAGCAATGCTTCAAATCTACCTCTCATTAAGGGCTGTAATTCTTGGAAGTTAAACAAAGATTATTATGTTATTAATCTGAAAATGTCAAGTTATTTGGCACATGGCAAAGGGAGTCAACTTTTGTAATCAACATGTTCAAAGAATAAGAAATGGCCAAAAAGGTCAAATTCTGTGTTAAACGAGTAACAATTCTTTTTAACTGCAAACCTTGGTGGCTTATAGAGGAGGCAGGAAAGACTAGTCCTCTCTCAATTTCATGACCATAAATTTTATTCAATAAACGTTTTACTTATAGAATTATTCTTTTAATTATGCAAATTTATATTAAAACTGCGACCAATATATGTACAAATTACTTAACAGTAAACGAATTAGAAACAAATTGGTGCACACTAATTCATTAAGATTTTATCTCAATTTTCTGAGGGTGATATAATTTAGAAATTGGGCACCCAGGCTTCAGACTATGGATCTGAAGTAAACAAGCATTATAACATTAATGAATTGATCATATAGTATATTAAAAACGTTTAATGTAGATAAGTGACATTGTAAGTGTTAGCATGCCGTTTGTTAAGAGCTGTGGTTCTTTTGTAAAATGAAAAAACTTTCATTTAAAGAAAGCATTGTTTAATTGTATTTTACCGTATTAAGTTAATTAACTCTACTTTTTTGTCTGATGAAAAAATATTTGTCACAAAGCGTTATTTCTGAACAGAAAACGTTAGGATTTTTCTACAACTCTTCATCCATAACACTCTATTTTTTCATTGAAGTAAGGGCTATTCACAAGGTTTTTGGAAATACATAAATCTCATAAATGCAAAGGGATTACTCCTTTAAAATGAGGGCGGGGGTGGCTCAGTCGGTAGCGCGCCAGGCTCGTAATCTGTAGTTCCCAGGTTCGAGTCCCAGCTGGGTCAGCGTTGAGATTTATCTCCGCAAAATTCCCCGCTCTGCCCACGGTCAGCCACCGTCCGTCGGATGGGATGTTAAGCCGTGGTCCCGTGTGCGGGAGAGCCATACCCTGTGCACGTTAAAGAACACGCTGGATGGCCTTGACGGGAGGCTACCATCTGTCTCCCAACAGCTGTTCCAGTGGGTCCCCTCGCCCAACCTTCTCTGAGCCTTCGGGGTCCATGTGACCTGGCCATTTAGCCATGGTGTGCAAAAAAGTGCCGCTCAGAGGTAAAACAACCCAACCTTTAAAATGAGACATTTTTTTAGTCATGCTCTGTTTACTTTAGGGAAAAGTCATACACTACCTCAAATTATGCCCTACTTCACCACCCACTCACCCCTGCCCAAGAAAGGGGAAATTTTATTTTCGATGAGTTTTTCTTCTACTTTTGGGGAGGGAGGAATGGGTTTGCAATTTAGATTAGTATATGATGCTTTTCTTGGAACAAACTTCCTTTTGACATAAACTCAGATTAATCTATCTTAAATTGTTCTCTCCCTTCTGAAGGCTAGAATGGAGAGAATAGAAATTATACTAACTATGGCACCCTCTTCAGGAGTTTCAATTTGACATGACTCAATAAGATGGATCCGTATTAAGTGGAAAACTGCCTTTTTTGGGGGAAGGGATGATTTTGGACCCCTTTTGAATAATTTTGCTTAATATTAGATAGTGAAAAGCAATAGGAAATAGGTTAAAAAAGTTATTAATAAAGAAGCAATAGGGCCTTAAAAATTGGTTAGAAACAATTATGAAATTTATAGATGGCTGTTCTTTTTTGGAAAAATTCATTCCATACTTAAATGGTAAAATTTGCTGTTTGAATAATTAATTTCGGAGCAATTTACCTCGAACTGTTTTACCTAATATCTTTAGTTCTTGTAAAATCATGGCCAAGAGATCTATAAATAGTAATGATTAGAAGAAAATTTGCTGACACCAATTTGGAAAACTTCCGGCTTTAAGATTAAGAATGGCCTCTGTTACGAAGGATGTTCAAAAACGTTCTTGACGCATCTGCAGAACAAAAACCATTGCACTTATTTCAACAGAACTTTTACTGTCTTTCAAAGTACCTCCCTCCAGCGTCTATGCAAAGTTTCAGATGTCTACAATTCAATTCTAGAACCTTGGTGGTACTCCTGTTTGGGAATACTCTTAATGAAAGCATTTTGCAAGGTCTTACACCCTTGAAAAAGGCTTCCTGTCAACTTCCTGTTTGTTTGTTTGTTTGTTTTTTTGGAAACAACCAAATATTGCATGCGGCAAGATATGAATATGTAGGATGGAGTAGCCGTTTGATTTTTTTCAGGCTCCAGATAGGCCATAATTTTCTGGGTTTTATGAACACTGGCATTGTCAGGAAGGAGGAGAACTTTTGACACGCATGTTGTTGGACGCTGCTCCTTTATCTCCTTGACCATTTTAGGCAAAACACTGTTGTAGTATTGGTCATTTTTTCAGGTAAGGTGTCCATGGCTATCACTCCTTGGAAATTGAAAAGAATTGTGAACATCTTCCTTGAACCACAATCTTGTCAGGATTTGGGGATGCTGTTCATCATCTGCAACTCATAGTTGTCGATCCTTCTGGGATTTGCATAATAATAAAACTACGTCTTATCACTCGTGATAATATTTGTTAACCGTTTGAGGCCACTGGGTTCAAACATTACCAGCATTTCCTTGCACGAGTCGACTCCAGCCCATTTTTGATATTCTGTCAGTTTTTGGGGTACACATTTTGCACAGAACTTTAAATGTTGATGAATAATTGTTTCCACACAGACATCTAAACATTACCTGAATTGTGATGTGTGGGTTTTCATTAATGAGTTCACAACCTCCTTCGGTCTTTCTGACGAGGGAGGTATTCGAAGCGCTGCTGTCCTCTGAATTTGGCCATCCATCCCATAAGTACCATATGAACAGGCATGATCGCATATACGTGTGATAAATCGGCAGAAATATTCTTTCTCCTTCTTTAGTAGTCTCCACAGCAATAATGCACAGATTTTGTATACTGAACTTTACGCACCGCCAGTGAAGGGAGAAAAGATACGGCCTTTGTCTAAATTTGTCATTACGTGTTAAAAATAATCGAGCAAGTAGTAGTTCGTTAACTTCGGAAGAACGAGCGCAAATCTACAGACGTGTCAAGAACTTTTTGAATGCCCTTCGTATGTAAACAAAGATTAAATTTTCCAATAAATGAATGTGTGCAGTTTAATTCGACGTAATTATATGTGTACACATCAGCACTTTCCTAACAACTCCTGACTGCCAGCATTGATATTTTTCAAAGTCCGATCCGGCCTTTGATGAAAAAGGAAACGTTGGTGGGATTGAGAATGTCTGTCGGATGGGATGTTAAAATTGCCCCATGTGCAGAAGAGCCATAATCTGTGAACGTTAAAGAACGTGCTACGGCCCTGACAGACTTCCATCTTTCACCTAAACAGTTCTTCTGCAGGAAAGGGACAACAGTTAAGAGTTAGGTGTCAAATGAAAGATCACATGAGGACTGTCTTAGGTGACTTCGAATTTGCCACACCCCAATGCCGCCCCCCCCCCCCCTAAAAAAAAAAGATGTGGAAATTTGTTAAGAGTTGGCCACAATGAGTTATTTTCGAAGCTTGTGATGCCTATAAAGTCATAGGCTGCTTCAAATCACGTCCCCCCCCCCCCACTTTTTTTTTCCTATTTCCCTAAAAGGGATTCTATATTTAAAGGTTATATGAATGTTATGCAAATGGGTATTTTTAGTGGCAAAGTTAAAAAACATAAATTTAAAAAATACTACCTTCCTATATGAGTCTGAAAATAAAAAATAAAAATTTAACATACCAATGTTTAATTAGTCGCTAAATGCGTATTCACTTCAGAGGAAGATAGGGCGTTGATTTGCTTATTTCACTAGAATTGCTGGTTCCCTATCTTACTTGAAGTGAATATGAATTCAGCAGTGGCTAATTGCACCATTGGTATACTTTAGTTTTTTCCCTTTTTAGGGCGTACATGGGAAAATTAAGTAATAAAAAAATATTAAAATTATGTCCTATTAATATAATTATTGAATATTTATATATTATATAATCAATTAATATAATTGAATATTTTTTTGTCTGCGAATTTAAAATTGCACTCCCAATGTCCCTTATAGCCAGGTTCTAAAAAAAATGGGGAAGACAAGAAACTATTTCCATTAAAGTATGGCATTTCCTCCTCCAGAGGTCTTTAAAAAATTTCTTGACAAATGCACTGGTCAAGAAAATGACATATAAGTTTAATATTTTCCCCTCCATTTCTCACTAACATTCTCAAAGAAGGAGGGGTTTTGCCCGTTGACCCCACCCCCTGGATCGATATCCCCACCCCCTGGATGATCCCCCTGGATATACCCCCTGGTATAGCAGTGTACCTCAAATGATGTGCCGTAAAAATGGCTTCCACACATCACTAATACACATAAAATGTTAATTTGCGATTCAAAATTGTGTAATCGGGTCACTCAGGGCTGAGCCAGACCTCCAAATTTTAAAAAGTCAAAGGTGATTATGTAGTTACAGTCGGAATATCGTTTCATGTAATTATCTATCTATAAAACACTTCGTGTCTTACCCCCACTTGTGGCGTATTTCAGTGGGAGGCTTCGGGAGTTATATCCCCCCCCCCCTCACCATTTTGTATTTTCATGCTTTTGAAACATTTGGCAACTATTAAGCGACTACTTATATTACTACTAATATTACTATTAAGCAACTACTGGCGGAAATTGAAAAAAGAACACCCAGAAGGAATTCCTTTAAAGGAACGTCATAATAGGTTAATTGTTAAGTGCAGCAGAAACCGTGATCCAAGATTGAAAGTCATTGGGTGAAATAATGTCACTGAGGACGACAACATGCAAATGTACGCAGCGCGTATTTAAGGACTAGGGCATGAAGAAAGTTATTCGTCTTGTGTCGTGTTGTTCAGTACTCTTTGAAGAAGCTATCATATCTGAATGGCGCAGGCGCGCAATAGTTGTTCAGTTAGCGGAGTTTGAGTAAGGTCGTATAGTGGGTCTTCGGGAAGCAGGTTAGTCTTTACGTCAAATTGCACACTGCGTTGGACGAGAGGTATTGGCAGTGGTATGACTTGCAGACGTGGTTCCGGGCAACACAGAGTTAAAAACGCATGGAGAGGATCGACGTATCAGGAGGGCGGCTATGGCATCACAAATTCGATCCTCTGTCGTACTAAGGGTGTCTACAAGAACGATACGCAATCGTCTTTTGGAAGCAGGGCTACGGGCACGCATGCCACTGGCACAATTACCACTTTCACCTCGTCACTGTCTAGCTCGTTTGCAGTGGTGTCAAGAATGGGTTCATTGGAGGGAAGAATGGCAGTCTGTGGTCTTCAGTGATGAAAGCCGATCTGCTTAAGAGCGTCTGATGGTCATTTACGCGTCTGAAGGCAAGGTGAGCAGCTTCTTCCATCGTGCATATCCGCCAGCGACACAGGGCTCACGCCAGGCATCATGGTGTGGGGAGCTATCATTCTCGTACGTGTCTGGTATTTGTACAGGGTACACTTAATAGCAATACGTATGTCAGCGACATCGTACAGCCAGTCGTTCTGTCATATTTGAGTGTAATCCCAAATATGATACTCCAGCATGATAACCCCGCCCGGGCAACTCACCAAGCTCTTCAGGCAGTGCACCAACTCCCTTGGCCAGAACGCTCTCTGGACTTGTCTCCAATCGAGCATGTCTGGGACTAGACCGGACAAAGACCCTTCTGCGAACAGTGGGAGGCAACGACCATCGCTGAATTACGCGTTCAAGTTGAAAGCGCATGAAATGGTATCCCCCAGCATTTGTGCGACCGATTGCATGCCAGATTGGAAGCTTGTATTGATGCTCGAGGTGGTTCAACACCTTATTAAAATGTGCTTTCTGTAAAACGTAATACTCACTAAAAGGTAAAATAAATATTGAATCACTTCACACGTGTGATCACTGCCTTTTCTCAAGTTGTTTCTACTAAATAAATCTCGGATTACGTTTCAATTGTTAACGGTGTTCTTTTTATAATTTCTGCTAGTGTAAAATGTACCAATGGTTTTATTAGTTGCCATTGTTTTATCTCGTTTTCGAAAAAAAACGAGATGATAACTTCGCTTTGTCGTCTGTCTGTCCATTGTAGACATCTTTGTCGTCTGTCTGTCCGTTGTAGACATTGCTTATAGAGATAAATAAAAACTTTTTGTTTTGGATAGGCATTGATGAAATATTACGATTTGCACTTTCCGAAAATCTCTAAAACTATAATTGCGCCCTCTAACGATAGAAATTATTGAAAATTGCAAACGATGTATTTATGTTAGAAATCTGAAATTTGTTTTGATCGAATGTGAAGGTCACGGAGTTTCTATTGCCAACAATGAATTGGCCCATTAGACCTCGGGAGGAGGGAAAACCTTTTTGTTTTAGCAGATAATTGCTTTTAAATGTAAATAAAAAATTCTTTTTGGGTTAGATAGAAATTGATGAAATATTATGATTTCGGAATCTATAAATGCCGAAAACTATAAATGCGCCCTCTAACGGTGGAAAAATTCCAAAATTTTAAACGAATATTACAAACAATGTAGTTAAGCTAGAAATTTAAAATTTTGGTGGTGTGATGTGAAGGTTACCAAGCTTCCATTGACAACTTAGAGCTTTTTTAAGGTAATAATTGGAAAACTCATTTTTATCTGAATTGATACTAATATAAAAACTCATTTTTATCTGGATTGATACTAATATAATTCGCATTTTTCAAATACTTAGGTAGTTTCAATTTATCTCGTTATAAATAAATAAATACCCCCTTAAGCAGCTTCCCACAGAGGTCTGACAGGAGCCTGTCAGTTTATATGCCATAGTAGAAGTTCTGAGAGGATGGCAGGCCCTCAGCAGAAAAACGACACAAACAGCCATGCCTTACCGGGGGCTCGAACCCAGATCCCTTAGATCAGTAGCCAAGCGCACTAACCACTCGGCCATGGGACGGCTATCTCGTTAGAGATCTCTAAATATGAAATGGCGAAAAAAAGATGGTTTGAACACTACCTTATAGCGTTCATATCTTATGGTCCCCAGTTGAAAGATTAATAGCATACCCAAAAACTGTGGCCTCAAGCATGTCAAGGTTTGAACTTTTTTGGACACGCTGTTGTAAAAAAATATAGCTTCTCAATCAGTTGCTTGCCACAGATGTCTGATAGGAGCCTGCCAGTTTATACGCTATAGTAGAAGGTCTGCGACTGTGAAAATGGCGGGACCTCAGCAGAAACACAACACAAATATCCGTGCCTTACCCGGGGCTCGAATGCAGGTCCTTTTGATTAGTAGGCAAGCACGCTAACCCCTTGGCCGCTATTGTAATCTACATCAAAACAAATCCAGAAAATTGTTTTTTCATTAATATTATCCACAATACCAGATGCACTGCTTTAACCTTAAGATTTCAAGCAGTAGCATGGTTCTGGTGGGTTTCGTATGATCAAATCTAGCTGCCTGAGGGGCAGAGCTGGTCCAATAGGTAAGGTTACGAGGTGACAGCCTCAGGTCGTCAGTTTTCAGAGACGTGAAAATTCGGATAACGTAAAATTTCAATTGCCTTATTATCTGTATTATTAAAAGTGCAGTAGCTCTGAAGGTTTTTTTTTTTTGGTTAATCGTTAAACTGAGCATGAAACTTTGTTATGGAAGTAAAATTAATGCGTATTATAGAGGCTCAATTTTTTACCTCGTCTCATGCGCCAAAAAGTCGGCTCACCACTGCTGAAAAATGGCTTATTTTAAAAGAGGGCAGTTTCCTTGCTCTTTGTGTAGTTAGTAAATGTTTCCACTATTAGCATAGAAGCAATGTTTAAATGTCAAAACTTATCGTGGTAGCAAACCAAGAAGTGTTAATAGCTAGAATTTTTTTCAGCCGTGACGAGCCGATTTTTATTACCTCTTCCTTTTGGAAACCGAATCACTTAAATAAAATCTCAATAATTATCTATAAAATTATCTTGATTTTTTTCCCCAATTTCATTGCTCACTGTTCTCAAACCGGATTACAGTGATTAAAAAGAGAAATGTAAATTATTTTAAATATTTCCTATGGATTTAACAAAGCATTTCGAGTGCCTTCCCCTTAATATCTTGCCAATTCCTGATTCGACCTAACTGCATTTATGCATGCTTTATAGATGCATTAACGCATCTGTAAAGGGCCCTTGAGCTCTACTTCAAACAATGTCCCAAACTTTTTATATTTCGATGCACTTGAGAGTCGAGCAAAAGCAACAGTTCCGAGTGAAGCCCATGACCTTTGGCATTTGCAGTTCTGTCCTGAGAACTATTCAACTCTAAAGTGACAAATAGGTCTTTTTTTGCAGCCAGTGACACTCCAATCGAGCTGGCGAGTGGCAGCTGGCGTCAGTCTGAGAGCAAGGGTGGGCCGTGCTCTGTCCTGTTCCCATTAGATTTGACCACATGTAACTGGATCCTAAAGATTCGCAGGTGGTGCTTCCAAGAAGCAAGGGCGACTTGAGAACCAAGGTCACGCTTCCTGCGTCATTTCCTCAGCAGCGATAAAGTTTTTTCCCACTCTCTTCAAAAAGCTCTTTTCATTAGATTTTTTCGGTTGAAGAAATGTTTTAATGTCACTGAAACTTATCACCGTAGCAAAGATGTATGTAGTAAACCAAGGGTGTTAAATAAACTCGAAACACTACTTCAAGTTGAAATAAAAGAATTCTGAATTCTAAAAAAAATATTTCAAAAAGGTGTAGGAGGGATGCGTAGGTTTGGCCATCCACAAACCTTTTTATCTTGTGATCTCTATCACTCCGTAGTAATACATGATTTGTAGGATGTAAGAAGTTCAAAAAACCAGGATGGTCAGAATGTATATAGACTTTGTATCCGTGACGTCCAGCTTCTAATCAAGGTGTTGTCAATCCAAGATGGATAAAATGAGCACATCAGAATCATTTTTCTTTCATTTGCAAAGTTAAAACCGAATCCCAAATTTGGGGTGGGCAAAATATACTCTTTGACCATTTTCCACATTTTCAGGGTAAGCAGCCTCCCTCCCTCTTCGCATGCCACTGGGTGAGGATCTCCAAATTTAAAAGTATATTTTCATATGTGAAAGACTAGTGCAACAACCCTTTTACTTTCACTATTCACCATCCAGAAAATATCTGGGGAGAAGGATCAAAATGACGGCTAAGAAAAAAAAATCGATCTAGTATATTTTGTGAATTATAATTTAAAAAAAACTACTTAGACCAGGATTCACTTACTTGTGAGTAACTTTCCTCATATTTCGACCCCTGACTGGGGTCGTCTTCCGAGGAGGCTGCAGCTTTCTTGGAACTTTCTTTCTTTCGGAGTACTGATTACCTTTCTTATATTTTTTTTATTTACTGTTGGTGGCCGATGATTAACGAGCTTGACCGCAGATCAAAAGGGATGAACTCAATCAACAGTTCTAACCCTGGATAAGGCATGGCTGTTTCTTGTGTGTTTTATCTGCTGAGATCTCGATTTCCTCACAGATGCCTCTGGTATATTAAACTAACAGGTTACTATCAGACCTCGGTAACAAGCAGCTGCTTCATGGGATTTTTTTAAAAATCTTTTAATTACATTTAATGCAACTATAAATGTGCCGAAAAAATTATGAATAGAAAACTCGTCTCTTAAGTCAGGGCTTACCCAGGATTTAGTTTCGGGGTTTCGGGGGGGAGGGCTGAAAATAAGACTTAGTAGGGTTTCTCAATCACTAAAATATTCACTGACCAAGAAAGGTTAACATGATATTCTATATCGAATAAAATTTTATGTTTTTTTAAAATCTATTTTAAGTATCAGACTAATCTACTATATGGGTAAAATAAAATTATACAAAGACAGCCCTTTTGAATTTCAAAGCAGGTAGATAAGTTGAGATTTTGTATAAGACGACCGGATTTTTCGGGAGAGAGGAAAACAGGGAGTAACCCCCTACCCCCGGGTCCGTCCCTATCAAGTCTAAATTTTTCCTATGAGAATTTCAAAGGAAATAGGACAAAAGCTACCCTCCTGCATATGTTCCTGCTATTCATATGTTATTTTTTTTTAATTTTTAATTTGTGTTAAGCAGTATTTGGGGGAGCTGGTGTTGGTCCAATCGGTAGCGGGGGCAAAATTGTAAACTCCAGTTCCCGGTTCGATTCCCCTTTGCTATATCGTTGAGATTTCTCCGTTAAATCTCCACCCTGTCCTCGGTCAGAAAGAAAACATCAATGGCTTTAAAAGGCTGCCGTCCATCGGATGTGTTTTAAAGCCGTGCCTCTTGGGCAGGAGAGCTATAACTTCTGCACGTTAAAGAACACATATCGCCTTGACGGGAGGCTTCCATCTGTCTCCTAACAGCTGTCCAATGGATCCGCTTTCCCCAACCTTCTCTCCTTGTGACCTGGCCATTTAGCCCATTGTATACAAAAAGCGTCGCTCAAAGGTAAAACCCAAGCAATGTTTTGCTGTTAACCTGTAAACTCTTAGAGTGTTCAAAGAGAGCTAACGGTTTCTGAAATAAGACTAAAATAGCCTTCATTTTAATTTGAATTTCTGTTATTTATTATTCAGAATAAAGTGCTCTTCCATTTGATATATTACCTTACTTCGCATATATATATATGTTAGTCACTGCAGGATAAAGTTCTAAAGTTTAATTTTTCTGCAAAGAAAAGAAGTTGAAGTTTATCTTGGTTACAAAATTCCGTTCACTGCGAGAAACCTAACACTTTAAGGGTTAAATGAGTATGAGAGGAGTGTTCGTCATCATACACTGGTTTTCATAAATTAAGGAAAATCCCTATGTTAAGTCAATGGGAAGCTAACGTCAAAGCTCTATAACTTCTAAACTAATTTTTTTTTGTTTCGAAAAATGTGATTGCAGATAAAGATCTCAATCAAATAAATCAACATCTCGATTTAAACAATATTAGTTCAATATTTAGAGTTTTGGAAGTTTGAATATTTAACAACAGCAATGCCAGTGTTAGAAACATACGAAACTGAAGAATAGTGAAAGAAATTAACTTCTGAAGTCAATTTTTGTGGCTCGCATTGTTATCGTTAAATATTCAAACTTCCATAACTCATTAAATACTGAACGAATATTGTTGAAAATCGAGATATTGATTTATTTGAGTGAGATCTTTATCTGCAATCACATTTTTCAAAACAAAAAAACTTATTTTAGAAGTTATTGAGCTTTGACGTTAACTTCCCATTGACTTAACATACGGATTTTCCTTAATTCATGGAAACAAGTGTATATTCGACCGAATTTGGTGTATACTGATTTTATTCGATTTCGGGCATTAATGGCCGAGATTACAAAATATACACCCTTAGAGGTTAAGAAGTTTTTATGACACTTAATTACGTTTAAACAAATTTTTGTAGAGCAATATGTTTTATGCAGAGCTGAGGTGCAGGGGGTTAGCTGGGGTTCGGCGAACCCATTGATCCAATGTTGGATTCGGATATTTTTGTTCATGGGAAAAATTGAAATTATGGCACTTACAGAAACTTTGTCGAGTAAAATATACTGATCTAAATGTCATACGAATCTTTTTAAAGTAACGTTTAATATTCAAGAAATAAAAAAAATGCCAAAAACTTGCTTTTTTTTTTCAGTGTATGCATTCCAAGCAGTTTATTTAGAAGAAACTTGTTCTCTTCTTTTAACCAGAAATGTCAGTGACTCAGAAAAAAATTCACATTATTCACTGATATTTTCTTTGCTTATTGATTAGCAAAGAAAATATCAGTGAATAATGTGAATATTTTTCTGAGCCACTGCCATTTCTGGTTAAAAGAAGAGAACTAGCCGTCCCGGGGCCGAGTGATTAGCACTATTGGCTACTGATCTAAGGGACCTGGGTTCGAGCCCCGGATTAGGCATGGCTGTCGTTTTTCTGCTGAGGTCCTGCCATCCTCTCAAACCTTCTACTGTGGCATATAAACTGACAGGCTCCTGTCAGACCTCTGTGGCAAGCAGCTGCTTGAGGGGGTATATATTTATTATTATTATTTTTTATTGATTAGTGTTTTACTTCATGTTTTATTCTTTCATGGTTGCAGATTAAAAATAAGAGGTAAGAAAGCCCCAATTTCTACACTCTGACAAACTACAACTGCTTTAGTATCTGTTGGCTCAATCTTTTGAACACCACTCTCTGCCAATTTAGAGCTTTCACAGATTTAAAGGAGAGGGGGGGGGGGGGTAAGCACCCTCTTCCCCTCCTTAAATATGCACCTGTGCCCTGCCAATTGGCACATAGGATTCAGAACCATAAACAAAAGCAAAATGTTTTCAACATAATATTTTCCGCATAATTACGGAAATAAATTAAATAAATAAATAAAATAAAAAAATAGAAAAAAATAGAAAATATTAGTAATAAACAAAATATTTTCCGCATTATTACGGAAAAGATTGCAGATGATCCGAAAGTTCGGTAGCGAAGTAAAAAAAGTTCTAATTAAAATTAAGAATTTGCATGGACATTGTTGTCTGAAAATAAAAACTTAATATACAAATACGTAAATTATGTATTTATGTATCCCCCCACCCAAAAAAAAAAAAAAAATTCGGCGAACCCGTTGATCAGAAACTAGCAGCTCACTTCTGGTTTTATGCTCATATCAGAATTAAGTCTATATATTCAAGTTTGGTAAGATTCAACATTTTTTTTTTGAAAATTACTCTGAAGTAATGTAAAAATAATTGCCTTCAAAACTGTTTTTTACGCTTTTCTACAGATCATTGATGCTCAAATCAATAATCATCGATCATTGATTTCTCAAGATCAATGAAACAGCGAGGAACTACTGTATTGTTTAACAGGAAAAGACTGCTTTTTTTTATGTATCTTTATACTATTTTTAATAATTTTAATTTTATGCTATAAAGTTACACTTTAAGCAGCTGCTTATCATAGAGTATGAGTTCTTAATCTTTTTTCAAGTCCCGCTCTCTTGCAGCGATGTATGGAGGAATCTTCGTAGCTCCTTCAGTTCTCCTCGTACTTCCATTTACAGATCTTGCTTGGTTTATTTTTGGGGAAAAAATCGATTTCCAAATGTTTCTCTCCCACCCCCTAGACCCCCCTCCTGCACTACACTACGCAAAACTCCCCGCCCTGCCCACAGTCAGTAGGGGACACCGATGGACTTGGAAAGGCCACCGGTGTCCCTTACTGACTGTGTCTTTTTATTCCCCCTCCTAGTGGTCTTTTATGATTGTAGACCCCCCTCCTGCACTAAATAAAAATAAATAAATACCCCCTCAAGCAGCTGCTTGCCACAGAGGTCTGACAGGAGCCTGTCAGTTTATATACACTCCGCAAAACTCTCCCTGAGGCCGTCCCATGGCCGAGTGGTTAGCGCGCTTGGCTACGGATCTAAAGGACCTGGGTTCGAGCCCCGGGTAAGGCATGGACGTATGTGTCGTTTTTCTGCTGAGGTTCTGCCATCCTCTCAGATCTTCTACTTTGGCATATAAACTGACAGGCTCCTGTCAGACCTCTGTGGCAAGCAGCTGCTTGAGGGGGTATTTATTTTATTTTTTTTTATAAAACTCCCCGCCCTGCCACAGTCAGTAGGGGACACCGATAGCTGATCCGTCGGATGAGACGTTAAGCCGTGGCTCCGTGTGCGGGAGATCCATACCCTATGCACGTTAAAGAACACGCTGGATGGCCTTGACGGGAGGCTACCATCCGTCTCCCAACAGCCGTTCCAGGGGGTCCCCTCCCCCAACTTTCTCTGAGTATTCGGGGTCTTTGTGACCTGGCCATTTAGCCCATTGTGTGCAAAACAGTGTCGTTCAGAGGTAAAACAACCAACCAACCAACCTTCACTACAGGTTAAAACTCCCTTCCACAGAGGAAAGCTATGAAGAAACGGATTTTAGCAGACAGACAACACCCATACCTTATCCTAGACTCAAACCAGAGCTCCTTCAATCAGTAGCAACGCTCTCTAACCATTAGGCCACTTAAAAAACGAACGGAAACTAAGGTACAAAAAATTCTAAGTGCTAAGAAGAGTATTTCGTTTAAGAGTTTGCCCACTCTCTACTGCTTTTATCGTTATGAGGAATTGGGAAATCTAAGAGTAACAAAATTGCAATATGTAATTCCGCGTTCTACACGAACATAACCAGGGGCTGCGCTACCGCACGTCGAGCCAGTGTGGCGGCACCCGGCGGCAAACAAACTAACGGGTATGCTGCAGTAAAAAGTCGATCGAAGAATATATGATCATTGTTTCAACAGAAAATTTTCAATTGCTTTTAAATATGACATTAAATTTAGCGATATTAATCCTTAATATCTAAGAGCAGACTTGAAGAAAGGGGTGGTAGAGTCCAAGTTCTCTCCGGGTGGCAAAATAACTTGCACCGGTCCTGAACATAACAAATCTAAAAAGATGGAGAGAAACCTTAGTCACAGAAATCAATTCGAAAGACTTTCCGGCATATATTTATCAAAAATAATTTCGGCAAAGAAGGTAATGTTTACCCTCCCCCCACTCCTAGTGATCTTTTAAACATCAGCCCTACCCCTCAAGCAGCTGCTTGCAACAGAGGTCTGACAGGAGCCAGTCAGTTTATATGCCATAGTAGAAGGTCTGTGAAGATGGCAGGACCTCAGCAGAAAAACGACACACACACCCATGCCTTATCCAGGGGCTCGAACTCAGGTCCCTTAGATGAGCGGGGTGTGGCTCAGTCGGTAGCGCGCCAGGCTCGTAATCTGTAGTTTCCTAGTTCAAGTGCTGGGTCAGCGTTGAGATTTATCTCCCAAAATTCCTTGCCCTGCCCACGGTCAGTAGGGGACACCGATGAGCTTGGAAAGGCCGCCGTCCGTCGGATGGGACGTTAAGCCGTGGTGTGGGAGAGCCAACCCTGTGCACGTTAAAGAACACACTGGATGGCCTTGACGGGAGGCTACCATCTGTCTCCCAACAGCTGTTCCAGTGGGTCCCCTCCCCCAACCTTCTCTGAGCCTTCGGGGTCCATGTGACCTGGCCATTTAGCCCATGGTGTGCAAAAAAGTGCAGCTCAGAGGTAAAACAACCCAACCCAACCTTAGACGAGTAGCCAAGCATGCTAAAGTGGACCCCAAAAGGTTAAGAAATTTTTTTGCGAAATATGCATGTTTACTATATTTTCACTTCAGTTTCGATTGTTAAAAAAATTTTCTTGTTGGGCCTTAGGCTAACACCTTCTACAACAGAAGGCCTATGGACCAAGTTATGACATCTATATTAATAGGCCTGTAGTCTAGAAAATTCTTATATATTTATTTCCATTATTGTTACTGATGTACTTCTGTGCTAATAACTAGATTAATGTTTATTTATAAATATACTATATTTAGGAAGAAAATTATTATGTTTTAGCATTATGATAATTTCTAATAAATACCAATAATTTTCCTTCTAAATAAGGCATATTTATAATAAATATTATTATTCATAGTACTATAATACCCCCTCAAGCAGCTGCTTGCCACAGAGGTCTGACAGGACAGGACAGGAGTACAGTCGCTCAAAAAAGTATCCGAACGCTATGGTTGATTAAAAAAATTCAGAAAAAATATCTGGCAACGATTTTTTCAGAATTTAGTGATCTGACATCCTTCGTGTGCAGTACACGAAGGATGCCAGATCACTAATTTCTGAAAAAATCGTTGCCAGATATTTTATTTCAATGTTGTAGTCAACCATGGCGTTCGGATACTTTTTTGAGCGACTGTACCAGTAATTAAATTTAATATTAAATTTCTAAAAATTTTTCTGGACATAGGAATGCTTACTATGACGTCATACTTTGGTCCATCGGCCTTCTGTTATAGGAAGTGTTACTTAGGCCCGTGTTATAGGAATGCTTACTATGACGTCATACTTTGGTCCATCGGCCTTCTGTTATAGGAAGTGTTACTTAGGCCCGTGTTATAGGAATGCTTACTATGATGTCATACTTTGGTCCATCGGTCTTCTGTTATAGGAAGTTTACTTAGGCCCGTGTTATAGGAATGCTTACTATGACGTCATACTTTGGTCCATCGGCCTTCTGTTATAGGAAGTGTTACTTAGGCCCGTGTTATAGGAATGCTTACTATGACGTCATACTTTGGTCCATCGGTCTTCTGTTATAGGAAGTGTTACTTAGGCCCGTGTTATAGGAATGCTTACTATGACGTCATACTTTGGTCCATCGGCCTTCTGTTATAGGAAGTGTTACTTAGGCCCGTGTTATAGGAATGCTTACTATGACGTCATACTTTGGTCCATCGGCCTTCTGTTATAGGAAGTGTTACTTAGGCCCGTGTTGTATTCTGGGACACTCGTGCTCTGCAAAGAAATGGAATTCATTAACGAAAGTCACCGTTGGGCTCCTATGTTTTCTGAATTCAAGGCCAGGTTAATTCAGCAAACCAAGTCAGCTGAATTAAGGAATTTTTCTTTCAGTTCCACAGCATTGTTCGTTAAAGCAGAACCTAAATCATGCTACAGCATTATTTTTATATCAAATTTATTGTTTGGTGTAATTAAAAAGTTGATAAGAAAAAACATCTTTATCATAAGTTGATAATCATAATTTCCTTTTATTAATAAATGATTCTGACATTTGGGGATCTGAAACGGGTCGACGTATCCAGTATATATGCAAATGCTATAAATTCTGACACTGAAGGTTAAATTCCAGTGGATGCAAATGATTAAAAAGCATTAGAGTTAAATTCTTAGTTGATAATTTTTTTACACCTCTAAAACAGCTGTTTATCACTGGTCTGATAAGAGCCTGTCGATTTAAGACGTCAGATAACCTATTATGAAGGCAAGATCTCAGCAGAAAGAAAATAACAATACCTATAGGGTTTCGAATCCAGGTCCCATAAACTTGAAGCGAAGCGTGTAAACCACTTGATCACAAGGACGATGTCAAGCTCAATAAATTTAACAAATGGCAGTTATCAACGACGCAGTTTTTGTTAATCATTTTGAATCTTCTGTGGCCTTATTCTTGAACTATCTTCTTCATCTTCTTTATAGCATATATTTCCTACCTTAAAATTAAGGGAGGGGTGCTAAGCGAAAATTATGTTTAAAAAAACATTATATGCCAACCTTTGTGGGACAATAAAATTAAAAGAACTTGTATTAATTTTTCTATTATGGTTACTCCAGTAGCATAATGTAAAGTGATTGATAAAATTAATTTTTAAAAATCTGTTTTTTCATGATTTTACATTAAAAAATTCCCCTCCCCCTTTAAACCCATTACTTAAATTTGGGGAAGCATGTGCCCATCGCCCCCATTAAACTGCCTTCCGTTATTTCGTTTAGTTATTAGAAACGTTTAGAACTTTCAATTCAGCAGAATGTAAAACAATATATATTTTGAAAACGAAAATTACAAGTACACGCTGCTTTGCAATGGATTTAAACGTCTAAGCGAGTTCATATCCTTCCTTGGATTTACCATCCCGTTTTCCCAGTTCTGCCTCCGGTAGTGATTAAGACCGAACCCAGACAGCTACGGCGGATGGGAATGTGCATTGTCTGGCATTGTCCGTGAACTCTTAACGACTCCCGGAAAGACGACTTTAGTTGGAGTCACTTTTGTCTGTCTCGTTCTGCTTTCTTTATCCAATATCCTTGCTAATCGTTCAAAGAAAGAAAGCACTACTTCTAATTTCTAGCACTCCCTGTCGACAGAAATGGAATCTCAAGTATCCGGTTTCTAAACAGCTAAAGGGTTAAACTATAATAATGCAATTAAAAACCGACTATTTTTCGTTAACGGAGCCACTACTGAAAAATGTCTTACCGGTACGTCGTACCGGCCTACTTTCACCACTGGCTCTGACCCAGAGAATGTTTCTAAATCTTACAAGATGAAATAGGTGCCAAAATAAGTTCGAATTATCTACATATTATGCAGTCCCTGTATTATTAAGTGCACCGCAATGTTTCAGCAGTAATGTAAAAAATATTTTCTGTAACTTTACCGATGGAAAGGATTCGCTCCTCATTTTCCATTCTAAAATATCTTAACTCACTCCTGGATATGCTTTCAGACCTTCCTACCCTGTCACACTATCTATTCCATTCTCTTTCTAAAGTTTTTTACAAACATTAAAAAAGCCAATAAAATATCAAATAATGAATAATAATCCCTTTTCAAATGTACCTTTTAATGATAAGCATTCGTGTGAAACATGGGCTCAATCGGTACTCCCCAGGCTCGTAATCTGCAGTTCCCAGGTTGGAGTCCCAGCTGAGCCAGCGTTGAAATTTATTTTCGTAAAATTTATTCCGTCGTTCCTGTGCACGTTAATGAATACCCCTGGATGGCTTTGACAGAAGTCTACCATCTATCTCCTAACAGCTGTCTAGGTGATCCCCTCCCTCTAACCTCCTCTGAGCCCACGGGGTTTTTGTGACCTGACCATTTAGCTCATTATGTGCACAATAATGTCGCTCAGAGGCAAAACAACTCAACCCTATGAAACAAGAAATGTAGCAAAATGGACCGTACCGCAGTTCCAATTTTTCCTTCTTTTACGGAAATATTTTCGCCAAATATTTCAATATACGCTTTATTTCTCACCGTTCTAGTGATATTTTAAAAATACATTAAAAATATTTGAGAGGTTGAAAAAAAACCTCAATTCTAGTCAAATTCTCTTTGTTTCTCAAATGTCTCGCCAAGCGGTTAGTGTCCTCAGACATATGCCTTAAAAAAAAGCATGATTTCTGTTTACCCAGTGCTAGACTTTGATATAGGGAGGAATAAACACCAGCACTTAACGGTCATTGTCCGATCGGTAAGCCAACCGTGTAACTATGTGTATACGATAACTTTATGTAGCGAAATTAACCTTTAATGATGTGACTTTTGGTTCGCTACTATTAATAAAATGTATTTCTGCTAACAGCACTGATGAAATTTTGTTGGCTTGTTTATGTTAGAAATAGTTTTGATTATTTTATGTTTATTCAAAAACTACACCAAATGGACTGTCTAATATTCTTTTCATTCTGTTATATATAGAAAATGTATGCAGTAATAATGGCCGTCTCCGAAGAGCAGCCAAATAGGAATTTCTGTTCTCTATCCCTCTTATTAGAAAATTTATTTAAAATCACTTAAAAATACAAATTATCAATGAAAGCATAAACTGTGGATTTCAAAGTTGCGAAATCTCTATCTACTTTAATTTAAAGTTAAAAAGAAAGAATTGTATGAAATTTAAACATGTATCCATTTACAGTAGAAACTCGTTTATTCAGACTCGAATTATCTCACCATGAATTTATTTATTTGTGAAATTTTTTATGTAATTTTTTGTTTTTTTTCTATAATTACCTAAAATTTATTTTTTTTGCCGTAATACTTTCTTTAATACAAAATAAAAAAAATTTAATGCGTAAGACATATACTTGTTTTATTTGAAATCGATTATCCGAACTCGCGACATCCCCAATTAATCCGAATAAACCATATTTTACTATATATTTTTTTTTCATTCACTCTTGATGTCGTTTTCTTGTAACACATTGAATTAAATAAACCACAAGGATCCCAAAACTCATAAAATTATTGGGGTGAGAAGGTAATTTACTGGAGAGTTGTTCAGAGCCGTAACCACGGGTGAGTGACATATAGTAAAACTCCAATTAACCGATCTTCGATTATCCGATTATTGATTTCTTTCACAGTCATATTTGCATTCCTAAAGGAATTAAAAGCGCAGGGTTGTCGGCGTTTGTTTTAAAGTAAAGATTTTAATTTCCAGAAAGGAAAAACCCTGAAGCCCTCCGTACCCCAAAGGCCAAATGAGAAGTTGCTTAAAAGGATCTCGATTACTAAATAATCCATTAGCAATATTAAGAGTGTCATTTCTGCACTGCAAAATGCTTCATACGTCCTTAAATGACCCTCTATAGATGACAGCCTCTGACTCGTGCTCCGTAAGTAGTTTATTCACAACCCACCGATCCCCCTTTGCACAGTGCTTTCCCCCCTATGACGTCATCGACCACGCCCCCTATGACGTAACAGGCCACGCCCCCTATGACGTAACATGACGTAATCATTACATAATCATTACGTAACAGGCCACGCCCCCTTTATTAATAATTAATAATTCCTCCCCCTTTATTAAACCCCCCTTTCCCCCTCAGTGGCGCCATCTGTTGACAGTGAGAAGTACTATTTTCCCAAAAACCCTTTATTTTCACTCTAATTTCTCGTTTTTGGACCCCCCGGTCGACCTACCTATATTTTAAGCCCTCCCCCTTATTAAAAACCCTCCTGGCGCCATCTGTTGACAGTGAGAAGTACTATTTTCCCAAAAACCCTTTATTTTCACTCTAATTTCTCGTTTTCGGACCCCCCGGTCGACCTACCTATATTTTAAGCCCTCCCCCTTATTAAAAACCCTCCTGGCGCCATCTGTTGACAGGGAGAAGTACTATTTTCCCAAAAAACCCCTTTATTTTCACTCTAATTTCTCGTTTTCGGACCCCACGGTCGACCTACCTATATTTTAAGCCCTCCCCCTTATGAAAAACCCTCTGGTTGACCATTTTAAGCCCCCACTCCTTCACTCGGCTGATGCAAGTCTCAGAATAATTGCATGGAACGATTGACTGGTCTTAGAATAATTGTACAGAAAGGAATGATACAAAATTCCCTTACCTCTATTAAAAATCATCCTACAGTTGAAACTCATTTTACTCTTACTGTTTCCATAGAAAATACCATAGGGTGAAATTAATAATGGTTTAAATTATTCGTAGGGATGACATGTTAAATCTGCTTTTAGAACAGACGTCTGCAGCGGAAAAATTTTCAAACTCCGTTAATCAACTCCCTAGTAATTAAACACTCGTCAAAATATTCCTCACCTTTATTAAAATCACTCCACGGTCGAAATAATAATCGGTTTCTGTAAATGTGTTTCACCGGAAAGAAAAAAAAAATCGTCCCTCGCTCTGTGGATTCCAGGACTATGCCGTGTACTTGCTGTGGCTTAGATGCGTGTCGAACGGGTGGGACATTTCAGATTATTTATAACCTAGCATTCTTTATAACTAGCTTTTTCTATGTATTTCTTACACCAAAACCCGATAGTCCTTTCACATTAATATATGTATTTTAAGTCTGTTTCAGTAACACTTATTTCTTTTAACTCCGTGACTGTCGCTTACTAGATCTATCCACAGTAACTGTTTTTAAAAGACTGTCCCGCAGAAAATGCCGATGAGTAAAAAATCTGATTTTATTCGTCGTGACGAAAAATATTGAGGAGTGATAGGATCGACCTAATAGACTCTGTGTTCGGATCCTCACCCCTGGACAACGTTTCACTGACAGATGGTTAAGTCCTACGAAAATAAAAAATTCCAAACGTGGGATCAAATTGACGAATGAATCTGTGCTGCTTCAGGAGCGCTGTCTTACATCGTGAAAACTCACGGGCACTCTTTATCGTGGATTTCGGACTCGATATTTTCCCCAAGTCCGGAGACGGTTCTCTGCACAACCCTTTATGATAGGTTTCAACGCACCCCATGTAGACTTTTGAAATGACACGTCCTAAACCTTCAAGAGTTGTGCGTATTAGTCTCCATCGGGTTGGTGCCGTCAGATATCTGTGTTTCCACGCAGTAACGCAACACCGAAGAAAAATCGTCTCTCCCATCGTTTGCGTGCGAGCGTATGTCTCATCACGCTGATGAAATCGGGTAAAAAATAACTTTTTGTACGAGGTAGAATGTTATAGAAAGTAAGAATGCTAAAAAACTTTCATCATGAATGCATATTAACGGAGTAGGGGAACATTAGTTTAAAACTTCGACTATAAAAATAATACATTGCTTCACGCACCCTCTCAACTTACCTCCACTAATCCACTGAAAAAATATATGCAACGGGGCTGATAGCCAAAATTTAGCAAACGAAACCGCTTAACTGACATGTATGCTCTGATCGCGCCTACTGCTTACAAGAGAGACGACCTTCTAACCCGTTTCGACATCTTGTACACTCATCCCCATGTGATCTGGTGAACCATAGCAACAAGTGGGGTGGTGTGCAAAGGTCAACGGTGGAATGCTGCGTCTTTGAGAAGAGTGGCGGGTCCGTCCGAAAACCTAATGGGAAAGTTAAATAATTACTGTTTCCTCTCGAAATACAGAAGGAATTCTTCTGCTGATAGACGCACTTAAAAATAGGAATCTATGAAATTCAAAGGGAGATTGTTGTTTTTTCCATATTATCGGGATTAATACCGATTCTCTGCCGATGTCCTTTAGGTTATGAAATATAACTGGAACCTTATTAGATCACTTAAAATTGAGTTGATACACCTTATGACCGACTCCTCGGAGAAGTGCTAAATCTATGTGGCAGAATGCTAAAAATAGAATTCATACGTTTCCGTAAAAAACTTTAGTTCCAATATGAGTTAAAAGGTTATGGTTCGACTCAGGAAAAATAGGATTCGACCTCGGACATTAGAAAAGATGTGCACCGTATAATTCCGTGGAAAAATACGAAAATCTTTAGCAATATCCCAGGCGTCTTTTGTTAGGCGATAGTATTAACATCCTTATACGTTCTCACTTCAAGCTTGCTTTCTCTATCATAACCCTCGATGCTTGCGAAAATTATCAAAGATGAACAGAGGTCTGAATGTACAATCTTCGGAGTTCATTTTACTGTAGATGTCTAATTCTGGCAGGATCCCTCTCCACTTTTAAAATTTAGATCTTACACCGACAGTCTTTTCATGTACGTATTTTTTATAACCAACACTTATTTCTTTTAGCCCTAGCGATTACTGGTTGTTTCATTTCTTACTAGAAGAAACCCTACCCCGCAGTAACAGCTCCGCAGAAAATAAAAAATGTCGATGGGTAAAAGAAAACAAAAAAATCTGATGTCATGATGAAAAATATTGAGGACCCCGGACAACTTTTCACTGACAAACGGTTAAGCCCTACGAAATTATTCCAAACGGGGAAGCACAGACTTTTATTGACGAATGAATCTTGGATCTGTACTGCTTCAGGAGCGCTGCCTTTACATTGTGAAAACCCGCTCACACCCTTGATCCGTGTTTAAGTACTCGAAATTTTTAAAGTCCAGAGGCGGCCCCCACCATTCCCAATTTACTAGTGAAAAAAATATTTTTTGTACGAGGTAGAAAGTAAGAATGTTAAAAGTACGTTGCGTAAAAACTTTAGTTCCATCGCTAATACACGTTGATGAGGGTAGGGGGACATTAGTTTTAGCAAATACTTCAACTATAAAAAAAATAAGTCTCACTTGAGCGCATCGCTCCCAACTTGTCTACGCTAATCCGCGGAAATTTTATTTGCAACGGGAGTGATAGACGAAAATACTTCTTCCCTATGTGCTCTGACCAGCGCCTGAAATGTTCGCCCCACCCTACTGCTTCAACCCTCGTTTCGACACTCCTGCTCTATGTGATCTGCACGACGCGCTGATAACGTACAAAGGCCACTGGAGGAGCGGTGGTCAGCCCCTGTTGAATGCTATCTTTTTTTTATTTCCAGCCGCAATAATACACCGTTTCTGTGGAACACTGGTGACTTCGCCGCAAAGGGTGATCCACACTAAAAAACAAATCCCATAGACAATAAAGAACTAAAAAAGTCATTAAAACAGTGAATGGACTTATGTACAGAGATTGACAACGGTAATATAGACAGGAACCCATCGCTCACTATCATAGTCCCCGAGAAATTATCAAATCTGTAAAGGTCTGGCCACACAATCTTCTGAGTTAATTCTGGACGGATCACAATGACTTTTTCTCACATTCGTTAATCAAAGTGTCTACGCATCAGACTTGTCATTACCCCGACAAACTATCCATAGATTGAGTAAGCATTTAGAATGAAAAATCCAGTTTGCTTCAGTGTCACAGCTTTAATTTTCAGATGCACTCCACAGATTCGTAAAACACTCATTAGGTATGCGTTCACAAGAGAGTTCACCACGGATTCATCTTCCCTATCTTTCTAATAAATCATACGCCCAAAGTAGATAATTATATTACGAAAATAAAATCGATTTTAAGTGATTCCGTATTCGTAATTTATTAATGCTAAAGAATCACGACGAAAATCTCACAATAGTCTACCCAATACTTTACCATAGCCGATACAATCACAAGTTACGATAGTCAGCATCTGCTCCCATAGACCAGGGACGGGTGAATAGCGACCCGTGGGTCGCATTCGGCCCGCTAAGAGTTTTTGTTCCCCGCCAAGACAGAAAAATCCTCCCCGAGCGCGACCGAAGATTCGTCTCGTATTTTCCATTAGGACGGCCACGTCAATATGCATACGAAGTGTATGAAAACAATTGTCCACTCCGGCCATAGACAGTAGGTTAGTTACTTCTAACAAAGTCAAGGTTTGAGATCCATAGTAAGACACGAATGTTACCGAACGCCTATGTCGTGTGAATGATAACTGTTAAGACAGCTAGTTGCATATTTTTTTAAAGATATGTCGAATGCACTTTTACATGAACGAAGCTTCCATTTCCTAAAGTGTGAGGGGGAAAGCGTGAACAGTCAATGCTGATTGCATGAAATATGACTCGAACGAAAGACAATCTGAACAGGTGCTTTTGTTTATAGTATTTCCGTGAAAAGTTGGGAAGCCAGATGCGACTTAGCTTTGCGTTCACTGACTTCACGCCTACCCCCTTTGCAATTAGGAAAAAACTCTCGAGAGCAAATTATATCTAAAACCAGTTTCACTTGAGTTTTTTCGTAACCCTCTTGTGTCGTCGAATTAAGATTCAGACACTCAGCTGTCGGGCATAAGGTTAAACTAATTTCTCACCAAGGTACGTTTGCGCACGCTGCAAACACAAGTCTTTCGACAAAAGATAAGATGTTTCGCTACAACATAACACGGAGATGTCTGTTTAATTATTTTTCCCTATTTCAACACTGTCTATGGAGCATTACGCCTCTACATACCATAACACCTCGCGATTCTAAGCGTTCCCCGAACCGATATTAATCTTATTTTTGTAGTTCAACGGAGTTTTTTGAGTTTGCTCAACCTCTGTCAAGGGTTGGACCAGTGCTTGCACCGATGTTATTGCTCGTACTAGCAGAACCGGTACAAGGCGAATGCAAATCGGTTCATATCTCTATTCTTTCGAACACAAATGTTAAAAGATTTCATGTAGCCGCTAAGAAACAGTAAAAAAGTGATTTTCCGCATTTAACCATCTATCGGGTAGAGGAATCCTCAAAACTAAGTAACAATACTAGAAAAATCACTATCCATAACATTTACATTCATGTATTTCTTGTTGCGAGGCATCTGACCGAAAACGTAAGCATTCATTACCTCAAAACAGATAAGACAGAATGCGGCGTCTTGAAAAACACCGAGAAGGCTAGTAACCACGGTTTAACCATTCATTTTTTAAGTATTAGGACGTTCATGTTACAATTTCTTGCAACAACGTTCATTTCTGGTAAAGATGCATGTCAGCACATTCACTTTACGTGTGTGAACCAGGCATTCAGTTGAGAAGAGTATGTGAATCAGTCACTTCAGAATACTAACACCTTTGCGCGCTCACTGAAACTACCTCCTTCTTGTGTCTCTCCATATACTATTCTTATGAGCACAAAAGATAGGATGTTTCACTACAATCTAACACGGAGATGTCTGTTTAGTTATTTTTTCCTCCTATTTCTACACCAGTGTGGAAGTCTTAGAACAAGTGGTTAGCACACGTTTTTAATATGTATCTTGTTTAGAAATCTGAAAGAACACTGTCTATGGAACATTACCCCCTCCCTTGCAAGCTAGTACTAATTACTTCACGATTCTGAGGGACGAAGGTTGAAATCGTTGGCGGATATTTTTCAGAATATGTAATCAACCATAGTGTTCGGATATTTGATCCATAGTAAGACACGAACGTTGTTTACCTCCCATCGACAATCCCTTCTACGGATCGTATGAGAGATGACTGTTACGACAATTAGCAGGGTGAAGTCGTATTTGTTTTTAAAAGCAGAGACACACTACCGACTAGCTAGAGAACGATATATTAACCTGCTAAAGTTTGATTTTAACGATCAGATATACCATCACTTTTTTAGTTCATACTAATATTCCAACTTTTAAAGGAAATATTGTCTCGTTATAAGCGATTACATGCACACTCTATACTTTAAATCTATAGAGACAGCGATCACTAAACATGGAACACATCTGTGAAATATCACAACATTTTTGTTTTTAACGCACGGTTGAATCGTTCTCTAGCTAGCTTTGGTTTCCCATCCCTTTCTTTTACACCTGATATAAAACATTCGACCCAACATAGCTTGCTAGCTGTGCGAGGTCTTGATACAGAGAACAATATTAACACTTCTAAGGCTGACCTTAAAATCCCCGTTAACTATACAAAAGAAATCACATTGACAAAAATATCAGAGACATTCATATTTATTTACATTAAGGTCACATTAATATTTAGTTCGTACATACCAGTTCACCGTGCACCTCTTTTAGTACTGTTGCAAAGTTCAATTTAGACATAAACGCGACATTAGCAGGACGATTTAGTTCGATACATGATTCTTCCACAAAACTTACGGCAATATCAGTTAGATTAACGTTTCTTACCACTTCGGGGAAATAATCGTAAGCTGATTCAGCGTTTATGGTGAGGCACGAATGGCGAAGTTGACTCGGATGATCCACTTCACACCCGAAACAGTTCTTACGTAGCAGCGTAAACAGTTCTTTTCGGAGATCTGTTTTCAAAGTCCGCTTTAAACAGTCCATAAGCTTTACGAAATCACTGATGTCTTGTTCAAGGGGTCGATCATTAGATGGTGGGCTTCGAGGAAGATTTGCCGCTAATTCCACCTTCCGCACTGCATTCCAAAATTTACCGTTTTCAAACTTCAGAGCCATCAAACTGTAGGTGATTGGATCGCATAAATCTGTCAACCGATGCCACTGTTCGACGCTGAGCCGAACCGATGACGAAAATACAAGTCCTCCGTCACGGGGGATGCTTTTTTTAATGACCACGCCGTGTCCACCTTTGAGCACGACGAGGCAAACCATAGCGTCCAGTTCATACTCGCCGTATTCGACATCTTCGAACGCTTCGACGATTGTAGACGCATACGAAACCAGTCCATGCCACTGCTCTTCAGACAGCATCACACCGTCCTTTGTAGGATATAGTTTTAAAGAGTCATCACTCTGGAACACACGTATGTGCACTTTAGGATATGACCGATATTCACAAACGCTCGCAAACAAATCCGATCCGAGTTGAAACAAATGGCTATCATCATCTCTAACAGCAAGTCGCTTCGCAGGAAGATCACCATCGGTCAGGGAACGTTTAGCACAAGCCATAGCAAGTCGATACTGGAAAAAATAATGCCTTACAGCCCGTCGAAGGGTAATACTTATACCTTAAACCTGTGACGTGTCCCTGTAACTCCATCCCATTGGTCGAGATCTGGTAGATTTGCCATCTCTTAGTAAACATGATGACGTCTACAAATATTTACGAGCCTGTATAGACGTGCTTTCGAAATATGCATGTGGTGCTCCTTTAAAACGGAAATCGTGGGAGCTTTTGATCACAAAAACCTTTCAGAATATCTCTGAAATTACAAACAGATAAGGGGGGTTGAATTCATTAACAGAGTATTTCAAAAGTATCTTAAAAAACACACTCATAATAAAACCAAACCTAGCTTAGTGATCGCTGTCTCTATAGATTTAAAGTATAGAGTGTGCATGTAATCGCTTATAACGAGACAATATTTCCTTTAAAAGTTGGAATATTAGTATGAACTAAAAAAGTGATGGTATATCTGATCGTTAAAATCAAACTTTAGCAGGTTAATATATCGTTCTCTAGCTAGTCGGTAGTGTGTCTCTGCTTTTAAAAACAAATACGACTTCACCCTGCTAATTGTCGTAACAGTCATCTCTCATACGATCCGTAGAAGGGATTGTCGATGGGAGGTAAACAACGTTCGTGTCTTACTATGGATCAAATATCCGAACACTATGGTTGATTACATATTCTGAAAAATATCCGCCAACGATTTCAACCTTCGTCCCTCAGAATCGTGAAGTAATTAGTACTAGCTTGCAAGGGAGGGGGTAATGTTCCATAGACAGTGTTCTTTCAGATTTCTAAACAAGATACATATTAAAAACGTGTGCTAACCACTTGTTCTAAGACTTCCACACTGGTGTAGAAATAGGAGGAAAAAATAACTAAACAGACATCTCCGTGTTAGATTGTAGTGAAACATCCTATCTTTTGTGCTCATAAGAATAGTATATGGAGAGACACAAGAAGGAGGTAGTTTCAGTGAGCGCGCAAAGGTGTTAGTATTCTGAAGTGACTGATTCACATACTCTTCTCAACTGAATGCCTGGTTCACACACGTAAAGTGAATGTGCTGACATGCATCTTTACCAGAAATGAACGTTGTTGCAAGAAATTGTAACATGAACGTCCTAATACTTAAAAAATGAATGGTTAAACCGTGGTTACTAGCCTTCTCGGTGTTTTTCAAGACGCCGCATTCTGTCTTATCTGTTTTGAGGTAATGAATGCTTACGTTTTCGGTCAGATGCCTCGCAACAAGAAATACATGAATGTAAATGTTATGGATAGTGATTTTTCTAGTATTGTTACTTAGTTTTGAGGATTCCTCTACCCGATAGATGGTTAAATGCGGAAAATCACTTTTTTACTGTTTCTTAGCGGCTACATGAAATCTTTTAACATTTGTGTTCGAAAGAATAGAGATATGAACCGATTTGCATTCGCCTTGTACCGGTTCTGCTAGTACGAGCAATAACATCGGTGCAAGCACTGGTCCAACCCTTGACAGAGGTTGAGCAAACTCAAAAAACTCCGTTGAACTACAAAAATAAGATTAATATCGGTTCGGGGAACGCTTAGAATCGCGAGGTGTTATGGTATGTAGAGGCGTAATGCTCCATAGACAGTGTTGAAATAGGGAAAAATAATTAAACAGACATCTCCGTGTTATGTTGTAGCGAAACATCTTATCTTTTGTCGAAAGACTTGTGTTTGCAGCGTGCGCAAACGTACCTTGGTGAGAAATTAGTTTAACCTTATGCCCGACAGCTGAGTGTCTGAATCTTAATTCGACGACACAAGAGGGTTACGAAAAAACTCAAGTGAAACTGGTTTTAGATATAATTTGCTCTCGAGAGTTTTTTCCTAATTGCAAAGGGGGTAGGCGTGAAGTCAGTGAACGCAAAGCTAAGTCGCATCTGGCTTCCCAACTTTTCACGGAAATACTATAAACAAAAGCACCTGTTCAGATTGTCTTTCGTTCGAGTCATATTTCATGCAATCAGCATTGACTGTTCACGCTTTCCCCCTCACACTTTAGGAAATGGAAGCTTCGTTCATGTAAAAGTGCATTCGACATATCTTTAAAAAAATATGCAACTAGCTGTCTTAACAGTTATCATTCACACGACATAGGCGTTCGGTAACATTCGTGTCTTACTATGGATCTCAAACCTTGACTTTGTTAGAAGTAACTAACCTACTGTCTATGGCCGGAGTGGACAATTGTTTTCATACACTTCGTATGCATATTGACGTGGCCGTCCTAATGGAAAATACGAGACGAATCTTCGGTCGCGCTCGGGGAGGATTTTTCTGTCTTGGCGGGGAACAAAAACTCTTAGCGGGCCGAATGCGACCCACGGGTCGCTATTCACCCGTCCCTGGTCTATGGGAGCAGATGCTGACTATCGTAACTTGTGATTGTATCGGCTATGGTAAAGTATTGGGTAGACTATTGTGAGATTTTCGTCGTGATTCTTTAGCATTAATAAATTACGAATACGGAATCACTTAAAATCGATTTTATTTTCGTAATATAATTATCTACTTTGGGCGTATGATTTATTAGAAAGATAGGGAAGATGAATCCGTGGTGAACTCTCTTGTGAACGCATACCTAATGAGTGTTTTACGAATCTGTGGAGTGCATCTGAAAATTAAAGCTGTGACACTGAAGCAAACTGGATTTTTCATTCTAAATGCTTACTCAATCTATGGATAGTTTGTCGGGGTAATGACAAGTCTGATGCGTAGACACTTTGATTAACGAATGTGAGAAAAAGTCATTGTGATCCGTCCAGAATTAACTCAGAAGATTGTGTGGCCAGACCTTTACAGATTTGATAATTTCTCGGGGACTATGATAGTGAGCGATGGGTTCCTGTCTATATTACCGTTGTCAATCTCTGTACATAAGTCCATTCACTGTTTTAATGACTTTTTTAGTTCTTTATTGTCTATGGGATTTGTTTTTTAGTGTGGATCACCCTTTGCGGCGAAGTCACCAGTGTTCCACAGAAACGGTGTATTATTGCGGCTGGAAATAAAAAAAAGATAGCATTCAACAGGGGCTGACCACCGCTCCTCCAGTGGCCTTTGTACGTTATCAGCGCGTCGTGCAGATCACATAGAGCAGGAGTGTCGAAACGAGGGTTGAAGCAGTAGGGTGGGGCGAACATTTCAGGCGCTGGTCAGAGCACATAGGGAAGAAGTATTTTCGTCTATCACTCCCGTTGCAAATAAAATTTCCGCGGATTAGCGTAGACAAGTTGGGAGCGATGCGCTCAAGTGAGACTTATTTTTTTTATAGTTGAAGTATTTGCTAAAACTAATGTCCCCCTACCCTCATCAACGTGTATTAGCGATGGAACTAAAGTTTTTACGCAACGTACTTTTAACATTCTTACTTTCTACCTCGTACAAAAAATATTTTTTTCACTAGTAAATTGGGAATGGTGGGGGCCGCCTCTGGACTTTAAAAATTTCGAGTACTTAAACACGGATCAAGGGTGTGAGCGGGTTTTCACAATGTAAAGGCAGCGCTCCTGAAGCAGTACAGATCCAAGATTCATTCGTCAATAAAAGTCTGTGCTTCCCCGTTTGGAATAATTTCGTAGGGCTTAACCGTTTGTCAGTGAAAAGTTGTCCGGGGTCCTCAATATTTTTCATCATGACATCAGATTTTTTTGTTTTCTTTTACCCATCGACATTTTTTATTTTCTGCGGAGCTGTTACTGCGGGGTAGGGTTTCTTCTAGTAAGAAATGAAACAACCAGTAATCGCTAGGGCTAAAAGAAATAAGTGTTGGTTATAAAAAATACGTACATGAAAAGACTGTCGGTGTAAGATCTAAATTTTAAAAGTGGAGAGGGATCCTGCCAGAATTAGACATCTACAGTAAAATGAACTCCGAAGATTGTACATTCAGACCTCTGTTCATCTTTGATAATTTTCGCAAGCATCGAGGGTTATGATAGAGAAAGCAAGCTTGAAGTGAGAACGTATAAGGATGTTAATACTATCGCCTAACAAAAGACGCCTGGGATATTGCTAAAGATTTTCGTATTTTTCCACGGAATTATACGGTGCACATCTTTTCTAATGTCCGAGGTCGAATCCTATTTTTCCTGAGTCGAACCATAACCTTTTAACTCATATTGGAACTAAAGTTTTTTACGGAAACGTATGAATTCTATTTTTAGCATTCTGCCACATAGATTTAGCACTTCTCCGAGGAGTCGGTCATAAGGTGTATCAACTCAATTTTAAGTGATCTAATAAGGTTCCAGTTATATTTCATAACCTAAAGGACATCGGCAGAGAATCGGTATTAATCCCGATAATATGGAAAAAACAACAATCTCCCTTTGAATTTCATAGATTCCTATTTTTAAGTGCGTCTATCAGCAGAAGAATTCCTTCTGTATTTCGAGAGGAAACAGTAATTATTTAACTTTCCCATTAGGTTTTCGGACGGACCCGCCACTCTTCTCAAAGACGCAGCATTCCACCGTTGACCTTTGCACACCACCCCACTTGTTGCTATGGTTCACCAGATCACATGGGGATGAGTGTACAAGATGTCGAAACGGGTTAGAAGGTCGTCTCTCTTGTAAGCAGTAGGCGCGATCAGAGCATACATGTCAGTTAAGCGGTTTCGTTTGCTAAATTTTGGCTATCAGCCCCGTTGCATATATTTTTTCAGTGGATTAGTGGAGGTAAGTTGAGAGGGTGCGTGAAGCAATGTATTATTTTTATAGTCGAAGTTTTAAACTAATGTTCCCCTACTCCGTTAATATGCATTCATGATGAAAGTTTTTTAGCATTCTTACTTTCTATAACATTCTACCTCGTACAAAAAGTTATTTTTTACCCGATTTCATCAGCGTGATGAGACATACGCTCGCACGCAAACGATGGGAGAGACGATTTTTCTTCGGTGTTGCGTTACTGCGTGGAAACACAGATATCTGACGGCACCAACCCGATGGAGACTAATACGCACAACTCTTGAAGGTTTAGGACGTGTCATTTCAAAAGTCTACATGGGGTGCGTTGAAACCTATCATAAAGGGTTGTGCAGAGAACCGTCTCCGGACTTGGGGAAAATATCGAGTCCGAAATCCACGATAAAGAGTGCCCGTGAGTTTTCACGATGTAAGACAGCGCTCCTGAAGCAGCACAGATTCATTCGTCAATTTGATCCCACGTTTGGAATTTTTTATTTTCGTAGGACTTAACCATCTGTCAGTGAAACGTTGTCCAGGGGTGAGGATCCGAACACAGAGTCTATTAGGTCGATCCTATCACTCCTCAATATTTTTCGTCACGACGAATAAAATCAGATTTTTTACTCATCGGCATTTTCTGCGGGACAGTCTTTTAAAAACAGTTACTGTGGATAGATCTAGTAAGCGACAGTCACGGAGTTAAAAGAAATAAGTGTTACTGAAACAGACTTAAAATACATATATTAATGTGAAAGGACTATCGGGTTTTGGTGTAAGAAATACATAGAAAAAGCTAGTTATAAAGAATGCTAGGTTATAAATAATCTGAAATGTCCCACCCGTTCGACACGCATCTAAGCCACAGCAAGTACACGGCATAGTCCTGGAATCCACAGAGCGAGGGACGATTTTTTTTTTCTTTCCGGTGAAACACATTTACAGAAACCGATTATTATTTCGACCGTGGAGTGATTTTAATAAAGGTGAGGAATATTTTGACGAGTGTTTAATTACTAGGGAGTTGATTAACGGAGTTTGAAAATTTTTCCGCTGCAGACGTCTGTTCTAAAAGCAGATTTAACATGTCATCCCTACGAATAATTTAAACCATTATTAATTTCACCCTATGGTATTTTCTATGGAAACAGTAAGAGTAAAATGAGTTTCAACTGTAGGATGATTTTTAATAGAGGTAAGGGAATTTTGTATCATTCCTTTCTGTACAATTATTCTAAGACCAGTCAATCGTTCCATGCAATTATTCTGAGACTTGCATCAGCCGAGTGAAGGAGTGGGGGCTTAAAATGGTCAACCAGAGGGTTTTTCATAAGGGGGAGGGCTTAAAATATAGGTAGGTCGACCGTGGGGTCCGAAAACGAGAAATTAGAGTGAAAATAAAGGGGTTTTTTGGGAAAATAGTACTTCTCCCTGTCAACAGATGGCGCCAGGAGGGTTTTTAATAAGGGGGAGGGCTTAAAATATAGGTAGGTCGACCGGGGGGTCCGAAAACGAGAAATTAGAGTGAAAATAAAGGGTTTTTGGGAAAATAGTACTTCTCACTGTCAACAGATGGCGCCAGGAGGGTTTTTAATAAGGGGGAGGGCTTAAAATATAGGTAGGTCGACCGGGGGGTCCAAAAACGAGAAATTAGAGTGAAAATAAAGGGTTTTTGGGAAAATAGTACTTCTCACTGTCAACAGATGGCGCCACTGAGGGGGAAAGGGGGGTTTAATAAAGGGGGAGGAATTATTAATTATTAATAAAGGGGGCGTGGCCTGTTACGTAATGATTATGTAATGATTACGTCATGTTACGTCATAGGGGGCGTGGCCTGTTACGTCATAGGGGCGTGGTCGATGACGTCATAGGGGGGAAAGCACTGTGCAAAGGGGGATCGGTGGGTTGTGAATAAACTACTACTTCCGTATAAGGTTAGGATATACAAGTTTCTGACATCAGGATGCTGTGAAGTAGTTAGCTACTGGCACTTTGCTTTTTTTATACAAACCCTAAGCTGAAGAACTTTTTCCTGTCTACTCCGATGTTTAGAACGTTGGGTCCTATTTAAGTGTAGATCTAAGAGGTATCAAAAAAAAGCTTTTAGCTTAGCAGATAAAGAGAAGAAAGCCACTTTAGCTATCGCTGCAGCAGTTCGAGACAGTAAGGGATGATACTCATCATTTACGCATTCCCTCCTCTCCTAACGTAACAAAATGTACGTCCCTCGCGCCCTCGACCTCTGTCGGCCAGACACTCGGTGCCATGTGTGTAAGTGGTATCGAGTTTCAAGCCAAGGCCCGACTCCTTGACAGCCATGTCACTACAATCACCACTGGCTGTTTTCGTTGGTGTTTTTGTTGGGAGGCAACAGTGTTATCAGCGTGGCCAAGCCAGATGTCAGCATCACACTGACGTAACCATTTAACCTTGTGTTTACTTTGGCTCATTCTCGTCTTCTTTTTTTAAAGCTTTGCCCTGTTCAGCATCAAATAACGAGACCATTTAACACTGATTAAATCTTTGACGTCGTTAGCATTCACTAGTAAAGGTTTTCAAGACACCAAGCAAGTGTGACGTCTTCGAGACGCTGACGTCATACGGCACTGAAGAGATCGCTAAAGTTACGATTTTAGATACCTGTTGCTCTTCAGAGTAGAATCAGAGAGACTCATTTGCCTTTGACTACGCGAAGAGAGAGATTTAAACCAAAGTGGCGATTGCTGTGTTATGGATATATCTGCTTCCTGGGTATCGTGATTTAGGATTAAATAGATATGTTTTTATTATAACTGCCTAAAGACGGATGATTTCTTGAATTTCAAGCGATCTTTGCTGTGTTAATTGTTCGTTGATCAATTAACGACTAAAGTGTAACATGGAGGTGCGGAATTCCAAGTTTTCTGTGATGACTTCCTTGCTAGTGATAGTGTTGAGTGTGTTAACAGGTATGTGCTTGGGTACCTTTACGCAGAGCTTCTATGGACTCAGAGACATCGATGAAGAAGAGATTCCACAAGGAGCAGCAACCTTGGCATTTGTTTTCGATATCACTGGATCTATGTACGATGACCTAGTGCAAGTTATTGAAGGAGCAGCTCGAATTCTGAACACTATCTTAGCCAGGAGAGAAAAGCCAATCTATAATTATGTGCTAGTGCCATTTCATGATCCAGGTACGTATTTGTTTAATACTAAGAATGTTCTTCTAAAAATATGTGGCCTAGAATTGAAATGTTATGAGAAGTTTATAATTAGTAGAAATTTGAAATCGGAAGAGCCACAAGTAGTTACACGGTGCATCACAATGCAGCCTTCAAAATGCGTCTAATATGATATGGACCAACGGAGAAATTTTATATGATACTATAGTAACTAGCCTACCCTTAAAATAAATTCTGTAGAAGAAGGATATTGTCAGGGGCGTAGCCATGGGGGGCGATTGGGGGGAGGCTCCCCCCCAAAAAAGTAACTTGGAGTTGGCAAAATTCGAAGCGACTTCGTAAAATCTAGAAGAGTTGTGAAAATTTGCAATCTTTTCTTTTTGTAAAATTAAGGGGAGTTGTCAAAATCGAGGCAACTTGGCAAATTCTAGGGCAGTTTGGAAAATGCAGAGACGGCAAAATTTAGAGCAGTTGGCAAAATTCGAAGCCATTTAGTAATTCAGGTGAGATGTAAAAATTTGGATTTTTTTTCTGTAAAATTATGTCAAGTTGGCAAAATTTAGGGAGTTGGCAAAATCTAGGAGAAGTTGGCAAAATTCGGAGTGACTTGGCAAAATCGTGGGGAGTTGGCAAAATTCATGTGAGATGTAAAAATTTGGATTTCTTTCTGTAAAATTATGGCAAGTTGGCAAAACTTAGGGAGTTGGCAAAATCTTGGGACAGTTGGCAAAATTCGGAGTGACTTGGCAAAATCGTGGGGAGTTGGCAAAATTCAGATGAGATGTAAAAACTACGATTTTTTTTTTGTAAAATTATGGTGAGTTGGCAAAACTTAGGGAGTTGGCAAAATCTAGGGGAAGTTGGCAAAATTCGGAGTAACTTGGCAAAATCGTGGGGAGTTGGCAACATTCAGGTGAGATGTAAAAATTAGGATTTTTTTTTCTGTAAAATTATGGCGAGTTGGCAAAACTTAGGGAGTTCGCAAAATCTAGGGGCAGTTGGCAAAATTCGGAGTGACTTAGCAAAGTCGTGGGGAGTTGGCAAAATTCAGGTGAGATGTAAAAATTTGGATTTTTCTCTGTAAAATTATGGCGAGTTGGCAAAATCTAGGGGCAGTTGGCAAAATTCGGAGTGACTTGGCAAAATCGTGGAGAGTTGACAAAATTCAGGTTAGATGTAAAAATTTCGATTTTTTTTTCTGTAAAATTATGGCGAGTTGGCAAAATCTAGGGGAAGTTGGCAAAATTCGGAGTGACTTGGCAAAATCGTGGGGAGTTGGCAACATTCAGGTGACATGTAAAAATTAGGATTTTTTTTCTGTAAAATTATGGCGAGTTGGCAAAATTCGGAGTGACTTGTCAAAATCGTGGAGAGTTGACAAAAATCAGGTGTGATGAAAAATTGGGATTTGTTTTCTGTAAAATTATGGCGTGTTGGCAAAATCGAGGTAACTTCGCAATATTTAGGAGAGTTGGCAAAATTCAGAGTGACTTTGCAAAAATCAGGTGAGATGTTCAAATTTGGATTTTTTTTTCTGTAAAATTGTGGCGAGTTGGCAAAATCTAGGGGAAGTTGGCAAAATTCGGAGTGACTTGGCAAAATCGTGGGGAGTTGGCAACATTCAGGTGACATGTAAAAATTTGGATTTTTTTTCTGTAAAATTATGGCGAGTTGGCAAAATCGAGGTAACTTCGCAATATTTAGGAGAGTTGGCAAAATTCAGAGTGACTTTGCAAAAATCAGGTGAGATGTTCAAATTTGGATTTTTTTTTCTGTAAAATTGTGGCGAGATGGCAAAGTCGAGGAAACTTGGCAAAATCTAGGGCAGTTGACAAAATTCGAATCCACTTGGTAAAATACGGGAGAGTTGTGAAATAAAGAAGAATTGACAAAATCGAGAAAACTTGGCAAAATTTTGGAGAGTTTGAAAATTTTGAAGTGACTTGACAAATTCAGGAGTTTTTTTGCGAAATTAAGGAGAGGTGGTAAAATTGAGGCAACTTGGCAAAATCTAAGGAAATTGTTAAAACTGGAAACCACTTAGTAAAGTATAGTTGAGTTGCAAAAAATGGGATTGGTTTTGTGAAATTAAGGAGAGTTGGCAAAACCGAGAACTCTTGGCAAAATTCGAATCCACTTGGTAAAATATAGGCGATTTATGAAAATTGGGATTTATTTTGTGAAATTAAGGAGTGTTGGACAAATCGAGGAAACTTAACAAAATGTAGGGCAGTTGGCAAAATTCGAATCCACTTGGTAAAATACAGGTGAGTTGTGAAAATTGTGCCTTTCTTGTGCAATTAAGGAGAGTTGATAAAATTCAAAGTGACTTGGCAAATTCAGGGAAGATGTAAAAATTGCGATATTTTCTGTAAAATTATGGCGAGTTGGCAAAATTCGAATCCACTGGGTAAAATATAGGCGAGTTGGCAAAATCTAGGGTCGTTGGCAAAATTCAAATCCACTTGATGAAATATAAGCGAGTTGTGACAATTGGGATTGGGTTTGTGAAATTAAGGAGAGTTGACAAAATCGAGAAAACCTGGCAAAATTTTGTGGAGTTTGATAATTTTTAAGTGACTTGGCAAATTTAGGAGAGATGTAAAAGTTGCGATTGGTCTTGTGAAATTAAGGAGAGTTAGCCAAATCAAGGGAAAATTAACACCGACTTGCTATAATTCAGACAAGATGTAAATATTTGTATTTGTATAACTAGTAGGCAAAATTGTAAGTCAAAAAATGGCAAGATATAAGAGAGTTGAGAGTTGTGAAAATTGCCTACCCCCCCCCCCCCCCCCGGAGCGAAAATCTAGACATTATTTACTCAGTTGGCAAAATGTAATTTACGAGTTGGAAAATTTTCGATTTCTCCCCCCCCCTCCCAACCATAGTCCTTCGCTACGCCCCTGGATATTGTGATAAATTGTACTACTGTTTTCTCCAGGGAGGGGGTCCCGAAGGACCAGCCCTCCAACCCCACAACACTTGTTCTTGCCACACCCTGCGTGGAAAGAACAATGAATTTGAACGATCTGTTGAAAAATGAAATAATATATCATTAAATGTTTGAATAATATAACGCTAAATAAAAAAGAAATATATGAAATTAAAATACCAATACATTTTCGATTGCATTCTGGCATTCGGTGGGATAATCTTCCCCCTTCCCTCTGAAGCTTTAACCTTTAAACTCTCATGCAGCGTAGAGTATTGAAGAGGGAGGTTTGGAGAATTTGATCTTTTGCTGGTGAAATGGGAAGATCAAGAAGCTTACACTAACAATAAGGAATATTCAAGCTAGTGATTATATACACTGAAGAATACAAAATGGAGAATTTACATGTTATGCCAATGGGAATCTGAATTCGAAGCTCTATAATTTCCAAAATATGCGTTTAATGCAAAATGTGGCTGGAAATAACTAAAAGATCATTATCGAATCTATTTAAATATCGATTTTCAACAATTTTTTTTTTAGTATTTAAGGAGTTATCGAAACAGGAATATTTCACGATAGTAATAAAAAATCAAAAAAAAATAAATACCCCCTCAAACAGCTGCTTGCCATAGAGGTCTGACAGAGCCTGTCAGTTTATATGCCATAGTAGAAGGTCTGAGAGGATGGCAGGACCTCAGCAGAAAAACGACACATACATCCATGCCTTACCCGGGGCTCGAACCCAGGTCCTTAGATCAGTAGCCAAGCGCGCTAACCACTCGGCCACGGGACGGCAAAATAAATACCCCTTCAAGCATCTGCTTGCCACAGAGGTCTGACAGGAGCCTGTCAGTTTATATGCCAAAGTAGAAGGTCTGAGAGGATGGCAGGACCTCAGCAGAAAACGACATATACATCCGTGCCTTATCCGGGGTTTGAACCCAGGCCCCTTAGATGGAACCCAGGTTCCACAGGACGGCACGATAGTAATACCTTAAGAATTTACCTCAGAAATTAATTGGAATTTAAACAATAAATATTGTTTCAAATCATCTAACAAAATAAATATACAATTAAAAAATTTGCATAATGATTATTTCAATATTAGACAATTAGGATTTTTTTAGAATAAAATAATTTATTGTTAACTATTCCAATTTCAATAACTCTTTAAATATTGAACTAATATGAACGAAAATCGAGATTTAAATAAATTTGATTATGATCTTCAACTTATCTTCCGTCATATTTTCCCATTAAATGCATATTTTAAAAGTTATAGAGCTTTGAAGTTAGATTCCCAGCTGGGTCAGCGTTGAGATTTATCTCCGCAAAACTCCCCGCCCTGCCCACGGTCAGTAGGGGACACCGATGGGCTTGGAAAGGCCGCCGTCCGTCGGATGGGACGTTAAACCGTGGCCCCGTGTGCGGGAGAGCCATACCCTGTGCACGTTAAAGAACACGCTGGATGGCCTTGACGGGAGGCTACCATCTGTCTCCCAACAGCTGTTCCAGTGGGTCCCCTCCCCCAACCTTCTCTGAGCCTTCGGGATCCATGTGACCTGGCCATTTAGCCCATGGTGTGCAAAAAAGTGCCGCTCAGAGGTAAAACAACCCAACCCAAAGATTCCCATTGACATAACATGGAAATTCTTTAATATTTTGGTAGGACAGTGTAAATATACAGGTACTGGACAGAAAAATAGAAACAGTTTCATGCTATCTCAATAGAAAATAACATTCAGAACTAAGTAAACATTAAGAACTAAGTCAATATGATTTTTAATGAAAAATATGTCTAAAGATTAATTAAAGAATTTCAATCAAATCTATCGATAGCTCGATTTTAAACAATAATTGTTCAGTATTCAAAGAGTTATGAATGCTAGAATATTTAACAAGCTAGAAAAAATTGATCCTAAATTTAATTAAAACATTTAAACTGGTTAAAAGATCAGAAATTATAATTGACTCAATAAGAGTCAACTATACTCCTTAAACCGTCCTGTGGCCGAGTGGTTTAGCGCGCTTGGCTACTGATCTACGGGACCTGGGTTCGAGCCCCGGGTAAGTCATGGCTGTTTGTGTCGTTTTTCTGCTGAGGGCCTGCCATCCTCTCAGACCTTCTACTGTGACCTCTGTGTCAGACCTCTGTGGCAAGCAGCTGCTTGAGGGGGTATTTATTTATTTTTTTTATTTATACTCCTTATATATATATATACCTCTTAACCTGTTCTAATTAAATTTTGGGGTCAATTTATGTAGCCTGTTAAATATTCCAGCGTTCATAACTCTTTGAATGCTGAACAAATATTGTTTGAAATCGAAAATTGATAAGATAGATTTGATTGAGATCTCTATCTATCTTTAGATATATTTTTCATTAAAAAACATATTGAAGAAATTATCGAGCTCTGAATGTGATTTTCTATTGAGATGACATGAAACTATTTTCATTTTTCTGTCCAGTACATGTATATATACCTTTCTAAATATAGAAATGTTATTCCATTGGCAGATTAGTTAATTTTTTTGGCTGTTGAGCTAAAGGTTCTGAGATCTGAATCTGGATACCTTAACGTGTCACACCGACAGGCTCCTATCAGACCTCGACTAAAGATGTGCGTATATACATAGTGTATGGCCATATTTCTTATTTTTATTTCATTTATTAGGGGGTCCACATTTGTTAGATCCCAATGTGGCCAGTGAACATTTACATATCTGAACGGAATTTTAGCTTTCATCGGTTGTGAAAGAAGCCAACTCCATTTCAGTGAGAACCCCACCTCTTTCCTCTCTTCTCCGGAAAATTTAATTATCGGCTCCTATGCTAGTGACCGAGTGGTAAGTGCGTTTGGCTACTGATCAAAGGGACCTTGGTTCGAGCCCCGGGTAACTCATGAATGTTTGTGTTTTCTTTTTGCTGAGGTCTCGCTCTCTTCACAGATCTCTATGACGTAATAAACTGACAAGCTTCTGTCAGATCTCTGTGGCAAGCAGCTGCTTGAGGGGTATATTTCTTTCTTTCTTAAATCTCATCCATCCAAACAGATGTTAATTACCTAAAAAAAAAACCCCACCTTTAAAGGCTCCACTCGAAACGTTTCATTCTTTTATAGCCTGTATTACCCTCCCAATCCTGCCATCCTCTCAGACCTTCTACTATGGCATATAAACTGGCAGGCTCCTGTCAGACCTCTGTGGCAAGCAGCTGCTTGAGGGGGTATTTATTTTTATTTTTTTTATCGTCACAATCAGACACGTGTCCAATGCACCTTAAAAGTGTTGATTAAATCACCTTGTAACTCTTGCTTCGTATCAGTTATCATTAACTATAAGTAGACATTAAATTTTTTAAATCATAAAAAACAGCCGAGTTATAATTTTTTAATATTATATTATTTGTCCTCGTATTCCATTATTATTTGCGCACAAATTCAATTGAAATCAATTTATAGTGGGCTTCCATCTTTTGTAGGGAAGTCCATTTCTGAAGATATCCGAAAACGACAAAACTGCCAGACTAAAAAGGTTAATGGAAAAATATGGTTTTGTATGCATTTAAAGTATGGCGTGTATCCAGGATTTTTTTTTTTGGTGGGAGAATGCTGAATTAAAGTTTTTTGCAATAGTCTTGAGAAAAAAAAAAATCTTCGTACTCTACGTAGAGTGGTCAAAACATTTATATGGGCTTTGGGGGGGGGGGGGGTCCCTTTTTGTATGCATGCATTCGAAGCAATTATGCAGCAGAAACTTTTTCTCTTAGCCACAAAACATGGTTTGCCTTGTTGGAAAGAAGTTTTTCCTTTCGTGGTTACAGATTAATAACAAAGAGTTGGCCTTGCCCAATTTCAATCCCCTGACAAACTTCAACCTCTTTACTATCATTTTACTTAATTTCAGGTAACGCGTTTTCCTCAAATCCTTGAACTGCGTCAGTGAATAATTTAATTATTTTTCAACTTCAAGCTTTCAAAGATTTAAGGGAGGGCTGTAACAACCTAAACACACCAACCCACCCCCTGGTTACTCTCCTGTTTTCAGTGTATGCTTAGCTACTTTCTTTTTACCACAGAATAACTAGCTAGTACATAGAGATTTTTTGCACAGGCGACTGAACACCGTTGCGCTTGCCTTTAGCAGCTAGCCGTATTCTCATTTTCGCGCCGACTTTCAAAGCGTGTGGAAGTCTTACTTTGCAGCCATTCCTTACTTTGCAGCCATTCCTTACTTTGCAGTTGCGTATCTGGCTAGTTATTTGTTTTCTTTAATGATTTCTTTTTACTTGAGCTGCTTTGATCATATTTTTGGATATGCCTGGCGACCATATTCGTCGTTACGACGAAGAATTTTGTCAGAATACTTCACTTAAATGCAGGTTATTATTCTTTAAAGTTTCCATCCGATCATTTAATAACGAATTTTTCAATTGTTATACACTTATGGATATTAACTTTTCTTTTGTTCATTTAATCTAACTGGAGATTAACTTTAGCGCAAACGTAATTTATGTTAGGTGTAGGGAAAAACATGCGTTCGCTGGATTGAGCAATACAAAATCAAATAGCTCGATGGGCGGTGCCATAAGGGTTGGGTTGTTTTACCTCTAAGCGGCACTTTTTTGCACACCATGGGCTAAAATGGCCAGGTCACATGGACCCCGAAGGCTCAGAGAAGGTTGGGGGAGGGGACCCACTGGAACAGCTGTTGGTAGACAGATGGTAGCCTCCCGTCAAGGCCATCCAGTGTGTTCTTTAACGTGCAGAGGGTGTGGCTCTCCCGCACACGGGACCACGGCTTAACGTCCCATCCGATGGACGGAGGCCTTTCCAAGCCCATCGGTGTTCCCTACTGACCGTGGACAGGACGGGGATGTAGCGAAAACTTTTTGAATAGCAGTGGTTGTGCTGCTGCTCGGCAGGAGCACTAGTATCGCTTTCGTGCTTCAATTGGCATATTTTGATCTATAGCCAACAGGGTCTTCATACTTTTTTTTATCTTATTTTTTTTATATACTTACTTTTTTTTTATCCTTTCCTCTTTCTAAACTGTTAAAGGAGAAGTAGAAAAAACTACTACTCTTATTTACTTATTTTCAGGGTTAATGTGATTGGATGGCCATGTTCAGTGGTATGAGCAGTTTTATAACATATGTACCTTATTTGAGCAAGTGATATTCGATGTTTCGTATCGGTTACGCTTTGAAGTAGGGCCGGATCTGTGGAGGGTTGTTATCTCAAGGGGTGGGGTGGAAAAGGAGGGGTGAGATTGCCACCCTTTGAGAATGCTAGTAACTAGAACGAAAAAAGTATTAATCATATATAACATTACATTAAAAATAATAAACATATATAATAATATATATTAAACATATGTAAAATGCATTTTTCAAAAATTTACATAAAAAACATTAAAACGGAGAGAAATATTTTACATCGGAACGGGATTCCAGCTCAGATTTGCCCTCTCCCTTCCCTCTTCATTTTTTATAGATTGTCTTGGTGTTATTTAGGGTAGGGGTTCTCAACGTGGGGTACGCGGTAAAATTTTTTGGGGTAAGCCGTGAGAGCTCAAAAGTTGCTAAGTTGGCAACATTGCTACTGATTAATTTCTAAGAACTGAGTGATGAAGCGAGGTGCTGTAGTTCATGTCTGTACACTTTTGTCAATCCTCCCTTCCCTACCTGAGAGCCGAACTACCCAAAGAGCTGATCGCCCAGTCAAAACATCCATTCTAAGTGAGTGAATGTGCCTTCTTACTGCTCTATGTATTTGTTGTGATTTATTTCACTTGCTGTGCTTAAAGTTATTTTTAGTCTTCAGTTTACTGTGAAGTTAAATGAACGTGTTTCTAAAGTGCCTTGAAACATGGATAAATGGATAATTAAGAAGAAAAGTAAAGTGGAGCCGGAGCCGATTGCTTCTACATCTAAGACTACGTCATCATCCCACGTGAGTAAAAAAGTGGATTCAGCAGTAACTAAAAGAACGTTAAATCTAAAACAATCAAGTGCTAAAAAAATTAAAAAACGTAAATATCATGAATCATATTTATAATTTGACTTTACATGGACAGGAAATTTAGTAGAACCAAATCCACAGTGCGTTGTTTGCTCTGAAGTCCTGTCACAAAATTCTATGAAATCGTCTCTTTTACGGCAACACTTTGAAACAAAACATGAGCATTTAAAAAATTAGCCCTTAAGCTATTTTGAACGTCTTTTGGAAGACTTAAGTAGTAGAAAAACCGTAATTAAGCATTTTTCTGGTTAGCGTGCTTGGCTACTAATCTAAGGGACCTGGGTTCGAGCCCTGGGTAAGGCATGGATGTCGTTTTTCTGTTGAGGTCCTGCCATCCTCTCAGATCTTCTACTATGGCATATAAACTGACAGGTTCCTGTCAGACCTCTGTGGCAAGCAGCTGCTTGAGGGGGGAGAAGATAATGAAAGTGCACTTAAAGCGTCTTACAAAGTAAGACTTCAAATTGCCAAAGCCAGAAAGGTTCACACAATAGATGAGTCACTCATTCTTCCAGCAGCGGAAGAAATAGCTTCTTGTATGTTGGTCAAAAAGAGGCAACCCTTGTCAGAACCATTCCTTTATCAAACAACACAGTTTCCAGGAGAATTAAAGACATGGCCTCTAATATTAAAGACCAACTCATTTAAGCTATTCAATGCAGCCCGTGGTTTGCCATACAAGTGGATGAGTCGACAGACGTAGCTGGGCTAGCTCAATTACTTGTTTTTGTGTTTGGAAAATTCCAGGATGCAATATTTGAAGATATTTTATTTTGTAAACCTCTCAAAACTACTACGGGTGAGGATATTTTTATATGATGATTCATATTTTGCCGAAAATAACCTTCAGTGTAAATATTGTATTTCTGTATGTACTGACGGAGCAAAAGCAATGAGTGGTTATATCAGAGGGCTAGCAGGTCGTATAAAACAAGTTGCATCAGAATGTAAGTTCACTCATTGTTATCTTCACCGTGAAGCGCTGATAGCTAAATTTCTCCCTGACGATTTGAAAAGAGTTCTGGATGAAAGTATACAAATGGTTAATTTCATCAAAACCCGACTATTGAAGTCTCGACTTTTTTCAATTATGTGTGAAGAAATTGATAGCCTGCATAAGAGATTGCTGCTTCACACAGAAGTACGTTGGTTGTCACGAGGATATGTTCTTTGCCGTTTATTTGAACTCTGAAGTACGCCTTTTTTTCATGGACCACGAGTTTCGACTTTCTTTCAACTACAAGATTTAGAATGGCTTCTACGGTTAGCATATTTAACTGATATTTTTGAAAAAATGAATATTTTGAACTTATCAATTGCAAGGAGACAACGGTAATGTGTTCTATGTTGAGAAGGAAACAGAGGCATTGATAAAATAAAATTCTCTCTGGGAAAACGGAATTAAAAAGAACAGCTGTGACCAATTTCAGCGACTAGATTTATTTTTTAAAGAAAATGATCGCAGACTTTGAAGACATCAGACAACAAATAATCATTCACTTAAGCACTCTTAAAACTCTTATAAGACAATATTTTCCACCCCCTGATGAAACGCAAGAACGGATTTCACATCTGATTTGGAAAAATGTAAGCTTCCATTGTCCAATAAAGAAGAGTTGATTGAGATACCTTGTGACAATAGTTTAAAAAGCATTCATTCCATAAAGCCATTGATTAGTTTTTGGATTGGAGTGGAGAAGGAATATCCGACTTTGTCAAGAATTGTAGTCAAATATTTGTTACCTTTCAGAACAACTTATTTATGTGAAACTGTTTTTTTTTATCTTTAACTGCTTTGAAAAATAAATATAGGAACAGGCTGGATGTTAAAGATGACTTGCGACTCTACCTTAGCAAGATAACCCCAACCATTGATGAACTGTGCAAGCATAAACAAGTGTAACCATTTCACTGATTACCCAGTAAAATGTTTATAATTTTATAAGATTTGTTACATAGTTGATGTCATTTTTTGTGTTTATCGATATATCGATATATGTAATTTATGAATACAAAATTTAATGTATATGTATATATACACACACACACACCCAATTCTGTTTTTACATAGATTGTTTTTTTACACGATTTTGATTTAACACGATTTAGAAAAAAATTCCAATTCTCTTTTTACTCGATTTATTTTGATCTAACAGATTCAAGCGACGCTTTTTTAAAAAAATTCCATTTGAATTTAATGCTGAAAAAATATTTCTGTTCAAGAAAAAAATTCCTAGAATTTACATTTATAACAAAGATGCCGCTTTTATGGTCACATTTTTCGAAGTAGTTTTAACTTTGAAAATGTACTATAGATAAACAATTTGTGCACTAAAATCCCCAAAATAAAAACTACACTAACATAACTACACAAGTTTTCTCTATTTTATTTTCTATTTTATGGAAAAATTGAACAAAACCTACTTCATTCGGAATAAAGTGGCAACATTGCCGATTAGCAATGCTTCCAATACTACCACTATTTTTCCGATTCCTTTCTGTTCTTATATCATTTTTAGTTCGTTAAAAAAAAATGAGCTAATATTTTCGCTTTGCCATCTGGCTGTAGACCTCGAACTTTTTTGTTTTTAGAGATAAATAAAAAAATATTTTTGGGTTCGATAGGTATTGACAAAATATTATGATTCACACGTTCGGAAACTCCTAAAAGCAAAAATTACGCCTTCTAACGGTGAAAATTTTCGAAAATGCGAAATTTCCAGTTAATATTGCAAGCGATATAATTACGGTGGAAATTTTAAATTTTGGTTGTGAAATGTGAATATCATGAAGCTTGCATTGACAACAATGATTTTCACCTTTACCCCCACAGGGCGTGGGAAAACGCAATATTTGTGCTTTATGAGATAATTTTTGTTTTTAAAGATAAATTGAAAATTCTTTTTGCTTTAGATAGCTATTGGTAAATTCATATTGGTTAAAATTCAACAGGTTGTCCTTATTTTTATCAATTTAGTATTCATTATTGTTTATTGATTTTAAAATTTCAAACAATATTTCCATATAGTAATAATAAATAAATAATTTTATATGCACTAGATGATAACTTATCATAAATAAATAAAAATAATAAATAAATACCCCCTCAAGCAGCTGCTTGCCACAGAGGTCTGACAGCAGTCTGTCAGTTTATATGCCATAGTAGAAGGTCTGAGAGGATGGCAGGACCTCAGCAGAAAATAACACGAACATCCATGCCTTACCCGGGGCTCGAACCCAGGTCCCTTAGATCAGGGGTAAGAAAATCCAATTTTTTCACTTTAAGGGATAAATGAGATAGGCTTTTGGCGTTCTATTGGTCTAATAATATATTACTATTTACATTTTCTAATCACCCATTAGTACGAATTAATCCTGTTATAGGGTGCAAAATTTGGAAAAATTAAAAAAAAAATTCTCTGAAGAAGAGCATCCCATATTCACTAGAAGCAATATAATATCCATCTAGTTTCGCAAAAGAGGAGAAAATGAACCATATTCAAAATAATTTAGTTGAAACTATATAAGCATTTTATTGTAAATTTTGTTTATGCCCATTTGGAAACAACTGAAGTAATATTTTATGAAGGAAGCTGTAAAAATAATTCATTCCGGGCGAGGAGCTAAAAATAGATTAGTCAAGCGACTGAATCAAGGTAGAAAAAGGTAAAGAGAACTTAATTGAAATAAAATTAGTTGAAACAAAAGGGTCCCCACATTTCTTGCATGAGGCGGGAAGCGATATTTTTCAGTACGCCCACTGGCTACATGCCGAGTGTTTTGACCACTAAATCATCAGGAGTTAATTCGAGCGGCTAATTGTTTCTTCAGCTAATGTGACTTATAAGCTCTTCCGAATATTATTTGATTAGCTCTTGTCTGGAATTCTCGAAACGAACAAATATGTTCCTTTCGAGAATTCCGGATTTCATTTCCCATATCGTTTTTTTTAATATGCATTTTTTTTTTCCCGTCAGCCGAGAACATTTAATCGGGTTCACAAATTCTCTATCTTAGAATATCTCGAGTTAACATTTACATATTTAATTCCTTTAAGTATAGCTCTGAGAATTCTCTCTAAAATATCATTGTCCTCCTTTGCCATGTTGCCGAGTATGGCTTATCAGGGCCGGCGTGATGTTTTGCGGGGCCGGGTTCCAAAATTGTGCAGGGCCAAAAAAAAATCATTTCATGTACTTCTAAAGTTTATAATAATAAATTATTTATTATAAGTGCAAAGTGCGGTACATATCTACATACAACTTGTAGGAATACCGAGTATATTATAAATATTACATAATTTTTCTCGCCTTTTCCCCTCAAAATCTTTAATTACGTTATCAAAATTCACCGATTTCGCCATTTCGCTTTCTATTGAAAGAATAGTTAGTCATCGACTATATTATTGTAAATGCAAATCGTGAATGCGAAATCTATTAATATTGTAAAAGTTACTGTTTTATGTAATCTCAATCTGTGCAATTTACATGCCAGAAAAAAGTATGTGCTCTAGAAAATTGCAAAAAAAATTTGCTTTACCCACCAATAGTTGGAGCTATGAAAGTTGACAGCAATTTTATTTATTTGCAACATAAAAGGAATTAAGGAATTTCTGGTATGTAAAAGCCTTCTCATACAAGAGAGTACCCTACAAAGACCAAAGTCACTGCTACTAGAAACATACAAAGTTTGCCTTCTGGAACAATAGTTACTAACCACTATGCTACTTAAGTCCAAATAACTCTTGATTGCCTATGAAGTATGAATAAAAATTGGCACATCATATATGAAGTGTACTAAATAATTAGAATTATACCTTTTTCTGACTAAACTGTTAATTGGCACGTGAAATAAAACTTAGTACAAAAAACTTATTTTATTTCATAAATTGAAAGCAAGTCCTCTTTTGTCCTCCATTTCTAGCTTTTCTGCCCTCCTTTTGGAAATTTGGCATTTAGTAACCGTACTCAGGGAGAACTTGGTCTATGATAAAAAGCTGCTATCAGCCATTTTAAAATTTTTTAATATTGACATATTGAAATGCAGGATTTCTGGGGGAATTGCACCCCCCATGTGGATCTGTCACAGTATGACAGTGATGCAGTTGCTTTGAAGACAGGTGTAGGCTAAACTCACTATAGGATGACAGAGTGGTTAGTGTAAGATGACTTGATTTACAGAAGATCTGAGAACATTTGAAAATTTTCAGAAAACAAAAAGTTACAGTCTGTGAACAAGGATGTTCAGATGTTCCCATTTTCCAGGGTTGCTGGTGACCCTAGTTCAACAGCTCGCATTAATGACTTTTGTTTTAAAATTGTAGTTGCAAAATTTCAGTCACCTGCATTACTGATCGATTCTTTTTATAACAATGTTGTCACTACTACTCTTTTACTGAAAGATCTGATTATGCTGTATAGTTAATATATAAAATAATATAAAAATAAATTCTGGGGACATTTATCCATCAGGAACAGCTTTTTATTCAGTGACTATCCTTGGGACTTATTATTTACTCTTGTGCATTTCTTGTGCAGTGTTTTTTACCTAAAATAAAATCTAGCAGTGTCTACTTTTATTATGATTTATAACTTAATACATAATATATTAACAATCATATGTTATGAATTACTTATGCTTTTTTATTATATATTTATTTTTTAAGACTTTTATGAAACTCATTGTATATATAAATAATTTTTCTTTATTTCCATCTTATAAATCTTTTGAAAAAGAACAGAAACAGGCTCCTTATCCAGGACTCAAACCCAAGCCCTGTTGTGGCACAGCCAAACATATTAACCACTTGTCCATAAAAGAGTTTATGAATGAAGCATTAAAGAACATCATTTAATATTAATGAATAAATACCCCCTCAAGCAGCTGCTTGCCACAGAGGTCTGACAGGAGCCTGTCAGTTTATAAGCCACAGTAGATCTGTGAGGATGGCAGGACCTCAGCAGAAAAGCAACACATACATCCATGACTTACCCGAGGCTCGAACCCAGGTCCCTTAGATCAGTAACCAAGCATGCTAACCACTCGGCTATCAGTGTAAAATAGACTGAAAAAGGAGAATAAGGATTGCTCCTTTGACTTTTAAGAATTGTTGGAGAGTGGAAAAATAAACATATACACCTAAACATTTAATTTATTCTATATAATAGTTTGGTTGTTTCTAAAGTTAGTTATTGCTTATGCCATAGAGGGAGGTATTTGATATAGGTGAGACCTTAGAAGAAAGGATATACAAGAAAAAAAAAATCTGTTCCTTAACCTGGGCTCAAACCCAAACCCTCTTGATTCCAGCCAAACACTAATCACTTGGCCACAAAGGAAATGGGCCAACCAAAAAATCGAAAGTTATTAAAATTAGCCAAAATGCTTGGACCCTTTATAAGGCAAAAGGAAACTTGATGTTTTTGATTTTAGATGTTTTTGCAGTATCTTGGGCATTAGGTGGTTTGACTTTTAATTGATGAGGTTAAGTGAAGGAGTCAGCAACCACCTTGAGCAGCATGTTGTGTAGAGAGAGAGAGACTGCATAATTGCATATTAGCAAATAAGGTTAAGAATAGTGTGCCCAAAGGCCTCAGAAAAGAGTGAGATTTAGAATATGGTGTGCAGACAATGTCCAACAGGACCTTGGTAAAATTGACCTATACTGGCCAAATGCAACAACTTAGCTCAGGACAGACATGTTTAGAGAACTGAATTACACAATCTGATTGGACTTCCATAGCCTGGCTGCATGAGAATTTTGTATATATGTATGTATGTACCAGGCAAAATCATTGTTATAAACTTGTTGCTTTAAACTGATCATTTCATTAAACTTATGTTCTTTTGCAGGTTATGAATTTGTTGTTTGATCTATTGTAGTTCTCTAACCTGAACACTGAAGTAATGAGTTACATATCAAAGGAAAACTTTTCATATAGGAAGTGTCATAAGTTCTAAATCATAAATATTGGTGAAGTTTGGGGGTTTAGGAATATCTCTTTGTCATGAATTGAATTTTCATGGGGGAATTGGTTATTTTTTTTCTCCTTCTAACCCTACCTGTTAAAATAATACCTATCATTATTTTAACAGTTATGGAGCTATGAGTTAAAAATTAGTTTATGAGTAAAGAGTTTGTAAGTAATGATGAGGTTGGAAAGGAGTTGGCATCCTCCTTTAAGCAGCATATTGTGCAGAGAGAGAGATTCCATTGGCTTGGCCATGCTGCCCATATACATAATTATAGATTAGCGAATAGTGTTATGAACAGAGTGCCTAAAGGCCACAGAAAGAAGAGGAGACATAGTATGCAGTAGGCAGACAATGTCAAACAGGACCTTGTTAGAATTGGTTTACAGTGGTGGGATGCAGCAGATGTAGCTCAGGAGAGATGTGTTTGGAGAACTAAATTGAATAATCTGGTTGGACCTCCATAGCCCCATGGCTGCTTGAGGATGATGATGATGAAAGAGTTAAAGTATTTTAAAAGTGATACCATATTCAATATGATATATAATTCAAATATGATTTCAATGTGATACAATTGTATTTAATTGTGTTGTTTTAAATTTATAGATTAATTCTGAATTAAAAATAATTTAATGCCAACAAATATTCTGTTTCAAGAGTATCTGTTTGTTAAATAGATGTTGGTCCAGTTACTGTAACAACTGATCCAGACTTATTCCAAAGGCATTTGAAAGACCTCTATGTACAAGGAGGTGGTGACTGTCCTGAAATGAGTGTAGGAGCTGTCAAGTTAGCTCTTGATGTTTCTCTTCCCAATTCTCACGTTTATGTATTTACTGATGCACGCTCAAAGGACTATTATCTTTTAGATGATGTATTGAAACTCATACAAAGAAAAGAAAGTCAGGTAAGAAACTTTGTATTTTCAAGCATGATGTTAATATATCATCTAGCACCATATTAATAAGTAGAACAAATGTGCTACCAAAATAGCAGATATTAACATGAAACTGAAAATTATTCTGAATTTTTTAACTACATTCTGGACTGATTTAATTTTATTCTTATTGAATATTATAACTATACACTGAAAACCAATAATATATAAGTAATCAGATACTGAAAACCAAACCTCCCTTAGTCACCACTAGTGCTCAATTGAAATATGTTTCAGAAGTGGTACTGCCTTCCCTTTAAAATTTGTTTTTAACTTAGTGAGGCAAGTAAAAAAAAAAATAGAAGTAGGGAGAACTCAAAGATTTATAAATATATATTTTTATATACTTTCACGAATTATTTCCTAATAGCTGTTATAAACATGATTGTAAGTAAACCAGTTAGGCAAAAAAATAAGGTTAATTAGAGCTTGATTTATTCAGTTAATACAGTGCTCTACTACATGTAAAATGAGTACATATATTAATTAAGGTATGTGGATCTTTGATGCCAATAATGTATTTTTACCTTCTTTAATCTTACATATGCACATGGTGTTTGCATATGGCATTAGGTATTTAGCCAGGGATGCTATAGCATTCTAGAGTTATATTTTTTTTCTTAAAAGAAAATGCATCATTTTCAACTTCTAGGAATATAAAATGTTACTTTTGAGGATCCATGTTCTTATACTCTCTGCTGACTATCAAAGTAAATTTTAAAGGATATTTGTTGCAAGAATATTATTTGTTTATTCACGGAGAAAATAGTGAGGAGAAAAATTTCATTTATATTTCTTACTCCAAATTGAATAATAAATTATTCAATATATATATATAATATAATTATTACATTAAATTTTATGATATTTGAGAATAAAATTGTATTTATCATTAAAAAATCCTTAATGGTTGTGGAAAGAACAACTTTTTTAAATATACAAATCATTCAGTAAATAGATATCAAAATGTAGGAATATACTTTAAATACTTAATAAAAGCTGAAAAGGCCAAGCTGAAAATAATTCATGTGGATAATTAAAAGAATTTAAGCTGAAATAAATAGAGTTCACAAATATTCCTAATGAGTAGAATTAGAAATTTATATAATGCATATTTTTAAACTTGTATACAAGGTGATAATAGAAAAGTATTATGCTGATCTTGTTAGATTTCTAGATTATATAAATTTACATAATGTTAACAAGAATCAATCAGTAATAAATTCACAGATTACCTGTAGACATAAATGACAGAGTTGGTGATAGCTTAGTGGTTAGAGTACCTACCATGTAACTGGGAGGTGTGGATTCAAATCCCACTACCAGGCTCATAATATGTAGTTCCCAGGTTCAAGTCCCAGATAGGTCAGTGTTGAGGTTTATCTCAGCAAAATTCCCCGCACTGCCACGGTCAGTAGGAGACACTGCTGTGCTTGGAAAGGCCACCGTCCATCAAATGGGACGTTAAGCTGTGGCCCCATGTACGGGAGAGCCATAACCAGTGCACGTTAATAAACGTGCTGGATGGCCTTGACGGGAGGCTACCACCTGTCTCCCAACAGCAGTTCCAGTGGGTCCCCTCCCCCAACCTTCTCTTCAGTCTTCAGTCCAACTTCTCTGAGTCTTCAGGGTCCATGTGACCTGGCCATTTAGCTCATGGTGTGCAAAAAAGTGCTGCTCAGAGGTAAAACAACCCAACTCAAATCGAATCCCACTCACTTGTGAAACTAATTTTCCACAAATAACAATAAACAAATCAGCACAATTTCAAAATCAGATTATCAGATTATGACACATTGGAACAAATTGCTAGAAAAGAAGCAATAGTATTATATAGAAAAGCTCTGTATGTTAAAACAAATATGCTATTACATACAGAAGGTTATATCATGTTGTTGTCTGTTGTCACATGAAGCATGTCCATTGTTGGTGGACTATGAATTAAGATTCTTTTAGTAATAAAGTATTACAAAAAATGTCCTGTAAACAAGAAACACTTGAAATAATTAGCTGAAAAAAATTTCTTCCCTGAGTGGGACTCAAATCCATGTCTCCTAGAAACATGCCAGTTATGATAGCCACTGCAGGGGCAGTCATAAGTCTTGAGTCTGGAGGGGGCCATTTAGGGTGGTGTGGAAGAGCTTGTCTGTAAATGATACTCTTTACAAAGGGATTATTTATCAATCAATTTACTTTTTAACAGCTTGTCATTTGATTTTAGAAGGTATTTCCTTCCTAAAAACGAAATTGTTGACCAAACCTTGCACTCCTCATCCCTTCAGAAATGAAAAATGACTGAAAAAGAAAGAAAAAAAAAACACTCTTGCAGGGGGCCAAGCCCCCCCCCCCCCCCCCCCCCCCTGGCCCTCTCCTTATGACCATCACTGAGCCACTGCACTATCAGTGGCTAACCATCTTTTTTAGCAATGGGACTTATAGACATTCCTGCATATTTTTTTGATTCATTCTTGGCACCATCTATGTCAGGAATTGGGCAAATGAAGCTGCCATGTATGATGGAAATGATATTTGTCACTCACACTCATAGCATTATATAAATAATAAAGTATCACAGGCAGCTTGGTTGCCAGATTCCTGACGTAGGTGGTTCCAGGAGTTAACAAAAATCTATGAAATGTCCATAAGTCACATTACTGAAAAAAATTATTAGCTTCTGATAGTATAGTGGTTATCATACTGGCATGTTTCTGTAAGATATGGGTTCAAATCCCATTCAGGGCAAAACCAAATTTGTTTCAGCTAATTATCTTAAGATTCTTTTATTTTCTTGTTTAGTAGTGTATTTTCCATAATGCATGGCTATTAATCATATCAGTTGTGCTACAATTATTTTTATATTGATGTATAATTAAACTCTCAATATATTTTAATTTCATTTGGAATTTATTTTAAATAGAAATTTTTTAAAATTAAGATTATTAATTTTTTTTTCTTACCAGTTTAAAAAAATGCTGGTATGCTATCTTTCCTTGAAGGCAATATGAATTAAGTAAGTGTTTCACCATTGACAATCATGTTTAGATTTTTTTTACTTTTAAGGGCTTTCTAGGAAAGGCCTTTTTTTCCTGTTTTTTTTTCCATATCTGATTTTGCAGCCACTCCATTCATAATTCAAGAAGGTTGCTCTTCACAGAAAATGTCACTTATTTAGAGGTAAGGCATTTTTCAGTGTTTTGCCTAAGTACAGTAGAGCATCAATTCCACATTGACTAGGCCGTCTTCCAGACCTAAACTAAAGATTACATGCTAATCCATCAATAATTTGAGAAAGTATGAAGCACTATTGCTGTAGCAACATGCACATTACCAAGTGACCTCAAGTTAACTCTCCTCAAGTTCAAATCTTAAGAAATAGTCTCTATTACTTCATACTTGCTAATTATTTTATTGATAAACATGTGAATAATAATAAAGTGCAAATTTCCAGTTGTGTTATTGATTAAGTTAATTTTTGTCTTGAGAAAATCTCTTAAAAAGAAATATTCTGTCATTAGATTTCATTACTTTTTTTTTTTTACAATTAAACAGAGAGAACTTAATTTTGGTTTCTAAACAGATTATATTTGTTTTTCATGGAGAAAACTTTTATAAAAATTTTCAGATAGCACATTTAATTTTTCTGTAATAAATATGTTGTTCAAATTGCAGAATTTTAAGTAATATTCTTTTTTCCAATTAGGTAGTTTTTGTTATGACTGGGGATTGTGGCAATCATTCACATCCAGGATATCAAGCTTATGAACGCATTGCATCAACCAGCTCGGGTCAAGTATTTCATCTTAGGAAATCTGATGTAGATGAGGTATAGCTCAGTGTATCTAATAATATTTTATACAGAATATTATTATTTCCTAAACTTAATAGATGTTTTTCAAAGTAAAAAATTGACTAAAATAATTTTAGAAAATTTTTAGAAGTTCATTGCATCATAAATGCTTGTTTTACTGTTAAGAAGGGATGCACGTAATACTGATGTGTTGATATTTGCAATCAAATTTCATTATTTTGATCTGTCTTATGAATTTTTTCTGATTTTTCTAGTCATTAATAAATGTAGTAATTTTTTAGATGAATCCTTTATATTGGAGCTATTTTTACACAATAAAGTGTATATTTGCTTATTGTCATTTCTTTAAATTTTTAATCCTTTCAGGTTCTGAATTTTGTTCGTGTTTCTCTGCAAGCACGCAAAGTTAACTTACTTGCTGTAGATCGAGCAGCTGGAGATGCGAAAGAATTTGAATTTGACATTGATAGTAGTTTAAGAGAATTCACAGTATCTGTTGCTGGTGAAAATCCTGTAATACAGATTATCAATTCAAAAGGTATTTTCTGTGTTTAAAGTTTTTTTCTGCTGATATGCTATTATAAGAATATTATAAGAAATAGAATTAATTTTTCCTATTTTAATGTATTAAGAGATTTTGTTTTAAACATTCAATTTTCAAATTAAGTTTTAAATGGTGTCAAAGGTGATTATTATTTTGAAGTATGCTTCTAATCTTTAAATTTTTAGTTGTTTGTTTTAATAGAAAAGTCACCTAAACATGGCCAATATACTTGATAATGTATTCAATATTAAGTTCAGTGTTAAAATGTGAAACTGCTGAAAAATGAGAAATAATGAACATGATACACTACAGAAAATTTGGATTTAATGATGATTTTTCATGTTTGCTAATTCAGCTGTTAAATGGGATTAAAGATAACCGTATTTTTCATTTTGCACCATTGAGTTATCAAGTAGTTACATAGAAATATTGATAAAGTTTGGATTACTGTAAAGTATCTGGATGAATTGCCATTTTTCTCGTGCAGGTCCCAATGAATCATTTCTGATGTTAAGTAGTAGTATTTGCAACAGCATGTAAATTTGAAAAATTCTTACTAATATTTTGCATGATTTTATTTTTGCATGTTGCTGCAAGCTTCCAGTTTCATAAATCCCCCATTTTTTTAGTTTTCTAAAATTGAAATGCCTGATCTAAAAAAGTGTAAACAATGAAATATGTGAATACTTTTTTATTCATACATGACTAAAATGCAAAGGAATATTTACTGTCTTATAAAGGGGCATAATTTTGAAAGACTTTGATTGATTTTACCATGTTGCCTGCATGCAGAAATACGTATTAGTGAATAGAGTGCTGATCATTGTTCCTAAAGAACTCAGAAAAAGAAAGGGGAGGGGGAGGAATCTAGAATAAAACAAATGGGCAATGTCAAACAGTACCTTATTAGAATTAGCTTGCAGTCTCCAAATGTTACAGCCGTAGTTTAGGATAAGAGTGTGTGGAGAACTAAATTGTTCAGTTAGTTGGATTTTTGTAAGTTCATGATTGCTTGAAGATTTCATATGTGTGTGTGTGTTCATACTTCTACATATATATGCACGTAAAAATTCAATTTTAATATTTATATTATGTAGTGCATTTTAGAATCACATAATGATGCTCTGAAAAATGAGATGCATTGAAAAAATGGAACATGAATTCATCATATTAGGCATTTTGATTAACAAAATTACATAAGTGCATAGTTCTATTTGCTTCAATGCATCAAATTTCTTACAAAATTGTAAACTATTTAATTATGACTTGTCCTAATATATAATAATGATGAAAAATGATATAAAGAGCACAAACATGTATAAGTATTTGTTTCTGATGAAAAAAAAATGCTGTAAGTGATATATGCAATGTAACTTATTCCTGTTTTATTTTCTCAGATATTGCTTATCTTGTAGACAGGATATTCTTTCTGTACTTTATGCATTATTTTTGTACGTATGAAATCTTGGATATTTTATAAGCATAATTGTTCTTTTATTTACAAGGTGAAATCGTTGATGAAACAGGAGGCTTAAATGATCTTTTAACTCATCAAAATATAAGTATAGTAAATATTAAGGATCCAATTCCTGGTCACTGGAAGTTAAGAGTTGGTAGTGAAGGACCCCATACCATTAGGGCAACAGGGCTTAGTAAAATTGATTTTGTTCATGGTTTTTCAAGACATCCAACTGCTAATTTAAGAGAAACCTACCATCGCCCATTAAAAGGTAAATAAATTTTGAGCTTTATAAACAATAATAGATATATAATATTTGCAATGATATCTTATTTGTTAAACTGATAAGTGAATTGTATCAAAATAAATTCCATTTAGTTCAAAAGCATTAAAGAAATTCTGACAAAGTAATAGTGTGTGCATAAAATAAAAAAATGGTATTTTAAACTTTTTGAGGATTCAAGAAGTTTGAATTAAAATTAACTTATTGAAAGAAAAACTAATGTTTACTTGCCATCTTTTTTTCAAATTTCTACACTTTAGAATCATATTATATAATAACTAATTCTCGGGCTGGTGGGTGGATGTGTGACATCATCAGTGGCAGAAATTATCAATTTCCCCCTGGCTCTGCAGCTAGTTGAGTGATTGGTCCCAAATTTGGTGGGGTGGTCCCACTTAATTCTAACTCTCTTGGTATAACAGATCAAGTTCCTAGCTGTTGTGGGTTGGGAGAGATCTCTTGAAAAGCATCCAAGATGTCTGTGGGCACCACCGTGACCTTCCTTGTGAGTGAAGTAATGTGTTGTGAGTAGTATGTGTAGAAAGTTGTGAATGAAGTTATCAATGGACATATATTTAGTGGGATTTATTTGTGATTGGAGTGATACAAGTTGTGAATGAACTTATTGATGGGAAGTGTTATTATCAACATGTTTTTGCACCAAGCTTTTGGCATGAGTTCAACTAGTATATATAGAGAGGGAAATACATGCTGGAATTTTTTGCAGTCATGTAAAATCATGTATAAGTGATGTTCTCAATTTCGTGTTCATGGTCCCTCTGCATGGTAAAATCAGTACAGAAAATAGATTTTCTTAAAAAAAAACATATATAAAAGGAATCCTACTGTATAACTATTTCTTTTCTTTCCCATTCTCTGTTACTTCTCTAATTCACAGAGCAAGATGCAGAAAATAAAGCTGCTCTGTGACAATCTTGTTTGGGAAACATGAAACAATGAGCATGCAAGCCTTTATCTCAGAGGTGGCCAATTCAAACTTACCAAAGAATCGCTTAAAAAAAAACTGTTCTTAAAGAGCTCAAAAAAATTATTTACTTAAAAAACTAAAACTTACATTTTCTAAAGAGCTGGAAAAAAATTATATTTTTAAGGAATCAAGAAAATATTGTAATTAAAAAACAAAAACATGCATTTTTAAAGAGTTCAGGGGTGGCCAATTCAAACTTACCAAATATCCACTAGAAAAAAACAAAACTATAGTTTCTAGTGTATTATTTCACCAATGCTTATTGAAACGAAACAAAATGGGCAAATATTTTAGAAAACAAATATCGATGTAAAATATTATTTTTGTTATTTATTCTAATTTGGAGTGTAATATTTTAATATGCAGGATGATTGTAAACTCTTTCAACAAAAAAAGGGGTGATAGTGCACATCAAGATGAACAATTGTTGCAATGGAACCTAGGGTCGCATTCCACTCCTTCCGCTAGAGAAGTGTAAAGTTACATATCCATGTTGATCCTTCAACAGTGAAAACAAAGGCACTTAACCAATTTATGAGTTTCTTAATTACATTCGCATCAGAGAAAGACTCAAAGTAGCTGCTCAAAGTGGCATCTGAGGGCATTGTTTCACAGCCCACACCAGCGAATGAAGGACTGCCACACCCTCTTGTAGACTCCTGGTGTGGTGTTGGTCTTGTCCACTCCAACACTGATTCTCGTGACAAGATCTTCCAGGGAGTCCACAGGTGTCTCGTACACAAGTGTTTTCATGTGCCCCCAGAAAAAGAAGTCTAGTGGATTGAGGTCCAGGGAGTGAGGAGGCCAAGCCACAGGTCCACCATGTCCAATCCACCATCCGGGATATGTTGCATTTAGGAAGTATCGGACCTCGATGGAAAAGTGTGCTGGAGCCCCATCATGCATAAACCACATGTCCCTCTGCATGGTGAGCAGAACACCCTGCAACAGACTGGGAAGTACTTGCTCCAGAAACACACGGTACACTGCACCGGTCAGTTGTTCTGGCAAGAGATAAGGTACCACCAGACAATCATCCAGGATACCTGCCCAGATGTTGATGCCAAATTTCTGCTGGTGTTTATGAGGGTCAGTGACGAGTGGATTTTCTTGAGCCCAAGCATGCTGGTTGTGATTATTGAAAATGCGTTCCCAGGTAAACGTGGCCTTATCACTAAATAACACTAATGCGAGAAATTGTGGTTTAACATTGTTCATCTGGAGCGTCCACCCAACAAACTCTACCCAGTGGGGATAGTCATCTTCGTTCAAAGCTTAGACCTTCTGCACATGGAAGGGATGCATCCATGCCTCATGTAGGACATTCCACACCAAGGTTTGACAAACTCCCATTTCGGATGATACCACTCGCGCACTTGTGGAAGGAACTTCTGCAAATCGTTGCAAGACACGTTCTTCCATTTCTGGTGTCCGCACATTTCGCGAACGTCCAGTATCACTCATTGAGGGCCAACGAGCCAGTTTCACGTAGTCTTCAATCAACACTGGCGAAGGTCGAATGGTAAGGAATACGACGATTCGGAAATCTCTCACAGTACAATTTTGGTGCTTCACGTCCTTTACCACCTGCTTGACCATACATCAGATGCATATCCACCAATTCCTCGTATGTGTAGTCTTCCATGTCCTTCATGAATACGTCACTTATTATGTGATGTTATCATGGTAATGTCGATGAACGTGTTCGGCTGCATTTTTAAACATTTGTTCTTAATCGTCTACACACTTGATCAGCGCATCTGATATGCATCTTGCACTTTTCATGCACTGGTTGTAAATACTTGTGCATGTGTGGCGTTTTTCGAAAGTACTCTTTTCTGGCTGGAGTGGAATGCGACCCTAGGTTCCATTGCAAAAATTGTTCGTCTTGATGTGTACTATCACCCCTCATTTTTTGCTGAAAGAGTTTACAATCACCCTGTATATATCACAGAAATGTTAATGGGGCCTGACCCCTCTGACCTCTAATGACAAGCTGCCCCTGGTAACAGCTGTGTAGAGATTTTCTCCTCTTGTCTTTACCTTGCTCTTAGGAGAAAGAGCCATCTTTGGACTTAGAAAGACTAATGTCTGTCAGTGAAGGATGTTTAGCCAGTTGCTCCCAAACTGTGGATCCCATGGGTTCATGATTTATTTTGCAGAAGTCTGCATTGTGTTTCCAGAGCCTAAATATTTCGTGCAACAAGAATCATTTTTATCAGTTAATTGAAAATAAATTTTTTTGTAGGTCTAGGAAAATCTTGAAAAATATAAAGGGATTTGCAAACCTATGCACATCAAATGTATAGTGGATGGCCTTGATGGTAGGTTCACATCTGCTCCTTCTAAAAACTGTTAAGAAGATCTTTTTTCTCTAATCCAGTACTGCATCCTAAAATATTTGGATTCGACAATTTTGGTCACTGGGCAAAAAAAAATATCATTTAGGGCTGAAACAAACCATACAAACCAAATTAGCTCTTCAACTATTTTCAGATTGGAAAGAACTGTATTACTATTTACATTATATTTTTATATTTTCAGCTCATGATCTTTATTCTTAAAAAATATAGGTGCTCCAACATATTTACTAGTAAATGCTACTGAGCTGCCTGAATCAGCTACATTCCAGAGTGTTAAACTAATAGATTTGGAGGGTAATAATCTGCAGAATGTTCCATTGTTCCGTTTCGCAGAAACAACAGTCTTCAATGCATCTACGTTTTATCCACCAGAGGAATATTTTTATCTGAAGGTAATACATGCTTTTATTAAAAATTACTATATAACTAACAGCATATATTTTCACATATAGCTAATTGATTTGAATTTCAAGCTTTTCTTAAATACAGTTGTGATATTCTCACTCTTTCTCGAATGCCTTCTAATTCATATCTTAATATTTATATTATACCTAATAAATATCTTCAACCTTTGAAACACCCATTTTCAGCCATGATGTTGAAGTACATGAAGGCAGTATTTGTATGCTTTTCCTTCATGTTTTTGGGAGGTGGCTTAGCTGGTAGCATGCCAGGCTTATAATCTGTAGTTCCCAGGTTCGAGTCCCAGCTGGGTCAGCATTAAGATTTATCTACGCAAAATTCCTCGCCCTGCCCACAGTCAGTAGGGGACACCGATGGGCTTGGAAAGGGTGTCATCCATCAGATGGGATTTTAAGCCGTAGCCCTGTGTGTGGGAGAACCATACCCTGTGCATGTTAAAGAATATGCTGAATGGCCTTGATGGGAGGCAAATATCTGTCTCCCAACAGCTGTTCCAGTGGGTCTCCTCCCCCAACTTTCTATGAGCCTTCGGGCACCTGTGTATTGTGCGAAATCGGGCACCTGTGTATTGTGCCAAAATGCACCTGTGTATTGTGCGAAATGTGTCAAGTTGTGGTTTGCAGAGGGTGAGGTACAGCAGCTACCCTGGCCATCTCAATCTCCAGACCTCAATATTATCGAACATTTGTGGGAATTTCTGGAGCTCAAGGTCAGATCACACTTTCCACTTCCAGCATCACTGGCATAGTTGGGCCATATTTTACAGGAAGAATGGTCTCACTTTCCATTACCATATGTGCATGACTTATATAAGTCTATTTCATGTCGAATTGCATCTGTTCTGAATGCCTGAGGTGGGCCTAGAGCTTATTAATAAAATGTTCTCCATAAGCAGTACGTGTTTCCATTTTGATAAACCCCTGTCAAGCTCTTTCTTTTGATTGATTCTTTTGATTGTCCCTTCAAGCTCTGAAATAACTGTACAATAAACATATTTGTATTTCCTAAAGCAGAATATCAATTTTTTCCAATTTGCTATAACTAGTAAGGTGATATCTGATTGCCACCCCCTTCCTGAATTTGCCACAGATCATAGATAATTTAATATAAAAAGATTATTAAACACTAAAATTCACTTTGACTCTATTCGATTGTATAATCAATATCCACAGGTTGGTCAGTCAGTATCCACAGATTTCTGGTTCTGTGAGTTTTTCATGTTCTAAAGCTTGTTTATATTTAAATCCAACAATTTTTAGAATTGTTGCTTAATACACAGAAAAAATATAAGAATTTCTGATATTCAGCTTGACCATAAAAAGTTTATATTATGTTACATACATTTTCTACTTATTCTACCAAAATTAACTGCGATTCTCTCTTATGGTAAAATACCTTCAAAGAATAACTTGAAGAGAGTTGTTTAAATATTTCTGTTCAAAGAGTTCAAAAGGTTTTGTGGCAATTCAAAAAATAAAGGCTTCAATAGTTTGAAATTTTATTTTTACTATCTTAATACTGTACAAATTGCAGCATTTTTTCCCCAATTGAATATATATATATATTTGAATATATATATATATTAATAAATGTTGGTAATTTAACCAAATTTAGATAGTTATTTTATTTTTATGTCAGGTTTTAGTATTCTTTCAGTTCAGGTGGTTGAAATCTGTTTTTAAAAGTAATAAAATTGATAACTAAATAGTAAATGATGAATCTTTAAAGATTGTAGATACCCAATAAATCGCAATCAATAACTCTAAATGAACACAGAAAACAACAACATCTGGAATAGTTTTCAATGACATGCTTTAAAGCAGGGGTAGGGAAATTTTTTTCTCAGCAGGCCACTAAAAAAGTTAGACATTAAGAGGGCCATATTGAAAATCCTATAAAACCATATATACATAACTATGGGAAATAATAAAGAAGTGATCATATTGATCTTGAAATAATACTAGTTAATAAACAATGGTAGGAAAAATTATGCTTAAGGAACATACATAATTAAACTCATGTTTTAATGAAATGTATGCAGCTGCATTTTCCTGACGATTTCTACTATATTGTAATTTCATCATATTTATACATTGTCTTTTACTAATACTGTATTAAAACTGAGGCTGTTGGTGCTTCCATCATGCTTCCTATCTAGCTGGAGGAAATCTGTAATAATATTTAAAAAAGTAAAAGGAATCTCTCAGTTTATAAGTTGTTCCTGCTGTTTTGAATTGTGGCCAATAATAATATACCTGCCGACAGACCACAATAAAATATCTTGTGGGCTGGAGTTTCCCCATCCCTGCTTTAAAGGATGTCAATTCAGTGGTGATGATGAGAAGAGTGCCTTTTCAAGTTCTAATCTTTTATCACGTTTGTCTCATGTTGTTGCCAAGTGTTACGTTCAAATACTTTTGTCAAGTGAATCGAGCAAGTAACTCTGAAACACCCTGAACTCTTTAAGTGTATAATCAAGTGCTCCTTAATGAGGAAGACTTTTGAAAATATTTGAAAAATGAATAGTGATCAACACATAGAATTTACTATTTGTGTACAACTAGAGAATTTTCAAAAGCAGTATATTGCAGAGCTATTAATTTCATGTTTAAATTTTTTAAACAGTTTAGTTCATATAAAATATCCAATAAGATGATTAACTTCATGTAGTAAACAATGGATTTCCAGGTTTCAGGTGTTGATGAATATGGTTATCCAATTGAGAGAATGACTTCCACTGCAATAAGTGCACAACTACCAGGTAAATTTTTTCCCCCAAACTGTTTCTTATTTTGTAAATTAAGTTTCAAATAATGTTTTTAAAATATGTTTTAAATAAAATATAGTGATGAAGTACAGCATAATGTAAAATTTCTTGTAATAAAAATGTGTAATTATTAACTTTAAATAGGAATCAATCAGATAATGAAGAATTGTAAGCCATTATTATTTAAGGACAGTATATTACTAATATAAATTACCAATTAAAGTTATCAACAAGGAGAAATTTTAGGCTGATATAGTAAAGACAATCTTTCATTTGCATGTGCCTTTCAAATTATTTCAGAATTGATTCTTATATACATATAGGGATTACATTCTTACATAATGTTACTAATAAGAAAAAAACTTTTTACTTATTGCATTTCCTAGCCTATTCTATAACCAGCTAGAAAAAAAAACGAACAGAAATTTTACATCGAAAAACCAGATGTATTCAGCCTGGTTGAACAATGCATGTGATAATGTCAACCAGTGAAATCCAACTGATGGCCCATATCTATTCGTGTTCTAGCTTATATGATTGTTAATTTATTATAGTAACAGAACATGATTTTCTTTAATATTTGAATTTAAAATCATTGAGCTGTTTTGCTTGTGCATGCCATATGTAGAAAGACGCGGTTGTTCAACCACAGAGAGAATGCAATTAAAACAAATGCAGGAACTGCTGAAGAAGAATTTTAAAAAATATCATCCTTTGGTAACAGTTGTTTATATCAAAGTGCAACAGTGATGCAAGATGCACACATCACTCAATTTCAACTTGAAAATTGTGCTCCCTGAAGAAGGAAAAGAGAGGGATATAATGGAGAGTAGAAATGAGATGTATGCTGTAGTGCAGAAAGATGATAAGGTGCTGAATTTTGTAGAAAAACACAAAAGGATTTGAAAATTTAATCTGGAATCATCAATTTGTACAATTGAAAAACGCATGTTGCTTAAAACCTTTCTGCTCTTGTTTAGCTTATTGTAGTCTCAGTTTGCTGACAAAAACTACATAAACCAATATTTTCTGCTATAATAGTCAGTATAAACAGAACAATTTTTCAGAGAAGTCACATTTTTTATGTATTTGTGATGACCATTATTTGCAAGGCATTTTATGACAGCCTTATTGCTATAATAGTTCCACTCTTTGATCTAGGTTTTTAACCTCTTTTTCCGAAAAACTTGATGAAATTGAGACTGTGAAGAAAAGATATTAAAGGGCTGATTATTGTATTTTTACGCAATTGGCCAATCAATGAATTTATTAACCTTTTATCAAACCATGAAAATAAAATCATTACTACACTGGTCCTCAAAAGTTAAACAACAAACATAAAAACGAATTATAAACAAGTCCATTGAATTTCAATGAAATGTACAGGTGAAGTCCATGATTATGTATCTAATACCTGAAAAACAAACAATTCCTGTGAATATTTAATGATATATTCAAATTAGAAAATTGTTACCTCAAAATGGTAATAATAGTTCAATGATAACACACCTTTATGGCGTGTGATCACCTTGGACAGCAATACGGACTGCACAATGACTCATCATGCTGCAAATCAGTGGTAAACGAGAATTTGAGGGAGTAATTGTTATGAGTGCAGATCAGAGCTCCTGGGAGATGGATTGCAATTGGCGATGTATCATCCTAGAGCATCCCAAACATGAATCTATTGGATTTAAGTCAGGTGATTGGGAATGCCACTCCATACGACTTATGGTTTCACTCTTAAGGTATTGGTCCACCAAGCGAGCTCTGTGAGGGTTACCATTATCATCCACTAACACAGAATCAGGACCCATTGCTGCAAGAAATAAACAAACATAAAGTTTGAGGATCTCATTATGTTACCTGACAGCTGTTACGGTTGAAGGTCTGTGTGAACTTTGAGAGTGAGGCCTGATCTCACCAACATTCCATCAACTCCAAAACTTTCTCTTTCCTGGATGTGAATGGGATAATATCTGATTCCAAGCTTCTCTAGACCAATAATCATTGGGAATCAGTTTGCAGACTAAATCGGAAATCATCGGTGAACACTGACCCATTAACATTGAATCCAGTTGCAATTTTGTCGAGCCAATTCAGTTGGGCTCTTCACTGGCTGGACATCAAAGTGACACACACAAATGGTCATCTTGCATAAAGGTGCCCTGCATGAAACCTTCTAGACACAGTTTGCCAGGATACAATCTGCCCTGTGGATGCAGTGAGATCGAAAGCAAGGTGGCATGCTGCATGGGTTCTATGGCTTCTTGCATTTAGGAGTAGGAAACGGTCTTCCCTAGTCAATGTGGCCCTCAGATGTCCAGAACAGGTCTTCTAGTGATGATTTGGCTTGTTTGAAATTGATTCCAAAAGTGGCTTACAGTGCTGTGGTTCACATTAGCCATCTTTAGCTCATCTCCTGTTTATGTTGTCTGTCCTCAAGCCTCCCGATTGCTTTCCACCTTATTTCTTTACTCAGAAGATTTCTTCTGGCCATTATCTAATGGTTGGCTATCTCAGTTATTGTACACCATGACTCTAATGTGAACTTATATACATGTATAAATGAGGTGCTTTTTATATTAACCTGTTTCACATGCACGGCTATGTTTAATGCAAATTTTGTGTGCAAATTTGAACTCAGCGTCTTTTTTATGTAAAAAATCTGACTTTTGTCATTTATTGTCAGTTATCACACAGGATATGCTGAATTTTTGCATGTGTTGCTTAACTTTTGAGCACAAGTGCTGTATTAAAGATTGTTGTGGGCAAGGAATTTGGTTTAGTTAATTTTGGTTTGAATGCTTATTTTTGTTATTTGTAGTATTTCATAATTTTTCATTTTGCATTGTTTTTAATACCTCTTTTCAGTCATTGCCTATTTAAAAGACAACTATCTCTTGGAATGTCAAATATTAATTAGATTTTACTGTTTAATTATTAGATTTTTAATTTAGATTTTTACTGTTTGATTCTTAGAATTTTAATTAAAGTATTTTTCTTTTTATTACACCATATACGCAAGGTTTTGACTTCATTGAAAACAAACACACTGTACTATATTTATAAATGCATTTTATGCTTAGTTCATGTAGTCAAGCAATATTCTCAATTCTCACAGTTACTTGAAGATTTAGAGCTGAAGAGAAATTTATCAACTGATAACACTGATAAGTCTATAGCAGGGCTGTCCAATTTTTAACCACTAGGAGGTTATATTGTACTTTAGGTACTTAACCATGAGGAACATTATGTCTTACAAATTTAGCCTCAGGTCTGATTACTGGAAATGAAATATGTATTTTGAAACATACAGTATATGCCTTTTCAATAATTAGATTTTTGAAGAACGAGCGTTTTGCTTAACAAACAGGTGATTTTAATCCATAATTACTCAAGTGATTTTTCCATTCTGTTGCTGGTAATGTCATTTTGGCCTTTGGCCACTTTAGATTTTCAGTGAAATAAAATAAATAACAATTTTATCTTGTTTATTGAAAACAAATCTACCAGTCCAGAATCATAATTTATTACATTGCAATGTTACTTATTAATTTTAGCATAATTGTTTGGGTGAATAATATACATAGAACAAAAAGCAATAAACTATTGTGTCACAACTTTGTAACAAAAGTTTCTGTAGTTTGAGCTACATGTGCTTTGTGTGTTGGCACATTATACTATGTAATAGGAAAATTATCTTCACCTATATATTCAATGAACGGAGATTCATGAATCACACTTTAACTTTTCAAAAAGTACATGCAGCCTGCAGGCTACCATTTGGACAGCTTTGATCTATATTAATTTTTTCCTCAATGCAAATAATACATTTGATTACATTGTTTGAGCCCCACAATGGGCACAGATATTTCAAACTGAAAATTTTGGTCTATGTTTTCACTTGAGTTTGTATATTTGCACAAAACTATACATTTTCAGTAATTTTCAAACTTTTTTTATTTCGAAAGATATCCCAGAAGTTAATACAAGACCTCGTATGAATGGATACTTTGATCGACCAGCAGAACTGAGATGTTATATTCAGTCTCTAGTTCCATTTACAGTTCTATGGTTCAAGGATGGTATCCAGATTGGTTCGCAAAAAAATTTTCCGTAAGTTTTAAATTATGATTGAGTAACATGCGTTTTAACTGAGTTAAAAGGTTAAATATATATATGTTTAGGACTTAATTCTAGGGGAGTCAAAAAAAAAAATCAAAGTCTTGCCTCTGCTTCTCAAAAGCCAAAACATATAAAAATATGATTTGAATGATAAAACTGTTCTGTTAGGCCAAATGAAAGCTTGTGATATGGGGAGAGTCAGATGCTATAAAACATTTACCTCCATGCTTTCCCCCTTAAAATGGAATGGGGGTGACTCAGTTGGTAGCATGCTAGGCTCATAATCTGCAGTTCTCAGGTTCAAGTCCCACCTGGGCCAGCATTGAAAATTTATCAATGCCCTTGGTTAGTAGGCAACACTAATGGCTGCTGTTTGTTGGATGGGATATTAAGTTGTCGCTCCATGTGTGGGAAAGTTGTACCCTGTGCATGTTAATGAACACTCTGTATGGCCATAACAAGAGGCTACCATCTGTCTCCTAATAACTGTCCAATGTGTCCTCTTCCCCCAACCTTCTATGAGCCCTTGGGCTCCTTGTGGCCTGGTCATTTAGCCCATTATGTGCAAAAAAGTGCCATTTATTCAGAGGTAAAACAACCCAACAAATTCCACTTAAAAGGGTAAATGTGAAAATGATTGTTCCACATTGCATTTTAAATGCAAGGGCTGAGAGTAGTGAGTTATGTTTTGAAGAAAGCATTTGATATGAAGAGTGCCTTAAATTAAATTTATTCCCCATGCTTTACTTCTCTCAAAGAAAAAAGGGAAGGGAAGTTGTAAATGATTGTTCCACTATATCTTTTAAATGTTAAGGCTGAATGTAATGAGTTATGTGTCAAATGAAAGCTTTTGATGTGGGGAGTGTCATAAGCTATAAAAAAATTGCTCTCGTGCTCTTTTCTCCTCCAAAAAAAAAAAGGTGATTATATTGGAAGTGATTTTTCTACTACAGCTTTTAAATGTGAAGGCTGAGAGTAACAAGTTTTGGTGTCAAATGCCTGTGATGTGGGGACTGTCATATGCTATCTCAAGTTTTATCCCTCACTCTTTTCCTCTCCCAGAAAGGGAACGGAAATTTCACAGTAGTTAATCTCAATGAATTAAATCTCAAAAGAGCTCATGATGTCAAGATGTCAAACCCTCCCCCCTTCTCCTCGAAAAGGTTTGGCTATGCTACTCTAAGGATATTAAATATTTTATAGCTTTGGTACATCTAACTTATAAGCACTTTGCTAAGTTGATTCCCAATGTGCAATAACCAAATAAAATGTATGATGGTCATTGCAAAAAAAAAAAACACCAGCCAAGAAGCAATTGTGCCATTTCTTTGTGCAATACTGGCTCTTATTTTAACTGTACTGAAAGGAGAAATACATTGATATGTAACACTTTTTGTTCTTTAGGTTTTTCAGAATTAAGCCTTAATTAATCAATAGCAAATACACAGATTACCTGTAGAAAGAGAATTCAAGAAATAATTTGGCAGAAAAATTGAGTTTTGCCTTGAGTGGGACTCAAACCCACATCTCTGAATTACATTCTGGGTATTCTAACCACTAAACTATTAATGGCTAGTTCATTTCTCTGCCAATTAGGACTATAAATCTTCCCAACCTTGTTGCTCATGGAACCATCTATGATTGAGAATGGCAATGTTTCAATATTGTTCAGAAGTGGTGTTAAATTAAAGTCACTCACACTAAAACATTATTAAAGCAAAAATCAGTCAATAGTAAACACACAGATTACCTGCAGACACCGAATTCTAATAAAAAGTTTGGCAGGAAAATTGAGTTTTGAGATTGAGTTAGACTCTAACTCACATCTCTCAATTACATGCTGGGTATTGTCACCACTAAACTATCAACAGCTAGTTCATTTCTCTACCAATTTTTCAATTCAATTTTTCTGTCAAATTATTTATTGAATTCTATGTCTACAGTTAATCTGTGTTTACTATTGATTGATTTTTTCTTTAATAATGGTTTAGCATGAGTGACTTCATGAATGGTTTAGCATGAGTGCCTTCAATTTAACACCGCTTCTGATCAATATTGAAAGGTTGCCATTCCTGATCATAGATGGCACCTTGAATGATCAAAAAGGGGTTGGGAAGATTTATAGTCACAATTGGCGATGAAATATACTAGCCACTGACAGTTTAATGGTCAGAATACTTGGCATATAACTGGGAGATGTGTCTGATCAATATTGAAAGGTTGCCATTCCTGATCATAGATGGCACCTTGAATGATCAAAAAGGGGTTGGGAAGATTTATAGTCACAATTGGCGATGAAATATACTAGCCACTGACAGTTTAATGGTCAGAATACTTGGCATATAACTGGGAGATGTGAGTTCAAGCCCCACTCATGCCAAAACTCAATTTCTTTGCCAAATTATTTCTCAATCCTTAATTTGCTTGCAAGATCTTTTTTCTACTATGTCATTCTGTAAAATGCTTATTAAAAGTAATATATTATTTTATTTCCTTAAAATTAAAAATTAATTTTTTTTATTTTGGTATGTAATGTGACCTTTTTCTATCGATTGGTTATTTGGCAAAATAATTTTCAAGTTCACTTCTTTATTTGGTTGAGCACAGTTGACAAAACCTGGACTTTTTCAAAGTATATTACAGACAAAAAAAATGCAGAAAACAATAAATTTCTTGTTTTAAGTAGGAATTTATTTTTCTGTTATTCAAAGACAGATTTCCTTTCTAGTCATATAGTACATCAAAAATTTTATTTGACTGCCTGATCCTTTTTAAAAATATATCGCTCTGAAAAAGCTATTAAAATTAACACTTTCCTCATTTCTTTAAATATTTTAATAAAATCTAGAATTGAGTGATATTTGATTTGGTGTATGACATGACCTATTTCTGTTATTTAGTTATTTGGCAAAAAAGTGTTAAAGTTAGTTTTTTGATTAGCACAGTGAAAAACTTCTGAGCCTATGGATGCAATCCAATTTTTCAGGTTAAACCCTGAAAGGGTTAACTCTTTAATGACCCAAAACAGTCAAATTTGAAATGGAATAGTTCAAATAATGCTATTCATTCATCTTTATTATCCTCTACTCTTTTCTGAACTTTTTGGATGTTAGGGGTTTAAATAGCTCTTGTATACAAGTAATTTACATTTCACAAAACCTATTTCATTGTTACTTAAGAATTATAATGTTTGTTTACCACAATGCCTATTGAGCATGCAGAAGTTTTAAAAATAATATGAATGCCAACTCAACAGCTCATAAGCTTAATGGACAATCACATGGTGTATAATTATTTTTAGAAAATAAATTTTTCTTATTTTTTAATAGATTTAGAAATGTTTACCTTTCAAACAAGTTTTTCATTATTTATATATGATTACATTATTTTAGAATTTTAAATTTATTAATCATTAAAATTTCTGTTTCACTTTCCATTTTGGCCACTACATTTTAGTAATAGTGTAGTCCAGTAAAATAATTTTAAGTTAACTGTCCATGTATATGTCTTCTTTTTTAAATTCTGCTAAAAACAAATTTAGAGCTTATAACCCTTCTATTTCATTTTCATCCAACATATACAGTATATGTTCCCAGTTTCAATTTGTTTATATTTTTGGCTTATGGTGTTTTTAATTGGTTTTTAACTGATTTTTGCTGTGATTTGGTTTTGCTAGTTGATTACTATTGACTATGATTCACCTATTTAATCTTCTGTTGTTGCCATGTATCAGATTTTGCCCTGAGAAGTTTATTCATACCTCCATTCCCTTCCTCCCCCCATCCATTTTTGTTAATGTTTTCTGCTTTTTCTTTAGTATTTCACTATCTTGGTCTTCTTTTCATCTTGGGCTATGCTGAATATAAGAGATTTTTGCAGTTTCCGAAATCATCATTTTTGACCATCCAATAATGAATCCAAGTATATAGTACTTTTATCCAAGTATATAGAAGGGCATTTTAAAGTCAATTTCTTTTTTGTACCTTTCTTTAAAATTTTTTATTTAATGGTTTTATTTTGATCTATGGGTTATATCTATGCTTGAGAATTTAGGTATTTTATTGTGGCTTGAAGTTATTTTATAGTTCATTAAACATAACTTTTCATTTGATATGCCTCATATTGCCATGCTTGTGTCTGGCATTTTCCAAGAATGTTATGGCAATTTTTTGTTTACAGGACTAGTTTCTCCATAGTATATTATCTCCTGGTTGATCTGTTTACTGCTGGTTGGAGTGACTTGTCATCTTTTGCCAGTATATTTAAGTAGCTGCTTGAAGGTTTGGGTATCTTGTAATATTGGGTGGGAGGAACATATTGCTATTTTGAGTTTCTTTGTGACTTTGTAAGCCCTTAAATGTGAACTTTTTAGCCATGTGATGGTTTAGCAGGGTAGAATTTCTTCAGTTTGTCTTGTTTTTAAGTTTGATTGTTGATGTCTAGGTAACTTTTTTTAGCAATGTTTCACTATGCTATTTTCAATAGATTGCTTATATTTGCTTTTCTCTATATTTTGTCATAGATTTGTATTTATGAGATATTTGAAGAGCATACCCTAAATTTTATTTTTTTCCAATCTCTTCTGGATATAGAATTTTTTTAGTATGAAGTTTATTGATGTTAGTTTGCAGTATTCTTTTTGAAAATGTTCACACTGGATGTTATATTTTTGACAGTTTGAAGCAGATGTTCTGCTCTTTCTGGTATTTTGCATCTTGTGCAGTTAAGACTTTCTTTTTTGTTTTGAAGAGATAAGTGTTTGATACGATGTATGCTGCCCTTGGCCTTACTAGGATATTTTGTTGTTTTCTGTTGAGATCAGGGGTGGACTGGCCCTTTTTTCAGATATTAATTCTTGATTTCTGATGCCAATTTTTCTAATTTTTTAGCATATGTTTATTAGAAATGGAGTCAAATGCTCTGCTAAGATCTTAGAATACAGCTAACATGGGTTTGTTGAAGAATATGGCATTCTGTATGTCTACAACTATATCTAATTAAGTTGTCCCTGGTGGACCCATGTGCTTGGAATCCTGTTTGACTGGGTGATAAGATTTTGCTGACTTTGAGATACTAGTCTAACCTGTTTTTCAACATCTTTATTATTTTTAGAATAGTATTTGATAGTGTTCTAGGGTGATATGCTAGTAATGCACTGTGTTTTATATTTTAAGGCAAACAACAGAGGTTATATTAACTATACCAGAGGTAAGAAGCTCATCAGAAGGATGGTATTCATGTAATGCCTCAAATATTGCTGGTGCTGCATCAAGTGCCATCTTTCTGGATGTTAAAGGTTGGTGCAGGTACTAATTGTTACATGTACATTTATTGCAGTTTGTGTTGTGCATATATATATATGTACAACAAACAGTGAAGTTGAAAATTTTTTGTAATAACTTTTTTATAATAAAATACTTTTGTAATGTATTTTTGTATAATCATTGTAGTAGTTGTAACTGTTAACTGCCAGTCTACAATAAAAAAAATTGTCAGTAGCTTAGTAGTGAAAGCAATTTGCAAGATTCCAGTTATGTGTGCTATGAGTGCAAATAGTTTTTGTCTTATAATTATGATTATATAATCAAGATTTAAAGTATCTAAAATTGTTAATATGTAAATTGGCAGCATTAATGACATGAAATATGTGTTTGGCTATAATTAGGTTTTGAATTTAAGAAATTGTTATATTTTCGTTATATGCTACATTAAACTTCTAACATGGAGTTGTCTAAATATTAATATATCCTCCTATTACACTATCCTCCTATTTTCTTGAAAATCTGCTGTGGTACACTCCTACTTACGTTTGTTGGCACCACAGTTAGGGGTCTCCTTCTCAGTCTCTGGCACAGATGGCTTGTGGGTGTTGCTGTTGTTGGGCCATTATCTCCTGTGCTTGTTTTTAATGCTGGTTCATGGCATGGCTCCACAGTAGTTTGATGTTATGAACAATCAACAAAAGTCATATGATACACCACAGACACAAGAAAGTAGACAAACTTGTATTTCATATTATGAAATATTCAGATACATTTTGGATCTCTCATGATCCTAATTTATTGAATTTCGGTCTAACATTTTATTGGTATAGCTTTAGATTTTCCACTCGCAAACAAAAACTGCTTTAACTGAACAATATGGTATAATAATGTGAAGACAAAATTATGGTAAATTAAAGTATATCATGGATGTAAAAAAATACTATTAAATGAAACTTGAATAAATTCAGACCATTTGGTTGACTTAACAGAAGTAGTAACGACACTATAGGAATGTATTAGACTATAATGATTCCCAGCCAAATGCAGATATAAATAGCATTATCATTTTAAAGCTAGATTTGTTCAAATGATTCCATTGAAAACTTTTTCACTGTTTCATATTTGTTCATAAACAAGTACATAATTGAACACTGACATTTATTTATCACTGGAGATGCAAGGTTGTACATTTCTAGTAGCAGTTCCAGTAGCTGTTACTTCTGTATGCATTGATACTAGGAAAAACTTGCTTGTGTTATATGATTTGGTTATATTAGGTCTCAACTTAAGTGAAATGGAGTGTAGGGTTACTACAATAATATATTAAAGAGGAATAAAAGCAAAAATTTGTATTTAATGTCTTATGATTTTTAAAAACTATTGTGAAATGTACATATCAGAATATTAATCAGAATATGCATGTGAAATGTACATATCATGAATATTAATCAGAATAATCAGAATATTGCATTGGAAAGTTTATATATTAATAAAATGCAAAAGTTATTACTACATGAATGAGCATTTAGATGGTGTGTGTTTTTATGCACAGACTGTTTCAATTGTGATAACTTATGTATACATGAAAATGCTTTTGAATGAAATTTTGAATTTTGTTTTTTCTTTTCCTGACAGAACCACCACCTATAATTTCAAAACCACAAAATGTATCTGGTATCATTGGTGATCAAGTTGTATTACCCTGTACAGCTTATAGTGTGATAGAGCACAATGTTACCTGGATTCGACTTATAGTTGATGAATTAAGAAGTGGATATGTGAAACCACATTTTATTCCTGATGTTGCTCGCATTGTAACCCACTTAAATGGTTCATTAGTTATTAATGAAATTGCAAAAGAAGATGAAGGATGGTATCGTTGTATTGCAGCAAATGAAGGAGGATCTACACAAGAACAAGTATATTTTTCTGTTTTCTGTAAGTTAAAAAATATTTGGCTTGCCAATTATGTTTTATATGGCCAAATACTCCTTAGTGTTTAGAAAGCATTCTGTAGCATGAATAGTTAGAACAGGGGTGCACAAATTCTGACCCAGTTAAAAATTCTGTTTGGCCCACTAAGCATTTAGAAAAATGCTGAAAAATTATCAAAATAAAAATCTACAATTTCCAAAATGGTACTATAGTTTTATGTATAATTTCAAGTGATGTGAATTCAACTCTTCCTCTCATTTAAGCAATGTGATAATATTATCATATTGTAACTGATCTGAGTTACATGAAGGTGAAATTAATTTTATCTCTTTAATAACATGTACACAAAAATGAACAAAGACTATTATTAGAAAAATATATTGGTTCAGTAATGAAAATAACTGGCTTGCTAATGAGAAGGTTTAAAAATTTGACCAGAGATCAAAAAGGTTTGTTCACCCTTGTGTTGGAACATTATTGTAATGCTTATTTATAAAAGATTTTGACTAGTCTGATTCTTCTTAATCTTGCCATAATGCATTTTGTATCATAAAACCAAACTTTGGAAGATTTAGTTTATGCATTAGCAAATCAAAGAGCTTTTAGATATTGAAATTCATTTATTTTATGTGTTTTGATGCATGTGAAAGAAATTCTGACATCTTTTTGCATTATTTCTTACTTAACTTCTTACTTCTTACCTCTAAAAGTATATAATACATATTAAAAGTAAGTATACAAATGATTATTCTCCCCTCACAGTTATTCTTCTTTGCAGTGGGCATATTCAACTTCTATTATGTTGTGCATGATATTTTCATTACCTCTTGTGTTCACAACTACTCATGAATTCCTCTTTTCCACTAATAAATCAGCACTTCGACGTCGATTCTAATTTCCTCTTTTATTTTCACTTATGCATAATTAGAATTAAGTATATTTCCATTGCAAAATTTTGAAAAATAAAAACTTCAGTGTTAATACTGAAAATAATTGTTTATAATGTAATGTATACATTTGTATATATGTGGTTTTCATATTTATTCTTGCTAAAAAGTTCTTTTAACAGTAAACCTACAAGTCTTCAGAAAGAAGAACAATTAGATCTTGCTGATATAGTCAGAGTCCCCAGTCAAATCCAATTCCAAGAAACAAATTTTAAATCTGTAGATGTGTGTTGATGTCAAAGAATAAACTTGCTAATCCTAAAATAACACTTTATTTAAATATTATATAGCAACTCAAGTTCACTAGCCAAAAGTGCAATAACTCCCTACCCCCCAATTCCAGATTACATTTTTTAAACATCAGTGATTCACTAAATGAGTAAATCATTTGTAAAACCACAGAAGCACTATACTAGCTTTACACTGACTGCAATCCTGGGTTAATCCTCCCTACTTCTAACTTGGGCTTACATATGATATTAAATCTAATCTTTTTGATAGTTCACAATAAATAAAAGTTAAAAAGTGCTAATCAGAATGTGAGATGGATATAAAAGCAGCAACATAGTGAGTAGGAAAGATGGCCTTCATTTAAATTGTTTGCATTATGGAGATTATAAAGCAGGAGTGGCCAAGCTATTCTTAAGATGGGCCAATTGAAAAGCAAGAAACATTTTGTGGGTGACTACCTGGGTTCGAGCCCCGGGTAAGGCATGGCTGTTTGTGTCGTTTATCTGCTGAGGTCCTGCCATCCCCTCAGACCTTCTACTATGGCATATAAACTGACATGTTCCTGTCAGACCTCTGTGGCAAGCAGCTGCTTGAGGGGGAATTTATTATTTATATTATATCCTGATGTATCTAAATTTCAAGTTTGAATTTGTGCAAAATGTGTATTTTCCACCAAATGTAGAAAATGATGATCAGAATCTAAAATACCTCTGGCACTTTAAGTTTAATTAATTCTGTGTTGTGCTGAGACAAAATATTTGGTGAATAAAGTGTGTAAATGTATTTTTAATTTGTGAACAAATTTTCTGTTAGTGTGTATAAGCCTTGTTGAAAATAAAGTTATTTTTATTTTACTTTTTACTATCGTAGCTTTATTTTTGAATATTCCTTCAGTGACTGTCTTGTCTGTAACAATTTTTAGGTGCAATTCTGTGTGCCATGGTTTGGCTTACCTCTGTTATAGACCTTTGTTGTGTTAAGGTGTAAACTCATTTTCACATTCCAGTTTTAGGCTTATTTTTTAAACTACTTAGTTTTAATACATTAAACTAGACCTTCTTGCTCACTATGTTAAATGATTTGTTTGTACAGTTCTTGAGTTGTAAGTAATAACCTTCAGAAGAAATTTACAATAAAATTTTTATTTTTGGATGAAACTCAAAAGTTTTTCAGAGCAAAGACTATCATCAACAAACAACACCAGTGAGGGAAAAAGTTCTATTAGCTTACATCAAGTATTAGTATTGTTATTTCTGTGAATCTAGTCCCATGTAATTTAGAATTCCAGATGCTGTATAATTATATTATAATTTAAACAAGCAAATTATAAAAATAATTCATCTATAATTCTTGGCTATATTTTGTTGCAGATCCACCAAAAGTCAGTATTATGCCACAAAAAATCAATTTTCAAGCAGGTGATACTATTAATATTGACTGTGAAGCAACTGGAATTCCTAAACCAAATGTGAGATGGGTATGGGACCATAAGCATAGTGAGTCATTTATTTCAGGAAGAATGAATGTTTTTGGAGCAAAACTTGTTATCAATGAAGCAGATCCTAATGATGAAGGGAGATATGATTGTGTAGCTGACAGTGCAGCAGGAACTGATGTGGCAAGTGCATTTTTGTCATACATAGGTTAGTTTCTTTCGATATTTTATTTTTTATATGACATTTTACTTGGTTCATGTACAATATATTTAGTTGTTTTGTTGCTTTTATGCTTCAACATAAGCATGCATGTCCCTACATCCATGTACAGGTAGGTCAAAATTAATTTGCAGTTTTCATGTGCTGTAAATTTTGAATGGTAGTAGGTATGATTGGGAAATAAAGAACAAGTAGTGGCCAAGTGGTTAACACGCTTGGTTACTGATCTAAGGGACCTGGGTTCGAGCCCTGGGTAAGGCATGGATGTTCGTGTTGTTTTCTGCTGAGGTCATGCCATCTTCTCAGATCTTCTACTGTGGCATATAAACTGACAGTCTTCTGTCCGACCTCTGTTTGCTTGAGGGGGTATTTATTTTATTTTTAGCATGGATGTACCTCAAGTTTGATCACAAATGGTAGTAACAGGATGAGTCACTTCCTTATTTTCTCATAGATATGTGACATATTTAGACAGCAGATGTTCTCAAAGCCTAGATTGGTTGTTGAAGCTACATTCTCTGGCCACCACAGTTACCTGATTTAACACTACCTGAGTTCCTCGTATGGAATTATTTAAAGAATCAGGTGTATGTACCACCATTGCCTTTGATGCTATATCTAAAACACAAGATTACTTTTGTTGCAAATGTGAACCAGTATTTTCTAGGATATCTAAAGTATATGGTTTTGGGACAGAATGAAACCATATTGAATGCCCATGATCATTCTACACATGGAATAAAACTTGAGATATGTCCTTGCTACTTATTTTTTATTTCTCAACCATACATGAAAATTTTAAATCAATTTTAACTAACAATTTTAACCTACATGATGTCATTTCCCACATGCAGCTTTTTTTTTAGAAGCCACTACTTTCTGCTAAATACAAACTGCATTTAGCAAATTTGTATTTCATAACTTTTTTTATTTTGTACATCTATTAGTGTTGCTAAGTTTTGATGTTAGTTTGATTGTGAAAACAATGATGAGAACAGTTCTTTGACTCAACACCATCAATCAAAATCAGTGTCAGAAAATGTCTGTGTACTCCCTTTTACTTTTTTAAAATGTGTGAATAGTTAATGACAAATGAAAGAAAAAACTTCATATTTTTAGCAAAAGAAAGGTGCCAATAGCTATAAATATGTAAATTTATAAAATAATTGAAATAAGTTCTTGCAACTTGGATTTTTGCTTTTACCTTTAATAGTATTTCACATTGTTGTAAAGGAATACCAGCAAAATTTTTGCAACTGTGATCAAGAACAATGAATGAGAACAGTTCTTTGACTCAACACCATCAATCAAAATCGGTGTAATAAATTGTCTGTGTACTCCCTTTTATTAAAAAAATAAATAAATACCCCCTCAAGCAGCTGCTTACTTTTTTAAAATGTGTGAATAATGACAAATGAAAGAAAAAAACTTTTTATTTTTAGAAAGTTTTCTTTTTAAATAGAGTAGTAAAGAAGCCTGCCAATAAATATTTAAGTTTATTAAAAGAAAATTAGCAACAAGCCCAGCAATACTTAATACTTCACCTCATGCAAGGGGTGACAAAGAAAATGAAACTAAAATTATAAAACAAGCTTTAGTTTTCCTGCTAAAATTCTCCAACTTGTGATTTGTCATGAAGGTATCTGATAATTATTATATTATGATATCTAACTATTCATTAATTTTTGAGAAAATTGTGAAATATTTGACACATTTTAATTCCCTCATTGTAGATTAATTTGTATTTTTCTTTCTTTCTGTAAACAAAAACTGGTGTGAATGCATAGCTTAATCTATCATTTTGGAACAATACTAACTATCGAGGCCTTTCTCCTGATTATTAACTACTGAGAATTTAATAAAAATGGCCTTTTTATATTGAAAATGAAGTTTTTTTAAATTATTATTATTGTGAACAAAAATATTTGGTCACCATAATAATTGTGAACAAAAATATTTGGGCACAATAATACTAATGTCAGTTAGTGTCTATCAGTTAGTGAAATGATTTAATTTTAATCAGAGTACATAAGAGAAATTGAATTTTAAAATTCTGTTAAAAAACTTAAATGAATGCAGTATTTTTGAAAAATGTAACTGTAAAATTACATTGAATCAAAGAAAGGAAATAAATCAATTGCTTTGAACATTTGTACTATGTAGTTTATTTTTTAATTTAAAATTAGTCATGTAAGTTTTATGGTTAAATATTAAATTTTCTTTTGATTTTGTAGAAGCACCACAGATTAGTGTGCCAGATAGATATCTTTTAGTAAGAAATGGAGAGCAAGCTGTCCTCCGCTGTATTGTAGAAGGCATTCCAAACCCTGATGTTAAGTGGTATAAAGGAAATTTAGAAATCCATCCTCTGTCATATATTCAGTTACTAGAAGATGGTTCATTAACTATATTTGGAGCTCAAGAATTAGATTCTGGAAATTATACTTGTTTTGCAACTAATGAGGCAGGATCATCTCAGGAAAGTATGGTGCTTAATGTTGGATGTAAGTGCAAAACTATTTATATTTTTATATTTTATATATATGACAGTACAAATATATTTAGGCAGTTGTTGGTTTGTTTTACCTCTGAGGGGCACTTTTTTGCACACAATCAGCTAAATGGCCAGGTCACAAGGACTCCGAAGAGTCAGAAAAAGATTGGGGAATGGGACCTCTGTACAGCTATTAAGAGACAGATGGAAGCATTCTGTCAAGGCCATCCAATATGTTCTTAACATTCACAGGGTATGGCTCTCCTGCACACAGGGCTATGGCTTAATGTCTCATTTAGGCAGTATTTCATATTGTATGACAACTGAACTTGTATTGAATGTTCAAACTAAATTTCATTAGCATACTTAATCTGTAAACCAAGATTTGTGTCATGTTTTTATAATGCTTAAATTAAAAAATTCTATGCTTAAAAATGCAAGTTCTAGAAAATGACAGCAAACTACAAGGTTGAAATTGCCTTATGGAAATGTAGGATGGCTTTTTGGAAAATATTAATAAAGTTGGAAGGGACAGGTGATCTGCAGATAGAATATTATCATATAATTGGGGAAAAATATATATAGATTTTGTGGTTAGATGAGGTAGAACATTTAAAATATTTTAAAAGTAATTGTAGTTAAATTGATGTTTGGTTCAATCAACAGAAAACTTAAGTAATATTTCTGTTGAAATGGTTTTATTAAACTGAAAATCTGAATATCCTTTTAAATTATAAAATTAGACACTATTTTCTTTTCTCCTTAAATTATGTTTCTAAATGGAATAACAAAGCTTGCCAACAAGTATTTATGGTTTGATAAAAGGAAAATAGCAATGAAATATTTATGTTGAAAATAAACTATAATAATTATCCATACATTGATATATTTATATTTTAATGTTAAAATTGTTTCCTATGATCCCATAGAGCACTGAATTATAGGTGCTGATTGTGGAATGTGTCAGTTGTTTGATACACCTTTATGGCTTTTTATCATATAGGTAATAATTGTCTGTAGCAAATAGCCAACAGAGTTCGTTGATATTAATTTTAAACTTTCCTTAAACACTTTTGTGCAATTTTTGCAATCATTCAAATCAACTAACACTGAAAATGTTTGATCACACGGTAAGGAGTAATGCTCTGGAGATTATCTCTGTCTTGGAAGTTTCAGGAAGAGTAAGGGGTAAATTTTTTGTATGACAGGTCTGATTGTTACCTTGCCACTGAGTTGTTGTTTTTAATGGTCTTAAGTGAATTAAGAACTTGAGAATGGGAGCTTGATTTCGAGCATCTAATATCATGGAGAAAACTGGGATATGTAGATCAACTGTGCTGAATTGTTAGTTCTGATGGCCTTATTTCATCTCTTTGTATTATGCTTACTGGAATATAAATAAAATCATAGATTAATATATGTAGCAACTTAAGACAAATAGATTCACTTACTTGTGAGTAAATATCATAATATTTTGACCCCTGACTGGGGTCATCATCCGAAATTGCAGCTTTGTTGCTACGTTCTTTCTTTTGTAGTTCATCCACTTCACTTCTTGATTAGATGCCATTCATTGAATCTGGATTGGGGAGAGTTTCACTAAAAAGGTGTATATTTCTCCTTTGAATTCATGAGCTCATTCATCTCTGTTTCTTATTTTAACCAGTAGAAGAGCTGCTTCTAATTTCATTTTTCAATAAGAGTATTACATTATTTAGATAGACCATTTAGATTCTTTTAAGAAAAACAAGTAAATCCTAATGGTGAAAATGTCGTGATATATTTGAAAACTATTAAAGCAAATTGCATTAAATTAATATGTATGATGAAATGGGGTGCAGTTATATGAATTCAAAACTTCAGTTAAACATGTCACCAAAATCATATATGTAAAAGAATACATAAAATTGAACTGTAGCAGGGCTTTCAGAAACACCAAAGCTTCAAATTTCTCTGATGCACAGTTGTGAGAAAAAAAGTAAAGTGTTTTGTTCAGTTTTCAAATTGTGCAAAAAAATAAAAGCTTATGAACCTCATCAGGATATAATCTTTCATATAATACATTAAAAGCAAGTTTGGTAATTGATCAGTAGCTTTGCATACTGATCAATCCTCCTTTGTGTCTTATGAAAATGAGAATTTACATCTTTGCCTAACTTAATTACTAATGCTACTAAAAGTGTGGCAAGTATTTTGCCTCTCTTTGTATTTAGACAGAAATGTGAAGTGTCTAACACAGGTTGATGTCCGTAAAAATATTCACAAGTGTAGAGTGTGAACCACTCAGGTTTAGCTTTGCCGGAGTATGAAAATCAAATGTCTTGTTAAGCTGATTATACTTAGAGCAAACAACATTCAGGAACTGAATGCCTGGTTGAATGAAAATGTTTATAAATGGTTGTTATAGTATTAAAAATGGTTATTTAGTATTATAAATGAAAGTCGGTTTCAGTGAAATTTATCATAATTAAGCATATTGAAGAATCATTCTTCAGTTCTAGATGAGACAGTTAGTTTATCAGTTAGAAAACAATTTCCGTTATATTATTCTGAGTTATTGATAGGAATTTAACTGATTTCAATTGAATATTCTTTATATACGTTATAATGTACATTTTACAATAATTTAAAAATATGGACATAGAAAAGTAGTAGTCTTACATTGTTTATGATACCTTGTTAATTCTATAGAAATTTTGCCAAAGTCCATATTTGAAGAGATTCATAGATGGTAACAGTTCATATACTTTTTCTCATAATGAATATAAGAAGAAACACTTTATTATGCTGAATGAATTTATTAACAAATAGCCAGTAACATAAGCACAAAAATGTGCTTATGTTACAATTTATATACTAACCTGCTTAGGGTTACCTATGGCAACACATGATATGCCATCTGTTGCCATGGTCCTAAGCAGATTGGTATATAAATTGCATGTACTTTCGATGTTTACACTGAGTGCTTTTGACTGTTCTTGGCAGTCATCATCAGGGTGGCACAAAGTTCCTTGGGGATACAGTTCATACAGTGGTGAAAAGGCAACTAAACAGAATTATCACTAATCTTGAGCACACTTGTATAGTACACTTGTCTTGTTAGGTGGTAAAAATCCTGAAGCAGTGTTGGGTTGCAGCATTTTGATGAAATCAAAATCCCTGGATCATGGAGCTCATCAGTCCTTTGATGGAACCACTTAGAGATGTTTCAGAAATAGTTGTGTTAGCAGGGAGGGGTGAAGAGCAGAAAGTCATAACAACTGATGAAAATTAGAGCATATCAATGACTGATAGCAACTACATTCTAATGAAGTAGCTCATAGTAGATGTAACTGGGTTGTTGAGGTGTTTAGTAAAGCCTGTGCAGAATGGAGGAGGGTGAGCGTGTTTGGCTAGAGGTGAGAACTTGCATAGTAGCATGAAAGAGTATTAAAGTTGTCTCTGAAGAAGAAAATTTAAAGGGATTGTCAAAAAGAAGCTAGAAACAGTCAAAAACGCTTGGCCTATATCATCCTGCATCAAGCAAATTTTTTGTGCTTTAGTTATTAACTATTTTTTGATAAATTTAACTGCCATAGTAAAACATTTCTTCTGATACACATATGTTAATCATCATGCCATGAATTTTATTGATTTAACACTCTTTTTCTACTTTTTTTCTTGTCTATTAATATGCAGTCATATTTTCAGCAGAAGTATTACAAAGGAGCCAGTTCCTTGCATAGCAGAAGTCCCAGTTGACATTAGCTAGTCACACTCAGTATAATGCAGTTTTCAGATGTGCTGTTTCAAAGACGATGTTAGTATAACAAAGGGTCAAACAGACATATCCAAGATAATGATATTATTTTACTGCAAGAGTGAACACAAAAGTAAATAGAAAAATAAGTACCAAAAAAACCAAAATGAATATTATATGAATTCAATTCTGCCTGCAGAAAACAATAGGAAATGTAAATATTATACTTTCCTGTACAAACCTCTTTTATGCAGTCTTTTAAACACACCTACAGATTTTAAAAAACTTGATGTCTTACACTGCAAAGAATGTTTTAAAGCAAAAAGACAAAATATAATGGTGATAATACTATTCAAATTATTATTTATTTTTCATTTTGGCACAATCAATTCAAAAAGTGATTTACCCAACGAATTGCTGCTAAATGTGCAAAAAGGCCTTATGTTTGAACTGATGATACTACATTCTTCTCCCCTTTTAATCCTCTTGGTGATCATTTATGAAATCCAATCAACATCTAACTGATGCAATTTTATGTAGTAAAAATATTTTACAGTTGGATATATAATATATAAAATATAGATATTTTAATATAGTAAATGTTTAAAATATAAACAAAATAAATTTTTAAATTCTATTCAAATAGTGTTTATTGCTTTAATGCTAACATGAACATTAAATTGTATTTTCTGTTTATGTAGCCATACCATCTCTGATTCACCTTCCACTGAATATATCTGTAGAAATTCTTAAAAATGGTACTATACCATGTGTTGCCATGGGTATCCCTAAACCTACAATATCTTGGAGACGTAAACATAGCCAGTCTCTGGAATTAAATTCAAAATATTCAGTTTCTGTATCAGGGAGTCTTTTGATACCAAGTAAGTAAAACGAGTTTTCTTTTTACTTTAATATGGAAAAACTATGTTTTGTTTACTCTTTTCAACAAACAAAGGGAAAAATGTATAGTTACATTTTTATCAACCAAAAATAAGTGTTTAAATCTGATTAAAATGAAAGGAAAAGAATAGAGTTACAGTTAGAATTAACTGATATTTTAAGAGACTGACAATCTGGAAATTACTGAGTGTGGAAAAATGTAAAATTTATTTTACCTAACAGATGTAAAGCAATACCATATAAGTTCAAATTGTATATCTAGAGTTAGAATCTGAGAGAGACTAGCTAGATATTCTTCACACTTGCTAATTTTCTGTAAAAAAAGAATTTGATTATTGAAAATAAAATTTTTAAAGGAGTTTGTTTTTCTGTAGTAATCCAACTTGACCAGAAACAGTTGACCTTATGTTTGTTATTTAATTCTAGTTAATATTAGACATTTTTTTTAATTTGCAACGTTTAGGACAGAGAAGAATCTTAGAAGCTACTCCTAGCTTTTACAGGCCTTCACATACAAGGACATGCCCTACTAAGACCAAAGTCACCCCTGATCACTGCCTCAGTTAGAGCTAACACAAAACACAAAGTTCGCCTTAGCTGGAACAGTCGCTAGCTCCCTAACCATTGTGCCAGTTAAGGCTTCATAGTTTCAATTTCATTGAAAAAAAACAAACTTTTATTTAAGTTTTGTTAACTACATAATGAAATTCCTATTACTAAATAATAATTTATTACAGTATAATACCTATTGACTGAGTTTTATATGCTCTCTTAGTTGAAAGAGAAAAATATACTGCACACCATATATGTACAGCAATTCCCAGTTTAGCACAGTGCTAAGTGAGCTGAATTTTTCAATAAGAATTAATATAAATACCTTTGATTCATGTCAGCAAATTAAATTTCCTATGAAAAAATGTCTCATATTTATATTTAACATAAATGATGAACAATAAATATAAAAGTTTTAAATTAAGCTGTATTTAACAGTGTAACAAATAAAATACTGTAAATTAATATTAAATACTGCAGTGGGAAATTTTACCTTAAAATTAGGCCAGCTATGTATAAAATAAATCCTGTAGCCAAGTGGTTAGCATGCTTGGCTAATGATAAAGGGACCTGGGTTGGGTTGTTTTACCTCTGAGCCGCACTTTTTTGCACACCATGGGCTAAATGGCCAGGTCACAAGGACCCTGAAAACTCAGAGAAGGTTGGGGGAGGTGACCCACTGGAACAGCTGTTGGGAGACAGATGGTAGCCTCCCGTCAAGGCCATCCAGCATGTTCTTTAATGTGCACAGGGTATGGCTTTCCCACACATGGGGGCCACAGTTTAATGTCCCGACGGACGGTGCCTTTCCATGCCCATTGGTTCCCCTACTGATCGTGGGCAGGGAGTTTTGCGGAGATAAATCTTAATGCTGACCAAGCTTGGACTCGAACCTGGGAACTACAGATTACGAGCCTGGCACGCTACCGACTGAGTCACCTCCACCCTTTGGACCCTGGGTAAGGCATTGATGTTTGTGTTGTTTTTCTGCTGAGGTCCCCTTTACTTTCAGATATGCTATGTTATATAAACCTACAGGCTCCTGACAGACCTCTCTGGAAAGCAGCTATTTGAGGGGCTATTTGTTATTTTTTATGTATAAAAATATGTACAGGCAGAAGATTTTGAAGTTAGCCCAAAGACATTTAAAAAAATCACTATTTTTAGTCATGGAGTTATTTTCAGTGCTGGAATTCCCAAGTGTAACATAATGGTTTCTGGGTCAGGAATGGGATTTCAGATTGGATTGGATATAGATATTGCTGTTGGTTGATATTAAGCAGAAGCGGCTCTTACTAGTATCTTTGTGCCAGTGGAAGGCTTGAGTTTTAATTAATAGTTTCTGAAAAAAATTCATTGCTGACACGGCAATCTTGCAATCTTTTTAATATTATCTGTTTTAGATAAAATTATGGTAAATTTTAAAGAGTGAAATTTAATATAAAATATGTCCTAAAACAAGTTTTGTTCATAGCAGAACTGAGTGCAGTGTTACTGCTGGTAAGGGAGAGAACACAAGGGGTTGATGTGCAAAAACTGTGCCCGGTATAAGACTGCCAGCTGTAATGGTGCACTGAGAGCATCATAGCAAATCAGTACTAAGCATATTATTTTATAGCATAGGATTACTGTATTTATAAATATGAGTCCTTAAAATGATTATATTAATCTTAATCATCAATATTTGTTTCCATTATACTGTATGTTATGTTATATTTAATAAATAAAATAAATAAATACCCCCTCAAGCAGCTGCTTGCCACAGAGGTCTGACAAGAGCCTGTCAGTTTATATGCCACAGTAGAAGGTCTGAGAGGATGGCAGGACCTCAGCAGAAAAACAACACAAACGTCCATGCCTTATCTGGGGCTCGAACCCAGGTACCTTAGATTAGTAGCCAAGTGCGCTAACCACTCGGCCACGGAACAGCTTAAGGATGGCTCTTTTTATTTAGAGTACATTAATATACCATTGACTGTAATAAGAGCCATGGCACAATATGTCATTAAATACCACATCTTTCTAAATTGTTCTTTATAAATCCACCAATAAATCCCAGTTGAATTATATTTACATACTTAGACTATTGGGTGCATTATGGCTAGTTGCCCTTGTGACATAAAACCCCAAACAACTAACTTAGACTATTGATACTGTTTGATTTGCATTGTCTTAAGTCTGATGTCATATATTTTATTACAATAGCATCTGCCATTTTATATAGACAACATATATATTTACATGATATGGCTATTCATAATTAATAATTCACAGACTGTAGATCAAAGAGCATTTTTAACTTTAAAAATAATTTTAAACACAGCTACTAGTATAACAATTTAATTCCACGATAATGCTGTGATACAGTAAAAAACCTCTGATGTTATGTACTTTCCAAGTATAGAGGAGTGCTTTACAGTAACAAGGACCTTAACAGACTCTTTGCCCCCTAAGGAATACTTAAATACCAATATACCATAAAATTTACATTATAGTATACAAATTAACTCTATAAATAATCTTCACAACTAGAGTCACGAATAATTGACTTTACGAATGAGCAACTCCCAATAAAATGTCAAGTTCTCTGCTAATTCATTAGAGGAGGAAGGTTTGTGGTGGAATGACACTTGACTTTTACTTTACTGCCTGAACCACTATAACAGAACATCAAAAGTAGCATGTGAGTTAAATAAGGTAATTGTTAGACATGCATGAATCGAGTGGGAGAGATAAACTGATAGCAGTGGCAGCAATAAAACTTCAGCACAGTTAATCTTTCCAAATCTGACAAACTTGAGACTTTACTGCTAGATGTCAGGTGGTCAGGCTATTTAGTCATAGTAGATTAGTCATAAAGAAAATCATAGTTATTAGTCATGTTGAAAAAAGCTATATTATGCAAAACCTTGTTTCAAGAAATCTCTCTGGACCAATAGCTCAAAATAAATGATAACTCTATTTATGTCTGTATTTACTAGGATACTTACAAGTCTAAAAACATTTTTAGCAAGACTTGGCTCTCTACAACTTAAAGGCAAAAAGTCAAATGAAAATCACCATCAAAGTAATTTTCTTATGCTTGCAACAGGTGGCTCTCAGAGACCTGGTTTACACTCTATCAATTAACATGAATATTTAATAAAATTAAATATAAATTAGGAAAATATTTAGTCACAGTTGACAAATCAATGTTAATATTACTATTGAAATCAAATTTATGAGTCTTCTGAGTTATTTTTCAATAAAAGATTACATTTTTTTTTACCCAATTACAATTTTTTTTTTCACTTTTTCTAAAAATATTGGTGAAAATTTCACATTTGGCAACACTGGAGAAGCTTCAGTGCAGCACAACTAGATGATAGAACCTTTTCGTGGTTTTCCAGATCTCTAATTTTTGTAAAATGGATTTGAGAACAGGCTATTTCAAAAATAATATTTAAAGTTGTTTTTACTGTAAATGTTACATTTAAGTATTTTATTTTAAACTATGATTTCAGTAATTCAAAATGTTCAGTATTAATAGTGGAACCAAGTCATTGAAGGTTTTTGCTCCTGATTCATTAAATTTGATCAGGAAAACCTCTATAAATACAGAAGACTATTTTTTTTTTGTTATTATGCTACCTAGAGAATTTAGAAACTTACTCCTACCTTACACAGGCTTTCTCAAACAAGTACTTGTTCAGTAAGACAGAAGTCAGGTTCTATGATCATTACATCATTTAGAACATACAAGGATATGCCCAATGAAACAGTAGCTAGCTAGCTAATCACTATTCCAGTTATCACCTAAATTGAAAGTAAACTGAAAGTAAAACCAAATTGAAGTAATCATATTAAAAATGGGAAATGATTACAAACTGTTGGTGAAATGCTTTACAAGAAATAAAAATGAGGCTTGAAATTGATTAATTTAAATGTTGATATTAAGCTTTTGCATTATTCTATACCATTACTAATATTATTACTAATAGAACTTTCATATATTTAGATGCAGATGTTCAAGATCAAGGTACTTATGTTTGCCGAGCAGAAAACAAACTTGGATATGATGAAGCTGAAGTTGAGATTTACATAACAGGAATAGGTATGCAAGACATTGACATATTCAAAATAAGGCAGTATGTAATATTTCCTCCTTTATTTCTTATATGGTTTAATATTAATTTGTGGAAATTAGCACATCAGCACTAGTTAATCCGAAGAGTTTAATGGTAAGCTGTGCAGTTTCAACAGTTACCTCAAAATGAACTATGGTAAAACTTTCCAAATTCCAAATAAAAGAAGAAGTCAATTCATACTTTAATTTGGTATGATTCCCAAATTCATGCAGAAGATGGTATAAGGGAAACATAATATTGTCTTTAGTTAATTAAAGAAGCAAGTTTCTTTTCGAGGAATTCTCAAATTGGTTGGAGCTTCTTATTGCTCCAAAACATAGAAACATGCTTATACATTGTGTGCATAAAAATGTAATAAAGTAATATTATTGCAGATATGTAGCATTTTTTTAAACGAATAAATGAAAATAATGGCTCCATCTTTGCCCCCCCCCCCCTTTTTTTTTTAGAGAAACCAGAACTGGCACCATTTAATCCAGTTACAGATGTCAAGTTAGGTAACGCAATAACACTTCCTTGCATTGTTCTAAAAGGAAACCCTAAACCAGAATTTTACTGGCACCAAAATGGAAAAAATATTGAAAATGGACATGGGATTCTGACCTATGAGGATGGAACCTTAGAAATCCAGATGGCTGAAGAATTACACGAGGCTTACTATTCATGTGTTGTTTCAAATATTGGTGGATATTCTTCTCAAGAAACTTACCTAAATGTTCAGGGTAAGTGCAAATTGTAATGAAATTTAAATCTTTTGATAACATCTGTTGCATATAGTCAATGAGTTACATGTTAATAAATGTGTTGCATTTGTAAAAATTGTTATTGATTAAAACTTTTTCAATGGGATTGAAATTAATCACTTGAAAGTGTTTAAAATTATTTACTAATGTAATAAAAATTAAAAAAAAATCAATAGAAACAAGCCTAGTATAGGTTAAATTTTGAAAATGTGATTATGTATTTAGAGTGAGGAAGTTAAAAAATGACATTTAATTTTATTGTTATATTTTTTATTATTTCAGTTCCACCTGTTATTTTTAATGGTAGTCAAGAATTCACAGTTGTTGAAGACTCATCAGTTGTTCTCCCATGCAATGTTGAAGGAGATCCTAAGCCTTTTATTTCTTGGCAAAAAAATGGTTTTCCTATTATGCTACCTGATGATCACTATAAAGTAAATGATAATGGTAGTCTAGAGATATTTTCTGCTACCGAGAAAGATACTGGCAGTTATGTATGCACTGCTGTAAACAGTGTTGGAGTCTCAAATAAAGCAATGCATTTAATAATCCAAGGTAGGAAATTTTAAACTAAAGATCCTATTTTTTTATTCTTTACATGTAATTTTTACATTTAAATTTTAAAAGTTAATATAATTTTTTTGTCTTACAACTAATAAATAACTTGAAATTAAACTGCAAACTAATGTTATTAGATATATGGAAGGGCTAGATTTACCAACCTAATTAGTGATCTTTGACACTGGACTGATCTTTCAACGCTAAGCATTAGTAGTAGTCTTTTTAAGAATTAGTCATTTAGAAAGCTAAATGAAAGAATAGATCTGCATGATATATGAATATATAGATATTCAAACTGTTCTTAACTCTTAAATCGTAGATTTGGTCAGATATAGATTGAACAGCTTTAAGAAGCCTTTGTGGGAGAAACTCTGCTCTATTTCTTTTGTATTATACACTGAATGGACAAACTATTATATACACCCCGATAACAATATGCAAGACAGAAGTATCACATCCAGTCATATGGGATGCTGACACTAGCAATTCCTATAAATAGAGCAGGTCTCTACGCATTGGAAACCTGTCACAGAGAAGTAATCATGGGTAAAGGCAGTGACATAAGTGAGTTGGACTATGGTCAGATAGTAGGTACAGGAAGGCCGGTTGTTCAATCATTGCAACTGCTGAACTGTTGGGATTTCCATGCCAGACCATCGCATGTGTATATCAAGACTGTGAAATATGACAAAACTTCCAACAAGCAGGAGAAATGTGGATGTAAACATGCAATTGACTCTCGAGTGAGTGTAGACTGTCCCGCATCATTCAAGAAATTGCATGCCTACCGTGGGACAGATAACATCAGAACTGAATGAGGGTGCATCCACAAGACTATCTATTTTATTATACCAGAAAAAAAATAAGCTATGACAATCGACGTCCACATCATGTCCCCTTGTTGACTGCAAGGCCCCGAAAGATTATGTTGCAGTTTGCATAGGCCTATTGCAACTGGAGTGCAGAGGACTGGAAACACATTATCTGGTCTGACGAATCATGGTTTCAACTCTTATCATACCAGTGTTAGGGTATATGTGTGGCGTAAACTGCACGAAGCGATGGACCCATTGCTTCATGTTGGATCATACAGGGGCATGTGGAGGCAGTGTAACAGTTTGGGGTGCATTTACATGGGCTTCCTTGGGGCCCCTTGTACCTGTCAAGACCTCCTTCACCAGCACAAGGTATGTGCTGGCGATGAGGTATTTATTAACATGTAACAACATCCTCACCGACCTTCTACACCTGTTCATAGCAATTCTCTTTCCGCACCATGACACCATCTTTCAACAGGACAATGCCAAATACTTCCCGAGTGGTGACTAATTGGCTCCAGGAGCATTCAAGTGAGTTTACCACACTTGAATAGCCCCCTCGATCGCTAGACCTCAACCCAACTGAGAATTTGTGGAATGAATTGGAAAGATCTGTTTGAGCCTGCCAACCCCCAACTGTGGATGCTCTACAATAGACAATCCTTGCTTCATGGGTGGCAATACCACCTCCGTGTTTTCAACACCTCGTTGAATCCTTACTAAGATGTCTGACTGCTGTTGTGAGGGCAAAAGGTGGAGCAGCACATTTATTAGGTAGGTGTATATTATAATTTGTCCATTCAGTGTAGTTTCCTTGCCAGAGGTATAAAAATGACTTAAATTAAATGACAGTTGATTATGATCAGAAGTCACTGTAACATCTAAGTCTTACTACTTCAGAAATAGTATCTACTCTAAAGTGAATATGCCTCAGGAAGGCAAAATATATTGTCCTTGGTGGGGAAAGCCACAGGAATATTGTTTGAAGCATTTAGAGAATAAGTGAATAATGCTAATGTGAATTAGAGAACAGATATATTCTTGTAATTAAGAGTGATATTAATATTCTTAGACTTATTAGTAAATGCATTAAATGTTTCATTATAAAAATGTTCAGACTTTTTGAAGTTATTGAAAATTCCTATTATACAAGTTTAGTGGTAGATATGTCTGAAAATTCAAAACCTTTAGTTATTAATATAGTTGGTTAATAATCTTTCCTGTGTTTAATGGTATCTAAGACACAATTTCAAAAATTCTTTTTAGTTTTACATTTAATTTGTATTTAATAAAACATAAACCTTAAATTTTGATCCTTTCAATGCTATAAATATTAATAGGGAAATATTAAGACAGGTGAGAAAAATAGTCGAAGAATGACAACTATGTGTTTCAGTCATTAATTTATTTCTGAAGTGATAATTCGTGAAATGTATAAAGTAGATAGAAAAAAATATCTCTTTTTGACAATCTTCTGCCCAGAACAGCTTTAACTAAAAAAAATGTACATTGATCTCTCCAAGTTTCAATGTTAATTCAGTTGTAAAAAATGGATGCTTTAGTAGACCCTTTTTGAAATATTTATACTTTGTTTAAACTAGCACTAGTCAGAAAAAAATAATATTTCCAATACAGAAAGCTCTTTGGTAAAGTAAAGAACTGAAAATACAGTAGACTCATTAGCATGGTATCCAAGGAAAAAATAGGCAATACATTAGTGTAAAATAAATACTGCTATACTACACTACAGGAAAAAACAATTGGAACACCTTGAAGAATTAATGGCATTTTATTGAAATGCAGGCAGCTGTTAGTATACACTGAGATGTGCGATTGATTATCAAAAAAAATATGGAAAATTACCACTTTACCTACCCTTTAAAATGGTATAATTAGTATGACGTTGAACCACCCCGTGCAGCAATGCATTTATGAACACGGCAGGGAAGGTTATTGTACAGCTCTATAATATCCTCCTGAGGGATAGAATGCCAAATAGTGTGAAGTTGCTGTTCCGTTTCAGTGACAGTGATTGGCACACCTTTTGGGTGTTAGAGCTATCGGCCCGTCATGTCCCAGATGTGTTCAATAGGTGAATGGTCCAGTGAGCGTGATGACCATGGTAGTACCTGAACATTTTGCTTGTGTAGATACTTCAGACTAATGTGGGCTGTGTGGGGACAGGTGAAATCTTGATGGTAAAAGGTTCCATGCTGCTGAACAAATGGGACAGCCACTGGCTGCAAAATGTTGGTAACATATTGTTGGGCAGTTAGAGATCCCCTTATGATGATCAGTTCTAACCGAGATATCCGACTAATGGCACCCCACACCAAGACACCAGGTGCTGGAGCTGTGTGATGATGTTGCATGCACTGAGTGATCAAGACAAAATCAAAATTGGCCACTAAATGCCACGGTACTCCACTCTTGTTCATTCCAGTTCTGTCTGAGGCAACACCATGGAAGACAGCTTGCATGTGGGCAAATGTGAGGGGCAAACGCAGTATCGAATGATAGGTTTGCAATGAAAACTGTAAAGCCTGTTGTTTACCATCTGCCTGGTAGGGATTTAATGTGTTACCTGTTGCCAGTCCCTTTGTAGTTGCGTTGTAGTTGCGAATCTGTCATGCAATGCCATGTATTGCAAATGGCAGTCCTGTTGCTCCATAGGCATATGTCATCTTTCTGATCCTTGTCAGCATGTGCTGAATCCTTCTTGAACCCACTGGCGCCATACGTGTAAGATGGTGCTTGGATTGTGGCCAACCAGATTGTCCACTTTTATTACGACAAACCAACTTCTCTAAGGCCAATGATTCTTCTACGCTCAAAGTCTGTTAACTGTTGGAATGGCTGTCGACGTCCGTATAAGGGCATCTTTAGCAGTTTAGAACAATTTCCATAACATTTTGTTAACCAGGGAGTTTTGGTTGCCTTTATCTGTGTTTGACTGATCCACACTTGTAACATCAGCTTGCACCTGTCCAATCGTTTCGATTGTTCTGCAAACCTAATGATTTCCATGCATTTCCATATATTACTGGCTCTCTAAATTTCATCACATTTGCATAACATTTTGCAAAGTGTTGCATTTTTTTATTTCCTGTAGTGTATTATAAACATTTCTATGAATTTAAAACAATTTTATGAAGTAGATTAAATGGTAGGCATTTTAAAAAATGTTTGTAAGAACAATATTTGATAAGCTTAATCAGTAACTAGTTGGCTTTAAAATAGATGTAAATTTTTTATATTTTACTTTCATGATGGCCTCTATCAGCATCATTTTATTTGTCCAGATATGTCAATGTTTCTTATGGCCCATTCTCCTGTATTTGACAGAACCATTTAATATCATCCACATATAACCTTCCTGAATGACTTGTGAAGAATTACAATAGCGACAAAAGTAATTGTAATGTTTGGCCAATGTACTAGTGTAGCAAAATTGTTCTTATTTCACATTTTGTTTTTGACAACTTTCTTCCTGTGATATTTTGTTATTACAAACTTACTGTCTAATGAGACAGAAGCTCTGTGTACAGTAGTTTTGATTATTATTAAAGGAATTCATTCTGAATGATGTTACTGGAGAACTTATGAATGATGTTACTGTGGAAAAATTGTGGAAAAACTTTAAACAGAAGTTTCAAGTAATCTTTTTTGTTGGTGGAGGGTGATGGTCAAGAGTTTTACATTTTTAGCAACAATTTCCCCCTTATCCCAGGGTCGGTGGGAAATGCAACTTTTTTGTTTTAAAAGATAATTTTTTTGTGTTTTATAGGCACTAATGAAATATGATTCCGATTTTCATATCCTCCAGTAGTTTTAATTTCCATTTTTAGAGGTTGTTAAATGTGGGAAATGCAAAACTTTAAACGAATATTGCAAATGATCTATTTATGCTGGAAATTCGAAATTTTTGTGATGTTTAAGGTGTTTACACTGGCTGATTTTCTTTCTTCCAGGAGGTGGGAAAACATACATTTTTCATTTTAAGAGTAAAATGAGAAATTCTTTTTATGTTTTATAGGTACTAATAAGATATTACTATTTACATTTCCCCAGTCATCCATTAGTTCGAATTCACATTACAGGATTTAGAAGTCAGCAAATAAGAATCTTCATTCTCTAAAAATGAACATCTCATATTCACCAGATAGCAGTGTATGGCTCTCCTGCATATGGGGACATGGCTTAATGCCCATCTAGCAGTTGGCAGCCTTTTTAAGCCCAATAATTGTCTCCTTTCTCATTGAGAACTAAAAGAGGATTAGCAGAAAAAATCTCAATGCAGACACAGTGGCGATTCAAACATGCAAGCATTGGATCACAAACTTTGCTTACTACTGACTGAGCCAATCCTGTCCCATGCTTAGAGATGTGTAGCTTTCAAAAGACTTTAGCAGTGAAAGAGGTAGAGTATTTGAAATAAAAATATTGTGGTCAAATGGGAGATGAATGATATAAAGTCCCTCCCCCCCTCAAAATAAGGTTTATACTTTGCATAGTTGCTCATTGAGCTTGCAGTGAACTTTAAGTGATTATGATGTTTAGGCCCGAATCTAGAAATAAATAGTGGGTGGATTGGTGTGTGTGTGGTGTCAAGAGACTGGATTTCTATTGCTATATAATATTTTCCCCTTCTTTTCAAAGACTTTTTAAACAATTTGTCAAAAAATGTATGAAATATGCATATTATGCATTACACACATTTAATGATTAAAATTTAACACATTAATAACACATTTAATAATTATTTTTAAACACATTTAATAATTTTTTTATTCTGTTACCATTACCAGCATTCTCAAAGCCCATGATCAGAATGCCCCCAATCCAGGCCCAGTTCTGATGCCATTTCCTTCATCTTGATTCAATTGCCATTTCCTTGTTATTCAGTGTACAGCTATAATGTAAAAGTCAATTCGTAATATCGATAAAAGACAAAAATGCCAAAAGTAATGTGAATTATGTTTCAGTCTTCTGAAAAACTTCTTAGATCTTAGAATATATTACCAAATGGAGCAAAGTGCATATCATATACTAAATGCTGCATGAGAGCTACACCCTGTGCATGTTAAAGGATATGCTGGCTGACCTTGACAGTAGGTTTCCATCTGTGTCTTAATAGCTCTCTAATGGGTCTCCTTCCCCTATCCAGTTCTCTACCCTTAAGGTCCTTGTGACCGGGTCATTAATCCATTGTGCGCACAAAAGTTCCATTCAGAGGTAAGAACAACACAATCTTAGATATGCTTGCATGTAATGTTTGCATTCCTTAACATTTTAAATTATGTTACTATACTATGTAGTTATTTCCTGTCATAAAAGCTAATTCTGAATTCTAATTCTTAGCATTAATCAAGTTTTAAAAATGTGTGTTTTCATGCTCAAATGTTTAATTATAAAAGTTTAAAACTTTTTTTTTAGATTTTAGTTGTAATGCTTTATTTAACACTATTATTGTAATAATAAATACTTTTTTTAATTTATACTTATTTAATAGTTTTATATAGTTATATTTTTTCATATGACAGTTGGAAATAACTAATTGTTATATTTTAATTTTGTAGTTCCACCAAAAATAAATCAGGATGTAAAATTATATGAAGTTGTAGAAGGAGATACTGTAACTCTGCCTTGCAAATCATATGCTATTCCTCCAGCAAGAATCAAATGGCAAAAAGAAGGAAATTATTCGCAAAATTACCTTGACTACTTGCAACTAAATACTGGTAATATTAGATTTCGAACTAAATTTAGTGATGCAGGAAACTATACCTGTATAGCAGAAAATTTAGTAGGAAGGGCAGTTTCAACTGTAACTCTTGATGTTTTTGGTAAGTAGTCATTTTAATGAATGCATTAAAATTTAAATTCTAATGATATATGAAATTGTACTAATTCTGAGTTCTAATTGAAAAAAAAAATCCTTGTAATGCATTGTAATTTCACCTCATATTGTGATCAGTTTTTTGGGAATTGGAATAAAAAAAAATCCATTGAATTTCTGCATTAAAGATTCATAATCTTTTGGAGCCAAGTATATTCTTGGTAAATGTTTAATCATACTTTGAGACTAAAAATGTTATATTTAATATGCAAACAGCTTTACCTCAGATTTCATCAGGATGGATGACTTTATTGATTACCTTTCACTGAAAATGTGCCACCAAAGTGAACTCTAGAAAATGCAGCCACAGCAGAGGCTGTGTTTTTTTTTTCAGAGTTCACTTAAGTTTAATGTTTTAGTCGAAACATTAAAGCAAGTTAAACAACTGCAAATGTTTGTTATTATCTCAAAAAAACAGTGTTGTGGGTTGCATGCAGCCCATGGGCAAGGGTTTGCATGACTTATTCTGCATAAATGTGAATAATGGCCTACTACTATGGATTCCCCCCCACCCCACCCCCCAAAAAAGCCTTTCTATCTGAGAACCTGAGATCTGATCATCTGAGAACCTTATTCATCTGAAAACTGGAGAATGATGAGAATTCTCCATCATGTTCCTCCAACTACTACTTGTTGACGGATTGTGTATTATGGACTGTTGTGTTATCATCCTGAAACTCTACATCAGGGAAGAATGAAACAGCAGGATGTTCACGATCAGATAGATCAGATATGCTGTTTAAATATACTGTGATGTTTTGTTGACCCTTCACACATATAAATAAATTTTTGCTCTATGCCAAATGTTGTTTGCTTACACTGAGATTGATGAAAAATCAGACAATTCTAAATAGAATATACTTCAAACTAGCAGTGTTGTTCTAATCTAAAAGGGCAGAGAGACAGAACTATTTAAGTGAGAAAGCACTGGAGGATATATCTGAAAGAAGAGAGTGCAGAAACAGCTTGATCAACACTCTATTTTTCTTAACTGATAGCAATATGGATACAAAATAAAGATCTGTGTTTATTTGATTGAAATTTAATATAAGACATCTTGAACATCAAACTCAAAGTTAGAGGAAAAATTGTCTTGAACAAGATGGGATATAAACCCACAACTTCCTGATAGATATGTCAATTGCTCTTCCATTGAGCTACAAACCACTGATCAAGATTTATATAGATAGTAATATGAGTAGCTGAATAAATGCTTAATGGATCAGTTGAAAGTTGATAAAATTAGCTTTTATTATGCATATTTTTAAATATTTATATGTGTTTCCTCATAACTAACTCAAATAATTGGGAGTTATTACACTATCCTACTTTATTATATATTTACAATTGTTAAAAAATTTGAGATTAGTTTTATGGGAGTAAAATATGGGCAATTTTTAGGAAACTTGATTCATATTATTAAAAAATTAAAGCAAAAATAAAGACAAATTCGCTTATATGGTTTAGACTCTTAATTATAAAAGCCAAAATTATTGAACCTTCAAGTTTGTCTCCAAGCTTTATTAACATATTTGTGCTGTTTCTATTTCAGGTGTAGTTCTGTTGTTGATATTTCTTTTTAGCTATTGTAGTGCTTTGATTGTTCTGCAGGATGCTAGTGCCCCTTGTACAGTTCATTTAGCTTGTAATTATGGTAAATGATGGAATATGCACTTCTCTAGTTTTTTTTTATGGAACTTAAATGTGTTTGAGACCCTTGTACTATATATTTCAGCTTACTCACATTAAAAATCCCCCAAAAAAAGTGTTTTTAAGTAAATATAGTTGTGTTAAAAGAAATAATACTGATATGATAAATAGCAAAAATATAATATTTAATATGATGATGGTGCCAGTAATTTTGTTGGAAGAGGTTAGCAGGTTGAGAGTCTGGTTCAGTGCGTCAAGAGATGATGAAATTCTCTGGGAATTGATGCAGAGGGTTGATGGAGTGGAAGTAACATCATGGAGCTAGCAAATGTAAATAGGTCATTGAGCTATAAGGAAATTAAAATGAGAGCCCTCGATTACTTGGCATGTAAATCATACACACTGTTATAATTCACTAGGTTTGGAGATACTTTAGAGCCTATGATACATAGAAAATATTGCATATATGTTATTTTCCTGTATGTTATGACTATCAAGTATTTATTTACTAATTGTTGGCAGGTTTTATCTGCACAAATGTCAAAAGAGATTGCAAGTTAGGAATGATAAATATTCAAAGATGAATTTTGCATCATACTTTTAGTGAAATATCTAAGCTTGATTTATACTGGATCACTGAGAATTGTTTATTTCCCATTTAGTTATTAATGTAGTTGTTTCAATTTAGCTTTATAGATATACACAGTCGTATCACAATAATATGAACACCTTCCATAGTATATGTATGGTAGGTGGTCATATATATAATTTTCACAAAATTTAATTAGTTAAACCATTTAATACATATAACTTTAATTATTTCACTTATTTATTAAAAGAGTGGAAGATTAATATAACATTTGTGTCTTTATTATGCACAAATCTGAGAAACCTATATTTTTCTACTTTAGTTGAGAAATATGAAAATAATATGCTGTAGGTAGTATGTTCATAACATCAACTGGAGGAGAGCTTGATCAGTGGTGATGATGAGTTGTGAATTCATTTGTCTAAATACAAGGTACTATTGATTATACCAGAGATGACGCATATTCTGATTTTCTCACAAAAAAAGCATATCAGCCAGGTGGCTCTTGTGGCATGGCTGATCATGTGCACATATCTAGAAGGGCTCTGAAGAAATAAAATCCCCAAATGCATTCAAAAGACAGTGATTGACCAGATGGTGTATAGTGTAACATCAGCAGTGGAGAAGAGATTGATCAGCAGCAGGTAGCTCAGTGGTTAAAGCACCTGACATGTTATCAGGAGGTTGTGTGTTCGTATCCCACCCAGCTTAAGACAATTTTTCCTATAAAATTGATATCAACATTAATACTAAGAGTGATACCTTCCTTGACAGTTAACTATAATTTTATCTTTGTAGAGTTATGAATTTTATTCTGTTAACGTAAAGAATGATTCTAAAATTAGTGTTTTTAAAGATTTTTTTTTTTTCATACAGTTCCACCAAGTATAAATTTTAATGGTCAAGAAACAGTTATTGTGGTACAAGGACATGAAGTGACCCTTCACTGTTTAGCATCAGGTTACCCTGCACCAGAAATATATTGGAAAAAAGATGGTGAAATTGTTTCTGATTTTTCTGATCGTATCATTGTAAGAAATGACAGTAGTATCCATATTTCAGCTACTGAGATGTCTGACAGAGGATATTATTTGTGTATTGCCCAAAATATTGCAGGGTCTGTATCTCAAGGCCAAAATATAATTATACATGGTTAGTAGAATTCCTTTTGTTCCATAGTTTTTACATATTTCCATTATAAAGTTTTTTCTGATTTTCTTGCTTATTTAATGAAATTATAATCAGAATCTTTACTAATGTAGCCAATTCAAGTGAATTTGTTACTAACAGAGTTAATCAAGCTAAATTTGAATTTTGCATCTTATTTGCTAAATGTATGCTTTAAACAATCAATGTTCTTAATATTATTTGCCCCATATAATGTCCTGTAAAGCAGTGTTTCTTACCCTATGATCTGCTGACCATGTATGGTGTCCATAGGCCACTGTATATAAATTATGGAAAGTGGTCCATGGATAGGAAAAGTTGAGAACTATGCTGTCAGTTCAATAAAATTTTTAGAGTATTAAATTTGTTGTGTAGTTATTTTTTAGCGTTTGAATTGTAATAATGAGTTTGATCATGGAAAATAATTTTAGTTAAATATAGTTGTGGTTTTTAAATGTGGGTATTGTCCAAATAAATTACCACTCTTTAAGCTGATTCGGTTTGTTTTTTTTAGTAGGTAAACTAAGACAATTTTTCCTATAAAATCTTTTCCTAAATGTTATTAAGTAATTATTGTATTCATTTTTAATCTTTTAAATCATTATTTCTTCAATGATTTTGACCTAAACAACTGCATTAAATTTATAGGATTTTTCAATTTCACCATTTCTATATAATTAGAGTTTCGAAAAGTCATTTAAATATCCTGGGCATAGTTCTAAATTTTGTTGTACCAAATATACTCAGATTGGAAATGTACCACTTAGAAAGAATGTTGTAACAATAAAATATGTGATAAAAATTAGAAGTTTAAATAAATGATAATCATTGACAAAAGGGTGCCAACTGGGATGACTACCATGGGCACTGACACAGATCAAAATGTCCCATTGAATGGAATTCAGAAAAATAGCTCTCTGTGCAACCCATACTCATTCATGAAGTTTATTGATAACTGGGCTGAGGCATTTAGGTAATTGCCTGTCTGATCATGGTGACTTAAAAAGCCAATATAAACATAAACTGTGAGATGAACCCACTGGGAGATGTTATCTGTTGAAGCAAGCATTAACTTGTTAGAAAATAGTGTCTGACACTTAAAAAAGGTGTGGCAGAGTGTATACTGAAGATTGCTATCCCACATAACTTTAAGCATTCAGACCACCATCTATGAACACCAGAAGTGTACAAGTATTGTAGCTGTCATCACTTCATATTAAAATGTCAGATATTTGTGCAGAATGTCACTCCTATGTAAGAGAGATTATATCTTTCTCCAGCATGCCACCATATTTTTATGTGCCTGTCATTGGATATAAAAACATAATTCAATGTTAAATATCTCATGACACACATGATCCACTGAACTCTTGACATCACAGTAAATTCTGTTAATGGTGAACTGTTGGGAGAACAGGTTGCAGAATGGATGTCAAAAATGCAAGGCAACTTCCTTTAGTCATCAATTAATTGTTCAGCTTGTTATTATCATGCATGTAGAACATGCAACTCGATTCAGTGCTACAACAGTTTGACCTGTCTCAGTGTCTATGGTAGTCATTCCAATGCTAATGTTGTCAGTGATTATCATTTATTTAAATTTCTAATTTTTATTACATCTAATATATAAAGAAGAAAGTTTGTTTGTGTATTTGTGTGTCTGTCCACTTATGCAGTCGGCCCCCGGAAGAGTTAGAGTCTCCAAACTTTGCATAAACGTTCCCTTCACCCAGGGGAAGAATATAGGCTATTTGCGAATCCAGTGTGGTCAACCAAAAATGGAGTGGGTAGATTTGAATTTCTCAAAATCCCCATACACTTGGTATTAACAGTTAAAAGTTATTCAAAATAATTATTGCCACCAATAAATTTGAAAAAAGGAATACATCAAACTGAACTAATTTCCGATTTTGCATGATTAAACATTAACAGTTGAAAGTTATTCAAAATAACTGTTGCTACCAATAAATTTGAAATAATGAATGCATCAAACTAATTTCTTTCTCATTTTGTGTGATAAACTTCTTTTTCAGTTTGCTAGGTCAAGAGCATGAGTGTCCATGGATATTGAAGTTGTTCTAATTAATTCTTAACTGATTAAAGTTCTAATAAATGTTAGCACGAATGGAACTTGAGATTCTTTGTTGAAATAAAAGCTTCAAACACTAAGAATTCATATCAGAAATTAAAATCATTAACTGAATTTGAAAAATATGTGAAAGTTAATAACCGTATATCTCATATGTTAATTAATAAAAGTTTTAATATGTTAAGTAATAAATAATGTTTTTTCATAATAATAATAATAATTTTTTCCTAATATTTATACATTTTTTTGGGCATCTCAGACCACATTTAATTTTCTTTTTATATGAGTGGTTAGCACGCTTGGCTACTGATCTAAGGGACCTGGGTTCGAGCCCCGGGTAAGGCATGGATGTGTGTGTTGTTTTTCTGCTGAAGTCCTGCCATCCTCACAGACCTACTATGGCATATAAACTGACAGGCTTCTGTCAGACTTCTGTGGCAAGCAGCTGCTTGAGGGGGTATTTATTTTATTTTTTTTTATTTTATAAAGTTGCACATGCTTGGTGAACTGAGTCCAAGAGATTCTGGTGGGTATGAAATGATTTGAAAAATTCGATTGTCTGAGCGAGGCAATTCCATTTTCTGGTTTAGAAACTTCTGACATGGGGAGGATCATATGGTATCTCGAAATATGTCCATTTCTATGCTAAAAGAGAGGGAGAAAAATTAAATTGAGGAGATTGATCATGATTTTTATGCCAAATGAAAGCTTGCGATGTGGGGAGTGCCATCTACTCTATATTCTAAAGTTTCAGACCTGAGCAATGCCAGATAAATCTGCTAGTATTTAATATTTACAATACAACCTTCTTTCTAAATGGTACCTTTTCAATCTGAGTAGTAATCTAATGTAGGGATTAAGTCATTGTGCTTTCAATTTGGTTGGTAAGGCAAAGAGATCCTTTATGGCCATTTGTCAGAATGCTTTGATCAATCTGTGCTGTCATTAACTAATTATTAAATTGTCATGAGTCATTTTTATTTTTCATAAAGTGAAGGAGTGAATTTGAAACATTTCAAAAATCTGCTCACTAGACTTTATGAGTCTCCAATGACTCTTGAATTCCATTTAGTAGGTGGGATTAACAATTTCAAGGGATTTATTTTGCAATATTACATCATATAATGTGGAGAAGAATCATTCATCCTTTCTTCCTCCTTAAAAATAGGGAAATGATTACTGCACTATATATTCCAAATATTGTGAGGGCTTAGAATAATGAGTGATATGCCAAAAGAAAGCTTAAGAAGTGGGGAGTGTCACAGGTTATCAAAAAATACATCCCAAGCTTTCTTCCCCTTGAAAAAAGGAGGTAGAGGCATAAATTGTTGTTTTATATATTTCAAACTCAAGGATTGAGTCTAACAAGCTATGCATCAAATGAAAGTTATGTCATGGGGAGTAGCACAGATTACAAAAATTTATCTTCCATGTTTTTTCCCCCCAAAAATGAGGAAAGGAATAAATAATTGCTTTGTTATATCTTTTGAACATGAAGGCCTAGAGTGAAAAGTTAGGTATCAAACGAATGCTTGTGACATGGAGACTGTTGTAGGCTCCTTCAAATTTCATTCTCCACTTTTCTCTCACCTCAAAAAGGGGAAGAATATTTCATGGGGCTTAATCTCAATGGCCGTCCCGTGGCTACTGATCTAAGGGACCTGGGTTCGAGCCCCGGAATTAGGCATGGATGTGTGTGTCATTTTTCTGCTGAGGTCCTGCCATCCTCTCAGATCTCCTACTGTGGCATATAAATTGACAGGCTCCTCAGACCTCTGTGGCAAGCAGCTGCTTGAGGAGGTATTTATTTTTTTTATTATAATCTCAATGAGTTATATCTGAAATGAAAACTTATTATATCGAGAACATCATGAGCTACCTCAAATTATGTCTCATTTCCCTACCCACACCCAAAAAGGGAAATATAACAGGAATCAATATTTGTGAATCCTATGTCAAATGAGATGTGCGATGTAGCATAGGGAATGTAGTTGTTTTTTCTTCCAAAACATGAGAAAGATATGTATTTTTAATGGCAGATTTCCCTTCAAAGTTGCCACTAAAAAGAAAAAGTGAAGTATATAAATTAAAAAACTCAAAACTTCTTATATGTGCCCTATAAAGTAAAAAATAAAAGTAAAGCATACCAAATAATGGAATCAGTTACTGAATTCACATTAACATCTAAAAGTTAGGTGCTAAAATTGATTTCTATTAGTAACGGAAAAAAATTGCTGCTACTCTATCTTCCTTTGAAGTTAAGGTGAATTCAGTAAGTTCATCAATGGTTGCTTAACTTTTATTTTTTGCTTTTTAGGGTGCATATGAGAGGATAAGTGTTTTTAAAATGTTTTAATTTGTATATTTGGAGTAAGTAATAAATATTTAACCAATTTAAAGCAATTAGACACCTAGTTCTTCTTTTTACTAATTTTCCTACATCATCAGAGCTGAATCATTTTGTTCCAAATCATTCAGAAGTTGTTGAAATTAAACTACTGACTGATAATGTCATAAAAGAAGTAGTAACAAAATGGAACAAGTAGATCAATAATTTGTTTTTATCATAGGGTTATTTTTTTTAATTTATACTTTTGGAAGCTTAACCTAAAATTCTTTTTTTTTTGTGTGTGTGTGTGTTCTTTTTATTTACTGTATGATAACACTAATTCAACATTCCTATAGATTTAGACTTGGCAACATGTGCAAATCGAAACCTAACCAATAGTATGTATATAATGCAGATGTTTAGTATCTTTTTTTTATGAAATCTGTTTTTCTTCATTGTTGATTTCTTTTTTTTTAGATCCACCCACAATTCAAAATAATATGACAACAATATCTGCTTTGATGGGAAATGAAATAATTATTCCATGTGAAGCAGCAGGATTTCCTTTACCAACAGTAGCTTGGAGTAGACATGATCAAGTTTCTCTAGGTAAGTTAGAACAAAACTCACTAATAAAATATTTCATAAATAATTAGTAAATAGGATGAAGCTAGATATGCACTTTTGACATATCTACTTTGCTGGCCATTAAAAGTGCAACACCAAGAAAGACGAGATATCAAAGCCATATTTAGTGAATACATAGCTTATATTACAAGTATCAAATGATTACAAATACAACTTGGTTAGACTTGTGGAATATAAAGAAATCAGTATCTTGTGTAGCCACCACAAGCGGCAATAACCACTGCTACACAGTCTGGCATTGAGAGGATGAGACATTGGTTATGTTTGGGGACTGTCAGTCCATGCAGTTTCAATATGCAGCCAAAGTTCATCTGTTGTAGCAGCTGCTGGTATCTGGTGTGCTAGTCATCGTGAGATCATGGACCAGACCTGTTCAATTGGGGACAGATTCAGTGAACGCACAGGCCAAGACAGAAGTGTCACATGGGGGCTATCCATGAATTGTTGGACGATGCATGCCACATGTGGTCGGGCATTGTCCTGTTGGTAAATGGCACCAGAGAGCCTCTGAAGATAAGGTATGACCACAGGCTTCAACACCTCAATGATGTAATGCTGGCTGTTCAAAGTACCGGTAATGAGTACAAGGTGCATGCGTGAGTGGAGTCCAATGGCACCCCATACCATAACATCAGCAGCCAGACCTGTATGGCACTGCATCATTCATGTCTCACTGAACCTGTCACCGCAGTACTGCCAGATACGGATTCATCCATCATGGTACTGCATACTGAAGTGGATTTGTCTGAAATGACAATGCGATGCCATTCGCACATCCATGCACGATGTTCTTGGCACCATTGCAGTCACATATGCCTGTGTTGTAAAGTCAATGGTGGCCAAAGCAATGGCCACCTAACAAAGATGCTCTGAAGCTGCAGATGATGCCAAACTGTACATGTGGACACTAGTTTGTGTGCAGCACACCCTAACGGTTGAGCTAAGGTGTTTGATGTGGTTGTACAATCATTCATAGCCATGCCCATGAGATGTCTGTCCTCTCGTTCATTTGTGTTACAGGGCCATTGAGATCCCTCCTGTTGGTGAGTTTGTTCCTCCACTACCCACTGATGCCATATTCTCATCACTGTGGCAGCATTCCATCCAACATGAGCACCAATGTCTCGGTACAATAATCCACCTTCCTGTAATCCCACAATTCTTCCTTGATCAAAGTCAGAAACCTGGTTGTATGGATGCTGTGTTCTTCAACAGGGCATACTTGATCTTTTAGTGTGCAAGAACTGTGAGCAAACAGTTCCAGTGCTTTACACCAGCTCTTTATAATCTCCTCTTATACCACTTCAAGGTAGCTTTACTGTCACCATATGATGTGCATATGTGCTGTACTTTGAATCACTTACATGTTCTTCCATGGGCTACCCATCTTGCATATTTCGGGACAATCTGATGAGTTTTTCCTGGTGTTGCACTTTTAATGGCCAACAGTGTGTGTTAATTAAATTTTGTAATTTGTTCTAAATGTCCTTTGATAAATTGGGAACAACAGCTATAATTTGAAATGGTTGCTTGCAGAGCTGATATCCACCATGAACAGCACATTTCTTTTTATGAGTAGTTTTAACTTGAAATTATTGTATTTGTTGTATTTCAAAAATTTATACTTGAAAGTTTCATAGATTCAATATGTATCTTATTTAAATACATATCTTATTTTAAACTAAAAAAAAAGTGTGCCAAGTAGGGAATTAAAAAAATTTGATTATTATAAACATGGAATATTTTTATATTAAAAATGTTACTTTTAACCTATATGCATAAATAGATTAAACTTTTTTTTTCAACAGATAGTTGTCTTATTTTGATATAGCTCAATATTTCTCACTTATAGTTAATAAGATAAAATATACTGTTTGTAAAATTTGAAAAAAAAAATATATATATTTTTAGGTTTTCATCAAACAAGGAATGGAAGTCTTTATATTGCCCAAGCACATACTGATGATACCAGCCTTTACACATGCATTGCTGAAAATCCTGCAGGAAAGGATAGTTTGATATTCAATGTTACAGTACTAGGTAAAATGTAATTTTCCATATTTCTTGCAGTCTTATCAAGCACATTGATGCAGTTTATAAGAATTATTTAAATTTTATGATTTAATATTTTAACAAACTCACAGCAATTTACTACAATATAATTTAACATCACAATTATGCTGTAATTAAAAACACCATAACATCTGAATGCACCATTATGTCCTTAATGGACATATAGAAATCTGCAACAATAAATTTCAGAGCACTAAGCTCTGATATCATCTAAATAATATGCTCCTTTTCATCTGGATGACTTAATTCTATATCTTTCACACTCATGAAGATGAAAAAGTATATTTTACAGTACTTTAAGTTGTAGGGATGTTAAAATATAAAATAAATTTATTAGTATGACAGATATAAATTGATATTTAAAAATCCCATTTTTAATTGTAATGACCATTTATATTTAATTCTTTTTATGCAAAATTTGGTTTAACAATGATTTACATTAGAAATTTTCCAAGTAGCCACAAGTCAGTTTATAAACAATTGAAAATAAAAATATTTAAAATCTCCCAACAGTTCCTATGTATAAAAATTCTTATAATAAAAATAAATTCTCACTATTAGCTAATAAGCATTGGAGAATCTTGTAATGAGACATGTTTTGGACACCTTTCAACTTTTCAATAATAGATTTTCACAAAATGTTAATGCTGAAGTCTCCATCAAGAAGTATAAACAACATTCTTGTTGATGCACTTGCAAGAAGGATTTCTACTATGTTGCATGAAATCATACATACCACTGACTTTGGCAAGGTGATGATTGCCCATTTATTTGGTTTTCAGTAGAGTATGTTTTGTTCATTGTTTTTCATATACAGAGTAAAATGGAAGTCCATAACCAGTGTATATCTCACAAATGCAAAAAAGTGTGGGAATAATGATGATGAGTATAATGAGAAACCAATATTTGCCAGTGAGTTTGGAAAATTTACTGTATTCCTGGTAACATATTTGAATTGTTAGCCTTAACTCAAAAATTGTAATAGATGCAAAAATATTTCATACAAAGTTGTAGAGCAGTCATGTGCACACAGTGGCCCATGAATAATGAGGTGCAAATTGTCAACTTTTTATATCTCCTATTTTTGAAGTACTTAATGGAATATCAATTTCATTTCTTTCCCAATTTTACCTTTACACTGTTTTTGAAATAGTGATCTTCAGTATAAAGTAACCTAAATTGAATTTATGCTGATATTGACTCCTGTGACATAACTTTGCACAAGTCATCTAGGTTGTCTGAACATACTGTACTGTTCAGCTGCCTATAAAACAAGAGCCTTGACCTTGACTGTCACTGAAATAGATACTACATCAGTAAACATTCTAGTTATGAAAGTTATCAAGGCCAACCTAGAAAGAAAAATTTGAGAAATCTTATTTACCCAAAGGTCTCAAGACTAATTCTGTTGTTATGTGCAAGTTTTGTTATTAGTGAGAAAATTGCAAAATATATTAAAAATTATTCTGATGACAAATTCATAAAAAAGCACCTGGAAACAGTTTTTGGTATGTTGGCCAAGTGGTTAGCATGCTTGGGTTTGAGCTCCGTGTAAGGCATGGATGTTTGTGTTGTTTTTCTGCTGATTTATTTTTTTATCCAGAGAGAAAAAAATTATGTTGATAGCATAGTTTATTGCAGAATAGGAACCAGGCAGGTTAATGAACTTGCTGCCAATATGCACTGTTGGCCATTAAAAGTGTGACACCAGGAAGAAATCATCAGATTGTGTGCCCAACCACATGTGGCATGCATCGTCCAACAATTACTGGATAGCCACCATGTGACACTTCTGCCTTGGCCTGTGCGTTCACTGGATCTGTCCCTAATTGAACAAGTCTGGTCTATGATCTCACGATGACTAACACACCAGATACCAGCAGCTGCTACAACAGATGAACTTTGGCTACGTATCGAAACTGTGTGGATTGACATTTCCCAAAAACATATCCAACATCTCATCCTCTCAATGCTGAACTGTCTAGCAGCAGTTATTGCTGCTTATGGTGGCTACACAAGATACTGATTTCTTTGCATTCCACAAGTCTAACCGAGTTGTATTTGTAATCATTTGATCCTTGTAACATAAGCTATGCATTCACTAAATATGGCTTTGATAACTCTTGTCTTTCCTGGTGTTGCACTTTTGATGGCTTACAGTGTAGAAAACATCTTTACAGATCTTGCATCAAAATTTAAATATTTTGATGAAAATTATTAACTCTTGATGAAAGTACCAATGTTTCTGGCACAGCTCTCAATTAGTGCCATTTGTGCATAGAGTCGATGTTAATTTCCATTAAGATGCATTTCATTTTTATCTATATATTATGCTTACTTCAAATTTCTTATTTATTTTCTTCTTATTTAAAATATTAGTTTTTAATTAAAATTTAAAAAATATATATATTTTTCTTTCTGTAATAAATAGGTATATGTGAAATTTTAATTGTTTTATATTTTATTTTTATAATCAGTATAACTAGCTTGATTTTAAACACATATTTTCTACTCAGTGGATTGGATGTAGGGTAGGGGGAGGGTAAGTTTAGAGATTTTAATGCAATCACTAAGGTTCTGGCTTGCAGCAGTCTGAAACATTCTCATCCGGCCCACTGATGAGAAAAGGTTGCCCATCCCTTCTGTAGAGTATCATTGATTTAGTAAAAAAAAAAGTGAAACAGTAAGAATATGGTGATAAAATTAGGGGAAAAAAGATCTTCATGATATGAAGGTGCAAATTCTGATGATTTTCTTGCTTCTCTAGTAGTCTTATGCAAAATAAATTTCATACATGCATGCTAGGATGATTGAACTCCTTGAACTTATGGGTGGGCAAATAGTCTAAAAGATATCTAGATAACATGTATGTGCACACAAATCCTGAACTGTGTGAGGTGGTGTTGTTATGTATGAAGATTATAATTGTAATTCTTGTGCTATATCAAAATGTTCACAGAGCATTTATAACATGTTGCAATATTTAATGCTGTATCACACAGTACAAGATGCACAACATATCAGTCAGTCACAGGCCTGCTACACCATGAAGATGCTGATGTTGGTACCAGTGTTTTGACCCATGCCCACTGCTGTCAGGAGAAGTTAGTGCACACTGTGGCATTAGCTGCACAAGACACCATCCATCCATCTCACTATTGTTTTCTCAGCAAGACTTCACATTTATGGATAATGTCTAACATAACTCTTTTTCTGAACCAACAGAGAACAATCCATTGTTCATCTACAATGCGTCTTTGTAAAATGAAGTTCACCATGATGGTGTGTTCAGCATTATTGCATAATAAGCATTATAGGACTAGAAAAAAACTGAAATAGTGGACACCCATCATTAAGTGCAGAGGTTTACCAATGTGTGCTGTGACATTTTGGACAATCCTATTTACACCATAAATGTCTGAATGGGGAGAACTACCTGAAAATATTCATTAAAAAGGGAAGAACTACCTGAAAAACTTCATTAAAAAGCTGTCTGAAGAATGTGTCTCTGCAAAGTTGTAGAAAATATGATATCAGCACAAGCTTCACCACAGAGTCAGTGTGGTTGAACTTGACTTTCAGGTACCAGTGATTATGACAATAGCCCATTGTTACTAACACCTATGTCACCTGATTCAACACCAATAAAAGTTTTTCTGCGACAAAATATGTACTGATTCTACAGGACCTAAAACAATTCATAATTGCAGTTATTCACTGTTAATGCCACCATGCTATAAATAATATGAAGAAATAACTGTACAAGTTCAGGTCTGTATTGTAGTTGATGGGTAGTAGTAGTAGCAGCATTTATTTCCACTCATAATCAATACAAATATATATATATAAATTCATACATGTAACAGTACAAATGGTGGGAACACAAATACACAAAACCAACAAAATAGAGCAAGAAAAATAAAAAAAACACACCCATAATTTTAGTTATATGGCAGAACCAAGGGGCTAAACTGCCTGTCCAGGTTCTGCTTTAGTTACCAATATCAAATTTAGGCAAACAATAAGGGAATAACAATCAATTCTTAATATAACTTGATACAGCAATAATATAAGATAGGGGTACATTAGTATTCATTAATTATAAATAAAAGATTTACATGATTGACCTTTAAGTAGATTCATAACAGTTAATATATGTGTATGGAATTTTTTTTTGAATACAGTCAAATTGTTTTCATCTCATATCCAGTGGTAAAGAATTGTAAAATTAGGTGTCAAATAAGCTAAATTATAAGTGTCAATAAGCTGCACTTAGCTTATTTGGCACCTAATTCTGGAGAATATTCTTCTTTGCCAACAGTATTTCAAACATTACTCCTTTCATTCGTAAATTGCATTCAATACGTGATATAAGAGCAATAGAATTTTATACATATAAATATTTGTAATATGATGAAAATGAATTAAAGTAGATGGATCTAAAATAGAAAAATTAACATTGAACACTAACTTATATATTTTTTTATGTACCATAAATGAATTGTAGAAATTAATATGATAATCACCTCCCCAAGTACACAAACTATGCTGTATATTAGAGTTTAAATTTAAATAATATGTATCTTAACTGCTTTGTTATCTTATTTGCATGAGTCCTCAGTTTTAAAGAAGAATCCAGTTCAACCCCCAAATAATTGTAATTATATACTCTTTCTAATTTAGGGCATATACAATTCTGATTAAGAAGGCAATTAACATCATGATACTTAATTTCTATTAGAGTATCTGTATGGGTTCATTTTAAATATATATTTCAGTAACATATGCCTTTTTTTGTTGTTTTCAAGCTGTATTTTTCTTATTTCATGGCTAGTGAGTTTTATTTTTACTAAACTGATAATGATATACAACTTTTTATTGAATTGTTATGCTGTCTGTCATAATTTTCACATTAAGACTAGCAACTTTTCATATATTCCACAATGGGCATTTGAACTAAGCCCAATCTACTGGTCACTATTGGATCCCATAATATTATACCTTTTTCTAGTATTTCCCCATTGTTTCATTACCTGTGACATTACACATTTGCATGATATCTGTTTTTGAGTTGTTATGGCTCCTTTTTTAACACCCTCTATTAATATCAAAGTGTTTGCATAAACTTGGAGGGAAGTACTTTACACATCAATTTTTGTATTATTTTATGTGCAAATTTGTGCTAATTACTGAAAGTAAAATAATCTTGCAGGTTTGATGTAAATAATATGTTACAGTGAGTGAAAAATCTAAGATCATAGCTTATATGATCAGAATGATCTTAGAGAGGTAAACTTCACTTCAGCATTTGATGACTTTTGAAATCATTTTCAACTGTGTAAGGTGCATCACCAAAGCTGTCCAACAAGATATCTCCTGATATCTTGCTGGACAGATTTGGAAAGGAATAGAAAAAAAAGAATGGCTTTATTGTTTATTTTGAAATGATCTATATGGCAGGAAAGGAATAGAAAAAAAAGAATGGCTTTATTGTTTATTTTGAAATGATCTATATGGCAGTAACTTTAGAATTAATCTGTTACTGTGGTTTTTTTTATTTTTAAATTTTTCTAATTAATCCTTTGCTCATCAAAACATTGCTCCTCATTATGAGTGCTAAACAGCCTTGTAATTATTTTTCTGTCGTTAAAAATGAGAAAGATATTGACCTTCAAAAACCTAATATTACTCAAGCAAAGGAAAGCATCCCCATGCAAATGAAGTTCCAAATTGAGAAACTATTAAAAAAACATTGATGTTCACATGGGTGTGTAGATATGTTCTACAGCAACACATGAAAAGAAATTTTAAAAGATTGATATCTTATATTTAATGTCAGAAAAATAGTTTCCATTTTATGTTATTTCACTCATGAGCAGGAATAATATTCTTAATGACAAAAGAAATTAGATTAACTAGAAAAATTTAAAAAGTGAAGCAAAAATTCCTGATTATCCATCAAAGATCAGTTTTGAGATTATTTCCAGATGGATCATTTCATGAACAAAAATGATCCAGGTCATTTTTTTTATTCTTTACCTGTTTATAGAAATTCTAACGAACAACTATGATTTACTATCCTGTATATATCAATATACAAATAATTCAGATTTACAGATTTTTGTGGGAGGCAGAACTTTTATTTTGTGGATGGCATGCATGTATAGCTCCTACAGAGTTTGCATCATACTTGAATGTACTTGGAGCATGATACAAAAGTCAATTATTTATATATCTATATCATACTAATTATCCAGCTTCAAAGTACTTGCATTATTTGCTTACTTGTTAAATTGTTACTTGTTAAGCCTGCACTGCTGCAAGTTAACTTTAGCATTAAAGTTAATTTGCAGTATACTAACATGAATTTATCAGTTAATAATAAATGAAACTAAATACATTTCATTCAATGTAAAAAATTATTTGAAATAATAATTGCCTTGTAATTAAATATTCTCCACATTGTAATAAATTATTTGAAATAATAATTGCCTTGTAATTAAATATTCTCCACATTGTAATAAATTATTGATTGCAATTTTTTTACAATATTTAAGTATTTTTATTATCATTACATTAAAATGAAAAAAAAAAACGTCTCAATAAAGATGATATAATTAGACTTTTTAAATTGATAATAAGATGGTATAATAGACTTTTTAAAATGCATTGCATAAAATAGTGTTAAGATTAACATTTTATGCTTTTCAAGAGTTAGCTGGCAATTCAGCATAGAAATCCGATAACTCAGATCTCTGCTGTTAAACCTCTGGCTTCATTACCAAACAAAATTATTAAACTAATTATTGAAATATTCTAGATACTAAAATTTTTCTTTTTTGTTTATTGAAGATGAATTTTTTTATCATTAGTCATTTATATATCTTTACATATTTTAAACAAAATATTTCCTCTTTACAAAAATTTTCAGTTTTATATAATTTTGACATAGAGGAGCAAGATGCACTTTACCATTAACCAAAAAAAATTGTATGCAAACTTATCTATAACTTCAAAAAATTTAAGAGATGGCTGAATGAACATGATTAGGCACTCACATTAATTCAGCCATTTCTTGATTTTGAACACAAGGGACAGCTAGATGGAATTTTCACACTTTTCTAATGTTTCAGTGCTACAAATTTCAATAATTGTAATTTTGCCTTATGTATAAAGAAGAGATATAAATGTCAGTTTTATTGCATTACAAAAAGTGATAGATGTTTTCTATCTTATAGTTATATTTCTTTAAATTATGCATAAAAAATTATCCATATTTCTCTAATGCACAATATTAAATTTTTGCAGTGCCACCAGTTTTTAAATCATCAAAATCATTTCATAATGCAGAGGTTTCAGCAGGAGATTCAATAAGCTTAGATTGCTCTGTGTTTGCAGTACCAACTCCTGAGGTTGTTTGGTACAAGAATTCCTTACACCTTGATACCACCAGCAGTGGACACATTACAGTGCAAGATAAAGGACAGAGATTGTTACTTTCTCAGGCCAGCTTATCTGATTCTGGAACATATTCTTGTGAAGTTAGTAATATTGCTGGTGAGATAGATAGAGATTTTTCAGTCAATGTGTTAGGTAAGTACTGCTAAAAATTGCTGTTATTTTAACAGCATAGTAATTCAATCACCTAGATACCACCAACAGTGGACACAATATTTAGTTTATGCACTTAATTGTAATTTTTCTTTTAGTTGCTGATTTAAAATTCAAATGAGCCAAGTTTTCAAATTATTTATAACTTAGATTTGCATGATATTGCATGGATCTTTAGCTCAAACTCTAAAATATGTAGTAGATGACATTCCCTATCGTGTAAGCTTTTAATTACATTGGCTTTGATTGACTCTGTGAAAATTTATATCTTTTTTTTTTGGGGGGGGGAGATGTTCATAATCTGAGGTAGCTTACAATACTCCCCATATCAGAAACTTTCATTTGAGATATACTCCTTATGCTCAGCAATCATCTGCATATTTTGGAGCACAAAAACTCTGCTGTTCCAGTGGAAAGCTTATTATAGAATTGGCCTTTTTACCTTTGGTAATTTGAAACCATAAACAGTTTTCTACTAAAATGGCTGTTCCAATTTATTAAAAGAAGTTTATAAATGTTTTTTTTTTGCATTCTATTATTTTTGAGATGTCTTTTTTTCCCCTTAATCAATTGCACTGTTTTGGAATTTTTTTAGAGGTTTTTTTATTTTCCATTATATTTTTTCCCTATTGATATATATTTTTAATTACAAGTAACTTATTATTGCCAAATATTTTGTAAAGTTACCACTCATTTTTACATCATTTTGAACCAATAAATTTTTCTGGTCAATAAAATCTCTTTTACGACTAGTTTTTTTAATTGATTTTATGGTAACAAATACTGTTTTAAAAATCAAAATTTACTTTTTCTCTGATGTTCGATGCTAATCTCTATATATCACCTGTATTGTTAACCTAAAGCCTCGTTAAGTGGTAATGCAGTAAAGAAAATCTGCAAGGTGAGAAATGAAGTGGTCTCTTGATTGACGATCATAATGGGTTCCATGAAAACAATTTTAAGCCAAAATTATCATATATCAAGATATCAAAAGAAACACTTTATTTTACCTGTTAGTTTTATTAGACACAGATGATTGACAATTTTGGGACTAAAATGTGCTTAGTAGATCATAGTACAGGCTGAGCACTTTCAATTGCACTTGGTAGTCATTCTCATGGTAATGAAAAATTCCTTGGAAATGCAGTAAAATGGAAAAACTGAATTATACTTGCCACTTACAGTTGGATAAAGTTCTGTAATGGAGGTGTATTGTTGATATTGGATTCAAAGATCCTGTATTGCAGAGATCATCAGTCTATTGTGAGGAGCACTTGGCAGCATTGCTGAAATGATAGTGCCAGCAGTGAGAGATGCAGAGCAGATAACCTAGTTACAAATGATGGTCATTGGCAGTGCTCAGGAGTACAATAACTTAGCTGTTGAAGCAGGCTTGTGCTGTGGGGAGGAAGGATGAGGTCAATTGGCAGGTGGGAGTGGATGGAAACTTGTGAAGCAAAATATGCCAGGCAGCAAGAGGAAGGCCCTCCCTCCTGCTTAATTTCTTGCCCTAATATTATTTTCTAATTTAAACCAGTAGCAAGATTAAAGCCCTCCCTCCTGCTCTAATTTCTTGCCCTAATCATGAATTCCAAAGCAGCATATTATTAAATAATTTGGCAAACATAGGATACTCAGAGTAATTACTACAATGTCCTATGCTCTCAATAACATATATATCATGCTTTCATTTCCTATTGGTGTTGAATAAATGTACCTTAGGATAACTTCCAAGAAAATGTATGTTTTGACCATTCTTTCAATAGAGATTGGCATTGGTTAATTGCAAGTCTCTATTCAATACAATGCTATATTACCACTCTTTTATGATACCAGGAAATTTAAATTATATAAACCAGAGTACACAAACTCCAACCCAATTTGAAAATTCTATTTGGAACACCAAACATTTTAAAAACAGTAAAAATGTCATAAAATAAAAATCTTCGGTTGTCTATTATCATGGCATTGCATTATTATTTATTTATCTAATGAATGTGATAATACTGTTATTAGACTTGAATTACACAAGAGTAAAATAAATTTTAATTTAGTCTCTTTTATTGATGTGTATACCAAAAATTTGAGACTTTATTATTAGGAAATAAATATGTTCATCTGTTAATAATAGGGTTTTAAAGATTTGTCCCCAAGCAAAAAAGTTTGTGCATCATTGATGTAAATCACTGAAATGCTGTAACCAAACTACTTATCTATGCAGTTAGAAATAGCAACTACTGAAAGTATATTAGAACATTCCTGCCGATATTTAAAGCTGCCATATTTATTTCCTAGAGTATATAAGGATTATTTACAGATAACTTATTTCATAGTTTTACTATTATCTACAGATTTTTATGTAGAGGGTTATATTTTCTAATTTTATATCATTGTCAGTAATGGTTTTTAATTTCATGATAATTTTAAGTTTTAATTTGCAAGCAGCTGATGAAATATATTTATATCACCTTAGAAGCTATTCTCTCTTTTCCTAGTGCCACCCAGCTTTAATGTTTTACAACACCGAGAAAATGTATCAGTTAGAGAAGGTCAAGCATTAATCCTTAACTGTTTAGTTTATGGCAATCCTATGCCACGTGTAAGTATTAGTATTGAAATAGCAGTATGTCATACTAAATAATGCTGTTCTATAAAACTTAATAATGAGTTATATAATATTTATCTTTAGTCCTAGTGTTGTTTCAGTTTTTTTTTCTTTGAAAGCAGATTTATTGCTATGCATTTCTGTAAAAAAATATGTTAGCCTGCTAACTTTTGTTTTACAGAAATGTTAAAACTTATCTGTTGAAGTAGGCTTGTTCTGTGGGGAAGAAGGGCAAGGTCAGTTGGCAGGAGTATTTATGGGTGTTTTTAATACTCTTGTGTACAGTCTGCAATTTCCATAGCCTACTAATTACATATAATTAACACATGTAAAATAGTTATTTTTTTAAATAATTAGTAGAAAGCCCATCGAAATTTGAAAGCTGAAAATTTGAATCGTAGCACTGTTAGGTTTTTCTTTATTATGTTCTCATATCAGACCAATGTCTCTGCAGTAACAAGTTTGAACTTATTTGAAATGGTTGTGTTCTTGTTCAATAGCATTACTGGGGAACTGTATACCCCAATATAGTATTTATGAATTATAACTATGAATGATATAAACAAAAGTGACTACAAATTTCGAGTACACACAGATATGTGCAACAATAGGAAAACATTAAATACACTTAAGTGTATGTATTTTAAGAATTTTTTTAAAGAATAAAAAAGGCAAGAATGCACTCTCCTACACAGAGGGTGGAAATAACCTAGAAGCTCTATTGGGGTTGTCCCTGTTTCTCATACAGCATAATATACAGGGACATGTCCATTGGTCTAGATATGGGCTAATTAGGATGATTACCTATTCATTACAGAGTAAATAAGAGAGAGAATACTGAAAAAAAGTCAAATGTCAAAAGTGTTGTCAATTTGTCTGTAATGTTGAAAAATGTGTTTGTGCCCTAACTTCTCCTAAATATATAAATATAATAGTGTCTTTTGTTAAAGAAATATTAAACTTTCATTCATTATGATGTGTAAGAAACTTCACACTTTCTTTAATAAAAGACATTTGTTTAAACTGGGGTTTACAGTTCTCCAGCATTGGATTGGATTGTTTTACCTCTGAGCGGCACTTTTTTGCACACCATGGGCTAAATGGCCAGGTCACATGGACCCCGAAGGCTCAGAGAAGGTTGGGGGAGGGGACCCACTGGAACAGCTGTTGGAAGACAGATGGTAGCCTCCCGTCAAGGCCATCCAGCGTGTTCTTTAACGTGCACAGGGTATGACTCTCCCGCACACGGGGCCACGGCTTAACGTCCCATCCGACGGACGGCGGCCTTTCCAAGCCCATCGGTGTCCCCTACTGACCGTGGGCAGGGCGGGGAATTTTTGCGGAGACAGTTCTCCAGCATAGTATTATTATTTATAAGTGTAGAGTTTCATGGTTAAGCAAGTGTTAATCACCAGTGCCTTAGCTCAACTGGTAGAGCAATTTTTTTGGAACAGGAGATTCTGTGCTCATATCTGAGTTTTTCCACACGTGCCCATTACTGATAAAACATATTTATGATTAGTGCAAATTTCATTGAACAATATGTACTTTGTTTTGCATTTCAATTTTTTTTTGTTTTAAAACATTTGCTATTTGTAGAATTGTTTTTATTGCTCATTAGCTGGACATTCTGATTAAAATGAGCAGACTTTTAGAAAAAATTATAACCATATTTAATAATGAAACCATAATCAAATATGAACGTTAGGATTTACTATTGTTAAATAGCAGTCACATTACTAAATGTTGGAACTTAATAAAATAAAATAAATTTGAAAACTAATTAATAAAATAAAACCAATTTTAATGATGTTTTGAATTACTGTTTAATCTTATTTGTTATGAAAAAATAATGATTTTGATATGAACAATTTTCAGTAATTTCTAATTAAACTTTCAGTAGCAGTCATGCAGATTTAAATCAGAACTGGTTTTGATTTCAACTTCAGTGATTTGGTTAACCTTTGTGTTTTGTGGAATATTTTTTTCCAGTTCTTTAGCATTTTTACATTTACTCTTTTAGTGTTAAATTCTTAATCCTGTATCAGTGGTAATCGGTAAAAACTGATGCCTCCACATCATACCTAAAGTACATATACACAACTGAAAATTAAAAAAGTAAATGAAGAATTTAAGCAGTAAAACAACTATAAAATATTTACATTAAAATTTAGAAAAAATGAAATAAAATGATAAAATTATTAAAGTTGAAATGAAAAATTACCATAATATTTTGCCTTTAATAGGAAAGAAAAATGAATACATGTTTCACCTATATTTTATTTTATTTTAATTTCTGTTATTTGATTGCTCAAAATAAAATGCTGTTTTTTGAAAAAGTGAACAGTAAATAAGAATTAAGATTATAGATATATAATATAACATGATTACTTCTGTTCATTACCTACTTCTAGATAAGGTTCTAAAGTATAGATTTTTCTGCTAAAAACTCTTCAAAATGAACTAAGCCATCAAGAGGAATTTTAAAACTGAGTGCTTTATGGTTAATTTAAAAAGTAACATCCTATTAGCTTCGGGGTAGGGGTGGCTCAGTCAGTAGAGTACCAGACTCATAATCTGCAGTTCTCAGGTTCAAGTCCCACCTGTGCCAGCATTAAGATTTTTCTCTGCAAAAACCCCACACTGCCCTCGGTCAGTAGGGAGCACTGATGGGCCTGGAAAGGCGACCATCCATTGGATGGGATGTAAAACTGTGGTTCAATATGTGGGAGAGCCACCTGTGCACACTCTAGATGGCTTTGATGGGAGACTTTCATCTATCTCCTAATGGCTGTCCAGTGGGTCCTCTTCCCCCAATCTTCTCTGAGCCCAACAAGGTCCTTGTGACCTGGTCATTTATCTCATTGTGTGCAAAAAAGTGCTGCTCAGAGGTAGAACAAATGAACCCTATTGGCATCTTTTAATTCAAACTACATATGTGCTGTACCTAGGATTTGAAAAACCTTGAAGTGTGAAAGACATAAGTTATGCCTTTACTGAATTCAATAGTCTACCTCTGAGAACAGTTTTTTCTGCCATCATATAGTGTATGGTTTATTATTTATACTGGTACTTCATTATGCATTTTATTGCTTTTATTGGTGACTGAGGGGATTTCAAATAATCTAATTTGTGATAATCTAATTACTGTATTTTGAAATATTCAATCATTTTATATGGTAATTAAATTTTAAGATATCTCTCTCTCTATAAATATTTTATGAATATACTTTTCATCAATATAGCTAAATTTGAAAAGTCATGCATTGCTTAATTATGCACTTATAATTTTTTGTTCCAGATTCTATGGAGGAGAAATGGGCAACTTCTTGCACCTCTTTTGATGCCTGGTTTACATCTAATGAATAATGAAACACAGATTATAATAAACCATACTCGTGTATTTGATGCTGGTGTATACACTTGTATTGCAACAAATAAAGCTGGATCCCAATACAGAGAGTTTGAAGTGAGTGTTTTAGGTTAGTGTGGTATTTTGTTGTCGTTGTTCTATGTTATTAAATTTCTTTTATTTTTATTTGCACACACAACCGATGAGGAAAAAGCTATTTGCTTAAAAATATTCAACAAATCAGTGCAGCCAAACCACTTTACTGTGCATCACTAGTATTTTAAAATTCCATATTCCTGCAGGCAAAATACATTCAGTGATGGGCATTATAAGTCCTGCATATATCTATTACAAATAATGCAAATTAACATTCTTTGCCCTTGGTGAAAAAAGAAACTCCATAAGGTTTAACAAGGCCACATGGAGTATTAAGCCACAGTTCCTTGGGCAAGGCAGGCTCGTAATCTGTACTTCCCAAGTTCGAGTCCTAGCTGGATCAGTGTAGAGATTTATCTCCGCAAAATTCCCCGCCCTCCCATGGTCAGTAGGGGACACCGATATTATTATATTGGAAAGGCTGCCGTCTATTGGATGGGACATTAAGCTGTGGCCACGCGTGTGGGAGAGCCATACCCTGTGCACGTTAAAGAACACACTGGATGGTCTTGACAGGAGGCTACCATCTGTCTCCCAACAGCTGTTATAGTGGGTCCCCTCCCCCAACTTTCTCTGAGCCTTTGGGGTCCATGTGACCTGGCCATTTAGCCCATGGTGTGAAAAAATGTGCCGCTCAGAGGTAAAACAACCCAACCTTGGGCAAGGCAGCCATATCCTGTGGGAGCTTCATAGGTGATTTTTTTTTGGTGAAATTTCAGCCCATCTAACCAATTAAGTAAGACATTTTGTTTCCAGTGTCATCTTTAGATTTATTGAAACATATATAGTGTAGAGAACAATGTAATGCCATTTTATGATTCATTGATAAACAAATACAGGGTGTTCCAAAACTATCTGTACAAATTTCAATGGGAGATAGGGAACACCAAAGCAAATCTTTTTCGTCTTTGAATGTATGTCCGCTAACATAACCCTTTGGTGCTAGAGGGTGCTGTTTGGCAGTGCTGCAATTGGTTAGAGGGGCAAAGTGGGAACAGAGAATGGACTTGTGTTTGCCTTTGGTATTCGTAAATCAGACACATTACATGTAACATGGAGTACATGTTACACATTACATGTAATGGAGTGTTTTAACAAAATTATTAAACAAAATTAGACACATTACATGTAATGGAGTGTTGCATGACTGCTGAGATGGCTGGCATGCATCTGGCATATGGGGCTGCCAATGGAAATAAAAGAACTGCTGTGAGGTTGTACTGACAGTACTTCCCAAACAGACATGTGCCAAACCACCAAACATTTGTGTGTTTGCATTGGCAACTATGAGAAACTGGAACATTTCATGCAAACATGCATGACACTGGTCGGGAGAGAACCATGTCTACTCCTGACATGGAAGAAGAGATCCTATGGCGTATTGAGGACAATCCAGGCACAAGTACACAAGCTGTTGCACGTGGCCTCGGTGGGAACCATGCCCTAATGTGGAGAATGTTGCATGAGCAGCAGTTATATCCATTTCATCGTCAGAGAGTCCAGACATTGCAACCTCAGGATTATCCTCTTTGTGTGGAATTCATGTGCTGGTTTCTGCAGCAGATCATGATGCAGCCTGATTTTCTGGCTCATGTGCTCTTCTCAGATGAGGCCTCTTTCACATGTGAAGATGTGTTTAATGTGCACAATTCTCACATTTGGGCACAAGAAAATCCATCAACAATGGTTTGCTGTCTATGTTTAGGTGGGTATCATCCATGATATTTTGATTGGACCATACCTGCTGCCTCCCAACTCAATGGGCAGATTTATTGGGTATTTCTTTAAGAAACGTTGTTTGGACTGCTGGAAGATGTTCCTGTGGCTAATCACAGACGAATATGGTTTTCAACATGATGGGGCACCAGCACACTTCAGAAATGATGTGTGGGATTATCTGAACGCAACTTTTGGGGGCAAATGGATAGGCCAAGGTGGATCCTTCACCTGGCCACCAAAATCACCTGATTTAACATGTATCTATTTCTTCCTTTACATACTTTTACACATGAAGCACCTTGTGTACAAGCCTCCCATTGACTCAGATGAAGTCCTCGTTGCAAGAATCGCTGTTGCACTGCAAGTGTTTGCTAAATTCCAGGAATCTTTCAACTTGTAAAGCAATCAATACTTCGATGCTGTCATTCATGCATTGCTGTTGCCGGTCACAACTTTGAGCACCTTTCTTTAAATAAGCATGTTGTTTACACTTGTTTCCATTCATTTATGTACCAGCTCCACCGATATTTCTGTCAGCACCCTCTAGCATCAATGGATTACGTCAGCAGACATGCATTTATAGACGAAAAAGGAGACATGCATTTATAGACGAAAAAGGTTTGTCTTGCTGTTCCCTATCTTCCATTGAAATTTGTACAGATAATTTTGAAATACTCTGTATAATGCCATTTTATGTGCATTTCACTTTCAGATGGTTGCTATTCACAAGTGTGAATGTGATGTGGAGTCGAATTCGTAGCATATCAGACTTGTAATTTGAGATTTGAAAGTGTGATTTTTCAGCCTTGAAAACATGAAAATTTTCTCTACTTGCTCAACCTGTACAATCATTGAGAAAAGGAAATCTGATGAGTTTGAAAATGGTGGCTATTAAATGTACTAAGATGAGATAATAAGTTATGTTATGGTTCCATGCCCATATCCTTTGTACATTAGTAATAGTGATTTTCAGAAATATGATAATCAGGGTTTTTATTGGCCAGTATCCATAATGGTTAACAGGTTACTGGTTTACATTTCACCATACCTTACATTTCACCATATAACTAGTAGTCTAATTTCAATCCTCTATTTGTTTTTCTACTTTTGTGTTTCATGAATGCACCAGAAACAATTTTTTAGAAAAAAAAATACTAATCATGATTCAAGTAAATTATCTTTAACAGTACTCCAACTTCATTGCTGCATACCATTAGAACATAATATCAACAATATAAAAGGAATTTATTGTAAGTGACAGAAAAGTGTGATGGCCAAAATATATGCAGGGAATATATACACTGAAAGCATAATTTATATAATGCAAGGAAATATTATATCAGAGGAAGGAAAATAGGATGCTCCAAATCTGCAGCTGCAGAACATCTCGGATTTCCACATGCAACCATCACACGTGTATACCAGGACTAAATCAAAACCAGCAAAACCTGGAAAACTGTGACTGTAACCGGGCCATTGATGTTTGAGGTGAGAACCACCTCTCCTGTATCATAACATCAGAATAAAGGGCCACAGTGCAGATGATAACATCAGCATTCAACAATGGGCAGCTATGAATGTTTGTACAAAGACCATTTGACAGATGATGACACAACTGTGCTATGGCAGCCAATGCCCCACATCAAGTACCCTGGTCAACAGCATGTTACCAGCTATGAGGCTGCAGTTTGTGAAAGAACATTGCCAATGGACTGTGGAAGACTGGAAATGTGTAGCTTGGTCTGACAAATAGATGTTCCAACTACAACACCACAAGGGAGGCTATGTATGTAGCATAGGCCACTCGAGTCCATGGACCACAAATGTCATGTTGGGATGTTACAGGCTGGTGGAAATGATATTATGTTCTAGGGCATGTTTGCTTTGGCCACCTTGGAAACACTTGTACCTATTGAGACCACCATCATCACACAAGACTATGTTGGCATACTTGTGACACCTACATGGCCTATCCATTTCCCACAGTAGAATGCCTTCTTTCGACAAGAGAGTCTCAGCACTCCCGTTTGGCAAAGACCTGGTTGAGGGAGCATCATTCCAATAAGTTCACAACCCTCAAATGACAGTCACTCTCTGGATTTGAACCCTATTAAACATCTGTGGGATGAAGTAGAGCAATGCATTCAAGCCCAGAACCCACCACTGGCAACTCTCGGCACATTACTGATGGCTGTCCTGGAATCTTGGGCCACAATACCGCCTAAACATTTACAACACCTGATAGAGTCCATGCCATGGCATATTGCTGCTTAATTGCATAAATTGTCCTTTCAATGTATAGATTAATGCAAAAAAAAAAAATGTTTTTGCAATGTTTTTGCTTTTGACCTTTCTACACACAGTTCAAATGTTCCATTGTGCCCCTAAATTAAAATGTACAGTTTTGCCAATTATCAGTGTAAAAATAAACTAAATGGCAGTCAAAAAAAAAACAGCAAGAAAAAAACGACTCAAGTTTTTTAGCAATATCAATCTGTTATTAAATTCCATAAATTTAAAATTTCTAAAAATTGTATTAATAGAAATATACATATTTGTAAAAGTGGTGCCTTCATAATGGGAATGCCTGCTGATTTCCACAAATCTCCGTGTTAGCAAGCACACATAGGAAGCTTCAGAACTTGCCACATGAGGGCAGCACCATTCCGTGGTAAGCTAACCTACACTAACAGTAAGTATTTAGTGATCTGGTCGAAGTCATATGGTAAAGAATCAAACAGATGGTTAATCAAATACAATAAATCAAATCTTTCTTAGAAATATAATGGTAATAATGATTTAAACTCTCTATAACAAAAATATGTTTAAAAAAATTGTGTTTCAATTGAAAATTATTATCCATTAAGATCCGAAATTTTCAAGTGTTTGCTCAATAATATTTTTAATGGTAATTCTTTAAAGAACAAAATTAAATTTTTTTCTGAAGCCGTTCTTTAATAATTTTAATTACTCTTGCAATAGAGCTTATTATTAAGGGAAATGCATAAGCAATAGATTTAAGCAAGATTATTTTGATATTAATACTCGATTCCTTTAATTAAGCATGAAATGGAAAATTTTCTAAAAAATTAATGATTAAAAGTAATAGTTTTTAAATTCAATAGGTGCAAAGTTTATGCTGCAGTACAGAATTGACTCTTTATATGTTAGTCTTTTTATTTCAATTACTTATCCCGACCTACAGGACCCCTCCTGTTTTTTTTGCTTGTTTTAATGTTATTTTTTATCATGTCAATTGACAATTTTATATAAAGTAGCTCAATTTTCATTATTTTTCAGTTTAGAAGGATAAAGGGGCTCCATTTAGAATATAGCTCTAAGGCTCCTATTTAGAACTTTGTTCCAGGGCATCCATTTAGAACTTGGCTCCAGGTCTCCCAATTGAAATTGAGTGACATTTTTACTACTATACCTAGCACTATTCTTTTTTTAAGTAATACATTATTTGAATTAGTGAAAATTTTTAAATGGTAATAACAATATTATGCTCAAAGAAAGCTATAGTTTTATCTTTTCATCTTATTTCAATGGTATTCTAACCACGGAGCTCTATAACAGGAAAGGCCAAACCTTTGGATTCTGAAATCGACTTTTAAGACAGAAATTCTTTTGCAATCGATCGTAGTACATAAGTCATAATGATTTAATACTGCTTGACCAGCTAAGCACAAAATAACAATTTTGCTCAAATATATTAACACAACATTGTTACATTGTTAAAATACAATCTTTTCCATCTAAAACTGGCAGTTACGCGATCGACTGTTTGGCCATCTCTGCTCTGTAACATCTAAAATATGCATTTAATAGATAAATGTGATGAAGATAAAGATTGTAGACCCATCAGAGTTTGGCTAGATTTTTTTCGAGCCACTTGTGTGTGCAGAAGGGTACTTGTCTCTACCTTGTCAGGATACTGCTGCTATCTAGGTGCCCAATGAACACATTCAGATTTTACATATACAAATTTGATGCATTTAATGAAAAACTGTGACTGAAGTTAAAGATAATCAAATTTATTTAAATCTCGATTTATCATCAATATTCATTCAATATTTAAAGAGTTATGGAAACTGGAAAATTTAATAATAAATTATCTTGTTTAATAAAAATCATTCATAATTATATAACACTAAATTAATCATTATGCAACTTTTAAAATTTATATTTTATTAAATTATTAAAAAAATACTTATTATTTAAATTTTAATTAATATCTGAAATAAATTATTATGACCGATTACTGTCATGAAATATTCTAGCTTCCATAATGCCTTAACTACTAGGTGAATGCTGTTGAAAATCGAGATTTAAATAGATAAGATTATGATCTTTAATTTATTTTTGGTAACATTTTGTCATTAAATGAATATTTTGGAAGTTACAGAGCTTCGAAGTTAGATTCCCATTCACATAACATGGAAATTTTGTAATATTTTGTTAGGGCAGTGTAACTGGTGTAACTCAGTTCCATATATTGTAAAGATATTCATCGTTTTGACCTAATGGGAATAACCTTCCTTTGCTTACAATTCCTGCAATTCTAAAACATTATTTATTAAAAAGGGATCTCTGAAATTTTTTCCATTACTCATGTCAATGCTATGTTGTCGACATATTACTGTAACCACCTGTCTCACAGATCCAGTTTGGAAGAGATTCGATAGAAACTGAGTTTGTTTCATAAGTTTCGCTTCTGCAAAACATCACAGAATACTGCATCGTCATTCAGACTTCTAGTTAAAGACGGCAGAAAGTAGACAGAACAGTAAATAAATTTCATATGAACAAATCCGTATCAGAATCCAATTTTGAAACTAATGGTAAACAGCATAATAATAAATACTGCTATGAAGCAAGTAACAAGTAAAACAGCAGATTGCCAGTGCCACAGTGGACAAAAATATAACTAGCGCTGCTGTTGCTTCCCGTCTTGAAATCGGCAGGCATTCTCATTATGTAGGCACTGGTAAAAGCAAATTTTTCAGCAGGAAAATACTAATAGAAAGTGGTGAAGAATAACTGAAAATAATTACAGGCCATTTACTAATAAATGCAGCAGCCCTCTACTTATACAGTAGTTTTGTAGCCAAGAGTGATGATTTAACTCAAAATTGCATAACTCAAAAAATGTGTCCTGACAGGAATATTATTATTAAATGAAGGTTACCCAAAAATTTTATATTTTTAATGATTTTTTTTTTTTTAAATATATTACATTTTGTAGTAAGTGTTAGTGAATTGTAATATATTTGCATACTGTAGCTTAGTTACTACATTTCATAGTGTAATAAGCAAGAAATTACATTTAAAATGTTGTACTGTTGGCAACACTAAACTGAGCTAAGAGTTAGTAGGAGTTGGTGACCACATGGAACCCAAGCTGTTCACTTACAAATATTTCACTCTCCAGTCTGGTCATATAGGAACAAATCTGAAGGGAATTGACAGGTTTCACTAAAATAAAGTTAAAATAAATCCAAGTGAAATTACATTAATGCAAAATTTGCATAAGGCGAAATCATGTACTTTGGGGGGGGGGGGTTAATATGATTATTATTAATCAATCAGTAGTAAATACACAGAGCTACCTATTGACATAGAAGTCAATAAATAGTTTGGCAGAAAAAATGAGTACTGCAAATGCACAGGACACATCTCTCTAGATTCATGACAGAATGTTCTAACCACTAAACTAGCACTGACTACTTCCTTACTTATTCACTAATATGATTTACAGATCTATATGAACTTGTTGCCCATTACACCATCTATGATTGGGGATGGCAACTTTTTTTTTTCAAATGTTGCTCTGAATAAGATGCAAGTAAGAAAGTTACTTATGCTAAAGCATTAGAACACTCAGGCATGAATCTAGAGAGACATTGGTTTGAATTCCACTCATTGGCAAAGACTCATATTTTCCACCAAATTATTCAGTGATTATTAAACATATTTAATAAACTGAATAGGAAAAGTCATTTAGTCCACTAATGGAGGATACCCACTACATAATATAACTAAAAAGAGTCAACATAGTTTAAAATTTTAGGTTTTAAATAAAATTGCTTTCTTTTTTTTCTTGTGTAATTTTATATACAATTTCAACAATATCAGTATAAAAATTCAAGACAACTGGAACATTTTCTTTAAGAGTGAATGTCATCAATTCCCACCAGTGTGTTAGGACCTGAATTCAACCAGCATCACCCTGTTCATTATCAGTATTCATGTACACATAAGAATATTACATTTTTGACATTTTGATGTTGATATAAATAGCTTATTTTGCACTCAAGAATTATTTTCTGCTATTGCATTACAGTCACAAATATGAAATTGCCACTGTGGCATTTAGCCCCTGTATGAAGTATGCAAAGTAGCAAATAATTTTTGATTCATTAACTGTATTTTCATTAACCAATGCTGTTGAAATTGTAAGGCATATATAGTAATAAGATAAATTATTTGAATTGAAGCAAATTTTATCATTGAATCATTTAAAATATTCAAAAAGCACTACAGATATTCCTAAAATGACAGAAGTATACACTCTCTTATCTATTAGAAAAATGGAATTTTTAGGATAAAAGTAAAGGTTAGGCTAAGTCATAACTTTTAGTGAAACTAGGATGAAAAATATTCATAAGTACTGTATTAAACTAAATGAACTTCCCCTTGATCATAGAATTCACTTGATATAAGTAAAGCAGGTTTTCATCCTTATTGCAAATATTTTAAATTTGAGTTTTTCCCCCTTCTATTGACAATATTATTCAAATTATCAGGAAAACATAAAAAAAATACCCTCTCAAGCAGCTGCTTGCCACAGAGGTCTAACAGGAACCACTCAGTTTACATACACCATGCTAGAAGATCTGTGAGGATGGCAGGACCTCAGCAGAAAAGCAACACACAAATCCATGTCTTACCAGGGGTTAACTACAGGCTTTAATATTATTATTTTCATAAACAATCAAACACAGCTGAGCACTTGTAGCCTGAACAGTCTTGAGTGTACAGTAAAAATTGTCTTGGGCTAGGGAGATATGAACCCATGATCTCCTGATGCCATGTCAGATGCTCTGTATTATTTGTCTGTCATTCCCTTTTCCAGCTACAGTTTAATATTATTACCAAGGGGGAAAAGGCAAAAAATATATAATAAATGAATTTCCCCTCAAACAGCTGCTTGCCACCAAGGTCTGAGCCTATCAATGTAATATGTTATAGAGAAGGTCTGTGAAAAATGTGAGACCTCAACACAAAAGAAGCAAATAAAAGAAGAGTTGCTTTAAGAAATGTATGAAATTGCATTGTTACTCAAATTTACGTGGTTTTGTGTGCATGTGATCACTTTTTTTTCTTTTGTAAAGAAATGTTTTTAAAAAAGTTCTCAACTTCTATGTGAAAAATGTATTGACTTCAAAAATGTCTAGTTGAATGGATCTGGCAGATAAAATGTTTTCTCAGAAACTGAATCATAAGGTTATTGTAAATTGTTTAGAAATTCTGGTCAAATAAATAATGTTAGAAATTGTTGATTAAAAAAAATAGTCATACTGAAACATTGTAGCCTAGATTAAAACCTTTTTAAAATAAGAGAATTATCTCTTTTTTTTTTATCAAACAACATCAGATGGAAACACAAGACAAATAATTCAGGCTTCCAGTACCAGTGATGAGTGTGTGAAAGTATTTATGCATGTTCCTTGTTATTTTAAAAAATTATGCTATGTTGTTATTGATTTTACAATTTTTTTGTAATGTTATTACATTAAAAATGTAGGTTTTATTAATTTGTTCTTTGTAAGTGATGCTTAAGATTTTTCTTGTAAAACCGAATGTTTGATTAAAGACTACATAATTGTCAAAAAATGTGACTGATATATATATTATATTTAGTTTTGTAACTTTATTTATGTTATAGTGTCACCACATATAGAAGGGGAGAATTTTGAAAAGAAGGAAGCTGTATTGCATCAACCTACATATCTTGTGTGTTTAGCATCTGGTACTCCACATCCAGTGCTTCTTTGGTTTAAGGATGGTCATATGCTAAAAACTGAAGGAAGAGATAAAATTTTAATATCTGAAGATGGTCACAAGTTAACCCTAGTCAGTCCTGATGTATCAGATGGTGGTTTGTACACATGTACAGCAAGCAGTGATATTGGAGAATCCAGAAAGGAGATAGAATTGAGTATCATAGGTAAAATTGTTTCAACAATTTACAAATATGAATTATTAGCATGCACAAAATATTTACCTAATTGATTAGAGCTAGTTAATTAAAATCATTTAGCTTCTTAAAAACTGAACTATGAGTAACAAAAAAAGGTCACTACCTCAGTACTTTCAATTGATCAGGAGTTTTATATCCTATCAACTCATTAAAAATAAACACCTTGAATAGTCTTAAATGAGTCTCTTTCCCCAACCTTATTATGAAGCCTCAGGGTATTTTATTCCATCAATTTGCCTATTGTGGCATTAATGCTTTGGATTTGAAATACATATAATATTTAACTGAGTATATCCTTCATAAACTGTTACTAACTTCTGAGAGATGCACCAGTACATCCTTCAGTTTAGTGTTTTTTTAATTCATTACAGAATACATCTCTTTTTTTGTGCCAGATTTATCACTAGACCACTGCACATTTTCACTGCTTTCAAACATAGAACTCTATGGCCTGACTGCTAACAATATCATCTTTCTATTTGGAAAAAAAAATATGTGACATCCACTTCTGCATTGAATAGCCATAATAGACTTGTGTGGTCATGACTAAAGTTTATTTGTATATATCTTGATGATTATGAAGAATTAAATTTGTAAAGTGATAATGTGAAATTTATCAGTTTTACCAATATTGTCATTTATTAAATTTTTGATACATACACTGTGATTTTATAGTATTGCATTGTGATCTATATAAAATAGCCAGGAAAAGTGATAACATAAAATTTATCACATTACTATATATTGTAATTACATAAAATAATGGGTAAAAGGGATAAATGATGTCAAAATTAACTTCTCTGGGGATTACGTATAATTACTGTTTGATCCTTTTGCCTATTTGTATATTATATAAATCTTTTATCATATTTGCTTTCATAAGGCTATTTGGCCATTAACAAATAATAATTACTAAATATACTACTTTAGCACTTTGAATAGTAATTTCTTATCCATGGAGTTTTCACTAGTAACACTAACTACATTTAGTGGTTTTTGTTTAATAAATAAAATATTTTATTTCTGAAACAGTACCACCTAATATTCAAAATCAAAGTATTATTGAAAATCTAAAAGTGAAGGAAGGAGAAAGCCTTGAATTGAGTTGTGAAACCTCAGGAAATCCCATACCTCAAGTAACTTGGGTGAAAGATGGAAGAATAATTCCAGCATATAGTTCATCAAGCTATTCATTGCAGGATGGAATGAAATTAAAATTAGAAAATGTTAACAAACAACATGCTGGAAGATACACTTGTATTGCAACTAACAAAGTTGGTTCCTCAGAAAAAGATTTTAATGTCATTATTCTAAGTAAGTATTCCAATGTTGGCATTTCCAATTTGTGTCTTTATACATTCCATAAACTCTCAATGACTTATGTAACAATTAACTAAAATTATAATTTTAAAACATTTATGGTATGAAATTTCATAAGCAATGTGCCTCAAACTAATTTTGTTCCATTTAATATTGTTATGAATTTATGCAAACCCACTTGCATAAAGTGAAAATTCAACTTTATTATAAATCAAAATGCTTGACCATAAGTAACATTTAAATTATACCATTACTCTACATACATGCATTTAAATAACTAGGCACTTGAATAAAATTGCATGAATCTGAACACAGTATTATCCAATGATCAAAACAGTAATAACATCTATCTTTTTCCAAAAAACTTAAACTTATGGTTATTTATCTGCTGTGACCTTGTCAACTCACAGTTTCTAAAATTAACTAAACTTATATGACATTACCTTATTTTATTAAACTAAGTGCACTAATAATTTCAATACTTCTTTTTCTTAAATTTATTAATATCACTGATTCACTCTATCTGTTCCAATTCTTTAAAAGTGCTTCCTAAACTTGAATTCATATTACATTTCATTGTTACATGATAGTAGTATATCATTTCATGAGAGTACTCTGTTCAACACCATGCTAAACACATTCAGTTTGTAAAAGCTTATTGCAAAATGTTTTTTATAAATGAAAAATTCCATAAATTAACAGCTGAAGAAACCATTTTATCAATTATATTCATTTCTGATGTTATCTGGAATAGGAAAAGCAATAATGATAAAATATTAAAAATTAAAAGCAAACTGAACTACATACTAAATTGTGATAGCTAGCAAATTAGATGATTATACAGCAATGAATTGAAATAGCCCAGTAATCTATAATTTTGCCAATATAATATTCAGTTTTGCTTAATAATTCTTTCTCTATATACTTGAAATTTTTTCTTTATATCAGTGCTGTTAACAAACATAGTACCAAAATAAAGCTTTCTAACATCTTTAAACACACCAATCCAAATTATTTAACTTGTTTTATTTCCATAGAAAGATCAAAGGGCATTTAATGAAAATCTAATCTAAATCTTACATTTGTTTTGCTTTTATAGATGATATATGTTTTCTTGATGACTTTGTTCCAATATAGCATATTACAAAGTAATGAACCATACATGCCTAATAATCAGAATTATCCCCCGAAATCTTCAAACTAAACACTCCATTTTTTTTTGTTGCACTACTTGAACTGAACATCTGTTTAAAATCTGAAAGACAATATCAAACTAAATGTATTGATATTATAAAACTATCTGTGTAAGAAAGTGTTTATCACTGCATTCATGTTTACTAAACCTATGAGGAGCATTAATTTGAACATTTGCTAATGCAACAACTTTATTTACATATGTCTTATGGATCATTATGCAATATTCTGTATTTTTGCCACACGTAAATTTTCTGAAAATTCTTTTTAAAAAGAAAAATTAATGAAAATATGGGGACCTAAAAAAAGTCTTTTAACCCAAGTTACAAATATTGTTTCTTTGAATAATGTGTGGCACTAAAGTAATAGGAGAAATAAACATTGCATTAATCATAGATCATCCAGCAAATGAGCAGAAAAATGTACCCTACTTGATCTAGTGGTTAGTGTACCTGACAACTAAAACCAGTAAGAGTGTTCTTGTGTGTTTGTATGTTGTATGAGAAATCAGACAAGCTACATAAAGTTTCTAGATTTTCTCCATCCTTTGTGTAGGTTTTAAAAAAAATATTTTTCATGTTTGTTTAAAAATTATATATGGAGAAAATAACCATATGTACTTTTGAAAAGACTTGTGTAAGAAGTGCACCACTATTCAAAGAAAAATGATTAAGATATAACATTTATTTAGATTTCTATAGTTAGAAGAAAGAGGTATGTGTAATAATTAAAAGTAGCTTAAACAGTTGTGTACCTTTTGTTATTGTGTGGGAAGGTTATTGGTTTACATACTAAATAAGGACACAAACCTCAGGTTTCTCATCCAACATATTTTGCCTTTGCAAATCCTCAAGTGTTGCAAGAACTACCAGTAATGCAAACAAGAAACAAATCAGACATTCTGTAGAGAGATGTAATCACTTGAGTGCTTTATTCATGTTTCATTTGATGTGTAATCTTCAGTGACCATTGCTTGCTTTATGACTCATAAAGTAATGAACAACGTTTTATAATTTAGCAAATAAGAATCCCCCCCCCCCCATGTTCATATGACATGATCACAACAGTCTGAAAGCAAATATAGTTTATTCATTGAATAAGACAAAGGTTTACAACCCATTCCTTTTAATTTAAAAAACATTTTCAATGCTTTAATGCTCTAAAAATCTTAGAAAAGGGTAAAAGGTAGTAAAAACAAAGGAATAACACTATTTGGACAATTCCATTTTAAATTTCAGACATTTGGGCCATTATGGGCACTAAAGGATTATGGTGTTGCATACAAGATATGCTATAAAGCATCCTGTTTCTGCAAATTCTGGAGGACAGCATAAAGGAAATGCTCTATCCAATAAGATAATATATCTCCTCATTTCCTTACAGATGTCCAGGATTTTTCGAATCAGCACTTTGTAGTTTGGTGGATTGGACAAGACAGACCATCAGTTTGCCACCTCATTCTGATACTTCCATTATTGGCTTTCTTCCTATGATAATTCATCAGAGATATGGTGTTCAGTTACCATTGCCTAAAAATTTCACTGATTTGAAAGACAATAATCATTGTAGCTATTCTTTGTATTAAATCCAATGTACTGCAATGGTTGTGGTGAAAATCAATTATTACTGGATTATCTGTTCATCACGTTAGATAGCCATATTAAGGTGTAATTGGATCAGTAATGTTCAAAATTTATAACTGTCATTGCTAGTGCCTTTTCACTACAGAACATATTAATTTAAATTCTTGCAAGTTAGAAACTATCTTGAATAACCATGAATTCCCATCTTGTTACTTCTTCAGATGTAGCAACATGAATGATTCAGTGTAATAGTCATGGTAATGAACATAGATGATAATCGCAGCATGACCTGATGCTGCCACCCAAGATCATAGATGGCACCAACGGTTGGCCCACAAATCTTGAGGATGAGTTTAGTCTTAAAATAAGCGGAAAAAAGATGAGCTGGCATTAGTTCAACTGGTAAGAACACTCTGGCATGTTTCTGGAGAGATGCGGGTTTGATTCCTATATGTCGGTGAAATTTTTTTCTGCTAAATATTTATTGATTTGTCAAGGTAATAGTTTAAAATTCTGAATTTTAAAATATAACTTCGTGAAACATATGTTTGTGATTACATATAACATCTTTATTGTTACCTTAACTTGTGAATATTTTAAATAATGACTTATTTGAGATACAGTAAAATTATGCTAAGTTTTTTTTCTCTTTTGTATTATCAGTTCCCCCAACATTAAAAGACATGCCAAGCTATGGAAATCCAAACAATGAGGGCGATAGAAAGGAAGTATTAGAAAATCGTCTTATTCGATTTTCCTGTCCAGTCTCTGGAAATCCACCACCTACTGTAGTTTGGATGAAAAATGGAGAAATTGTTTTGCATGAAACTGATCCTCATATCACTATTTTGGGCAATGGAATACATTTACAGATTGATCAATCACAAGTTGATGATGAAGGGGAATATATATGTATTGCTGAAAATGAAGCAGGGCAAACATCAAAGAAATTTGATTTGAATGTTTTAGGTAAGAAATATGTTATCTTTATTAGAAATTAATTGTGGAAAAACACATAAGCCCTCTTCCAGACACAAACTTGAAGATCCAAAATTTCAATCCAGGAGAATGCCTAGGTGAACAAGACCAGGTATAAAATATGTTGCCATACAAATGTAACAATTATTAAAAATATCAACAAATAGTCTAGCATTTTTTTCACATTTATAGTGTAACTTTTTTATGCTATTTCTTTAAATAATTTTTTGGAAAAAATTCCCACAATTTCATTAATAGCATCTCATTTTTTTTTTCTGTACTATTATTGTAAAATTTGCTAAGCTTTTTCTTATACTACATAAAGTATTTAGAAAACTACCATATTTCTGAAGTAAAGATCATTGATTAAATTCCTTTTCATTTGAAAGAGTAGTGTATTTCTGTTTTGAAATGATTTTACAATTCCATTTATCCGTGGCTTTAATTTTTTTGTTTTTGCTGGCTATTATAAATAGAAGTCTGGAGTTATTGTTGTTTATGTATTGCCTGAAAGCTAGAACAAAAACAGAGCAATAAATTATGGTTTTGGGATTTTAATTTTTCTTCTATACCATTCATAATCATCATCCTCAAGCAGCCATGGACTACGGAGGTCCAACCAGACTGTGCAATTTAGTTCTCCAAGCATATCTGTCCTGAGCTACATCTGCTGCATCTGGCCACTGCACACCAGTTCTAACAAGGTCCTGTTTGACATTGTCTGCCCAATGCATCCTAGGTCTCCCCCTCTTTCTGAAACCTTTAGGCACACTGTTCATAACCCTATTCACCAATCTATAATTACCCATACAGGCAACATGGCCAAACCAACGGAGTCTCTCTCTGCACAATATGCTGCTTAAAGGAGGTTGTCAACTCCTTTGCCTAACCTCATCATTAGTTACAAAGCTGAACCACTTAATACCTAAGATACTGTGTAAGTATCTAGAATCAAAAGCATCTAGTTTCTTGTTATCTTGTTTACAAAGCGTCCAAGTTTCACTACCATAACTAACCCTAGAAAGAACCAAACTATTATACAGTCTAATTTTAGTCTTTAGGTGTATACGCCTATTTCTTCACAATCTCCATAGATTCTTAAAAGTCCCGGCAGCAATCCCTATTGGTCTGTTAATCTCATGCTGCACATCAGCATAATCTAAATCAGAAATTTTCATATCTTTTAAGGCCAAAATCTTTCCTTTGCAGTGAATTTTGCATAACATAATCAATAACCAAACTAAAGAGAAAAGGAGACAAAATGCATCCTTGTTGAACACCAGAAGTAGTGCTAAACTAATTGCTACAAGCCTTACCAACTCTCACACATGACTCAGTGTTATTATAGAAAGCTTTCATTATGTTAACTAACTTGTCAGGTAACCATATGATCTCACAATCAATCACAAATTATGATGATCAACAGAGTCAAAAGCCTTTTGGAAATCAACAAAGCTAGCAACCAATGGTTTCTTAAACTATAAACATTTCTCAAGAATCTGCCAAAGTGAAAATATCTGATCCACATATCCCCTACCATTTCTGAATCCATATTGCTAATCAGGCAATTGCCTGTCAACCAGATTCTTAATTCTATTGAGCACAATCATGCAAAGAACTTTACCTGGAACAGAGAGTAGGCTGATACCCCTATAGTTATCACAAGAACTGCGATCACCTTTTTTGAAAATAGGGATGGGTAAATCCTTAAGAACCATGCCTTTATCATAAAAGATATTCAAAATTTCAGTCATCCAAGTGGTAAATGAAACATTCCCAGCTCTAAGCATTCCCGTAGTAATTTCATCTACACCTGGGGATTTATGAAGTTTAAGTTTAGAAATAGCCAAAATAACTTCAGATTGTGTTATAGGGCCAACATTAAAACCACCAATGCATCTATCATCATTACAAACAATGGGAGACCATATCACATTCATCCACTGCTTGTGTTTTTTGCACCACTAGACATAATAACAGTGCATTATCAGGTGTGATGAGTGGCTTGTGAAGTGCAACTTGACCATGATAGCCAGTTCTACGGAGTTCTCGACATACTGTTTTTGATGAAACTGGCCTCTTACATCCTACATTGAAATCTGTGCTCAACTGATCAGCTGTGGCTCACCAGTTTTACTCTGCACATTGCACTAATGCTCAAACTTCCCAATTCTGGAGTATGCACTTTTGCCCACTGTTGTCTTTTGCAAATGATGTCTTTCCTTTAGATTCCTATGCAGACACGACCTTGGAAACTGCTCCTTGTCAAACATTAGTGAGTTCAACTATCATAGTAACTGAAGGTCCTGCCAAATGCATCCCAACAATCATGCCCCTTTCAAAATTTCTAAGGTCTTCTCTTCACAACGTGGTACCAATAATTGCATACAGTTATGTCAGGTTTGCCTTTATAGTCATGATGCTAAGCATGCTGAGATGTCATTTGCATATTTCATGCCTTCTTCAGTGGCACATAGATGCCACTGTTTAACATAAACAGAAGGCTTGCCACAAACCTTGGTGTTTCCATTTGTTTGCCCATTTCCTGTATATATATATATCTGTTAATCAATTCAGGATAAAATTTTGAAGTTCAGTTGTTTTTCTAATGAAAAAAAGTATTTTGACTTCAGTTGCATGCAGTGTGAGAAATCTGACACTTTTAACGGTTAAAGTTTCATCTTTCATAGGTCTTTAAGTATTGTACATATACTGTTAAAAATCAAAATTTAGAGAGCAATATTTAAGATACTTATCTCTAGTAATATTTTTGCAGTTAGGGAGTTTTGAATCGGATTTTTTATTGTCTAATATGTTGACATTCACTTCTTTTTATGTGTGTAAACATCTTCATAAGAGCATCATTCTATTCAAACTTCTATATTGAGCAAAATGACACATTTCTTACCAGTTAACTATCATTTCCCTATATTCATCCAAGTCATGACTTGGTATGGTCATGACAAGTTTTCCTTCATCCAAGTCACGACTGAGTATATTTAGTATTTAGATTACAATGGGGGATAGACCTAAAATTAAATATAAACTTTTTGTTGAAGTATCAAAAGTTGTATGAAGTCAGTACATATATAGTAATAAAAATTAGCTGGACCTTACATGATATTAGTTAGAAAAAAACCTACAAGTATGTGAAAGATGGAGCAAAAGTAAGCTAGAAACACAAATCACCTCTGGTGAATATGGAATGTTTGTTTTCAAAGAGAATGAAATTTGTCATTTTCTAACTTTAGTGCCCTATAACAGTGAAAATTTTAACTAATGGATTATTTTAAAAGTAGGAATAGTAGTATTTATTAGTACCTATCCAAACAAGAAAAGAATTTCTTATTCATCTCTTAAAACAAAACAAAAAAAAATTTAACTCCCTTAGGGGTAGGAGGGCAAATTGCTATTGTCAATATAAACCCCTTGACTACCATACTCTACGATACAAATTTGAAATTTTTAGCATGAATAAATTGTGTGTAATATTAGCTTAAAGTTTTGCCTTTTCCAAACTTAGTGCCCTGGAATAGTGGGAATTTCAGCTAATTGGAATAATCAGAAATTGTCAATCCTAATATTTCAGTACCTATCCAACCCTAAAAAGTTTTCATTTTGTCTTTAAAATTGTCAACAAAAACAGTTTAATTCTACAGACAGATGGACCAATGGATGACAAATGGAAATAATAGCTTATTTTTTAAAAATTAGACAAAAATGTTCTAACATAAGCTCTCATTGTTTTTGATTTAAATAAATGAAGTAATATCTGAGCAACCACAGAAATTTTTATTTTTGTTCATACTTTGTATTTAAAAGATGCATTTATTCTATCAGGAGGTGTGATCTTATCAGGTATCATACAATGATTTGTTTGTCAGGTAGAAAAGGAAATATATTTTTTTTTTCATTTGGTAACAATTTTAGATAAAATATTATGATGTATTTAAGTTCATGCTATATTTTTTATAATTGAACATTAACTGATTAATCATCCTTATAATGCTTAATTAGCACAACTATTTATATCAGTATTCTGACTGTGAAACTTTATATTTCTGTTTATTTATTATTTTTAATAGTTCCACCTAGCATTCAGAACAATCAAGCTATAATTAATCCACAAGTGAGAGAAAATAGCACTCTTATGCTTAGTTGTCCAGTGACTGGTAATCCCCCTCCAGGAGTGACTTGGCTAAAAGATGGTGTAGAAGTTACAATCCACACTTATCCAGAAGTTGAATTTACTCTGGGAAATAGTGTTCTTACAATTCCAGAAACTATGGTAAATTAGTTTTTAATTTTTATTCAGTAATATATAATTTTTGGGAACTCAACAATAATTCAATTTTCTGCTTTGAATATTTGCCTGAAATATTTCCTGTTTCTTATTATTTTCATCATAGTAAAAAATGTTGCCAACGGCTGAAATGCTTATATACTCATCTCTTGTATCTGCTCTTGCTTTTAAATGGTTACCATCATAATAGTTTCAGAAATCTGTTTCATCTCTTGGCTGTCTATAGTTTTTTTTTCCTTTTGAGTACAAAATAAATATGCCTGAGGCTTTAGGTGGTTGGATGGTTTTTTGCCGTTTCCCCTCCCCCAAGTATAGGGATGTATAATTAAAATTAAATATTGAAAATGTAGTCTAATATAGAAACTTAAGTTATTAAACCACATTTATCATTGAATTATGTTTCTAAAAGTATGATAAAAAGAATTTAAAAGATCAGGAATATTTAGCTTTTCCTTAATCTTATCTTTAATATGGACTACCCTTTTTGTGTTGTGCTCTTGTCAACCATTCCTTTTCCTATTCTCTCCAAATCCATTATTGAAGCTAAGCTGAAGGTTAAGTGAGTGGAAAATAACTCAGATCCTTAGAATACTTGATTTGTTATCAGGAGATCTTGAGATCATATTTCATTCTCAACAAAACTAGATTTTCTTAGTTTGTTATATGTTAGCTTGTCAGTAATAAATTTATCTCACTTTGTATCAAAAATATAAACTCATAGCTGTAAAAATAAACTCACTAATGCTTCAACTGACTGATGAGCAGCAGGAAATTAGAAAGTATAAAAAAGTACCATAGACTACCTCTCAGACAATTAACAGTTAACATTATCAGAAGATCCCATTCCAGATTTTGAATATCTCCTATAGTGTTCTTTTACACTTACTAATGATTTGGACTTCTTGGCAAATGATGTTCACATGATGAATGTGAAACCACCTACTTTTTTGCCAGCAAGATGAAACTTGCAGCTACTACAGCTCTCCGGCAGCTCATTAGAGCTGTTGGTGAGACTAGTAATAGAATATGCTTAGTGATAAATATAGAGAAAACCAAAGTGATGGAAACAGGTCAGGTAGATTCTTTTGATTGGTTGTTCTCTTGAGTAAGTTGCATATTTTAATTATCTTGGAAGTTATGTGACATAAGTGTATGGGCATCTCTTCTCGAACTTTTTTTAAAGTCTATAGAGAGCATGGGAAAATTGTGTTTACACCTAAAGACTAAATTTAGTCTATGTAATAATCTGGTCCTCTGAAAAGTTTGCTGTAGTAATGAAATTTGTCCCATTGTAAACGAGATAACAGGAATTTTGATGTTTTGGTTTCCAAATGCTTACATAGCATCTTGGGTTTTGAGTATAAATAATGATAACAAACCACTATTTTGAGGTTTTACAAATGAGTTACCAACTACCTTTAAATATCATCTCAGGGAGAGATTGCTTTTTTTTTCTAGGTTGACTGCATGCAGAGCTCCAGATTAGCAAATAGTTACAAATTTAAAGGTGTGCCTAAAAGCATGGAGGAAAGGAGAGACCTCACTTTATTAGAATTTGCCTTCTGTGATCAAATGGAATAACTGTTGCTTAGAATAAGCATATTTGGAGAACTAAATCGATAATCTGATTGGCTCTTCATACCTACACAAAATATATCAGTGAATGCAAAATTTCGATTATGTAAGCAGATTGCTCATCACTGCAAAAGCAGTGTCTAATTAGTAGTAAAGAATCACAGGATAAGTCCTGTAGACATGGAACTAATGAAATAATGAGCTGGCAAAAAATTCAGCTCATTATTCCATGAGTGTCTAATTAATTTCATAGTTGATATCAAGAAAATACTATCATGGATGCTGATTATCAATACCCTAGTTAGTTATCAGAAATTGCTTCTGTATCAGTTTAACAGATGCAAAGTTCCCTTTTGACATCCTTATGACTTCCTAAGCAAGTAATGAAGTAAACCAGCCGAGCTCAAGTTATAAAGTGACTGATGTGCCAGAAGATCCTTTTTCAAGTCCAGGATATATATTTTTTATAGTGACTATCCTCCAGACTTAGCATCAGTTCAATAATTTACTTTCAGTGGACTGAATGTATTTGCCAAAATCAATACAGTTAAAAATTTTCTCATAACGCAGAGAAAATCATGTTATAAAATTTCTCAGAATGTCATTTAATATTTTTGAAATGTTTTCATTAATATTTTCACTGTATAATCATTCTTTATACCTGCAATGTAAGGTAATACATTTTGGTTTTTTGATAGATATTTCATGCTGGCAAGTTTGTTTGTGTTGCTACCAATATTGCAGGTACTGCAGAAAGGGAATTTATAGTTGATGTTCTAGGTAAGTACTTGACTCCAACACTATCTTTATATATTGCATACATGTTATTGCATACGGTGTTCATTAAGTTTTTCTATTTGTAATTGATTAAATTTCTGTTTTATACTTTTTCTACTCTTCCTATTTCATTTTTCTTGTCATTTGTCAGTCAATTGTACAGTTTGTGAATTTCTCAAATTGCCATTTCATCTTCTGACCCCAATGGCTATCTCAATTCAGTAATTGTAATGAGTCATCTAGCATAAATAAGATCTGTGCCCAAGCAGATAATGGTCCATACCAGGGCACTAGTCAACAATGGATATCTTTCTTCCACAACATGCTGATGATGTTCTTTTGAAAGCTGTCTAAAATGTATACCATTGGCTCATTGTTAATGAGAGTCCCTATCTACCCAAAATATTGAAAAAGATTCTATACAATAAATTAATTTCTGTGTCAAAAGTAAACTCTGTATTTATTATTGGTTGATTATTTCATTAATAATGCTTTGAGCATGAATGACTTTCTACATCTTATTCAGGGCGATATTGGAAGTTGTCATTCCCATTCATAGATGGTGCTTTTGGTGACACATGCGGGATGACAGATATAACCACAGTAGTGGAAAGATGATAAGCCAATTCTAGTTCAATAGTTAGACCATTCTGTCATGAATCTGGAGAGATATGTGTTCGAGTCCTGCAAATTGGCAAACTAATTTTTTCCACAAAAACTATACATTGTTACTTTTTGTAATTTTCTCATTAATTTCTTCACGAAAGGAGGGAATTTTTACAGATTGCTAGGATGTACAGTTCTTTCCCATAGTTTAATGTATTAAATGAAGGACAACTTACCTGATGTAAAAATATTCAATACTAATAATGCAAAAAATAATGCATACTCTTAATATAAATTATTTTTCTTTCATAATTTCTTTGTAAACAGTCTTTATATTAAATGCATAACTACCAAGGTATGTATGTAATTAATACGTTAATGAATCCTTTTTCTTTTAAAAATTAGGGTATGGATGACTCAATTGGTAGCACAGCAGGCTAGTAATCTGCAGTTCCCAGATTCGAGTCCTGCCTGGGAACTATCTTTCTCCACAAAACTTTCTGCCCTGACCTTAGTCATTAGGGGACACCAACGAATTTGGAAAGGTTGCTGCCCATGAGATGGGATGTGTGTGTTTTGGCTTGTGTGTGGGAGAGTCATACCCTTTGCATGTTAAAGAATGTGCTAGATGGCCTTGATGAGAGGCTATCATCTGTCTCCCAACAGCTGTCCAGTGGGTCCCCTCCCCCAACCTTTTCTGAACCCTCAGAGTCCTTGTGACCTGGCTATTTAACCTATTGTGTGCAAAAAAGTGCTGCTCAGAGGTAAAATAACCCAACTCTTAAAAAATGGTTTAAAAGTATTAAGTATTTTCACACTTTTCTAAGAAAAATTTTCATATTAAGGACTTTGTGTTATATTCAGTATCTTGAATTTTTTTAAAGGGGAAATTCTTAAAAGAATAATTTTACTTAGGTAACTTTCAGTACTTACTGCTCTTCATGGTCAGACTTGGATATATGTCTGAGATTTTTATTCTGAAAACGAGATTGTGGAGAACATCAAGGTGTTTAAACATTCGATAAGTGTAACATTCAAGAGCATTAAAACTATTTAAGAAAACTGATCATAGAAATAATAATGATAATATGCTGAAGTTTTATTATTAAATGTTTTCTAAATAGTTTTGATGCTTTTGAACATGATTTTTTTTATTAAACTTTTAAACTACTTAATGAACCACCAAGACTGTTTTTTTAATAATAATCTTCATATATATGCATACTTATGCTAGATCTAATTAAGACCAGCACTGATAGCTATCTAAGTAAAATAACACTAGACAACAAATTTAAACCTTTTTTTTATACCATTGGCCAAATAGGGTGTTTTTAATTAATTTTGGGGTGATTTTGGGTTTTATTAAATTGCAATTTAAAACTCGTTAATTAATTACATGATTACAGTGAAAATATTAGAAACATCGTAGTTGTAGACCACTGAATATAAAGTAACAAATGCAATAATATTGAAAAGCAAAATAGGAAACACAGGTAAGGATCTTTTATACTTACAAGAAGTTCATTTTTTGTCTTTTATGTGCTGAGGTATCTTCCTTCTGCAATAACCAGCAGTAGTCACCCATCATTGCTGGGTCCCACCTGCCTTGGTATCTCTCCTCCATGGTTTGGATATCACAGTGAAATCTTTCCCCTTGCTCATCAATGACAGCTCCTAAGTTCTTGGGAAAGAAGTCGAGATGTGAATGCAAGAAATGGATCTTCAAAGACCTTCAACAGCCAAGATTTTCATAATTTTTGAGATCTTGAATGAGTTGAAGGTAGTTTTCCTCTTTGTGATTCCACAGAAAACCTTGAACCACAGACATGAAGGATTTCCATGCAGCATGCTCCTTCATATTCAATTTTTCTTTGAAGACAGTATCATTCAGTAGCTTCCTTATCTGAGGACCAACAAAGATCCCTTCTTTGAGTTTGGCATCACTTAGTTTTGGAAATTTTTCCTTCAAGTGCAAAAACTCTTTACCAGTTTTTCCCATAGCCTTTGCAAAGTTTTTCACAAGCCCCAGTTTGTTGTGTAGTGGTGGGAGCAGAAATCAGAGGAGTCAAATACCTCACATTACTCTTTCCAGGAATAAAAACATCTCTTTTGGGCCAGTCTTTTGTTTTGTAGTGTTCCTTTCTGGCCCTACTATTCCATAAACACAGAAAACAGCAAAATTTTGTGATGCCTCCTTGAAGCCCGAGCAAGAGAGAGATGACTTTTAGGTCACCACATATTGTCCACTTAAACTGATCATATTTTTTATACCAGTGAGTATTTTTCCCATGTTTTCATAAGTTTTCTTCATTTCCACAGCATGTGTCACTGGAATGGAACGTTTTTGGTTTCCTTTATGCAAAAGGACAGCTTTTAAGCTGAATTTTGACGAATCTATGAATCGATGCCATTCCTTAGGGTTGTGAGTTGTTCCAATTTCTTCCATCAGCCCTGAATTATCTGTGCAGAAATACAAATCATTTTGCATCTCATAATAAGCAGATAAAGGCAAATTTGTCTTTCTGAACAGAAAAACTCTGTTACCCTTTGGTCAGAAGATTCCACTCTTGAACTTAAAAACCTGTTTGTTTTTTGAAAAGTCCTAGGTCTCGAACAAAAACCTCAGTTTGTTTTTTGGAAAGTCCTAGGTCTCGAACAAGATCATTTAGTTCATTTTGCTGAATCAGAAGAGGCTAATCTAACTTTTTAGGGGTGTGTGTAGGGTCAGGATCTGTGTGTGCCTCAAAGTCTTCCTCTGATGAATGTGAATCCATCTCCTCCCAGTTGGTTGGAGGTGTTGGTATAGGAAGATCTTCTCCATGAGGAACTGGCCTTATGACTGAAGGCATATTTAGATATTGTATTTTGCTTTTTTTTTTTGAAAAGCCTGACACTTTAGTTAAAAAAAATAGCAATCATGCATGTGACTAGTTGGCTCACGCCAAACCATTGGAACTGCAAAGGGCATGGATTTTATCTTACCTTTCAACCATTCACTCAGGCCAACAAAGCACAAAATGCAGCACTCATGTGGAGCTGATGTTTTGTCCTGATCTGCAACATAACATCCAAAATACAAGTAATAGGCTTTCTTCACAATTTTTTGTCAAAAAATGACCCTGAGACTTTAAAATATAATTTCCACACAGATAACAAAATTTATCTGGCACATTAACACATCCTTGATGCTGCCTTTGTGCCATTTAAACACCAAAATTCACTCTTCAACATACAGCACGTGTTCCTCCTTCAATGAAAGCAACACGAATGGTGGTCTGAGGTTAGGTTACTGTTACATGTTTTCTCCCACATGGCAATCAGTGTTGCCAGCCACAAAAAGTAAAATATCTAGTATCCTCCCAGTTGCCTGCAGGTGTTGGTATAGGAAGATCTTAATAGGAGTCAAAATGACCAATAACATAAAAACGTGACATGCTAGCCATTTTTTAAGGCCAGATCTGAAATCAGCACCTGAATAATAGTTAAAGTCAGCTAGAATTGTTCATGTTATAAAAACCTTGTAAATCAGTGTAATTATTTCTAGAATTTCATAGCTGTTTAATCAAGATACTAGATATAATTTAATTACATTTTCACTTATAACACTAAAATAAAAAATCAATAATATATGTTATTGCTTTCAGTGCTGTTGAAAGCTGTGGCAATAAATAGTGCAAATGCAATTGCTTATTTGCAAATACAGGCAAAATAACAGTTAAATGATTGTCCTTGGGGGTTATGATCACCATTTCAAGAGCTAAAAATACAAGATGCTGGCACCATTATAAGGTAGATAGATAATTATTGAGTGCTTTACTTGACTTTTGGTATAAAGAAAATGGTATCTTTGTCAGCACTGGGCATTAGACAGTTTCTCCTATCTGGCAGTAGTGCTGAAAAAAAGCTCAAAGCACGATCCCTAATTTTTATGTTTATAAAAATAAATAAATGTAAAATAAGCATAAAAATTTACATTTAATTATCTTTTTAAAATTCTTCAGCAATAGTGCTTAGCTATAACATTTTAAACAATTTTATTACAGCGTAGAAATTAAAATTTTAAGAAAATAAAGCCATTATTAGCAATATTCTGATAACTGGTGCAAAATTTGCTTCAGTTCAAGGAGAGTTAGCAATCAATAACACACCAAGTTCAATCTGATGTTACCAAGTTCAAGTCCCAATTTTGCCAGCATTGAGATTTATATCTACTAATCGCCACCCTATCAAATTAAAACCCATATTATAAGTTTATTTTTAATTTGAATACAGTATTTCTTTGGCACAAAATTTCTTTGGAAAAAAATCCAAAATTTCTGTGCTTCTTGTAGCTTTCATATGCTTAACTTTCTTCTCTTTTGTATCGTTTAGAAACCAAAACTCATCTAAAAAGAAATAAGTAATAAATAATCGATAGTTCATATAACTGTTATGATTGAAAATTACCATAATTTAATATTACCTGTTTTTAATTAAAACATTTTGCATATTATTCCATTTTAGTTGCACCAGGATTGGAATTATCTGGTATTGATATTGAATATGAACCAATAGCTCATTTCAATAGGCCTGTTACCCTTCGCTGTCCAATATCTGGAAATCCTATACCTCGAATTCAATGGTTCAAAGAAGGGAAAAAAATTGAATATGGTACTAATTCTAATATTTATTTACATGCTGGTGGAAAAAAGCTTACAATTTTGAGAACTAAAAGTTTTGATGCTGGTCTTTATTCTTGCCTTGCTTTTAATGATGTTGGAGAAACAAAGATAGATTTTGATCTTGAAGTTTTTGGTAAGTTTGTGTTTTTATTATATTTTATACAGCAAATGTTAAATCAATATCAAGTAATGTTTTCTTAATGATTAGATAAATATTACCAATAACAATCATATATACAAGTGTATTTAGAAAAAAATAAAAAAAAATTATGGTAAAACCTGGAGCAATAAAGATGTTAGCAAAAGTGTGATAATGTGTACAAAAATCACTAAATTGGGGTGAATCAGAGTAAAATTCTATTTATTTCATTACCCTGATGGATAAACCCTTACAGTTCATTTCATTATTTCCTTCTAAATAAATTTTACAGCAAAAATTATTTTGGCAACATTACATTTTATGTTCAAAGTAGTGTTTTAAAACGAGTTCTGTGAGCATTTCCCAGAGGTCCTGCATTTTTTAAAGGTTATAAGGATCATATGAACTAAGTGGAATAACTAAAAGTGAAGATGCAAAAAACTAGAAGCTGCATCCATTCTGTGCAGCTAATCCTCTTCCCCTACTTCACACTTCAAGTTTCAGTTCAGGTGTGAAGGCATAACAATTGACAAAACTCTCTTTTAGTGGTAGACATATATCAAGACATATATCTTGTTTAGCAAACCACATAAGATGTGCCAGTCTTTTGGCAGGTCAGTTCTGTGAAGATTGGCATAGGAAGGGGGTAGGGGTCAACAGGCTTGAGCCTCCTAATTTGCCATTCTAACAACAATATATAAAAATACTTTTTTTCAAATATTAATTTGAATATTATTTTGTTCTGCAATTTACAATAGTAGTATATATATATTAAGAATTCTAGACTTTGTACATATATAACTATGTGTATCAATCTTTAGTAGTTCAAGATCTCAGAAAGTGTTAACAGTAAGATGATTAGTGTACCAGTCAGTTTACAGTTTTGCACAGATTGAATTATTTGCATTTCACTACATAGACGACAAGGAACAAAGATCCTGTTTTCATGCAAAGTTATATTAGAAGGAAAAGTGTTACTATTGAAAATTCAAATTCATTTTAATAGATTTTATGTGTAGTTTTATAATTTTTGGTCTTTCAAACTTCATAGGTAAAGCTCCCATGGGCCACATTTTATCTATTTCTACTTTGTCTCATGGCACCTTTTTTGTTTATTGTGAAATTAGTATGTAAGAGAAGGCTTGGGTTAAGGGCCCCTTTCCATAGACACAAGAATCAGGGCTAGAGTGTAGTCTTGTACTCTTAATAGTGTGTTTCTCAATATATTGCAATGTGTTAAGGTGTCCTCAGCAAAAAAGGATAGGTTGAAAATCACTGTTTTAGAGATAGTACAAAGTAGCTGCACTAATAAAAGTATCAAACTGCAAAAAGATTGCTGTCAAAGCTAAAATAGTTGCCAAATCTCATGTGCTACTTTCTTCTATGCATAGTAGCTTACACCCATGTAATATTTTTACATTACCTGTACTTTTTTTTTATGAGAGGAAACTTAATTAAAAATAGCTGCAAAAATCTTAAATATTCTTTCATATTCAGCTTTATACAGGGTGATTCAAAACTCTTGGGCCAAACTTTAAGGGGTGATAGAACACAGTGAAACAAGCACTTTTCGTCACACAATGCATGGTCGGAACTCAAGCAGTGAAGCGCTAGGGGTTAGCAGTTACTGTGTCAGGAAATGAAGAAACGCAAGAATGACAAAAGTTTGAAACAATTGCAGAAATTACAGAACAGAAAATACAGAATTTTATTGAACAAATTACAGAAACTCCTCAAAAGAGCGACCGTCAACATTAATGCAGGCTTCACACCTTCTACGTAGTGATCAGCGTATATGGGCGAAAACACCAGGCATTTCTCATACAGCAGCGGCGGGAATAGAAATCCTGGCAACAAGATCCTCATTGGAATTGATGGGGCTATCATAGATGAGGCTTTTCATATGGTCTCATAGGAAAAAGTCCAGACATGAGAGATCGGTCAATCGTGGCGGCCAAGCGATGGGACCACCCCAGCCAATCCATCATCCTGGAAATGTTGCATCCAAGGTGTTCCGCACATCCATGCTGAAAGGGGTGGCACTCCATCGTGTTGGAACCACATATGTGTTTGAATGTTTGCTGGAACAGGGTTCAGTAATTCTGGCAAGACTTCTTGTAAAAATAAGAGGTACATTCTCTCTTTCAGTCGGGCTGGCAGAAGGTATGAGCCAATCAAATGGTCATGGAGGATTCTAGCCCAAACATTTATGCAGAAATGCCGCTGGTACGAATGTGGACGTATGTCATGCAGATTACTGGTAGCCCACACATGTGAATTGTGGGTATTAAAAATGCTCTCACGTGTAAAAGTGCATTCGTCAGTGAATAAGACGTTCATCAAAGTCCAGTTGCGCTGCAGTCTGCTGCAGGAACCACTGTGCAAAATCCACACGAGGCTGATAATCTGCAGGTGTCAAGGTGTGCACCCTCTGTGCATGGTAGGGGTGTAATCATTTGTCTCATAGAACTCGCCACACCATCGATTGGGGCACACTTACGGCATGGGAAATTGCTCGTGTGCTACATTCGGGACGATCTCCAACCCTACATAGAATTTCCTCTGTAACATGTGACATCCTCACACTCCTCTCCTTGCACGCCCTGTGTCCTTCAAGCTGCTGTCAAAGGAACCTGTTTTGCACAGATACTGGTGCAATCACTGAAAGGTTTTACGATCAGGAACGTGTCTGGTCAGAAAGCACTCCCGGTACAGTCTTTGGGCTTCCATCGCATTCCTGTCCGCAGCTCCATAAGTGAAATGCATGTCTGCCTTCTCCTGATTCGTGAAACAATCCATCTGTTCTGCAATCCATGGTAGAAATGACGACGAGTGCGAAAACCAGCACTTATAAGTGTTCACTGGAAAGCACCCTCTAGCGCTTCACTGCTTGAGTTCCGACCATGCATTGTATGACAAAATTGCTTGTTTAAATGTGTTTTATCACCCCTTAAAGTTTGTCCCAAGAATTTTGAATCACCCTGTATATATTAATTATGCACTTCAGATGTACAGCTGTATCTACATTTTTAATTCTTATTATTTTCATTAAAGAACTGCAATATGAATACTTTATTTTAGCATTAGTTATTTAGTTATAAGCATGGCAATATTTCTTTTTTTTTCAGACACAAAAAAATTCAAATTTTGCAGCAGTCACATTCAGTGCAAAACACTACAATTTATTTCACATTGAACTGATTATAAAATTAAAAATGCATTCCATTCCAATTGTTTTTTAGTATCTACATTTAGATCATTTAACTACTTAAGATGTTTAATAATTTTATATATTGAGCTGAAATAACCAGCTGTATTGTGAAAGATTTTCTGATGAGCATCTCTAGGTACATTGTAGTACAATATTTGGAGATAAGAATGCTTTTCACAAATGTTGCTAGTTGGCACAAATAATTAACATAATTGCTATCTTCATTTTTTTGCAGTGGTATAAAACAATGTTTGAAGGTTTACAAAATATATTCAATTCAAATTACAATTATGAAAATAGCAAAAAATCAACATAGAAGTTATGCTTATCATCTCATTTAGACTTCAATCATTGCACTTTCACTGATATTAAGAGGTTGTAAACCTACAAAACTCGATGCTTTCATATCTCTGTTGATGTTTATTTAGCAAAAGCATATATTTTTTATTGTTGCAGTAGAGAAAGAATTATTTCACTAAGATTGCAAGGTATAAAATTGGCCATATTCAGAATAACTTAAGAGAATCTCTGCATTCATGTTCAAATTTAATTAAGAGATCTATCATTGGGCTTTAGCTTTTTCTCATACTGGGACATGAATCGAATTTTCTTTTATCTGTAACCAAACACACCCAGCCACCCAGGATGGTTAAAACTCTCTATAACTGTATAAGGCAACTCAGTCAGACCCCACGACACTTGAGGTTAGCTAGGGATTTAGTGACAATATGTCCAAATTACAATTTCAAAAGGGGGCAAGGGCAGCTCAGTCAGTAGCATGCCAGGCTCATAATCTGCAGTTCCCAGGTTCGAGTCCCAGCTGGGTCAGCATTGAGATTTATCTCTGCAAAACTCCCTGCCCACGGTCAGTAGGGGACACCGATGGGCTTAGAAAGGCTGCCGTCCATTGGATGGGATGTTAAGCCCAATGTTAATGTGTGGGAGAGTCATACCCTGTGCATGTTAAAGAGCATGCTGGATGGCTTTGACAGGAGACTACCATCTGTCTCCCAACAGCTGTTCCAGTGGGTCCCCTCCCCCAACATTCTCTGAGCCTTCAGGGTCCTTGTGACCTGGCCAATTAAAAAGTATGGTGTGGAAAAAAGTGCTGCTCAGAGGTAAAAAACCCAACAACAACAATTACAAAAATTAATCATTAAGAAGAATGAATAGAATTTTAGGTGTCAGTAACATTAATTTCACAAAAAACTATGTAAGTCATAGTTCCCAATTAAGTTTATTTCTGATCAGTAAAATTCTAAAGGTTATGCTAACTCTGTGACATCACATTTTGTACATCACATTTTGTGAAACATAATGTATTCAGCCCGCATAAAAGATTTTTTTTGTGTGCTTTACACTGTTCAAGATTTACACTTTAATTGATAAGAAACAATTTGACATAAGAACCAAGACCTTCATATTTTTTTTTATAATGACTAATTTTTGTAATTGTAATTTAGGCACATTGTCACTACATAGGTGGTGCAGAGTTTTTGACTGAGTTGCCTTGTGCAGTTCAGTCATATAATTCATTCAGTGTTTAACTTTGTCAGTGATGGAATGATGGTTAGTATGCTTGGTTATTGATCAAAGGGACCTTGGTTGTGAGAGCCCTATTATGAGTATCATTCTGACAGGCTCCTGTCAAATCTATGGCAAGCAGGTGCTTGAGGAATAATTTATTTTATTTTTTATTACTAATTTCATAATTGTTAAAATATTTAACTTTATAAGTTTTCTTTTCATGCTTTTGGTCTGAAAAATGGTAGCTTAAAGACTATTAACATATTTGCTCCTGTTTTGAGCTTAGTTATTTTATTCATTTTTCAGTCCCACCTATGGTTAACCAGTCAAAGCTGAAATCTAGCTACAGGATCAAAGAAGGTGAATCAGTTACCATTGAATGTCCAGCTAGTGGCAGTCCTAAACCTATCATTACGTGGCTTAAAGATAGTGATGTTATACTTCCAGAACTGTCACCAAATATTACCTTGCAGAATGGAAATCAACATTTGAGTCTGAAATATGCTACACTAAAGGATTCAGGAAAATATACTTGTGTTGTAGGAAATGAAGTGGGAACTACAGAGCAAGATTTCAAGCTTGATGTTCAAGGTAATTTTATTATGTAATTTTTATAATTTCCATGCATTCATGTTCATTACTATGCATAATCAGCAAAATTACCCAAGAACAAATTTTGAGTCTATAATCAGCTCAATATTCCATTTCTCTATTAGAAGTACTGGGGCTTTTTTTTTTAACTTCTCTTTCATATCCTAATATTCAAGCTAAATCACTATTGAAACTATAAAAGTTAAAATTAATTCTCAGCTCAGTTCACAATTCAAAATTCTCAGCTCCTGAATTGACTTAAATTAATATTATATTTTATATTGTTGGAAAGCTTTGAGTGTTGAGTTGTTACTTTGAGTGTTGATCTCAATGATATTGATCTCGATGATATTGATAGTCATTGTATCTGTCATCAATGATGTTTTAATAGAATTCACAACAATGGGAAAACACTTTGTAGGAAAATGTCCAAAAGAAATAAAACCAGAAAAAAATTTTTTTTTCTAAGGTAATATAGATATTCAATTATTTTACAATAAATAAAAGTTTTGGTAGTGCATGTTTGTCTTATTAATAAAATATAGTAAATGAGAAAATAATCATTTAGCCATATATTTATACACATTTATGCCAATTATACACATTATTTAGCCTTATTCTAATGATAATTTACTTTCCATTATTGATTATGCTAAGAGGTCTTTAATTATTCATTGTTGGTTTATTTTTCTTCTTTTGAAGACAACTTAGTCCTACATTTATTTTCAGTTAGGCCTAAATCTTTATGCAGCATTATTAAAAAATTTAGAGATCTTGAGAATATTTTGTGAAAATAGAATAAGAGTTCTCTTTTTAAGAATATTTTGTTTTTAACCAGCATTAAGAATGTAAGGATATATATTTGTGTTGTGTGCTGCATTGTGTGCAAAGTACCATGAAACATGCCAGTGTATACAAAGTTTCTTACTGACATTAGCATTCTACATCACTATGAAATCCTATTAAAGTCTTAAAGGCATGTTGGAAAGCGAAGTCAAGCATAAAATGGATAAAGAGTTTAATCCAACTGATTTTGAAAGGGGGCTCGTCATTAGAGTCTGATGGGTAGAAGCATTGGTTCAGCACCCTGCTGAAACTCAGTGAAAAATCACGGGGCACAATATCCTAAGTGTATGATTGTGGCAATGGTTTCAAAAAAGTCTGCCAATTATTTCAAATGTGGGTGATAAAAGACTCTGACAGCCAGGGACAGATGTCTGTTGGCTAAACAAATTTTCTGCAGTTCATTAACTGAGATGACTGCTAGAGTGCTTCAAAACCCATTTCAGTGAGAACTATGTGCAAAGAACTGAAACTTTGAAAAAACTGAAAACCTTGATTTTGGAACTGTACCACGGTATGAAGTACCATGTGTTCAAAACAGTTTTTTTTTAGGGGGGGGGGGGGATTCAGGTTCAGTCAGTAGCACACTAGGCTCATAATCTGCAGTTCCCAGGTTTGAGTCCCAACTGGACCAGCATTGAGATTTATCTCTGCAAAACCCCACCTTGCCCTCAGTCAGTAGGGGACACCAATGGGCTTGGAAAGGCTGCTGTCTATCGGATGAATAAATAAAGCCATGGCCCCCTGTGTGGGAGAACCATACCTTGTGCATATTAAAGAACATGCTGAATAGCCATGATGGTAAGCTACCATCTCCAAACATCTATGTGGTGGGTCCCCCCCCCCCCCCCCCCAACATTCTCTGAGCCCTGGATATTTAGTCCATTGTGTGCAAAAAAGCACCACTCAGAGGTAAAACAACCCAACCTATTCCAGTAGGGTTTCACTTATTTGTCAGTGAGTTTTTGACTGATTGTTGTCCTTTTTTGCATGTGGTTGAGGTACATAATTTTTTTTTCTAAGAAGATTTGAGAATAGAATTCTTCCCATTAAAGAAAATGATTATTTTTGCTCAACCATTAGAACAAGTAACACCATCCACTGGCCTAAAAACCTGCCCCTGTCAAATGTGTGTAATTGGGCATGACACTGGATGTATAAAAGGTCTATATTTTTGTTTCATGTAGCCAAAAACTGTTTTAAAGGCTTGTATATCCTTAAAAATTTTAAATATTAAACTTATTTTAAAAAGAAGAATTTTCTTAAGTGATATTATATCTTTATATATTTTTGTTAGTTTTCTTATGCATTTTTTTTTACATTTTGTTACAAAATAAACTACTACATTTTAAAATATTACAGTTCCCCCAAAGTTTGAAGAAGGAAAAAAGTTAAAAGAGAAGCATTCAGCTGTCTTAAACAGGCCGTCAACCATCAGTTGTCCAGTAACAGGAGTTCCTATGCCATCAATAAAATGGTTTAGAAATGGCAAGCCAATAAATCGTAATACTGATCCTAACATTATGTTTTCTGCAGATGGCCGACACTTAAAAATTCATCGTACAAGAATTTCAGATGCTGCTAAATATACTTGCATAGGTATTAATGATGCAGGAAGGACTGAAAAGGAATTTATCTTGGGTATTCAAGGTAAGAATAGCTCATGTAAGGTAATTCTAGTGTAATAAAAATGTTTTCTCTTTTTCAGTATGACATTTCAATATTTTTTTCTTTATTAGTCATTTTATCCCCTACCCATATTATACATGTAGTCAGATAACTTCATTGGACACATTTCATTGCCACTTTCCTGGTGTAATTGATAATTGTAACTTACCTAATTATATTTTATTCATTCGTATTTAAAATATAGTTTAAACCTTAACATAATTTTTTACCTATATGATTTGGAAAAAAAAAGATAAACTATAAAATTTATCCATTTGTGCTTTAGTGATCCTCTTGCTTGAGTCACTGTAAGTAGCAATTACTTATTGTTTATGCTATATGCTTTATTTCCCATGTAGCAAAGTTGCAGTGCTTTCCAAACTTAATGGAAGATATTGATATTTATGCCAATATACTTCTTTTCATTTCGTTTTTTCAATGTTTACATTATAAATAACAGTATCTTCCCAATGCTGATTTAAAGGTTTTGCCAACCATTTTCATCTGCAAACCATTATTTTCATTGGGAAGGCAAAGAAGTAGGTATATATAATTTAGTAAAAAGAAACTAAGAATATCTCTGAAACATTTTTTTTTTTTGCAAAATGCTCTAAAAATATAGTAAATCTGTTAAGAATAAATAATAAAATAAATGCCCCTATCAAGCAGCTGCTTGCCACAGAGCTCCAATAGAAGCCTGTCAGTTTATATGCCATAGTAGAAGGTCTATGAGGATGGCAGGACCTCAGCATAAAAGCAACACAAACATCCATGCCTTACCCAGGGCTCGAACCCAGGCCCCTTTGATCAGTAGCCAAGCGCACTAATCACTCGGCCATGGCACGGCCTGTTGAGAATGCACCATGAAAATTAAAACTCTATAAAGTTTGGAAATACTTAATATTATTCAACCTATCAACTTCTTAAAATTATAAGGGATGAGGGTTGGGGAAGTGCACTAATCTGTAATTTCATTTTTCAAGGTTTAAGTCCCAATTGTGCCTCAATTGAGATTTTTCCTATTAACTCCCATTCTGCTGTTGGGGAGAAAGGATTCAACTTGGAAAGATCACCTCTGTCAGATAGGACTTTAAGCCATGGCCCTGTCTACAGGAGAGCCATAGCCTGTGCATGTTCAAGAACACAGTGAACCCGTACAATGGACTAAAGGGTCATAGGGATCAAAACAGAGGTGAGGAAGGAGACCACTTGACATCTGTTAGGAGTAAATGGGAACCACCAGAGAAATTCACTTTTAAGTGCACAGGATGCAACTCTTTCTGTAATTGGAACATTCACTGAAGAAATGTTAACTCATGCTCTCATGTATGCACAAGTGTGGTTCCTTTGCATGTGAGGCAAGATTTAACTGCCCCGTCTACAGGAGAGCCATAGCCTGTGCATGTTCAAAAACACAGTAAATTGCTTTGATAGAAGGCTTTCATCTATCTCCTAATAACTGTTCAGTGGATCCTTTTTCCCAACTTTCTCTGAGCCCTTGGAGTCCTTGTGATCTGGTCATTTAATCCATTGTGTGCAAAAAAATTCCACTCAAAAAGGAAAACAAAGGACTAATAGAATACAATCAACCTATCACAATATAAATAATTTTCGCAAATCAGTTTTTGCTTTTAAAAAATAACACTATCTGTGTGACTATAGCATGTCAGATAATTTTTAAGTGTTTTTAATGAGTTGCATTTTATACTTTACTAAATTTTTACTTCTATTCATAAGTCTAGTGCCTTTTTTGGTACCATTTTTTTTTCATGTTGAGGTATATGTGTTAAATACATATATGGAAACAGTATTTATGGTTAAAATATAGTAGCTATAACTAAGTAATAAAGTATCACAGGAGATGCCCTGTACATAGACATGGGACTCATGAAAGCTAAAAAAAATTGGTTTGCAATGAGTGAGATGTGTGTATGTCTTATCCCACTCCTGGCAAAACCATTCTTTTTCCAGCTATCTATTTCATAGTAGCTATATTTTATGAGTAGTTTTATTTTTTAATTTTATCATACTATAAATTTCAAATGCATTATTATTAAATGCATTTCATTTAATGTGAATTTATTCTTGTGTATAACTGTCAAATTATACTAAAGTAATTGTAATTTAAACATCAAATTTAAGCAATTGTAATTTTCTGTTTTTTATTCTTTTAGTACCACCAAGCATTTCATATAGTACTGGTAATAACGTAACAGATATTGTAGAAAACAAGGGAGTAAAGCATGTAACTGTGAAAGCTGTTGAAAATGGGACTGTACAACTAGAATGTCATGTGGATGGCAGTCCAGAACCTATAATCTTATGGCTAAAGGATGGTCATCTTTTAACTTCTTTTGATAATACCAGCCCCTATGAGTTACAATACCAAGGTCAACTTCTGAAGATCATTGATGTTCAAGTGTCAGATGCCGGCCATTACACTTGTGTCGCTTCAAATACTGCAGGTACCAAGGAAAAGAACTTTAATCTTGATGTGCTAGGTAAGAAAAATAGTTGTTTGTGCTGAAACAATTTTAAAGTTAATTTTTGGTTATTTTTTTCCTTTTTTGTTCAAATGTTAAAATAATTACATGCTAAGCCTTTGTGTCTTCATCCAAACGATTAGTGTATATTTATATTAACCTATAAGTTACCACTTTGAAGTCGATTTAAATTTTAGAGGAAAAATTGTCTTGAGCCAGGTGGGATATGAACCCACAAACTCCTGATAACATGTCAGGTGCTCTGGACCACTGAGCTACCGACCGCCGATCAAGATCTCTAATTGATGATATGAACCTTTTCAACCTACACTACATCATTACATCATACGTAGGGAGTGTTCTGGCAATTTTGCCACATGCAGCAGACACATGCCATATAGATGGAAAGTATTTCCTTACAAGTAATACAGTTGATAAATAATAAATAAACTCGACATATTTGGTATTAACCTATAAATTACCACTTTGAAATTGATTTAAATTTTAGAGGAAAAATTATCTTGAGCCAGGTAGGGTATGAACCCACGACCTCCTGATAACATATCGGTGCTCTGGACCACTAGGCTACCGGCCGCTGATCAAGATCTCCTCTAATTGATGATATGAACCTTTTCAACCTACATTACATATGTAGTAGTTTTGCCGCAAGCGGCAGACACATGCCATTTAGTATCCCAACTGGCTCAAGACATTTTTGCTCTAAAATTTAAATCGACTTCAAAGTGGTAATTTATAGGTTAATACCAAATATGTCGAGTTTATTTATTATTTATTTGTATATTTATATAGTTACTGTTTATAAATTCACTTTTATGATTCAAATAAAATTAAGCCTTGTTAATGCAGTATTACTTTATAGGAAACTCTTATCTGTGTATAATAATTTTTAAACCCTTGCAACAAGAATAAGTTTTTATTGTTAAATGTTTGAATATTGAAAAATATTGTTTTTTAAAACACAGTCAGTATTTTCCTTTTAAGGTACTTTTTTTAAAATGGGTAGTTTTAATTACTAGTGTTTAATTGTGGCATGTGTCATTTTCACTGTTACATCTTGCATATCAGTAGCATACTAAGGAGAGGTGGGTGCTGGATCAGGCTGTCTTAGAGCCTGTTCATGCACATTATAAATTATATAATTCAAAAACTATATAATGTGTATATGCGTATATGTGGAAGTTGTACCTCACTCCAAATAAAGTTTTCTGGTTACATTTAGGTTTTGTATATTTAAGTTGCTGAATAGTATAATAAATTTCTTACTGATGCTTATATTTGATTTTGATGTTTGTCACCACCACTATTTTTGATGTGTGTTATAGGTTTACAATTTGCTGTATGATCTAAAGAGGGGTAATCAGTGATTATTGGTGAATGTGCTTGCTATAATTCACTTGACTCTGCATCTTAGTTTTAATACTTACTAATCTTGCTAGACAATTGCTCAAGGCTGATTCTTAAGCCAAGAGTGCAGAAACAGTTTTGGCATTGGACTGAATAGAACAATATTATGTTTGCTTTGGGTCAATAGTTGGAAGGGGAGTGCAAAAAAAAAAACAATAAAGAATTTTTAACTTTGTTTATTGCATTTTACTACTCCTATGTATAGATGCAAAATAATAAGAAAAAATAATATAAAGTTTATTTACAACTCAAAACTGAAGTTGACTTGTCAAAGCAGTATGTGAAAGGAAGAGACTGTGTCCTAGAATTGATCTGTTGAATATTTGGCCTGTACCTAATTTTATGATGTTAAAATTTAATCTTTTGTTAAAACACTATTCACTTTAGTAGAGCTAGATTAAGAAAGAATAGTAATTTCCAATTTTCATGTGGGCCAGATAAAATTGTTGAAATGACCAGAGTTAAAAGGATCAAATTTTTTAAGCATTTCATATTTTTCATTTAGAACCCTGCGTAGGTCCACCAGCTCAATAATCTAATTCTGGAAGTTGATATCTGCAGAAAATTAAGAAGAAGAAAAAATCAGTAAACTCAGAAATTTTTAAAATTAAAAATGTTAAGAAAATGATGAAGTTAAAAGGTTGAAATGATATCAACAGTTAAAAAAATGAAGGAAGATAGGTGACTGATAAGAATTCTGAAATCAGAACTGGAGGGAAGCCTAGGAGAATCTAAATGGAATAAGAGAGGACAAGAAGTTGAATAATCTGGAAGAGGAATGGGATAATAAAGAAGGTTGAAAGCTTAAAATCTCAAATGCAAGCAATCCTAATTTTAAAACACCTGAAAAGTAAAGAAAAAGTAATATATCTTACTTAAATAACACTTGTTAACAAACATAAAAAATAAATATATATTGTCTGCATATAAAAGTTTTTGAATAAGAATTCATAAGACTGGGCCTGATTACAAATATAAGATTCTTTATGGTCATGTAGTCACTGCACACAGTCTAATATTCTGTGTACAGAACATTTTGTTCTCTCAAGTCAAGTGATTTATTGTTTAATTACCATTAATATGACTTATTTTTCTTCTGCATATTTATTAATATATTTTTGGAGTTAAAATTATTTTCTTCCTATTAGGATTTACTACTCAAGTTTGATGTATAAATCTATGTACTTTCTTTTAGTTCCACCAAAAGTGAAAGGACAAAAATTGGAAAATCCAGAAGCCCTTTTAAACCGGCCATTGTCAATTGAATGTTCTATAGAAGCTCATCCTTCTCCTACAATTATTTGGCTGAAAGATGGCACACCTATTGATGAAACAGAGAACAAATTCATGCAAGTTTCAGATGATGGCAGAAAACTGCAGCTTCTAAGGACTCGCACTTCAGATCAAGGACGTTTTTCCTGTGTTGCTGAAAATGATGTGGGCAGAACTGAAAAATATTTTGACCTTAACATACATGGTACCAAATTTTAATATATTTATATTGTGTATAATATGTTATTGATGACTGTCATCTCTATTATCAAAATTCACAAGAATACATAAGATGATAAGAATACACAAGAAACATAAATTCAATAATTTAAATTATAATTTGCAACAAAAATAGTTCTATTTTTTACCTTTAAGTACCATTTTTTGTTGTACAATGTTTTACTTTGTTAGGTGGCATTGTTCCCAACTACAGTAGTATTATTGGTAAAATGGACCCATTGGTCAGTGATATAGACAAATGGTAGCCTCACTCTAAGATTATCCACATGTATTTTAATACTGGCAGAGTATGACTCTTCTTTATACAGGCACATATTCCTTTTAATAGATAATGGTTTTTCCATACCATTCATTTGGTTGGATAACTAGTGATCAGATGGCCTCAGAAGCTATGACTTGCTGGTCATTTTGAATCTGCCTTGAACCTGATGTTTCCTACTGATTCCCTTGACAAATTTCAAATAGTGTTTTACCATAATGCTCTGTCTGTTGTAGCTAACTTGCTACATCTTTGGATAAATGTGATATCAATAAATTATGTGAAATCCAACCTGTAATTAAACTGTGGTTGTTTTCTGTAGGAATTACAGTTTTTTTTTAATTCATTTCTGCACTGGTCATGTTTTTTTTAATATATTTATTGTACCAACAGTGGATAACTAATATGTAAGTTTTAATTATCCATTGCTTATTATTCTTCATGTTTTACTTGATTATCCCACTTTTACCAGTTTGGGTTTTTTTGCCATTGCGATTTATGACACGAATTCCTTATGCTCAAAAACTTGACTCTCCACTAAGGCTTGATTTTAATTAGCTGCATATTCCCATGTTTTCATGTTCTACATTGGAGTGATCATAGTAACCATACATACAATATTCAGATATATATGCAACCCAGTTTGTTTGGAAGTGGAAGGGTGCGAAATTAAATTCCACACATGTAGGGATAAAAATAACTGCTAAGTAATGGTTATTTTTGTGCCTACAGGACCACCCAGAATATTCTAACACTATTCTGGATGGTCTTGATGATAGAAACCATTCTTTTACCGTCTTCATTTCAGTCCTTGTAACTTTAATCATTGTAGATAAAATGAATGATAAGTGAGATTAAAACAACCTAATGCAACACTCATTAAATAATGCATTTTTAGCTTATTGTTTACAGCTTATATGTTTTTCTTAAGATGGTTAGTTTACTTACTATGTTGAATTGTTTTAGGATATTATCTAAGAAATAATGTTTTATCATTTTTATTATTGTTTGCACATTAATTTGCCAATTTTAATTGAAGAAAACTGTTATTTAGAATTTTCCTCTTTCCAGAACCACCATCTATAAAATCGACTGATACTAGTACTGAGGCCATTGAAAATGAAACAGTGAATGTAGAATGTTTGGTATCTGGAAATCCTCATCCATACATTATATGGTTAAAAGGTGGAGAAGTCCTATCAGACAGAAAATTAAATGAACTGGTATGTAAAAGTATATAAAGTTTTGAATTGCAGATTTTTACTTATAAAAAAATTTGCTTATGTAATATTTATTTAATAAATGAGAATTTTAAAAGGGAAAAATATGTTTTAGTTTGATGAATGAATAGTTTTTTTGAAAAGATAGCAAATTAACAAAATACATTCATATTTTTATTTTAAAAAATTATATAAAAAATCTTTTTAACTACTAGTATAGAATTTTTAAACTTTATGACAAAACTTTCATAAAAATCTAATCAAGCCACCTGAAATTTGAAAAGGTAGGTATCTATCGATGATAAGATGATCAATTGATCATATTTGTTTCAGCTTCCAGAATAATAGAGCACAAGAGCACATAAACTCTGCAAAACTAGAGTAGGTGATTTAAAAAAAAGCATTATTTGCAATGGAGTTGACATAGTTAATATTAAACAACTCTCATAAAATTGTTAAATTATGTTAAAATGGTATATTAAAATTTTTAAAAATAATCGAAAATATCTTCATGAAAATATGTATAACTTTTCTAAATCTTCATCCCATTGTTTCTTTGTTGTTTAATCTTAGAGATGGTCTTACTTGTTTAGCTGAAACTACAAATTGTAATTATAATAACCCACAGAAAATATAAGCCAAATCCAAAATTCATTTATTATGCAGTATTCCCTATGTTTGTGTAAGTGTTTATTTGTATGAAAAACCTGAACAAACTACAGAGTTTGCAGGTTCTTCTATCATTTTTAGAGAGTAATCAGAATGAGATGCAATAAAGATGATAACAATGTTGCAATGATATAATTTGATATTCTTTGTCTTGGAATTCATATGTAAAGACCAAAATTAAAATTTTATATTTTAGAAGATATTTCTTAATTGTACTGCTAGTGCTAGAATACCAATCATGAAACTGAATATAGTTATTCCCACTGCTGAATAATGTATATTCATTAAAATCATTTTAGAAGTTTAAGATAGAAAAATTATGCTTTAGTATTCTGGATAATAAATTTAGTTTGAAATAAATTCTTATAGCAAGTACAGAATTTTACATGTTTTCTAATAGAATATCAAATATAAAGCAATGTAAAGATAATGTAACATAATGGCTGAATTTAATTGTTTTCTATTATAGAATATTACTCTGCAAGACAATAACCAAATTCTTCAGATTTTAGAAGCAAAGTCTCATCACAGTGGAAAGTATAAATGCATTGCTTCTAATAGTGTTGGTTCTGCTGAAAGAGATTTTGATATGAATATTAAAGGTATATTGATAAACTAATTCTTTGTTTTTAAATGAACACTGTTATTTTATTTTATTGCTTGGTTGAAATAATTCCATTTTTTGAAAAATGACACTAACAAGTCAATAAATATTAACACTTGAGCTAACTACTTACTATACACTGAAGAGCCAAAACATCATGATCAATGCATCTTTATGCAAATCGAAGCAACTGCAGGTAAACGATGGTACATGTGAAGGTCATGAAATGGTATAAATAACACCTGATACTGGACTGTGTTAATCAGTGTTATTCTTGTTCTTCAGATGGGAAAGGCAGTGGACTTAAGTGAGTTTGACAAAGCCAAATTGTAATGGCCAGACAACTGGGCCAGAGCATTTCCAAGATGGCAAGGCTTGTGGGGTGCTCATGGTCAGCTGTGGTTAGTACCTTCAAAAAGTGGTCTGAGAAGGGAAAAAAACCACGAACTGCTGGCAAGATGTGGGCCAATCACGGCTCATCGATGCTAGAGGTGAGCGAAGGCTATCCCATATGGTACAAGCCAACAGAAGGAATACTGTGGCACAACTCACCTGTAATTTGAATTCTGGTGATGGGAGTAATGTGCCACAACACACAATACATCGAACCCTGCTGAAAATGGGGCTGCGTAGCCACAGACTGCTCCAAATGCCCATGCTATCCTCTGTTTACCATCGAAAGCACCTACAATGGGCATGTGAGCGTCAAAACTGGATCTTGAATGATTGGAAGAAGGTCATCTGGTCCAATGAATCTCATTTCCTGTTGCACCATGTGGATGGCTGGGTACGTGTGCATCGTTTAACTGGGAAAGTGTTAGCACCAGGATGCACATGGGGCGAAAACAAGTAGGTGGAGGAAGTGTAATGCTTTGGGCAATGTTATGCTGGGAAACCCTGGGTCCAGTCATTCATGTGCAGGAAACTATGATGTTTGCCACCTACCTAAACATCATTACAGACCAGGTATATCCTTTCATGGCAACAGTATACCCCTTTAGTAGTGCCTTCTTTCAGCAGGATAATGTGCCATTGGTGATGGGAGATATGTCACAACACACAGTACATCGAACCTTGTTGAAAATGAGGCTGTGTTGCTTCAGGCCACTCCAAGTGCCCATGCTAACCTTAGTTCGCTGTCCAAAGTGCCTAGAATGGACATGCAAGCATCAAAACTGGACCTTGAATGATTAGAAGAAGGTTGTCTGGTTCGATGAATCTCATTTCCTGTTGTATCATGTGGAGAGCCAGGTACGTGTACATTTACCTGGGGAAGTGTTGGCACCAGGATGCACCGTGGGACAAAAACAAGCCAGTGGAGAAGTGTAATGCTTTGGGCAATGTTCTGCTACGAAACCCTGGGTCCAGTCATTCATGTGCAGGAAACTATGATGTACACCACCTAGCTACACATCATTGCAGACCAGGTACATCCTTTCATGGACACAGTATTTCTATCTAGTAGTGTCTTCTTTCAGCAGGATAATTCACCACACCACACTGCCCGGATTGTTCGAGAATGGTTCACAGAACATGAGGAAGACTTCCAGATATTGCTCTGGCCTCCAAATTCCCCAGACATCAATCCAATCAAGCATCTGTGGTTTGTGTTGGAACAGCATATCTGATCTGCAGCGTCTCAACCACATAACTTACAAGAGTTAAAGGATCTGCTGGTAATGTGTTGGTACCAGACACCACAAGACACCTTTAGAAATCTTGTAGCATCCATGCCTCACTGGGTAAGAGCTGTTTTGGCAGCATGTGGAGGACCAGCATCATATTAGGCAGTTGGTCATAATGTTTTGGCTCTTTGGTATATAGCCCAAGTATCTATCTCATTGATTGCATATATGCATATTATTAATTTTTTGTAATATTTTGGTTAATATTATATTAAATTCAAAGTGAACTATAAAAAAATGCTAATAATGAATTATTTCTGTTTATTGCATTATCTACATTGCACATTATGTATCCATATATATGCATTATAAAAGTAAATTTGTTGAACATTAAATCTATATAATGATTTGTTTTGTTATTATTAACTTTGTTTATTGAAACTGACTAAATTGGGAAATGATAAAATTTTGACATTCTATTTATTTTAGTTCCTCCTCAAATTACAAATGCCTCTGATCCTAAGTTGTCTGTCTTTATCAACCGACCTATCCAACTTCAGTGTGCAGCTAAAGCTAAACCACCTGCTTCTGTTATATGGTTTAAGGATGGAAAAATAGTGAATCCTTTAGCTGATCCTTTTATTCATATTCTTGACAACGGACAGAAATTGCAATTACTAAGAGCTCGAGAAACTGATGAAGGCATTTATTATTGTGAAGTCTCTAATACTGCTGGTCAAGATAATCGATCATTTGAGTTGAACGTACTGGGTAAGTGTTGCCTAGAATTATTCATTTTGGAAATACACACCTACTTGTGAATGAGAACATAAAAATTCTGCAGAAGATTGGGAAACAAATAGTTTGTTAGATGTATCATTAGGAAAAAACTGTGGACCCCTTATTTCCATAACTGTGCATTATTTTATGCATTAATACAACATACTAATAGTATGTTGTAACATTTTTTGATTTGCAACATTTAGGACAGAGAAGGGTCCTAGAAACTACTCCCATCTTTTACTTGCCTTCTCATACACATTACCTTATTCTTTCCTATATCTCCTGAATGCAAGTGCAGAAAGTAACAAGCAATGTGTCGAATAAAAGCTTGTGATGCAATGAGAGTCTTAGGCTATGAAATATTGGCCCCCCCCCTTTGCTTTCTTCTCCCTAAGAAATGTGAAATGTGAAGATCATTCTACTATATCTTTCAAATGTGAAGGCCTACAGTTATGAGTTAAGTGTCAAATGGAAGCTCATATAATGATAGTTGCAAAATATTTTGAATTTTGCCCTAACTTTCCTCCCCTCTGATAAAAGGCAGATTTTCACGAGATTCGACTTTAAAGAGTTATATCTCAAATTAAAGCTTGTGACATCTCCAATGTCATGGACTACTACAAACATGATTCCTAAAAGGGGGGAAATTATGCTCAATGTTTTTAAGTCGTGTATCAAAGTTTTTGAAGGTAGGTATTTTTAGTGACAACAAAAGAATTATAAATTAGAAATATTTAAAATACCTATCTGCCTATAGGGCCCAAAAAAGTAGAAAATAAACCTAAAGCACATCGATGGTGCAATCAGTCGCTGAGTTCGTATTTACTTCAAAGGAATATAGGGTGCCGATTTACCTAACAAGATTGCTGACACCCCATCTTTCTTTGAAGCAAATTCAAACTCAGTCACAGATTGCACCATTGATATGATTTAGGTTTATTTACTACTTTTTAGGGCTCTATAGGGAGATAGGTATTTTTTTTTTAAATTTTATTTATATTTTTATCATTTGCACTATATCTGATGCATCATATTGTTAACCTGGGAGTATGCACACCTCTTTTGACCATGTTAGTAGACACATTTGGCTTTTTAGCCATTTTTGACTGAAAGTTAAAGTTTTTTTTTTTTTTTTTTTTTTTTTCAGAATAATCATTTTCCACCTTTTTTGTTGTTTCTTTATAATTCTATTTTTCAAAAAAATTCTTATACTTTGTGTGTACTTCAATACATAGAAGTACAATGCAAACACAATGTAAAGATAGCTTTTTTTTTACAAATTTTTGCAAGTGCTAATTATTAGAAGCATTTCAAACTTAAGAAAATAACCAGAAACTGAGAGGTTTGCAAAATGCTGGATGGCGATCTGAATTTTTCTAGTTCCATAAAATAAATTTGTATTGCTATCCATGACAGATCCCAGTTAATTGAGTTTTCTGGTATTAAAGTGCCAGATAAAGCTTTTGCTCTATTATTATTATGCTTATACTATTTATTGCAGTGTTTGATATTGGCTAACTTTTATTAAATTATAAACAGGTATTTTCTATAAATCTACAGAAAGTAGAATATTTTTAAGTCTAGCAACTGAAGTATACAGCATACATTGGACATTGTTTTACTTTTAGAATCAACTGGGTACCATGCCAACAGTATTTGGAATGATGTCAATAACTAAGATCTTGCATTTAGTTGATTTCAGACTGTAACAGTTTTTTTTTATGAAAAAGCTCCAAATCTCTATACTGTCATCATTTATACTATTCAGTTTCCAAACATATGGTATTTGGCATGTGTCAACTGTACTTTGAAGTTGATTGCCTACCATACTAAAAACTCTTCTTGACAGGAGAGTTGCCTCTGCTCTCTGTACAAAATGTTATCAACAAGGATTCTCAGAGACCTCTGACATCCTGAGTTACGTACCAATTAATGATGCTAACTTTAGAAGAAAATTTGTTAATTTTGGTGATACTAAAGGGAGAAACCATACCTCAAGTTGTCAGGTCAAAGGATATTAGTTATCTAAATGAAAGTGACCACGCAGTATGAGTAACAATGGCTCTTTTCTGAACAATTGGCTGCTAGAAAGATAGATAAATTCATGATAATTTTTCCTCTGTATTAAAGGTCTGTGAGGAAGCAAAGATGACATTATTGAAAGGCTGACTGTAGACGACAATTGATGTTCTAGCTCTACAAAAAACCATGATATTCATTGATATCTTTTGGACATTTATTTTTTTTTAATTATTTTTAACTCCCACCACTTTATGTAGGATTTATCAGGATGATAAATTTCTGAGGTGATAAATTTCATTAAAATGGACGATGAATTTCGAGATGACATTTGTGTAGATGACAATTTGATGTTCTAGCTCTACAAAAAACCATCATATTCATTGATATCTTTTGGACAATTTAACTCCCACCACTTTATGTAGGATTTATCAGGATGATAAATTTCTGAGGTGATAAATTTCATTAAAATGGACGATGAATTTCAAGATGACATTTGATGTGAAATAAGTTGATAACTGAGTCAACCCAACTCAATGGGGAAATATGTGCTCACCAGATCTGTTTTTTATCTCAATAAACTGTAAAAATATTCCTCTACCAACTGAAAAAGTGAAATTGAAAAAAAAAAATTAAATAGTCAACACTGCCTCATTTTCTTAAAGAAAATGATTTAAGGCTCCATATATTAAGAGTGTGCCAATTCTGTGGCAAAATCTTCAAAAAACAGACTGAAGTTCTTTCCAAATTTATATTAAATATACTATTAATAGAATTTTCCTTATATCTCATAATATTCCAAGATTTGACAATTTCATGAAATCTGCTACAAAGAAACATATTTCTCAAGGTTGTAAAAAAAATCTACACACCATATTTGGAACTGAGTTGGGATAGATAAAAATAAAATTAAAATCCCAAGCCAAAATAATTTTTTTCATTAGCAAAAAGTTTGTAAATTGATGCATATCTGTTCTACTTTCCATCTGCTTATAATTACTTCCTTACAGTGATTTAATTTAAATTTAAATAAACATGAACCCAATAGGAACCTAAGCATTAATTTTTATGGTTAACCAGTAAAGCATGAATCTCATCCAAAATACTAAGTGCCAAACTTGACCACAATTTTGCAGGTCACATTCTTGGACACTAAAAGAAAGCTTGCCTTTAGGAATGATATATATATATCCTAACTAGGAGGGACTCAATGAAGCTATATGGTAAAAACTTTTAGCACTTCTGACCACAAAAGCTTATTGATACACTGTTGAATGTAACTTTTCAGATGATCTCAGATGCCATGCTAATGTACTCTGTTTTACCAGCTTCTCTTCATCAGAAAAATGCTTACACCAAGGAAAACAATTTCATTTCACACCATAATCTCTAATCTATCAAGAGCTTCTTAATCCATCCTCAACCCATTCATCATCAAGTAGTCTCTTCTGATTGGAAGGAAATGCACATTTGAAACAAAATTTCTCAGTTGGAGAAGCATGGAAAAGTGATTGAGAGGCTTATAATGTTCCCAATTTTGCTTAGTGACCAATTTTTGTGTGAGGATTCTAAGTTTATCTCTGGATAATTGCATGATCTAGTTTAATTCATATGTATGCAAGACATGGAAAGTGATTTATTGCTCAGATGGAATTAATCATCCATGTTATCAATGTCATCTTCCACAGATCATGGAACACATCTACTTAGATTGTGATCTATTTTGCTTCTCAGGAAATCCAAATCAACTACTTAATCTTCTAAGAGATAAAGTTACTAAGTGTTTTCAATTTGTAAATAATATTTTATTTCTATAAATATCATTGATACTGCCATATATTGATATTACTATATAAATTGATAAATTAGTAATTGCTTATATTGCTATGTAAATAAATAAATAAATAAATAAATAAATAAATGAATGAATGAATGAATGAATCAATCAATCAATCAATCAATCAATCAATCAATCAATCAATCAAGCAATCAATCAATCAATCAATCAATCTTATCTAGATTAATTTTTCTCAGATAAGATTAAAAGTTTTCTCTAATGAATATGTTATTGAAATGAATTAAAAAAGGTTTTCATTAACACTCCTAATGAGGTGTTCAAAACTGTATAGAAAACTATTCTCTCCTTATAATGAAATTTTTGTTAATACATTTTTTTAGCTTTATCTTTAAATAGTGAATTGAGGCTGAGAATTAGCTTGCATTTTCATAAAAAATAATTGTCAATGCACTAAATGTTTCACGAAACTAATTAAGCAAATATTTGTCTATTTCTTTTATTTGGCAACTTCTCTGAATTAAAAAAAAATAAGTGCAATTAAATTTCTAAAAGCTATGTTTAAGAAAAAAGTAATTTGTTTTTAAAATCTATATTTAGAAATTCTCCTATAAATCTTCTTATAACTTCATTATGTTTCTGAAGATGATGTTTTCCACCAGTGCCTCCAGAGATAAAAAGTACTGTGCAAGAAGAAATGAGATCTACAATCATAGAAGGTAATCCTGCTGAAATTGAATGTTATGCATATGGAAGTCCACAACCAACAGTGTTATGGCTAAAAGATGGAAAGGTAATATCAAAAAATATTAATTACCAAATTTTTTATGATATTTAGAATAAAGTTTTTTTAATAATTTTTTTTAATATTCATTATTTTCATGTATTATTCACCAAAAGGCAAAAGTTAATTGTGCTTGGTGAACAAGAGAATAATTTTTTTAGCTGAATTTAAACATATGTATAATTAACTGCAACCAAAACGTGCTATAATTGCATAGAAATGTGAGCTGCTTCTGATGTGTGGGTAAAATCTCAAAATATATGTAGTTGAGCTAAAGCTTGAGATGTCAAGAATTGTAGTATTATGTTTGTGCAAAACCTTATGCTATAATTAATGTAAACGTTTTGTGTTGCTGGTAAAAATAAAACAAAATTGCTAAGATACAAGTAATGCTACAAAAATAGTAGAAAGCTCTTTAAGGAAAAGAAAAAAGTTGGACTTATTTAACATGGTTGATGGATAGATACACTGTAACATTACCAGTGGATAAAACAAACTGAAACAAGTAAATAAATTACTCCATCAGGAAATTTATGATGCAATAGTTGTTTATGTGTAAACTCTGATATAAGGATTTATATAAAATAAATTTTAAATATGTTATGATGTTAGGAAGTGTGAAGTACTTTCTTATAAGAATAGGTTATCTATCACTAAAACTTTAGAAAAAGCCTACAAAATATGAGAGATGTGCACCAAAAAAGAGATGACTGTATAAAAGCTTTAGGTTCAAGGAGCTATAAGATCCCAAAATTATCAATATGAAGGATTCATTTTAAATTAAGTGTACCAATTGGAATATCACTCAAATGTTAATGATTTGAATTAAAGTTTATCAGATTCATATAAGTGAATAAGTTTTGGTTTTAGGTGTTGCGATATAGAGAAAAAAGAAAATATCCAATATTAGATAATTTTGAATATCAACTATATTATGACCACAAATTGCTGAGTGTTACTCACAAAGGCATTGTTCATCTCAGTGCTAATTATGCATTATATTACAGTACACTTCCAGATACCTGGTACTCAAGCATCTGGAATTCTCATGCAACCAGAATAAATTTCAAACTGAACATTTGAACTTGGTATGACAACTTTCAATGCATGTAGTAGCTCTTCCTAATGTCGTTGGCATCATCTATCACACATTGTTACATTCACATTATGACACACTATGCATGCTAGTTCCTGTACTACCATTAAAAGTAGCAGATAATTGAATTTGTAATTGTGGTGTTCTGTTTATCAGGAATCTTTCACCCTTCAATTTGTAATGCTGTCAAAGAAAAATGCTATGCAATGACTTTCGGGCACTGAAAAACATGTTGTTTTCACTTTGAAACAAAAATTTGAAATGCAAAAGACTGAAAAAGGGTAAAATTCACAATGTGCTTAAGTGGGAATTCAATGTTGGTTCATCATTGATCTATGCCTAAGACATTAAAGCACAAAGTGGAAATCTTCGAGAGTTCTTTGTTAAAAATCCAGGAGTGATAGAAAGCTTTAAACAGCATCATACATTTCATATCCTTATGCTTGAATACTTGGATAAGGCATTGTATGAATGGTTCTTTTTGTTAAGTAGATGGATTTAGACATTCATTATGAAAATATGTATAAAAAGCAATTATATTTTCAATATTTACATTTGTATTAAGGATATTATTTTTCAATTTTTATTATCATTGTTTTAACTGCATTTTTATTTCAACTAAGGCTTGAATACAAGATTGTACCTACTGTATTTGGTTTCTGTAAAAATATTTCTCATGTAACTGGCAAACCCCCATTTCCCATAAATGCCAGATAACCAGGAGTTTACTATATGAGGTTAAAATTCCATTCTGTTTATATAATTTTTGCAGTGTGCTAGACCTTCAAAGCTACTAGCTTATCTGCAGGTTATAAACAGAACAACAAATAACCATGCCATCCCAGAACTCAACTGGGACCCAGCATTTGCAGTTACATCATGAACTGACATGATATCATTGTGCCACTAAGGTGGATATTTGAAATGCAGTATTAAAAAATCTAAATTATTCAATAATATCCAAAAATTAGTAGTAGAGAAAATATTTTATGAGAAGAAAATCATTAATTCTGGTACATTAAATCTCAATTAACAGTACACAAATACAAACCTTATAAAATTCACAATCACCTCTATTTCCTTGTAATAAACTTAAAAAAGATTAATTTCAAATTAATATTTATTTAAAACAATAATATATTTTTACAAAATCAAATTTAGCCTTAATTGTCATAGTGGTTAAGTATTGTCCCAACAAGGCAAACTTTATGTTTTGTGTTAGCTTGAACTGAGCCAGTGGTCACAGTGACTTCAGTCTTCGTGGCCATGTCTTGTATGAGAAGACCTGGAAAAGCTATAAGTAGCTTTTATGATTCTTCTCTTTCCTATATGTCCAAATTAAAAAAAAAAAATTTTTTTTTGCTTAGTACAGTGGTTTACTTGGTATTCTTTACAGTACTTTCTGAAGCACACACTGCAGTAAGATCACCATTTCTCAATTTTTTGCTAAGCAAGCATATGCTTTTCTAGAAACATTTTTTGCTTAACAGATATGTTTAGTAGAAGGAAATAGTGCATGAAAGAACACAGCAGTACTTTCCTTTTGGCAAATGGTAAAGCTATTGAGAAAAATGCATATATCGAGCAAGTAGGTATGCAGTGCTACCAATGTGTTTTCCATGATGTCATAAAAGTTATAAGGTTTTGTTTTCTAGAGTTAAAGAAATGCTTTGTTAAAATTTTCAAGAATGTAAAGGGTTAAAATTTCATTTCATTAATGGAATTCATTTTTTTAAATGATAAAGGATAGTGAAAAGAGGAGTTTTACTGTATTTTCAGTTATAGTTAAAACATCTAAAATAGAAAACTAAATATTAAAACATCTAAAATAAAAGAAATGATTTAAAATTTTGCTAAAAAAAATTCAATATTAAATGAAAAATATGATCCAGTAAAAGGGATGAAAATTCAAATTTCTTGTAAATTGGTTTCCAAAACTTAAGCAACAATTAAAAGAATATGTATAGCTCAAGAACCCATTGAAATAAGTGACCGATGATTAGCAAGATGAGAAAATTATTTAATGAGTAGTATCAGATGTTAAAAAGAAAAAATTAACATTAATTCAAAGTCATTGATGATGCAAGATCACTTTTACAAGTGAGTCAAGAGTGAGGTCTTGGATGGAATATCAAATGATAGTCAGTAAGTGGTATGGTATCTCTTGACTGCAAAACAGGACTCACAGAGATGATGCTTGTTTTTTATGAGGCTGTCAAGAAACTCTCATGACTGTAATATCCAGTGGTTTATGAAGCATTTCTAAGCTTTAGATTGTGAAGGCAGTTGGAGAGTAGCAGCACATTACTCTTCAGCATCCTCCATATCATTATCATATAGGAGTATTAAACATATAATCATGTGGGCAAGATGCTCTGAAGATTTTTTATCCAGCCCATGAATAATTTTTTTCTGTATGAATATTATATGGCCAAAGGTATGTAAACCAAGAATTCAGACTAAAGAAAATTATAAACTTAATTTTGGGAATCTTAGTTAAAGTTATTTCGTATTTATATACGTATAATAAAGGTACTCACCATGACTAGGAACCAACAGTTTCTATGATTATGTGTTTGTTTCAAACAATCTGCACCTAAAATTTATAATTACAATTGTTAATTTTTTTTCTTTAATATAATTAAATTAAAGTTAAACTTTAAAAATTCACTCATCAAAAATATTTTGTTTCATTTTTAGCACAATATACATGTTTGTTTATTAATGGACTTGGTTCAATAAAAGTTCTTGTACTTTCTTTTTAATTTTTTTAATTGCAAAATTCTAATTGTTCTGTAGTACAAATATGAAAGCAATTTTACATTTGTTTTTTTTTAAACTGGCACAAAATTAGACTCTTAATTGGTTTAAGCAACAGTCCTGCCATAGTTCCTAGATCTTGGATGAATTTGGCCTGCAGACTGTATGGTGTCAATGATTTTAACTTGCACACTTGCGGGAGTTTTAAATCCCTTTTCTGTAGGACTAAGATCATGAGATAAAGCTGGCCACGTCATAGGATTGTATTTAAAACCAAATCGTGGTGAGTCAATCTGATTTGATGAGGTTCATCATCATCATTCTGTGAGGTAAAATTGCCTATTATTGCACTTGCCTATGATCTCACATAGGTGTACACAATGATATATCTATACCTCCTACTGGTTCAAGTGCCCTTTAAATCATATAGACTTTTTTTAAATCTACCCAAAGAAATGTCTGCCCAAACTATCACTCTACACCTCACCTTAGGTGTCTCTTTCAATTCTATTTTAAGTACAAAGCTTTCTCCAGGTATTTGCACTCCTTAAATCACTCTATGGAACAAATCTGAACTCGCCTGTAAACAGTATTCCTCTCCATTGGTCACGAGCTCAGATAACCTGGTCTACATCAGTTCAGGCACTATCTCCTGTGATGTGAGGTAAGGGGAAGACAGACACTATTAGCCATTATGCAGAATCCATCCTTGTGCAACCTCCTATTCATGATGAAAGATTTTCCTTTAATTGTATAAGGTCAGAATGCAGTTGAGATGGTGTTTCACCCTGTGTCTTCTTGCTGAAAAATTAAACATATACATCTTAGTTGTGCTCATAGGTCTAGCTGCATCAAATTTTCTGATATCAGTTTTTGTCTGTTTAAATCTTATACAAATTCTATGAATGACAGAGGGATCGACATTGAGCCATCTGAAAATCTCTGCTTGAAACTGCCTTTTATCTGACTTTCCAATAGCTCTCAATCTCAAGCATTCAGGCAGGTAATTCTTTTCATTTTTAACAATTCAGTGATTGCAATGTAGATAGTTGATTAGCCAAACAACAAACAAACTTATCTACCTGGCCACTTCCTTATGAAAGGAGTTTGATTTCTAAACTACAATATCTCTAATGTCATTTTTGAGTCAAACAATGTTAATTTGCACATGGTTTTGAAATCACAATATTCATTTTGGTACATAATAACACTTTCATAACATTCTCCAGTATATGTTAATGATATTCGAAAATATAAATATGTTGCTTGAATTGAAAATCAATATAGAATGCTACTTTTCATTACCTCAAGGTTTCTGGTTGTTTGCAGTATATTTCATTTTATTTTTTAAATAAAGAATACTTTAAATAAAGAAAATGCCTTTTTCAACTTTTGTTCTTATGCATTTCAAAGGTTCTTCAAACTGACCCAACCCAGAGAGTAGAGCTTTTGCACAGGAATCAACTTCTGCGCATTGAAGAAGTAGAAGTAGAAGATGGAGGGCGTTACACATGCACAGCTTCCAGTTCTTTAGGTTCAAAGGAAAAACATTTTGATCTTATTGTTCAAGGTATACTCTTTAAACACTGCCTTTAGTGTAAATTATTAATAATGTTATTATGAGAGTTTATCACAAAATAAATGGAAAGAGCAGTTATTATTAAGATTGTAAATAACAAACCAAAGAAAATAAGTGAAGTATTATGGTACATTAACACCTGGTCATATAAGTAAATAGCTTCTATTTTCTGTCATAAATGATTGAAAATAGCAGTAATATAATTTTTTAAAGAAGTTTTCATTATTCTGTGGCATTTTGCTTTTCATTAATGTATTTAGATTGCTAATAAATTTCTCCTTTAAATGCCAACTATTATGCAGTGATTTATGTATTCACATGAATAATGACTTCAAACTGCTTTTTAATTTCGTTTGCTCATTATTTATATAGTAATCCACTGATGGTTTATGTGGATGCAGTCGCTTGTTTCTTAAAATAAAATTATCATTTTTATATTATATGTATATAATAGATCACGAAAACAATACAGAATCAGAGTACAGATGTTGCTAACATATAGGAATGTTGGTACAGATGATGGAAATTACGACAGTCAGTTCTGAAGAATTAAATAATGATATTCCATCTTTCTTTTCTTTCAAATCCTATTATGATTTTATGAGCTGCTTAAAATGTGTGCTTTAACAGTATCACAGTAGATTTTGCTCATGAATGGGTGCAGAACATCAATTTGCATCTGATAAAGAATAGCTGTCTTGTGCATTGAAGTGCATTGCAAGAATGGTGACAAAGTATTTCAAGAGTTTATTATGATTATGTTTTTTTTTTATTTTACCAGAGTTTTGATAGAAAGGACAGCCATTCAAATTTCTGTGAACTGTTGAAATCTTAGGATATGAATATATTAAATAAAGTTTTCTTAGAGCTAAATTTAAAGTAAGGATTAACCTTATTAATGTTTAAAGTTTTAAAACCTATGGATAATAACTTTGTAGATTTCAAAAATAATTTTGAATACATTTACCACCATAATTTTTGGTTTATCATGAGATTAGGGCATACTAGAAAAAAAGTCATTATAGAGAGCCTCAGTATATTAATATACTGAGACTTTCTATAATGACATTGAGTTGTGTTTGAAAGTTGGTAAAGCTTGCAGTAATTAGTTTGGGATTACTACTGTAGCTCAACAATGCTGCATGCTGTCTCCTTTTCAGTTTGGTTATTGATTATTTTATGAGGAATTCATTTCAAAATTATAATTAAGGCCTTAGGTGATCTAGAGATATGAAAACATATTTCTTAAATTAATATATATATATATATCGTATGTTTATATTATATATAAATATATGCCAACAATTTGACAGTTTTGACAAATCATTTTAATGAGATGAACTCTTTCATTAAAGCTATTGATCAGATTTCTAATAGGTTTTGTGATGTGTGAGGCAACTAAGTAGATAAAAATTGTTCAAGTAAGATATTTTTAGGTCTTTCGAATGGCTGTGCTCTTGAGGAAGTTTTTCAGTTTACCTCAAGTTGTGTGACAGATACTTGTAATGGGCAACTTGGTTCTGAGACTTTTAAGAATCTGAAGAGATTGGGCAAAAATAAGCATATACATCTAAATGCTAAAATGAGTCTATTTAATAGTTTAGCCCTTCTAAAATTTGCTGCAGTAATGAAACTTATACCAAGTATAAGCTAGATAACAGGAGACTTAATACTTTTGGTTCTAGGTGTGTACACAATATTTTGGGTATTAGATGGTTAAACTATGTAGCCAATGATGAAGTTGGAAAAAGATGTCATTGATCACTTTTGAAGAGCATCTTGTGTAGAGAAAGACTGTGTTGATCTCTATATTTTTCCCACATGCAGAACTATATATTAGTTACCAGATTTATGAATAGTGTGACTAAACTCAGAAAAAAGAGGGATATCTAGAATACAGTACTTGGACAAAGTCAAATAAAAATTCCTTCCCAAGCATTTTTGTTTGCCATGGAGGTCTGACAAGAGCCTATGAGCATAATATGCATATTAGATCTGTAGGGGAAAACTAAAACTTGGCAGAAAGTTATCACACAACAAAAAAAAACATCTACACCTTTTGCTGAACTTGAATCTAGGCCCTTTTATCACATGAACTACTTGCCCACTGAAAAATGTTATTAACCATTTTATTGTTAATTGTTTTTAATATACATCTATACAAAATCCACATGCAGCCATGGACTACAGAGGTCCTGCCAGATTATAATTTTGCTCTCCACAGCTGTCTGTCCTGAGCTACAGCTGCTGCATTTGGCCACTGCGTGCCAATTCTAGCAAGGTCCCATTTGACATTGTCCGCCAATTGCATGCTAAGTCTCCCCCTTTTCTTGAAGCCTTTGGGCACACTGTTCACAATCCTGTTCACTAATCTGCATAGCTGTGGATTGTTGGTTGAACAACATGGCCAAACCAGCACAGTCTCTCTCTGCACAAAATGATGCTCAAAGGAGGTTGCTGACTCCTTCTAACCTCATCATTACTTACAAAGTCAAACCACCTAATGCATGCTTACAAAGTCAAACCAGCTTAAGCATCTAGAATCAAATGCATCAAGTTTTCTGTTATCCTGCTTACAAAGGGTCCATTTTTTCTACCATATCTAACTTTAGAATGAACCAAACTGTAATTAATAAATAAATAAATACCTCCTCAAGCAGCTGCTTGCCACAGAGGTCTGACAGGAGCCTGTCAGTTTATAGACCATAGTAGAAGGTCGGTTAGGATGGCGGCACTTCAGCAGAAAGACAACAAAAACAACCATGCCTTACCCAGGACTTGAACCCAGGTGCCTTTGACCAGTAGCCAGGCACATTCTAATTTTAGTCTTTAGTGTACACTCTTATTTTTCCACACTCTCCATAGATTCTTGAAAGTCCCAGTGGTAATCCCTATTCTTCTATTTATCTCATGCTGCACATTACCAGTATCTGTTGCCTAGCTCCCAAGATAATTAAATTGAGACACTTGTTCTATAATGCAGCCATTCAATGCAATTGAAGCACCATCTGCCTGATCAATTTTCATCACTTTAGTTTTCTCTCTGTTTATCACCAAACCTACTCTGCTACCAGTCTCATCAACAGCTCGAATGAAAGAGTTCATCTCATCAACATTATTTTCCAAAAAGGTTAAATCATCAGTGTAATCTAAATCAGAAATTTTCAGATCTCCAGACCATTTAAGGCTAAAACTTTTCTTTTGCAATAAATTTCGTATAACATAATCAATAACCAAACTAAAGAGAAAAGGAGACAAAATGCATCTTTGTTGAACACCAGAAGCAATTCTAAACCAATTGCTGCACACTTTACCAACTCTCACATGTGACTCAGTGTTATTATAGAAAGCTTTCATTATGTTAACTAACTTGTCTGGTATGCCATATGATCTCACGATCAACCACAAATTATGATGATCAACAGAATCAAAAGTCTTTTTGAAATTAACAAAGCAAATAATCAAAGGCTTCTGAAACTCTAAAAATTTCTCAAGAATCTGCTGTAATGAAAATATTTGATCTATACATCCCCTACCACTTCTGAATCCACACTGTTCATCATGCAGTTGTCCATCAACCAAATTCTTACTTCTGTTAAGTCTAATCATGCAATGAACTTTACCTGAAACAGAAAGTAAACTAATTCTCCTATAATTATCACAAGAATTATGATCACCTTTTTCAAAAATAGGGATAATAATAGCTCTAGTAAAATCATTAGGAACAACACCTTTATCATAAAAAATATTCAGAATTTCAGTCAGCCATTCAACAACACAAGTGTTCCCAGCTCTAAGCATTTCAATGGTGATTTCATCCACCCCACGAGATATATTCAATTTGAATTTAGAGATAGCCAGAGCAACTTTAGAATGTAATATAGGGCTATCATTAAAGTCAGTAATGCATCTACCCTCATTACAAACAATGGGAGCAGAAATAATCACTGCTTAGAACATCTAAACGATAGATGTTTAAGTCACACTGTTGATCAAAAATCATTGAATTTTCTCTATATCACTGTAATTAGTTGAAAAGTTGAGACAATTGGATGGAATTATCATCTAGATATTTACCTCGGTTTCTTCCTTGCGATTATTTCCAATGGGTAGATGAGTCTATTGTCCTGTGGTGGGTAGTAATCCAGATATGTGTTCTCTTATAATCTTCATTTTTTGCTCTTTGAGAGAATGCTGATGCCAGTTTGACGTCAATTTGGTGCACACTTCAACCAATGTATTTTTAGATTCACAGCTTATGTCTCAACTTTTCCGGGAGTGCGAATACTATAATGCTACTGGAAAACTCCTGGAAAAGTTGAGACATAAGCTGTGAATATGAAAACACATTGGTTGAAGTGTACACCAAATTGATGTCAAACTGTCATCAGAATTTTCTCAAAGAACAAAAAATAAAGAATATAAGTGAATGCATATCTGGATTATTACCCACCACAGAACAATAGACTCATCTACCCATCAGAAATCATCGCAAGGAAGAAACCAAGGTAAATATCTAGAGGATAATTTCAACCAATTGTCTCAACTTTTCCACTAATTACAGTGAGATAGAAAAAATTCATTAAAGTTTAGAACATCTCTGAAATGCCCAGTCCACTTAGCCATCACAAGATCCTCACCTTCAATCACCTTAACGTATTTATCTCTCAATCCCTGTGTACCTGTCTGTTTCTCCCCATACAAAACATTAACTACCTGGTACAACTCTCTGTTGTTTGCTGTCTAACTGCTTCCTCGGCTTTGTCAGCCAAGCCATCAAGCTAAAAATCTTAGCAGCAGCTAACTGATCCTTTACATGTTTATTAATCTCTCTGTAATGCTTTCTATTAGGACCATTAGGGTATTGATTAAGGACATTCCTACAGTTCTTTCTTTCTGAAATAAGCTAAAGTGCCTTATCACTCAAATAATTATGCCTCCTCTGCTCCTTTTTACCTAAAAGAGTACTGTTAGTTTACAAAAAGCCTGTTTAAATTTATCTCATTCTTTCTCAACTTCAGCAGTAAGCACCACAATTGTCATAATGACTAATTAGCTTATCATAGTATGCTCTGGTTACATTTGGATTTTTCAAAGTTTCGTTGTTAAAAATAATTCTCTTAACCTTGGCACAACATTTCTTAAGCTTCAGTTGCAAGTCACTTTTGACCAGGTAATGATCAGACACAATTTCAGCTTCCCTGTATGATCTGGTATTCCTAACCAAACTAGACCATTTGCTGTTAATTAAAATATATCTATCATTATTCCTGTTCAACCTATCAGGTGAAACCCATGTGTATTTATAAATGTCCCGGTGTTTGTAGTATATATTTTCATTATTTGCAAACTGTGAAGTTTACCTTACCTCTAGGAGATGTTCCCCATTGTCATTGGAACTATCAATGCCAAAGGGACTTAAAATTCCTGCCCAAAGGCCAGAATCAGTACCAACTTTAGCATTGAAGTCACCTAGCACAAGAGAAGTATCCCCTTCACAGATTTCAAAATATCCTGAAACTGTCTGTAAAACTTATCCTTCACATTCTCATCAGAGTCTTCTTGTGTGGGCATAACAACAGATGACATTCAACTCTTTAATTTTTGTTTTAAATTTTGCTGTAAGAAATCTTTCATTAATGTAGTCATTTCCTAGAAGAGCATCACTAGCGTGTCTGCTGAGAAGCAGACCCACGCCTTTGTGATGTTTATTGTCTTTCCTCCCTGAAAAGAGAAATTTAAGATTATTTTTAAGAATCTGACCTTTATCTGTCCATCTGGTCTCCTGCAGGCCCAGAATACCTAAATTATAACGGTGGAATTCCTGCATGAAGACATCAAGATAATAATCTCTATGTAATGTCCTTGTGTTCCACGTACATGCAGAGAAAATGTTTAGTAGAATTTTTAAAACAACTAAGTTTGTTGAGAAAGGTAGGGCCAACAATATCAAACATCTCCCTAATTGCAGGCATGGGGCAAAGACCTGTTCCCCTGCCACTACAGGCTGAAGCCACCCATGCTGGTAGGAACTTCAGGCACCACCTTTTTAAGAGCTAAATGACCTGCCTGAGACACATTACTCCAGTTTAGGATTGGCGATGCCCAACTAGCTAAGTGAAAGTTCAGGTACCTGCAATGGTCTCTGATCTGGATTATCCACCAGCTAATATAAGGTATCCCATGCCACTCTTCACTTAGGGTGGCAATCCACAAGTGAACCAAAAATACAGCAGTAGATTTTCCCTCAACAGAAGCCTAACACTTTGGTGCTGCAAAATCATTCAGTGCCACCCTAATAATTGCTGAAAATTGGACAGTGCAGCAAGTCCAGGATCCATAATCAAGCTCAAAACCGTAAATCAGTCCAGTCTAGTAGGTATAAATGATCAGCACCAGGACCCTGTAAAATTGAGCACTCCTCAGCAGGGCAGAAAAAAAAAAAAGAAAAAGTGGCCTAGATGACCAGTTTAGTAGGCTACACTGACCTGGCAGCCCTCCCCTTCTGTTCCCTTTCAAAATAAAATATCTTTTTTGAAAGGTACTAACAGCCTGCACCATGAGAAGGCAGGGTGGACATTAAGTGCTAGGCCTGGCTGGTTCTATGCTACCACCTAGTAGCATATTGCACTCCTTTGGCCTTCAGAACAGCCTAAATTCATAAGGGCATTGAACTTATAAGACACTGGATGCATTGTGCAGGAAACCATGCAGAAATGATTGTGTTGTGGAGTTGCTGAAAATTGGATGCTGGGCACAGTCTTGCTGTGAGAAGTCCTTACCACTTCATCACAAAGGTGCTTTATAGGGTTGAGATCTGGGGACTGTGCAGGCCAATGAAACAAGAAAAACTTGTTGGCATGTTCCTGCAACCACTTGGTGATGATGCTTTCCTTGTGAGTAGCTGCATTATCATGCTGAACATGTCCATCTGAGTGAGAATAAACTGTAGTGAAGAAAGGATGAACTTTTATGTAACGAAGTTTTATGTCACTTTTATGATGTAGGAAGAAGGGATGAATTTATCCTATTTTTTCTCAACTTCAGGTCAGCAATGTCATTCCCCACACCAACACTAGTGTTGATACTCCTACAACCACTAGAGACATGTTTTCATGTTCTTTGTTAACAACATTGGCACTCAATATGGTCAACGGCTGATGTAGCCCATTCATGACAAGATCTGATATAAGTTCAAATGTGGTGTATTCAGAGATGACCTTCTGCACACCAATGTTTGATTTTGCTGTGATTTGCTGGTTGTGGCCTGTCTGTTCACTTGCATGATTCTCATCAGTCTCCCTTAACCCCTGTGATCCACAATCTGTTATCATCCACAGGATCACTGATCACTAGTAGTTTTTGCTTTTCACACCATTCTCGGTAAACCCTTGAAATGGTTGTGGGGGAAAAGCCAGGAAAGCAGCCATTTGGGAGATGCTAGAAATGCCACGCCAGCACCAACTATAATCTACATTTAAAGTCGATCGTTTTGCCTATTTTGATGCTTAATCCAACTCTAACTGATGTTCATTGAGGTGCCTGATTTATACTGCACACAGCAGTCACGTGATGTTGGAATGAACCATTTATATGATGAAGAATAGTATAACTAAATAAACTGGCATCTCGGTTTTTATGTAATGTAACAGTATGATTAAAATAAAAATTTAATTAAAACTCTGTACTAATATAAAAATAGATAGAGTTTTAACTAAATTTTTAATTTGTTACTATTTAATTTTTTTATTGTTATATGTAAGTTGAAAAGTTTAATTCTGATTTTCACTAGTATGTAGGCTAAATTTATTTTAGATTGGAAGTAACGTAACAATTGAACATTCAATTCTATGCTTGCAGTTCCACCAAGAATATCTGATGAACTTGATACTAATTCAGTAGCCAAATTGAATAACCCATTACTTATACACTGTGAAGCAAGTGGGAGTCCAAAACCTACCATAACATGGATGAAGAACGGACAACATATTGATCCATACACAGATTCTAATTTTCTTACTTTGAATGATGGATCAGAACTTCTTATTCGTTGGTCCAGAATTAGTGATGCAGGAAAATATACATGTATTGCTACAAACCCAGCAGGACAAGATGAGAAACATTTTGATATCAGTGTTCATAGTAAGTTTTTGATTGTATTCTGTAGTTATAAATTAGATTTGAAAGTGCATGGGAAGAGCACAATGGCATCTAAGTCCCTCCATTGTCATTTTATGCATATTGTTAAGAAATACAAATAAAACTTTATAATACCATTAAAACAATAAAGGAGCAGCCAAAATATGGTAATTTAATAGAAATAAATTTAAAAGTTGCATTTGCCTTTTATTTATGTAGTTTAATACTAGTGCAGTAAATGTCCTTTGTCAGCTTGCACATTCTGATTCATGTGACTAGGGAAAATGTAACCTTATATAGAACTTCAGCATTATATATGCATCTTGCATCATTTAAAATTCTCTGATGTAGTTCTTGTCTCATGTGTAGTTTAATACCAACACCCAGACACGCTTGTTGGTCAAGTGCAGGCCAGAGATGGCAGTGTGCATGTCTGGGGGATGTTTTCTTGGTATGACCTGGGACCACTGGATGAGTCCCTGAACACCAGTGGCTACCTGTCCATCCTCGCTTGGCATCATGGGCGCTGTGTCAACTTGGATTCTCAATATCCTTGATTATGGCGACCCAGGGCGAAGATTATAGTTAGGTTTTGGCGAGTGCTGGACTTCACTTGTATAGTACTGTTCAGCCCCGATGGTGGATAGTGATTAACATGGCATTATCCCAATAGATGTAGTGCAGTCTCTGAATTGCAGAGCATCTGGGTTTTGTCATTCATTATATTGCCTGGCCATCCTCGCTAACTACATGCATCCCTTCATGTTGGATGTTTACCCTGGTGGTGATGGTGTCTACCAACAGGACAGTGTGCCCTGCCATGGCACTAAGGTGTTGCGTGACTGGTTCCAGGAATACGACAGTGATGTCTCCGTTCTCCCTTGGCCAGTGAAATTGCCTGATCTCAATCCCATAGGGCACTTGTGGGATTATTTGGACTGATAGGTTCGGCATATGGACCCACAACTACGTCATCTCCGGAACCTCTGTGCTCCATTGGAGTCCAAATGGATATGTGTGCCTCTGGCAACCTTCCAGGGGCTCATTGCATCCATGCCATGCTGTCTTGCCGCTGTCATCTGGGCCAACGATAGTTATTCCTATTATTAGGTAGGTGGTCATATTATTCTAATATAATTGTGTATATGTCTTCTATCACCCACATGACCAGTTATAAGGTCGTGTGGGATAAAGTCCGGAAGATGGGTGAGAACTACATGTCCCACTCATTATCGATCCTGGAGCACAATGGACAGGCAAATGCTGATTCCAAAGCAATTTCCAATACTCTGGGAGAGTCATTCTTCACCATCTCTTCTTCTTACTCCCCAGAGTTTCTGGCCCAGAAGAACAGGGTGGAACTCTCACTGCTGTTCTTCCACTTGAATGGCCTGGAGCCTTACAACAGGCCATTCACAGCAGAGGAGCTTCGCCTTGCTCTGCACACCTCTTGTTCATCTGTTGTTGGGCCAGACAACGTCCATTATGCCATGCTCCACCATCTCTCACCATCGAGTAAGGATCGACTGCTCCATCTTTTCATCATCGCATTTTTCTCAAGGAGCAGTTTCCAAACTCTTGGCAGGAGGCCATCATCTTGGCCTTCCCGAAGCCAGGAAAGGATTCCAAGATTCCTTCTAATTATCATCCCATTGCATTGATGAGCTGTGTGTGCAAGGTGTTGGAAAGAATGGTAAATACCAGACTCATCTGGTATTTAGAACCCACAACCTTCTTTCCTTCTTTACAAGTCAACATCCAGTGTGGCTTTTGCAGGCAACAGTCAACTCTTGACCATTTGATACGTCTCGAGTCTGCTATCAGAATTTCATATTTATGTAAAGAGCACCTGGTGTCAATTTTCTTCTACATCGAAAAAGTATGCAACATGGCTTGAAGATTCGGCATTCTTCATGACCTCTGTAGCTTCGGCTTGAGAGGTCACATTCAGATCTTCATCTCCAACTTCTTATCGACACATTCTTTTCGTGTCCGTGTCGGCAACACTCTGTTGTGGCCTTACCCCCAAGAACAGGGAAGGGGGTGCCACAAGGTTGCGTTCTGAGTGTTAGGATTTTCGCTGTCAATATTAATTCTAATACTAGATAACTTCTTCCATCTGTAGGCAATGCCCTCTATGTTGACGATTTTAGCATCTTTTGCTCTTCATCTAGCAAGAAGGTTATTGAAAGACAACTGTAAATTGCCCTGAACAATCTTTCTGTTTGGGCAATGGCAAACGGGTTTGGGTTCTCCCACAGAAGACCACTTGTGTGCACTTTTGCCACAAGTGTAATCTTCATCTGGATCCCGAGCTATGGCTCGGAGGCAACATCATTTCAGTTGTGGTGGAGACCAAGTTTCTCAGTCTCATATTCGATCGGAAATTGACCTTTTTGCCACACATAGATCATCTCAGGTCCAAATGCACGCGGACATTGAACATTGTCAAGGTCCTCCCCTCTCTCTCCTGGGGAGCTAACCGATGTTTTCTGCTCCGCCTGTACCATGAACTTGTTTGGTCAAAACTGGACTACAGATTCCAGATGTACGACTCTGCCTGGGATTCGGTGGTGAAGGTGCTGGACCCCCTCCATCACCAGGCCCTCCATGTTTGCATGGGAGCCTTCCACACCTCACCAATCCAGAGTCTTTCATTGAGACCAACAAACTGTCTTTATCTCTTTGCCGTCAGCATTGTCCCTACGATATGCATCTAAATTGCGATCCCTGCCTGGCCATTCCACTTGGGACTGTGTTTTCAGTCCATAGTGGGAAATGCTTTACACTAATCAGCCGACTGCCATTCGTCCTTTTGGTTTGTGAGTCCGAGTCTACCTCAGAGACATCAACACCAGTCTCTATAGTGTCGCACAGTCGACAGTCACTGCAGAGTTGCATGCTATCAGTCTCGCTTTGGATCAGGTGATGGCTAAGCATCATAGTTGGTATGTGCTTTGCACTGACTTGCTTAGTTCGCTACAGGCTTTGATCTCGGTGAGGCATCGACCTCACCCAGTTCTTTCTAAGATCTGCCAGCAGTTACATCGTCTGGCAGCCACAACCACTATTCATTTCTGTTGGGTGCCTGGCCACATCGGTATCAGGGGCAATGACTTGGCAGATGCTGCTGCCAAGTCAGCCATGCCCATGTCCAGTTCTCCATTGCCGGTTCCATATCTGGATTTCCAACAGTGTTTTACCATCAAGCTTTGGGCACAGTGGCAGAGATCTTGGTCAGAACAGCTTACCAGCAAACTCTTTGAGATCAAACTTATCATCAAACTATGGCAGTCATGTTACTGCAGGAATGACAAGGAGGAAGTTGTACTTGCTTGACACCGCTTAGGTCATTCGTTTATTATTCATATTGTTCATAGGTTCGTAATCTGCCTGTAAAAGAAACAAAGTGTGAGTTTTGTGACACTGTTTTAAATATCAAACATATTTTAATCGAATGTTCATGTTTTAATATCAAACGTCGTTTATATTTTAGCTTTCACGATTTTATGTTCGAGCCCCTTACACTCGAACATCTCTTATCTGATCATTGTTGTTTTACCAATGTATTTCACTTTTTACATTATATGGGATATTTTACTTGCATATAGTTTTACTCCTCTTTTATCACACTTTGTTTAATCCAGGTAGTTTACACCTGGGTGACTTTTATGTTTATATTTATAACATATTTATTATAGCTTCATGGAATATGGGATTGACAAGTCCCTAACTATCCATTGGATTCCATTCTCATTATAAAAAAAATTCTTTAAAGTTCAAAATATAAAAGTTCCAATTATTTTTCTTTTTTTTTTCCAGTTTTTCATATACTTGAGTTTTGAATGAATTTTTTAAAATAATATGCATCCTTAAATTATAGGCTTAAAATAAAAAGATATGTTTCAAAATATGTTTTGGCAATTGTATAATCCAAGATTGTCAGATGAAATCAAAATATAATGCAAATAATATGAGCTATACTTTTGCATTCTGTTTAACAAAAATAAATGTTCATTTATTCTAACATTCTATTGAAATACTGATTTTTTTTTTCTTCTAAATAGTGCCACCTGTGATTGACAAGTCAAATTTTGTGCCTTCTTTGACTGCTGTACATAACCATTCTGTAACATTGGAATGTCCAGTATCTGGCTTTCCTATCCCTACAATATCTTGGTCAAAAGATGGCGAATCAATCATTCATCAAAGGTATCACTCAAGATATCAGATCTTAACAGGTAACAAGACACGCATTTTTATTACTACTAAAATCACTTTACAGTGATCATATGAAAACTTCGAACAGTAGCAAGTTGAATTGAGTTGTTTCACCTCTGAGTAGCATTTTTTTTTGCATAATGGATTAAATATGCAGATATCAAAGGCTGCATTGGACCAATACTAGCAGGTTAAGGGAAAAGAATCCATTGGGCAGCTCTTAGAAGTTGGAAGCCTTCCATTTTAGCCATCTATCCTTTAATGTGCACATGGTGTGGCTACCCTTCACTTGAGTCATGACTTAATGCTCTATTAAATGAATTGCAGTCTTTTCTAAACCCATTGGTGTCCCCTTTCTGATTTTAGAGCAAAGCAGGACTAGTAAGAAAGTCTCATTAATCACAGTAGGGACTCCAACTGGGACCATCAAGTTATGAACTTGGTACATTACATACTGATCCAAATCCTACTTCAACCATATTAAGAGAACAATCATAATGAATAAAATATTAACCAAAACCACAAAATATTGTTATAACAGATGAACGTGCTGCAGTGAGTTTATGATAAGCGTGACATGAAATCTCATGTATGCTTCTGCAAGAGATTTATTTTAACCAACGAATTGGAATACAGAACTGATCTAAAAAAAATAGAAGAGATAGAATTGCTGTTGGAATTGTGGAGATATGAAAGGAGGCTTAAATAGCCTTAGTCTGTGCATGATAGTCTAAAGAATAAAATGTTTTCATTTACTGTGTGCGTGGGAGGTCAATTAGTTTATTGGCATGGATTCTGTTGTTAAGCTGGTAAAGATGAAGAAGAATTTGTCGTCTTGTATGTGGTGATAAATGCCTGAAAAGAATTGGTTCTGAGAAACCAGTATATTTAACCACAGTTTGGGAGTACTTGAGGACTAAAACCTAAGAAGGAAATCATTTTTGTGTATAGTTATTTAGTTACTTAGGAATTGGTAAAGTTATTTTTGAGACATTGCAAGTATTCACATATATGATTCTAGTTAGATTGAATATTTATTTATCAACATGATTTTATTGTTTATTGAATGATTTTAGTCTTGTTTCGTGAATTGGATGTGAATAGATTTGGGATAATGGATTCTTCTGAAAGTTGATTTTTGTATTATTATAGAGTTTTATGTCAGTTGACATAGTTTGTTTATAAATAATTTCATCCATGCTTTTGTGATAAATTACATTATATTGTAATTTTCATTGACCAATTTTTACTTGAACTCACGCTCAGTGCTCATCCATTTTAAATTGCAATAGTATATTGTGCAAAAGAACTGAAACTGCTATAGTATGGTAGTACTAATAGCAGATTTTACAGCAAAAATAAAAGTTGAAATTATACTTAACATTGTGTATATGTGCAGGTTGGGTAGTTTTATCTCTGAGCAGCACTTTTTTTGCACACCTTGGGCTAAATGGCCAGGTCACATGGACCCCGAAGGCTCAGAGAAGGTTTGGTGAGGGGACCCACTGGAGCAGCTGAGCCTTTCGGGTCCATGTGACCTGGCCATGGTGTGCAAAAAAAGTGCCACTTGGAGGTAAAACAACCTAACCCAACCAGCACATATACACGATGTTAAGTATAATTTCAACTTTTATTTTTGTTGTAAAATCTGCTATTAGTACTATCACACTATAGCAGTTTCATAATTTGCATTTATTCACTTGGGAAGCCAATATTAAGCATTAACGGGAGACAGATGGTAGTCTCCCATCAAGGCCATCCAGCTGTTCTTTAATGTGCAGGGTATGGCTCTCCTGCACATGGGGCCATGGCTTAATGTCCCATCTGATTGACGGCTGCCTTTCCAAGCCCATCGATATATGTGCAGGATAACATATAGCAGCACTATTTGGTTAACTATAAATAATTTCTTGTATTTGTATAAATAAAATACTAGCATCACATGACTAAATACTTTTAGCAGATACTTAAAATGCAATTTGTATTTTCATAGAGAGCTTGTCTCATATTACATCAGAAAGGTGTAAAATATCAGCATCTAAGCTCAACTGCTAGAACAACTGGCATATAGCGAATAGATCATGTGTTTAAGTCAGTGAGATGTGTGAATTTTTCACACTTGCATTACTCATGATTCAGCATCATGTTTTTATAATTATAAGTTTTTATTTTTTGAATTTTAATCTTAATTTTTTAACTTAAAATAGTATAAAGGGGATTAAGGTTTAATGGTAAAAATACAGCACTCAATCAGCATAACAGAACACTTAAGAACTTGACTCTTGGTAGAAAAATAGGAGTTACATTTGTAGGGGTTTAACTTAAAGTTGGAAGACAAGACCGAAACAGGATACATTCAGTTGTATGTTAACTTAAATGTTCAGTTAGTATTTCAAGCATTTGAAAATTATATGACACCCTACAGTATTAACTTTCAGTGAATAATCAATTGCATTGAATTCAGTTAACAGATATAAACATTTTTTTTGGATTTATTTAGATGTTTGTTTTTGAAGAAGAATAAATGTATACTCAAGATTTGTAAACTCACTGATTTGTGTGAGAAAATAAAAACCAAAATTAAGAAAACAACAAAGAACCTGGGAATGCTTAATATTGGATTCTCAACTGAATAAATGCAAATTAAGATTTGATTCCAAGGATTTACATAAGAACACTTACTATGTATTTATGTACATTGTGTATATACATGGTGTATGTATTTTTGCATACATAATCCACCTCAGGCAGTTGTGAGCTGTGAATGTTCAACCAGATTGTGTAATTTAGTCCCCCCAAACATCTTTATTCTGAACTACAGCTCTTGTATTTGGCCACTGTAGTTAATTTTAACAAAGTCCTGCTTGACATTTTCTGCTCACCACAATCTTCCTGTCCAGTCTTTTTTTTCTGAGGTCTATAGGCACTCAGTTTATAACTTGTATGCATGTTTGTATCAGCCTGAGATAATTATTTCAGTAATATTTAAACTATTTCATTTTCTGTAATTCTAACAGTTTTAACAGAAACAAGAAAGTTATTTCAATATGGCTACATTATTTTAAGAAAATTATGAAAGACAAGAACTTAACTAGTGTGATGGTGGTGTTGGGGGGTACCTGGTGGTAATGGTGGTCCAGGGGTCCAGATCCCCCAAAAATCCCATTGTCTTGTACAAAGTCTTGAACTTGTTTACCTGCTTTGAAATCCAAAACAGATGCCTTCTTATAATTTTTTTAGCCTCATGTTATATAGCTGACAATAAAATTTTTTTTAAAAAATAAACAACTATGAAATTTTATTCCATGTAGAATATCATTTTAAGCTTTCCTTTCCAGTGGAGCATATTAATAATTGGAAGACCCTACTCATTGGTCATAGTAGAGATTACAACTGGGACCATCAGGTTATGAACTTGGTACATTATATACTGATCCAAACCCTACTTCAGCCAGTTTTAAGGTTGGATCTACTACCTCAAAATTAAATCTTGGGTATGTGCTTGATGAAAGAGACCTTGTATATAACAGTTAGAGAATTATGAATAACCTACCACAATCAGAGAGTCTCTTTTATTAACATTAGCATAATTAAATCTGGTAAAAATTAGATGATAGTTAACATAATTTTATTAAATATATAAATATTTTGTAATAAGTGTAGTTGTTTAAAATTATATGTAATTAGTGTTATAGCTCACTTGGCTGCAGAGCAAAGAGATCTGTCTTTAAGTTCCAGATAAAGCAAGGAAGCTTTTTTTCTGATGATGTCCTTCTGAAGTCATACCTTCCTCACAGATCTTTTCTGTGGAGTAATTCTTAAGGAGTAATTTATTTTTACTTTACATGTGTATGTGCTGCTTAGAATATCAGCAATGAAAATGCAGACACTCTTCATCAATGAACAATGTACTCTCGCTGTGACATAAAATATATCAGACTGACAATGTATAACAACATTGAAACCTGTTTTAAAAAAGAAAAGTTGTTTGAATAATGAATCATGAACAAAATTATTAAAATGAAAAAGACCAATTAATAGAACAAACAAGATATAAAACCAACAGAACTATCTAAATTCAATTAAGTGTAACATAACAAAAGTTGTTCTATTGTATTTTACTGAAAGCATTGAGTTTGATGTAATGAGGATTATATTTAATGCTTGAAACCATCTTTTTCAATATTAGGCAGATAATTTGATTTGTAGTAATAACAGTTAGCTGAAGGCTTTGCAAAAATAGTTATTCTGTACTTTTTTTTACTAATGTTTCAGATTCACAGCTAATTATGAATAAAGATTTTATATTTATTTTAACATTTGAATTCACAACTTCAAGTTCTATGTATGCAAATGTATTGCAAAAATTTAAAATATTGTCATGAAAGCTAAATATGCATAATATAAATTAAAAAGAAATATATATAATAAAATTAAAATAACCTGTATGATGTTACCAATGAATTTCTAGTCCATAGACCATTGTCAGCTTTTACAAATATTAATGTTTTATTTTACATGGATTTATGCGATCTAGTCCTTCACTCACTCTATAACTAATTGCATTTATGAGGGTAGATGATTTAATTCATGGACTGCCATCATCAACAATTAGTAGCTTTTCATAGAAGTTAATACATGATATGTGGCAACATAGCAACTCTTCAAGGATATGGAGCAATGTGTACAAATTGAAATATGCTACAATATGGTCACAAGTAACAGGAGAACAGTATGCAATCTTTCATTTTCTCACTTTGTAATGGTGTTCGTTTTTGTGCTTGTGATTTTTTTCAGGTATGGCTGATCTGGAAACCGAATAGCAGTAAGTGATATGTTGCTGCATTCAGTGAGGTTTAAGTGATGCAGAGACAGTCACAGCAATGGCTTAAGTATATGAAGAACAAAGTTTGGTTGCCCAGATTTAAGGTGTCCTCCATGGAATCATGCCCAGCTGTGAAACATTTGTGCTACTTGAAAATCACTTCATTTCAAGCACTGTTCTCCATACACTTGAGCCATTTCTGCAACTGTCTGTGTACAATTTAAGCCTCAGTGAGGACAGTAACATATCACATACCCCTCTCAGTTTCCAAATCAGCCATAGACTGCAAAAAATCATGTACACACACACACAAAAGCAAACACTTCCCAAAGCAAGAAAACAACAGAGACTGACTGTTCTGCTGTTACTTGCAACTATATCACATGTTTCAACTTGCACAAACTTCTCTATGCCCTTGAAGAGTGGCTGTGTTGCCATATAACATATATTAATTTGTACAAGAAACTTCTGATTATTTGCAAGGGCAATCTGCAAATTAAATAATCCATCTCCATACTTTTTCATCTAATAATTTAAGATTGGTCTGCATATTGTTTTTTAAGTCATTGATAAAAACATTAAGGTACTTATATTCATATATAATTCTTATAGGTGGAGAAAAATTAAGAATTTACTCTGCTGAAGAACACGATGCTGGAAAATTTGAATGCTTTGCTTTTAATGATGCAGGCTCAGATAGAGGAGAATTTGTTTTGAATGTATTAGGTAATGGTCTTAGATTATTTGATGAAGTTCAGATTAATAGTAAATGTAAATACTTATTTTAATAGCAATTTTTCACATAAACGAAACATATATTTATCATGTCCTTAGTTGGTTGAATACATGAAAATAAAATATTTAAGCCAGAACCAAACATGTTTGTGTTGAAATCTTTTAACCTGTTCAAGATGACTAAAATTAAGAAAAGAGGAACTTTAAAGGAAAAAGTTTATAAGTACCAAATTTCAAATGTTTTCTTTACAATATATTCAAATTATTTCAAGTCACTATTTAAGCATTGTACATAAACACAATATTTCCCCAATGTTAAAACATGTTTGATTATACATTCAGTGGCCACTTTATTAGGTAATAGTTTATATCAATAATCAAAATTCTCAGATGCAGAACTTGGTAACCTCTTAAATAAGTTTGTTGTGTAATAAGCTTATTTAGAAAGAAAACAAGCTTTTTATGTAAATAAGCTTAAATGTGACTGAAGATAATTTAAAGATCTCAATCAAATTTATATAAATCTCTATTTCCAACAATATGCATTCTGTATTTAAAGAGTGAAAATTAACATAATTATTGCATGGACTTCTAAAAATACTGTTACACATGTTAGTAAGTTAATTGTTATTGCTCTCATTTTAACTTGTTTTTATCAACTTTTCAGAGAAATTATTTCACCTGGCATTGTTACTGCTAAATATTTCAATTTCTATAACTCTCTAAGTACTGAATGAATATTGTTTAAAAATCAAGATTGAAATGAATTTGATATCTTCAGTCACATATTTTCATAAAAAGTTTATTTAAGAAGTTACTGAGTTCTGTATCTGAGTTGCTGTTCACATAGTATGGAACTGTACCTGATAAAGTGGATGCGGAATGCATATATTTCTGTACATTTGGGACTGAAGAATCATCAGTGTTAATATTAATAATAATGGCAAGTGCTTCATCTTGAAATATATTTCTTTGAACTATATATTTGAAAAAAAAAAGTTACATCGCAAAATCTCTCCATAACATTGCAATTTTACCCATTAATAAAAACCTTTAAGAAAAGGAAGTACTTACAATTGAGAGATATAATCAAGGTGATTAATTTCTTTTGTATTCCCAACTTCCATATGTAATTTCCAAATGTACTTCATATGTAATTTCCAATTTCCAACAATAAAAAATTAAGTCTATTTAAATGAGCTTAGAATTAAAAATATCTGTGTTTGTCAGACAATGGTAAATAGTTTTAATTTCCATCTTTCTAGGTCTTTTGATTGAGAGTATTTTAAATTTTTGGTATCAAATAGCTGAAAAATCCCATTCATTCATTTGACGTTAACCTGAAAGCTATTAAAAATTTGTTAACATATATTTCTAAATTGCCTAGTGAATAGTATAGCACCATCATATTTCTGATTCCATGTTCTTGTTTTTACATTCTTTTTGCAGTTGATATATTCATTGCATAGATTTCTCTCCTCTTGGTTTTCTCATCATGATTTTAGAGATTATGGTGACCATATACCCTAGAGAAATTAACTGATAATTAAGACACATACCTTTTGCCCCCAACAGTGTTTCACTAATGATCCTTATCATTATCTGAAGGCTTTTTTTATGTGTATACAAAGTATTTTACTGCAGTTATACTCTTTTTCAACTCAAAATCATTTCAAAAATGTCTACTTCGCATCATATGCTTGTCCCACTTTTTGCTAGACTCTAAAACCATCACAGACCTTAGATTCAAGATCTTATATAGGTCTCAAATCACAATCATTTTGCATCCTATGCATAACGTCAAAAGTTTTTGTTTCTTGAGGTTTAATACTTTGAAGAGAATCTTATATGAAAGGAAGTTACAGTGTGTGGCCAGGATGCTGACCATTCATTAATAAATCTAGAAGTGTAATCAACTTACTTTTTTACTTTAGCCAATATTTTAGGAAGGAAACTTTTACAAAAAAACTTAATAATACTGAAATTACATGAGAAATGATGTTCCATTACTCCAAAGCAGTAAAATAAATTATTTTAGCCAGCATCTTTTTTTCAGTTGACCACATAAAGTAGGAATTATTATTTAAAGCAAATATAAACATAAATAAATAAATACCTCCTCAAGCACTGCTTGCCACAGGTCTGACAGGAACCTGTCTGTCTATACACCATAGTAGAAGGTCTGTGAGGATTGTGGGAACTTAGCAGAAAAACAACACAAACATCCATGTTTTACCCGGGGCTCGATCAGTAGTCTAGCATGCTAATCACTTGGCCACAGGACAAACAAAAGTTTAAATATAATTTATGAATGACTATATATCTTTTGCTTTTCTCTGTTTTATTGATTTTAAGGAAAAATAATAAAGCTATTCAATTGTTTTAAAGTTATTAATTTAGCTACTATACTGTTTTCTGTTGACCAGCATAAAATTATCATTTAAAGCTAACAAAAAATTAATTGTTTTGCATGAACAATTATATAGTAAGTTTTCTCCCCCTCCATGTATTAATATTGAAGGAGAATAATAAAAATATTTATTTTACAGTCCCTCCTCAATTGGACAAAGCAGGTATTGAAGAGCTGCTTAAAGTTAAAGAAGGAGAAAATGTAGTTATAATTTGTCCTGTACGAAATTCAGATTATTCAACAGCTATCACTTGGCTAAAAGATGGAAAATTTATAAACCTTCATGATATGTCACCACATTTAGAATTTTCTTCTGATTACAAGTTATTAAAAATAATGAAAGCACAGTCACGTGATGGTGGTATATACAAGTGCATTGCAAGCAACCCTGCTGGTGATACAATACATGAAACCAGTTTGATGGTTCTTGGTAAGTCTATTTTTGCAATGTAAGAATGTTAAACAGTTTTTTTAAGAACTTTTCAGAATCATTATATATTTTCTGTGCATGCATTTCTGGCCATCTGCAATTAAATTTAAAATCTAAAAAGTTATAATTTTCAAAATGATTAAATATATTTATACCAAATTTGAACCACTATTTATTAATAGCAAGAAAATCATTTAAAACTAAAGTTTTCAAATGGTTTTAAAATATAACAGAACTCAAATCTCATTTATAAACTCTGCTTTTGACAGAGTATGGGAGAGAGGATTATTATTAAACTCAGTTAAAACACAAGCTTGTTTGGGCACACAATCAAACCAGTAGAAATGACTCATTGTTCTTATTCCGATTTTACATATACATATTAGCATATAGAGTATTAAATATTAATTATATTTAAAAATTTGTTTTCTAAAGATATAACTTGCACAGTATTAAAAAACTAGATACTGTACCAGCAGCCAAACTTTGAGTTTTGTTACAAGGATATACTCAGAGGGGGGGGAGGGGATTCAGATTTCCCCGCCTCGAAATCCCATCATCTTATATGAAACTATGAAAAGAGACATAATAATAATGGACGAGAGAATATGTGTGTCAAGTGCCTGTGAAGCCTTGAATGCAAGCTTAAAATTCCAAAGAAAAAAGCAAAAATATATACAAAAACAGTGTTAGTAAAACTTAAAATAGTCTAATCACCAGGAGAATAAGCATTCGACCAAGATTGCCTTGAAGTTTATAAATAATACCCCAATGTACTTCTTATCCATTGTCATTTCTAATAAGATTGCCCTTAGTAAAACATTGAATCATTGAACATTGAATCTTGTATCCCTTTTTAGTTACCATTTTTAAGTGGCATCATTCAGATTTTAAAAAATAACCATGTAATTAGAAGAATGTTATTTTTTATTGTTTCAAAATATTTATATATTTTGATTATTCAACATTTCAAAATATTTATATATTTTGAAACTGAAATTGAAATTTCTGTGTTAAATTTCTGATAATAAAGTTATAAATTTACAAAAAAAAAAAACCTTTTAATCATGATTTACAGTTGCTCCTAAGATTATTGAACCTTCAGAAAAAGTAATTTACACCTATGTCAAGCAATATCAGGCTATAAATTTAGAATGTATTGTTGATGGTTACCCACAGCCCATTATTAATTGGACTAGAAATGGCAAGATGTTGTTGGAAGAGCAAGATGCTACTTATGTAAGTTTCAATTGAATCATAATTAGTTCATGTATTGTATCTATTTTGTACATATATTTTACTCAAATAAATTTCTAGAATGTTTCATATCTAGTTTTAGTTTTCAAATAGCAATGACATTTTCATGTTTTTAACTTAGGTGGCCCTTCAGGAACAATAATCTTCAGAAAAGAATCATATTTGGGTTGTTTTACCTCTAAGCGGCACTTTTTTGCACACCATGGGCTAAATGGCCAGGTCACATGGACCCAGAAGGCTCAGAGAAGGTTGGGGAAATATTTGGTATGAAGTTTAAGAAATAGTAGGAATTTCAATCTCTGAATATCATCATTAACCTCCCTGAAATGACAATTAGTGTAATCCTTATCATGCAAATTTTTTACTCTTTGTAATGAAAACACAGTTTAGCAAGTAATATTTCAATTGATGTTAGGATATGCATTCAAATCATGCAGACCAAAAAACAATGCAAGGTGGGAGCTGGCTCAATTGTTAGTGCACCGTTTTGATCCAAACTGTGCCAGCATTGAGATTTATCTCCATTAATCCCCACCCTGACCTCATTGAGAAAGAGGACACTGATATGCTTGGAAAAGCTGCCAATTGTTGGATGTTAAGCTGTAGCCCCATATGCAGGAGAGCCATATCCTGTGCATATTAAAGAGAATGCTGGATGGCTTAGACAGAAAACTTCCATGTCTCATAACAGCTGTCCAATGGATCCACTTCCTCAACCTTCTTTGAGCCATTGGGGCTCTTGTGGCCTGGTCATTTACCATATTATGCGAAAAAAGGGCTGCTCAGAGGTAAAACAATCCCACCCAAGAACAGTGCAATAAAAACAAGTGAAGCATCACATAGCAATATTTTAATATGTGTCCAATACTTAAAAATGCTGAAGAGGAACAATTTGAACCCTGGAAAAGGATAATTTCTCTGTGATTCAGGATGTTTTAAAAGCATTACCCATTTAACATATCAAAATATTATTCATGTATAAATTTAATAATTATTATAATAATAATAATAATTATGATTAAGGTATTGAAAAATTTCAGATTTCTTAAATGAGCAATGAAAAAAGGGGAAATTGATGTGCATATTAAAAGTGGTAAAAAAATTCTAAACACCCCTATGTACTATAAAAATTATTTAGAATAGAATTCATGTTATGTTATATTAATATATAATTTGTTATTCTTTTAATGGAATAGAATTATTTATGTGTTTTAAGTAGTTCTCATGTATGTGCTTTAAATAATTAAATAATCTTCAAATATCTGCATATTTTGAAGTTTGGACTTTGGTTCATAACTTTATATATTGTATTGCAGCCAACTCTTAATTTCTGTGGAAACACAGGGACAGTGTTTCCACAGTCATAAAGTTGATCGGTTTGTAAGAATATCATTCCCAAAGTTAAAAACCCAGGAATTAGCGTGTAAGTAATGATAAAGGAAACATGCTTACGTGTATTTTAACTTAGACACTTATTTGGTTTAATTCAAGTAATAGCATTGTAAAGTGCATTTTGAAACACAGTGTTATGCATGCAACAAAGATTTGATGGTAGAGAATCACAGGAAATATCCTATAAACATGGAATTAATGAATATTTCATCATATCTGCATTTCATCTTCATGCATTAATTTCAAATTATAATATTGTCATTATATTTGTTAATGTCTGTGTATTGAACTTATTTTGTATATTAGTAAGGTATGTGATTTATAAATGGTTATAGACAGTGTAGCAAAATTTTTGCTTGAAGGTGCCTTATTAGAATTCAGATAGATATAAGTGTATTTGCAAGTAAATTCAGTAACAAATATTAAGCTTGAGATAATTATTCTAAGGCCTAAATCCATCAATAAAGAAGGAGAAATTAGTATAGTTCATAACTGGCATTATAGCATATATTTTATATGATTTGAATAACATCAGCAGCATTTATCAAATACATATTTTAGATAAATATGTGATAGTGATTTTTCAAAAAATGCTGGACAATATTACAAGTATAAATTTTATTTGAGCATATTAAATATATAGTAAAAAAAAGTTTGGACATAAAATGATTCCTTATGAATTTTTCACTTTTTCAGAGTTTGTTAAGAATATCAAATGCATCATTAAATGAAGCAGGTACTTATGTCTGTACTGCTACAAATGAAGCTGGTGTTGATGAAAAAACTTATAACCTTAGCGTATATGGTAAATATTTTAATTTTTTTTATCATAAATATATCTTGAAATTGGCACAGATTGTAAAAAAAAAATTTCAAGTTACATATACACCTGCCACCACTACTATTTAATACCCATGCAGAAAGGTGTTAAAATAAGAAATATGCAGCAAATAGTGAAAAAAATTGGTAACTGGTATTTCATATGCAATAGTCAACTGATAGTATAAATGCAAGAATGTTCTCAAGCCAACTGATGTAAAAGGATATATTAATATCATTGTTTTCCAGAAGATGCAAAACAACTCTGGCTTAATTCACTTAAGTAGTAGTCAAACATTGAATTGAGTAACTTAACAAAAAAAAAATGCTTAAAATACTTATTTAAAAATCCAATACAATTGAACACTGTTAATTTCTTAAATTGACTAGTCTTGTTCTGTTTTCAACCACAGTTAATCTGTTTTCAATATTTTAACTTTAAGTGTCGATTCAATTTGTCATCTAACCCAGTGTTTCTCAATCTAACCAGTTAAGTTGTCTGAGATTTTCAGGCTACACTTTTCTCTCTCTTAAGGTCTGCACAGGTGAGAACTACTTCCCTATAGTTTTCTGTTTTATTTAGATTGTTTTTATTGGGCAAAAGAATTACTAACCCCCTTTTTTTACTTTTTTCAGTAGATGTGTGTTTAATGCAATATTGAATAATTCTAGAAACTGTTCTTTAATTTTCCTCCATAAATGACAGCTTTGATAGCAGTGCCATCAAGATATGGCACTTGACTCATTCTGAGTTGTTAAAGGATAGGTAGTCTTTAGTCCAGTGTCTCGCAAACTTTTTTACTCTGCGGCACACTGAATCTAATTTTTTTTCCACGGCACACTGAATCTAATTTTTTTTCCCACGGCACACCTAAAAAAGAATTTTTGATGCTTACGTAAAAAGAGGGAAATTGAAGTTTCGTTAAATGCATTTTAATTAAAATAAATCTAATAATAAATATAATTAATCATAACTCGGTGTTTGTTTTAAATATTTGTCCATTCTATGGCTTGAAATAATCAAAAATTAATACTAAAATGTGGAAAAAGCTTGATAAATACTTACAAGATCCCAGTTGATAAAATCTGAAAGATTTTTATTAAAACACGTCGATAGCACGTCGATATTAAAGCACGTCGATAACACAAGTCAAGTCAAAATAAAATCTTTGGAATATCTAGTGTCAATTTGAAAATCCTTCACAGCACACTACTGTGCCCCGGCACACAGTTTGTGAGACACTGCTTTAGTCTATACAAGGTGAAGTCTTCATAATTAATATGTAATTTATTCATCAATAGTTATTTTTGGCATCTTCTAGAAGGAGAAAACATTTGTTTGAATATATAAGATTTTGAAAGCAATATGTCTGTATTTCAATTTACAGTTCTTTGTTTCTAGAATTTATCCACCCTTTCCACTAATTCTTAATTTCCTTAGATATTGCTGTTTTTAATGAGTTTGCTTGCTTCTTAATATACTCCTGTTTGGGATTTAAAAAAAATCATCAAAATATTAGGTTGTTTTATACATCTGTAAAGATCTCTCACACAGCAGTTCCATGATTATTCCTTTCTACTCTGACTTATCATAAAATAAAATCATATAAGCAGAATTGTTTTTGATGTGCATTTGTTAAAAAAGAGTGTGAATCAAAGTTTTTTTCCAATACAGGAATAATAAATGTGATTTTTGAGTAATTAAGCTATCACTGGGAGGTCATTAGAGCTAAGAAAATTAAAGTGAACTTTCCTCTTATTATAATAATCAGTTAATTATCTTGTAACATATAAGTTAACATCTCTTAGCAACCTGTATTAGTTATTTGAACTAAATTCCAGTTGACTTGTTGGTGTTTGTTTGTAGAGGCTGGCCAGAGGAATCTGTCATTTTTTAAAGTGATGTTGTTTATGTGGAGAGGGTTACACCACGTTCTTAGCTGGAAAATGCTACCAATTATTTTTAGTGAAAAATTCGAGAGAAATTACCCTTTTCTTATGAAATCTATCTGGTATCATTAAGGTTAAAAATTCCCAAATAAGGGTGATTTGATAAAAACAATAGACAAGTGTTAGCAACTTTAAATGAAAGGAATCTGAATTGAGCCGTGGATAAAATGTGGATATTTATTTTTTGTGTTGGCTTTATGCTGAAGTCTCACCTTCCTCTCAGATCTCTGTGGCATATTACACGAACAGGCTTCTGTCAGATCTCTGTAGCATGTCACTACTTGGGGGGGGGGGGGGGCAGTTTATTTTATTAATAATATTTGGGCGAAATAGTCTAGATGTATAATTAAATTTAATTTTTGAAGGTTTGGTTCATTTTTGGGGTTTATGATGTATTCTGATAATGATATCACACCTCATTTACACATGAGCCCATGACTGCTCCACAAACATAATTCCCAAGCTGAAGATTCAAATTACAATTTCTCTTAAATATTGAATTCATTACCCTTTACTGTATGGATTTTATACAATTTAAATTGCTCTAATGGTTCTTCTTTTTTTGAAAAAAGGATAAGTTATTCTAAACATACTTCTTACAACAAAAGATGATTTTCTGGAAAAAATATTCTAGATATTTTTCCAGAGAATTTGCACAAAAAAGCATAGTTTTCTACAATGTAAAGGTAAATCCATAAGTACTGCCAACAATGCAATGCATTATCCTTGTAACATGTAATGCATAAAATTCTGAAACACAAAGATGAAATGAGAAAATCACATGGCACCCATAAAAAAATAGTGTTTTCACAAATATCTTTAAAAAAATCCTATTTTATCATCCACTCTTTTTTTCAATCCATTTGATAGTTAACTAAATTGAAAGTTAATGAGTGTACATGCAAGACAAATTGCATTTTTATTCTTCTACATAAGAAACATTTATATGGAGTACCAGAAGTTTGTAATAATTCTATAGTTTCCATTCAATATATAAAAAATTCCATGAGGGATTTCAAAATTAAAAATTTGGTCAGTTATAATGCAAGTTAAATAATATTTTTTATTAGATTTTTAGTTTTCAGTTATGACTGAATCTGAATCCTTTGTAGATTGGAAGTATTTTAAGAATAACTTTTGACTTTGAAGATTTATTAAAATGCATTAAAAATTGCCACACAAATTGCTTTTTAGTAGTATACTTAATTTCTAACTCAACATAAATTAAATTTTTATTATTATGCTTAAAGATTTTATTTATTTACTGAATTAATTGAACAACTTTCAAAGTTTAAAGGATGATTATTATTTCTCTAGTTTAGTAATGTTGAAATATAATAAAAATCTCTCACATTTTTTTCTTAGTTCCAGCTACCATCAATGTATCTTCCATAGACCTTCATCCTATTGCATTGCAGAATGATGATGCTGTTTTAGAATGCCCTGCTGAAGGTTACCCTATACCTAGAATAATATGGTACAAAGATTCACAGATGCTTTTACCTGGACCTGGAATTACTTTCTCAGATGATGGAATGAGTATTATTTTAACTCGATTAACTGTGGCTGATGCTGGCAACTATATCTGTATGGCTGTAAATGAAGCTGGTGATAGTGAAGCAGAAATTTTTTTAACAGTCCTTGGTAAATACATAATATTTAAAATTTTTTGGTAATTTATTTTTTAATTATATTTACTTAAAAACTGTGTGGTAATTATTGATGTTTCGTAATTTTAATCTTATTGGGTATTGACAAAGTATTTTATTCCTTATGCCTTAACCAGAAGGTTTTAAATAACCTGTCTGTCTGTAAATTTCATAAATTTATCTATGAAATAATGTGTATGCTTTTGAAATCTGTTGGAGAGTGTAAAGAAGTAAGTGTAAATGCCCAATCACAGTGCCGCAAATCACAGTTCAGACACATGAAACCATGAAACTTTCAAGGCAGACAGGTGAAAAAATTAAAGTAAACTGTTAATACTCTTGACATTTTTCTTTTAGATTCATAGTTAAACTTCATCAAAGCTGTGATATGTTTAGAATAAGTTTCTTGTGCTTACTTCATCAGAAAAAAAAATAGATTTAGTACTTTTTACTGTGCAGGTGATTATAAATGGAGTTTATGCAAAAAAAGTCTAGTATTTGAAGTGGGAGGTGGCGCAGTCAGTAGCATGCCAACTTCGTAACCTAAGGTTTTCAGGTACAAGCCCCACTGTGGTACACTCAGGTTTGCTTGCCTTAGACTTTTATACAAAATAAGACATTGATGGACTAAAAAGTTTGTTGTCTATCAAACAGAATGTGATGACAAGCAGAAAGGAGATTTACTATATACATGGTAAGAAATGCTGAGTAGTCTTGAAGAAGTATTTCATATGTCTCTGTCCCTTAAATCTCCTTCCTATCTTTGTAATTTGACAGTTTGTTTTGCAGTAAAAAATGCTAAATGTAAGGGGCAAATAACCAAATTTAGCAGACCACATGACACATTCCTATTATTCTAGGGCAGGGAGAAGAGCCTTTTTTTTCCAGCAACTGAAATATTTTTAGAGCTGCATCACTTACATGAATGTACAATGATACATACTTAGGAACTAGTCCTTATGATGGACAGAGAACAGCATAAAATCGTAATAGAAACATATTAGACTCCATTATTTCATAAAAAGCGAATTGTGAATATGGGCATAGGCATCTAATCATTATAGCATCTGTCCCTACTCTGAAGCCTTGTACCATAAAACCCCAAACAAACAACCCTACTCTGAAGTATATTCCTCTGCAACATAATTTTTTGAATTCTTAATTAAGTTTTTGAATTTTATTATTTCTACTATTCTGATTATAATATAATTTTGTGATTAGTATTTGGAGTAATAAATAGCCATGTATATACACTCGATCACAGATTGTTGATTTCTGTTCTATGGTTATGTCCTATTTCTAACAGTATTGTGGGGTGAATCTTGTGATTTTTCACAGACTACTAGTTTTGGATATGTTGTGAATGTCCATTCACTACAAATCAGTAGTTCATCTTTATGTAGAGTGAGTACAGCTCGGCATGTATTAAAGCCTGAATTGAGAGTTCCTAGGTTTCACTGTTTACACCTTCATACAAGGCTGAAAATTTACCCCTGTTATTGATTGAATTACCTTCTTTTGATGTTTATTGCGGTAATTTTTTCCTGTTACCAATCAATGTTACATCTGAGACAATATTTGAACTGAAATATTGACAATCTCATTTATTCTTGTAATGGTGTCAACACATCAGAGGACCATGATTATCCATTTCAAGGATTTAAGGATAAGGAATATCATTCATTCATCATCATCACCATTGTCGTCATCCTCAACCAGCCATGGGCTATGAAGGTCCAACCAGTTGGCACAATTTAGTTCTCCAAGCATATCTGTCCTAGCAATATCTGCTGCATCTGGCCACTGCACACCAATACTAACAAGGTCCTGTTTGACATTGTCTGCCTACCACATCCTAGGTCTCTCCCTCTTTCTGGGGTCTTTAAGCACACTCTTCATAATCCTATTCACTAATCTATAATTATGCATACGGGCAACATGGCCAAACCAACAGATTCTCTCTTTGCACAATATGTTGCTTAAAGGAGGTTGCTGACTCCTTTGCCTAACCTCATCATTACAAAGTTGAACCACCTAATGCCCAAGATACTGTGTAAGCATATAGAATCAAAAGCATCTTGTTTACAAAGCATCCAAGTTTCACTACCATAACTAACCCTAGAAAGAACCAAACTATTATACAGTCTAATTTTAGTCTTTAGGTGTATACACCTATTTCTCCACACTCTCCATAGATTCTTAAAAGTCCTGGCAGCAATCCCTAATCATCTGTTAATCTCATGCCGCACATCACCATTATCTGTTACATAGCTCCCAAGATAATTAAACTGTGACACCTGCTCAAGTTGCAACCATTCAGATGAACTGAATCACAGCCTGCCTGACCAATTTTCATCACTTTAGTTTTCTCTCTGTTTATAACCAAACCTACTCTACTACAGTTTCATCAACAGCTCGAATGAAAGAGTTCATCTCATCAACATCATTTGCCAAAAGGGTAAATCATCAGCATAATCTAAATCAGAAATTTTCATATCTCCAGCCCATTTAAGGCCAAAATCTTTCCCTTGAAGTGAATTTCCATAACATAATCAATAACCAAACTAAAGAGAAAAGGAGACAAAATGCACCCTTGTCGAACACCAGAAGTAATGCTAAACCAATTACTACAAGACTTACCAACTCTCACACACGACTCAGTGTTATTATAGAGAGCTTTCATTATGTTAACTAACTTGTCTGGTATTCCATGTGATCTCGCAGTCAACCACGAATTATGACTATCAACAGAGTCTAAAGTCTTTTTGAAATCAACAAAGCTAGCAACCAAAGGTTTCTGAAATTCTAAACATTTCTTAAGAATCTGCCTAAGTGAAAATATCTGATCCACACATCCCCTACCACTTCTGAATCCACATTGCTTATCATGCAATTGACTGTCAACCAGATTCTTAATTCTATTAAGCACAATCATAGAAAGAACTTTACCTGGAACAGAGAGTAGACTGATACCCCTATAGTTATCACTAGAACTGCGATCACCTTTTTTGAAAATAGGGATAACAATAGCTCTGGTAAAATCTTTAGGAACCATCCCTTTATCATAAAAGTTATTCAAAATTCGAAACATCCAAGTGGTAACCGAAACATCCCAGCTCGGAGCATGTCTGTAGTAATTTCATCTACCCCTGGGGATTTATGAAGTTTAAGTTTAGAAATAGCCAAAATAACTTCAGATTGTGTTATAGGGCCCACATTAAAGCCACCAATGCATCTATCATCATTACAAACAATGGGAGTAGAACTAACCACATTGTTTAGAACATCACTGAAATGCTCAGCCCACCTAGTCATGACAGAATCCTCACCTACTGTTATAACCTTACCTTGTATATCCTTCAATCCCTGTATACTTGTCCATTTTCTACTGCACAATCATTAACTATCTGGTACAGCTCTCTGTTATGCTGTTACGCTGTGTACACAGCTGTTATGCTGTGTAGCTTCTTACTCAGCTTTGTCAGCCAAGCCATCAAGCCAAAGATTCTTATCAGCAACTAACTGATCCTTTACACATTTATTAAGCTCTCTGTAATTCTTTCTAGTAGGGTACTGATTAAGAGCATTCCTGCGGTTCTTTCTTTCTGAAATAAGCTCAAGTGCATTATCACTCAAAAAATTCTGCCTCCTCTGCACCTTTTTTTCCTAAAAGAGTACTGTTAGTTTAGAAGTCTTTCAGAGCTTCATAATTAAAAGCAAATTTTTTAACCCTAGCACAACACTTAAGTTTAATTTGCAAGATACTTTTAACAAGGTAATGGTCAGATCCAATTTCAGCTCCCCTATATGACCTGGTATTCCTAACAGAACTAGCCCATTTACTGTTAATTGATATATAAATTATAATAATCTCATGTAGCCCATCTGGTGAAACCCATGTGCCCTTATGTATGTGACAGTGAAATTGTTAAATGCAATGAAAGTTTAGTTATTCTCAAACCATTAAATTTACTTACCTGTAGGAGATGTTGCCCATTACCATTAGAGTTACCAATACCAAATTGGATTATCACCCCTCCCCAAAGGTCAGAGTCAGTACCAACTTTGCCAATGAAGTCACCTAGAACAAGGGTAATATCTCCTTTTTTGATAATTCAAAATATCCTGAAGTTGTTCGTAAAACCTATCCTTGTCATCCTCATTGGCATCCTCAGTGGCGGCATAACAGCAGATAACATTCAAGTCTTTAATGCTTGTCTGAAATTTTTGCTGTAAGAAATCTTTCATTAATCCCTCATATCCTAGTAGAGCATCACTGGCGTGTCTGCTGAGAAGCAGACCCACGCCTTGGTGATGTTTATTGTCTTCCCTCCCTGAAAAGAGAAATTTAAGATTGTTTTTAAGAATCTGACCCTTATCTGTCCATCTGGTCTCTTGCAAGCCTAGAATATCTAAATTATAATGGTGGAATTCTTATGTGATGACATCAAGAGAATAAGCTCTCTGCAAGGTCCTCACATTCCAACTACCCATGGAGAGAAAATGGTTAGTGGGATGTTTAAAGAAATTATGTTTATTGAGAGAGGGAATGCCAGCAATATCAAACAGCCCCCTAATTGCAGGCATGGGGCCAAGACCCGTTCCCCCACCACTAAAGGCTGAAGCCATCTATACTGGAAGACTTCCTCCAATGTGGAATTTGACAATACCCATAGAAGCAAGAGTTTAGGTGCCTGCAATGACCTCTGTTCTGGTGGATTATCCACCAGCTGATAAAACATATCCTGTGAATATATTCACTTGGGGCTGTCAACCTACAAACAAACAGAAAACACAGTGGCAGATTTTCCCTCCACAGAAGCCCACCAGTACAGCAAATTCAGGATCCATAATCAAACTCAGAGCCTTAATCCAGTCCAGTAAGTTTATATGTACAGCATCAGAACCCTGTGTGGTTGATCAATACTCAGCAGAGTACAAAAAAAGAAAAGTAGCCATAGTTGTCCAGATCAGTAGGCCACACTAATTTGGCAGCCCTCCTCTTCTGTTTCCCTTCCATAAGAGAGTATCTCTTTTGAAATGTACTAACGGCCTGCCCCACGAGAAGGCGGGGTCGGACATTAGGTGCTAGCCCTGGCTGGTTCTATACATCATCACAGGGGATTATTGCTTAATTCTCCTTCCAGTGACTACCTTGCTACTATTTACAGACCTTTCCTTTATTGGGAGATGGTATTAGTATCTATATCAGAAATTATGTGGTGAGTTAAAAAAAATATTGAATTGCTATTTGTTTTGTTTGCCTCTGGAATTCCTAAACAACTGACAAAATATATCAGTAAAACAATGGATATGAATCTCTATGTGAATAAAACTTATTCATTTGAGAATATACCCTTGGAGCAAAAAATGAAATGCTAACTTCATTAGTTGAGCCAAGCATATATTATAGTAGCATTAACAAAATAATTGTTACTCAAAATCAAGTTGTAAAATATGTATCAAGGAAAAGAAATGTGGTGTATTATGTTTGAAATATTTATTTAAAGAACTGATTAAAGACCCATTAGTAAATTATACATATTAAATTTTTATTCTCTTGTTTAAGATTTGATTGGAGCAAAATATAAAAAAGGCCAATTGTATCCATTATAATAGTAACTAAATAAATTTTGTTGCATTGTTGCCCAATAAGACTGGTTCTGAAACATTACATTTGTCTTACACTAAAATTATTTGATTCTTTGTCAGATACCATTAAAGGGGGGGGGGAAGTTTAAATAGATACATTGTAATTCTATCAAATACTGATGTTTGTGTATACGTGTGAAATAAATGAAAATTGTTCAGTTGCCCTTCAGATTTTTTTTAACTGTTTTAAAACAAAAGGGTCTTCAGTCTCATAATGCAGTGAATGACTTTAATGTGTGATGTGTCTATTCACTGAAAATAATGATAGTATAATTTTTCTTGTAGTCACTTATTGTTACTAATGTTATTAGTGACAATCATTGATGTTTTATATTATTTCTCTCTCCATTTAGAACTTATTGGTAAATCTTTTTATTTTTAATTGTCTGATATTGAATTTTTCATTTAAAATACTCTTTTGTCCTAGATATGAAACTTATAAATTTATAATTATTATTTAATCATTTATTTACCTCATTCTGATTCTTGCTTGAAGACATATTTCAAACAAAATTAACAATCAAATTTAACAACAGTCCAAGAGTTGTGATCCATAGAAAAGAATAGGTAATTACATTTTGAATTTTTAACAAATTGACCATAAATATATCACGTTTAAAATGTGTATTCCAAAGAATTATAAGAAAAGATTTTCAAATACTTATTAAAAATATGACTGTGCATTTTTAATTTTTATAATGATTTTATAAATTGTTTCAATGAAATTAAATTAGTAAATTATTTTTCCAGTACCTCCTGTTATTGAGAAACTTGTTGTACAAGGACCATCTACTGTAATCACCAACCATCCAGTGAGAATCTTTTGTGATGCGCATGGTCTTCCTTCTCCACAAATAACATGGTATAAAAATGGACATGCTTTAAATTCAACTAATAGTCTTTATGATTTTATGGGGGATGGACATTACCTTGATATCCACAATGTGCAAAGTTCTGATGCTGCTGTGTATACTTGCCATGCTGAAAATGAGGCAGGAATTGTTGACAAAGACATTGCCCTCCATGTTATTGGTATGTTTTTATATAACTGCTCTTAAATTAGATAAATTTAAATAACTTTTATGCTAATAATGTTCAGCTGTAATTTATGCACTTACTAACAGAAGGAATTATTGTATATATTAAGTTTGGCTCTATTCTATAGTTAGGAGAAAATTTGATCTAGGTGGAATTTAAACCCATAACTTTCTGATAATCAGATATGCTAAAACAGCTGAGCTGCCAGCCTCCAATCCAATCTTTGTTAACAAAATTTATAAAAACCTGAGTATTGATAGCTTAGTTGGTTGAAAGCACGTTTTCACAAAGTTGGGTGTTTGTATCTCACTTGTCTAAAAATTGAATATTTTGCTTTTAAATCAGTAACTGAAAAGGACTGCTGTTTGTTCTTTGTGTTAAAAAAACTTGAATAGGAATTTGCCATTAAAAATGCTTGTGTAGCAAGTGCTCTTAACAGAATACTTCTTTAACAAGTTGTAGTGGTTATAAACATAGTAAGAGTAGTGGAAGTAACCATTAACTGCTGTAGAATCACTATCTCTCTGTTTACTGTATACAAACTATTGTGTTCTCTGAAAGTAGTACTTAAGAATAACAAATAATTGAAAAATCATTGGGCTGCTTGAGACTCATCTACATCATCAGAAAAGATATCAAGATTGAAAATTTTTCTTTTTAAAATTGAATGTTTCATAGAATTAATACTGCACTGAATGGTTAAAATATCAATAAAACTGAGCTATTTTAATCATATTTTTAACAAGTGATTACCCTAAGGGCATGTGTGTTGCATATATATTGTGGACACTTTATTACTGCTGATATTGTTATTGCTAAAGCTTTAATTAAAGAAAAAGTTAAATTTATTAAAATATTTACTCTGCTACTATTTCCTCTTTAATTTTTTTATGTATTTTGAGTCTAATATTGATTTGTGTTATACTGAGCTCCACATTACAAAAGATTGGTATTTTAATTGGGAGGCAGTATATTCAAATTATATGTAGTCTATGGAATTATCGCTTCAGAAGCAGTGGATGGATATGTTTGCAAATCAGCATAGATACAGAAAGTGATAAGGAGATGACAGTTACAGAACAACAGATTGTTTACTTGAAAAATCATTGAATTGAGCACTCATCAATACATTATGTTACCCCATTGTTAGCAATACAACTACAAGCCCAAATATAGAGCCTTGGGAAAGTCTGAAAAAGGAGCTCCCATTATCATGTAACGTTTAATGAATATAGAGCCGTAGATATATTATCTTTCAGCAAGTCTACTGCTTTCATGCTTCAGAATCATGGTCTCTGAGTGGAGATAGTTTAGAGCAGGTCATGAATAGGCAGGTAGACAACATTTCAGCATGTCTCAGACATGCTCAACTTCCAAAACTTATAATAGAGTATATTGCAGGCACATACCCAAGATTTAGTTTCAGGTTTGGAGAGTCTGAGAACTGAATTTTGAGGAGGCTCCAAGAATTTAGCTTCAGGGTGGAGGGGGGGGATCTGAAAATAAGACTTGAATAGGGTTTCTCAATTACTAAAATATTCCACTGAAAGGAAAGATAAAAATGATATTGTATATGAAATAATCTATTCTGTACTTGAGATAGTTTTAGACCTGAGCAATGCCAGGTAATTCTGTTAGCATTTTATTCCAATAGAATACACATTCAAAGCTCTATAACTTTGAAAATACGCTTCTTTTTTGAAAATAAGCTACAGAAGGAATTATTGTATATATTAAGTTTGGTTCTATTCTATAGTTAGGAGAAAATTTGATTTTATGGAAAAATATTGCTAGAGATAGGTTAAAAAAATTCAAATCTCTCTAAATCTTGATTTCCAACAATATTCAGTTAGTGCCTAAAAATTATGGAAGCTAGAAGATCTAGCATTTTAAACTTTTTCTTAAAATTTAAAAAAGCATAAAGAATCAGTATACAGACTTCTAATATATATATATTTTAGTAAACATTGTGATATACCAATTGTTATGTTTCAGCTAAAGTCTATAATAAATTTTTGACTTCTGAAACTGTTCTTAAATGTTTTAGCATTCATAACCCTAAATGTTAAACAAATATTGTTAAAAATCAAGATTTAGAGATATTTAATTGAGATAATTAGCTTACCTCCAATGGCATTTTTACAAAAAAAGAAAGCTTACTCTTTCTCAAGTATAGTTTTCTATTCACATAACATGAATTTTTCCATAGGTTTTCTAATGTGTGCATTAGTGAGTGAAAGATTTTCTCCAATATCAAGTGGTTAAAAAAACTGATAACACAAAAAAAAATTGAAGCTCATTTTCTCTTTGTACACCTTCAGATTTTGCAGTTGGTAGTTCAGTGTCATTTTTACATCACTGCATAAACTGTACTCTAGACTTCATATTTAATATGGCTGTCTGTGGAAATTGATTTCACTCAGTTCAAAATAAATTCAATGCAAGCAATTGGGACAGGCTTCAGAAGTAATTATTCACATGTTGCAGATTACCATCTTCCTTAAAGTGAAATTTAAGTTTCACTGGAAAGCAATATATATATATATGATGACAATGGATAATTGATATTGATAATGGCAATAGATATTTGGTGATAGAATTAATTATTTAGAGCATCTGAATAATACTCTGTCTTTTCTAATTTCAGTCTTATATGTATAGTTTTTGTGCAGATTTTCTCTTGGTGACTGAAATATATCATCATCGTGTAACCCACTGTTGTTTGTTTGATAATATAATTTTTAAATTCTTTTTTTTCTTGTTAGTTATAGTAATAACAATTCTTTCTGTTTTCAGTACCTCCAGACATAAAACTCCCTGAAAAGCATAAGAATTATCAGGTGATAATTGGACAACCTGTAGGTATTGAATGCCCTGCATCAGGAGATCCTCCTCCATCTGTATCTTGGTTAAAAAATGGATTATCTTTATCAGACAAAGATCGCATTCATTTGTTAGAAAATAAATATGTCTTGTGGATTGCTTCTGCAATGGAGACTGATGCTGCAGAATATACTTGTATAGCTTCAAATGATGCTGGAACCATTGAGCAGAATTTTAATCTAGCTGTATTAGGTATGAAAAATAATTGGTTGCTGCATTTTAAATGGCTAGTGATAATATATATATAATAGTAAATGACATGCATATAGAAGATTTATATTGGTTTGCAAAAATTAATTTTTCCAGCATTAACTTAATATTTGACATTTTTTTAGGTATCATAGATAATGATTACTTTGGCAATCTGTGAATGTTTAAACAATTTCTATTACAGACTCATTATGTTTTCTACTAACTCTTCACCTGCTCTATATTGTGTAAATCATTTGCTTCTGAATGCACTGAATTTTGCATGCTTTACTTTAAAATTGGCATCTATGTAAACACTGGCAGTGTTCTATTTGTGATCAATAATAATTCCAAGGTTTTTTATCATTAAAATTGTTTGAATCTTGGTTCTTTGAAGATTAAACAATAGCAGAATATATCATGTAGCAGAGAATTTCACATTATTATCATGAGGTCATGGAATGTACCTCACTTATTTTTGAAGAACTTATTTTTGATAAATTCTTCATATGTTCTAACCAACAGAAAAGTTTTCTCTGGTGAATATTCATAATTTCATAAATGAATTTCTTCCTGAATGTGCAAGCTAAACTAGAAAATAGCATCTTTTCGTTTATATGTTTCATTCTCAAATGATAGATATCACCGCAGGTACTTTCAAAATGCGAACATGCACCATAAAATCCCATACAACTAACCATTGCAAAATGCTGTAATTTATTTTTTAGCTGGACTGAATAATGGAGGTGGAAGGGAATAGTTCAGCTGGTAGAGCATCTAAAGTATTATCAGGAAGTAGCAGGATCATATTCTCACTCCATCAAAATTAAGTTTTTCTAGGGAGAACTTGAAACATCTTCAATTTTGTGCATATTATTTATTTTTTGTCATAGGAGAGATACATTTTATAAAAGAGTAATTAATCCCCTTTTGGCCATATAAGTCACAGTTGGTCTTTTAGCTGCCCTCAACTTGCTATTATGGTTTATTGCTCATTCTCAATAATGCTTCACTTTAATTTTTATCCATAATTGTATACATTATGTTTTGAAAAAATATATGCAAATATAATAAAGTATATGCCACTTAATCTGATCACCATTATAAATCCTGTTTGGATTTTATTATCCAACAATTGTAATAACTGAAAATTGAAGGGATGATGTGTGAGAGTAAGCAACTATGCAAAATACTTACATAGCATAACATATAATAAAACTGTCTAAATACCTTAATTAATAACAATAATATTAATCCTGTTAAAATAGCTGTTTCTTCTTCAAAGTAGCTCATGACCAGATTATTAGGTATTAAAATAATAGAGAAGGTAGTCAATGCCTTTGTTTTACTTTTTACTAATTGCTTAAAAATAAATCAATAATATATTTTGGTTGATGTTAACAGTAAGTCAGTATTCAAAACTTGCAGAATACAATTTGGTAAACTCCTTTTTTTTTTCATTATTCTCTTGGTTTTAAGTAATGGAGCTTCAAATCAGAGCTTTACAATTTTAAAGTAATAATCCTTGTTCATTTTAAGAAACTAAGTTGGTCAGTTGCTTACAATTGTTTATGTTCATTTGCTTACTCAATGAAGTTTAAATAGATTTAAAATAATTTCATTTCAGTACCACCTTCTTTTCCAAATTTTGGGGAGATAGAGGAACTCTCAGTTACTGTAAATAATCCACTTATGATAAAATGTGCAGTGGAAGGGCACCCTAAACCTGGTATAATTTGGATAAAAGATGACAATGTTTTAAAATTTAGTGAAGAGATATATGTTGATGGAACAACTTTGCACTTGCCTCATGTCCAGGTTCCTAATAGTGGAATGTATATATGTGAAGCTAACAATATTGCTGGAAAAGCTCGAAAAATATATCATGTCACTGTTTTGGGTGAGTTTTTATTTTTTGATTTATATCTAAATTCACTTGTAACAAAATAAAATCATTCAAATAGACATGATTTGAATTTGAATAATATTGTTTATTGTTTGAGATTATTAGATGTTTGAGATTATTACGTATTATTAGATGGAGTAATGCTGCAATTTATGCTATTTAATGTTCTAATTTTTCTAAGTCTTTAGTTCTTATCATGCCAAAGCTTAATTTGCCTACAATAAATACTCATAAAAAAATTATTGCCAATGGTGCAAGATTCGAACCTGCAACCCTTCAGATACATGCCAGAGTGCTCTACTGTTTAACCAACCATCAGATGATAATTTGCTTCCATGATATGATCTATAAATATTTCACTGAAATGTGGAAGACCTTGCACCATCTGTAATAGGAGAGGCAACTTATTTTTCAGTTGTTGCTAATGATTCAGATGTTAATGAGGAAGTAAGTCATGCTTAAGCATTATTTATGAAAAATCCATTCATAGTAAATACACAGATTACCTATAGATATAGAATTCAATAAATATTCATGAAAAAAATTATTGCCGATGGTGTAGGAAATGAACCCACAACTCTCTAGATATATGCCAGAGCACTCTACCGTTAAACAAACCATCAAGAAATAATTTGCTTCCATGATGTGACCTATAATCTTTCATGGACTAACTTGTGATTTTATTACAGATTGTACTGTACATTTTACCAGTCAGGAAAGTGAAGCAGATTAGAATATTTTAACTTTTTACTAATTTTTCTGATCTGTATGTTTGCAAACAGCAAAATCAATATAAGAGTTCAGTCACATAAAAATTAAAAATGCAATTACTTTCTTCCAGTATTTATTCTCCCTTATTGCAGACAAAGTTTTAATATTGCCTATTTTTGTTATTCTGGGTAAGTGGGTTAGAGACACACTCATAACCCAAAAAAACTGTGAAAGGTCCAACATTTACTCTCTGTCCCAGGCATTGCACCACTTTAAAGGCTCTAATTGTTCTAATAATTCTAATAGACAAGTAGTCCTAAGCTTAGGAATACTTGTGACATGTCCATTTATCACACTGTCCAGTAACTGCCCAAGATTAAACAATCAATCAGTCAAAATAATTGTATAGTTGAATTAAAAGCTTAAATATAATGAGTAAAATTTAAAGTATTTTTAAACAATTTCATAAGTGATATTTGCCAGAAAAATAATATCAGAAACTGCTAATATTTTGCCCCACCACCTCACGAGTCGTGACGCAATTTAAGTCTGTTTCTTTACCTAATGTAATGTTGCCCTTTTAAGAAGAAGAATTTATTTTGCATCATAAAATATTAAAATGATAAGATATAGTATTTTTTTTTACTTTTAGTAAAAGTCAGAATAAACCAAAAATATTTCAAATATCACTGCTAAGGAATAGTTTTATTGCCATAAATGTATGTATCATGACTGTTATTATTTGGATTTCTGTCAAGGATATATATAATAATACTCTTTATAATATAAGTTTGTGATAGAATTTTTTTTTTGTTTTAGTCCCACCAGAAATAGAGAACAGTGGTATTCCAACTTTCATCTCCTCTATTTCTGATCAACCAACGGTTATTGAATGTCCTACTTCTGGAGTTCCAATACCAACCATCATTTGGCTCAAAAATGGTCGTCCAATTGTGTCAGAACCTAAATCCAATATACAGATAAACAAGGAAGGATCGGAGTTGATCATTCAGAAGTCACTACGAGGCGATTCAGGATCTTACACATGCTTAGCTTCCAATACTGCAGGAAATTCATCAAAGACTTTTATGCTTAATGTGTTGGGTATTATATTCTGTCTTTCTTTGTATGTGCATGCATCTGAAAGTTACATTGAAGTAATAGTCTAAATTTGTAATAAAATGCTATAATTGAAAATGATCACTTGAAAATAAACCTTTCTTTTAAATAAACTGAACCAAAACATTAATCATCTGTTGGCGATTTTTTTTCCGCCATTAGCGCTGGTCACCTTTTTTTTTTTGTTGTTGTTGTTGCTTCCTGTGGTAGTCAGTGTCCTGTGGAGCTATATACCTTTCCTCTTAATGGCCCAATGTGTTTCACCAGAACCTTCTTGCTGAATCTTTACAGATCTTGATATCATTACCAATAATGGTGAACTAGGGATGTGCCCAGCATAGTTTGCCATATTTCTGAAGAGAACAACCTCTTAATCAACAATTATCTTCCATGTTTCAAAATTCATCCGCTACTATAAATCAGACATCAACAACCTGTGAATGACTGAGAGCTGATAGATATTTTACAAAGTGTCTATGGTTGGAGCTTTATCAGAGCTTTATCATCATGAGAGCACACACTTATGTTGCATATACTGGTACAACATATTTTTTTGTGAAGTGCATTATCACATCATGTCTAGGAATTGCAGAAATAACTTTAATAGGTTTACCTTTTTTTATCTGGGTTTTATTCTAGGGACATAATTTTAGAGAGGTTTTATCTACAGTACTGTACTTGTCTTTATATTGCTGAGTATCAACAATTTAAAATTTTGAACATGTTAGCATTTGTGCAATTGTTTGATAACATGTAATTTAACTGCAAGCTAGGATTGCCTATGATTGCCCTAAACATTATCTAGCTCTTTATGTTATTATATACTTAATGACAAGCACTGAATTAAATCTGCTCTTTGCACAAACTGATATAAAAGCATTTTGCTAATGTTTTTAGAAATTTATACTTTTATATGTATTTATTTATTATGCATACAACCAGAGATATGAACTAAACCAGAACATCAACTATAAACTAGAGTAAGCTATATAACAATTGCAAGCCTAATCATAAACTGGACAAATAAAGGAAAAATGCTGGAAACCATAAATAACCAAATATTTAACCCCTTAACTAGGAAGCAGGAAAAATTTCTAATTCCAATAAATGATTTCCAGTAATGATGCTGATAATTATTGTCAGTTAAAGCTTTAGAAAACATATGTTTCAAACCAAACTGTTCACTCATGGCAAAAAGCACTTTCCACCATTTTGATTTTCCTTTTTGTACAAGTCACACAGGAGTTTATAGACGTATTATACTTAATAACTATTATATATTCATCAGCAGAAAACATTCTAGCTAAAATAGCACTGATATGACAAATAATTCTCAGAAGTAGTACAATAATATTTTACGCAGGTTCAGACTTTTTTTTGAAGGGACAGGTACCACCCACTCCCTTCAAAGATGAGTGTAACTGTTTAGCCAATATAGTAATGTAAATAAAACATTCACAATGTTCAAAGTCTGTATTGATTAAAAATTTAATCTGAAGTATCACTGGGAGAATGTTATAATAGGCACCAGATATATTTTACATGCAACTAAAATTCAAACTACTTTGATGATGACCAGCAAACAAACCACTGCATTGGTTGCAGGATAGTGCTATCAGTTTCAACAGATTAATGGTAGATATACTTTATATGCCTTCTTGGCACTAGTAGTCTAAATAGTGTGATGAACTTTCTTACACAGCAGAAAAAGGGACATGAGCACATGATGGTATTGCTGAGACTCAAGGCGATGCTGGAAGTAATTATTTGACTCGACATCTCAACTCTACAGTTCATAGTGTGCATAGTTAGTAGCAGAGGCAACAGTTGATGGAAGAGAATCTCGGCTTGATAAAACTGCAGTCAATGGAGACATTGGTGAAATTGTTAACAGTTTGTAAGTTCAAGTAAGCGAATTGGATCATTCAGTATCTTAGAACCAAAGTCTATTCAAAACAGGAAACGTGTTACTGTGCTTATATGTAGTGGCAGATTTACTGCTCTGGCCCCTAGGTTATGACTGCCAGCTGCCCAGATTTTTTTTAAGTAACATATTTCATAAGATAGTTCATTACCACTGCCACCCCTAGACCATGGTTTCACCAGCATATAAGTAAATCCATCACTGCTTATGTGATTCCCAGGTTCGAGTCCCAGCTGGGTCAGCGTTGAGATTTATCTCCGCAAAATTCCCTGCCCTGCCCGCGGTCAGTAGGGGACACCGATGGGCTTGGAAAGGCCGCCGTCCGTCGGATGGGACGTTAAGCCATGGTCCTGTGTGCGGGAGAGCCATACCCTATGCACGTTAAAGAACACGCTGGATGGCCTTGACGGGAGGCTACCATCTGTCTTCCAACAGCTCTTCCAGTGGGTCCCCTCCCCCAACCTTCTCTTAGCCTTTGGGGTCCATGTGACCTGGCCATTTAGCCCATGGTGTGCAAAAAAGTGCCGCTCAGAGGTAAAACAACCCAAAACAACCCAAGCTTATGTGATGTTAAGCTCTTCAACACTATAATCAATGCACAAGTCATTAGATTAAAATCAGTTAAAACTTTCAAGCATTAAAAAACGTGCTGCATTAAAAATCCAAAACATAGCACCAGATTTTTAATGTCTAGATCAACTGATTTTAATCGAATGACTTGTGTATTTGATTATAGTACTAAAGAGCTTTTACATCACATAAAAGCAGTTATACTAGTTTACTGTTCCATACAGACCTCAGTGGTAAAAAGATATTGATAGGCTCATCTTGCTTACCTAGACTTGCAAACTGTTGAAAACTTAACTGTCATCTACACTTACTTCTGCTCCATCAGGCTGACATACTCTTCCATTAACTGTTGCTTTTGCTACCAACAATGCAAACTAGCAACTATAGTGTGTTGAGATGCAGTCATATAATTATTTCCAGGACTTCCTTTGAATCTCAACAATGCTATTATGTGCCCCTAGGTTGCTATCCTTTTTCTGCTTTATAAGAGGACATTTCATTGCATTACTTAGTGTGTACTAGTACCAAGAAAGGTAGCTATCCTTAATCTGTTGTAATGGAAAGCACTATCGTGCAACCAATGCATTGCTATTTATGCTAGTCAATGTGTAAGATACTGTAGATTAAATTGTTAAATAATATAATGATGATTTTAGATATGTGGTTTTAGTTTCATTTTTTCTGTTTCTTGTAATGCAATAAAAACATTTCAATGTTCTGTTAATCTTTGTTCTTATAAATCAAACTGTTGTTTGTGTTTTTGTTTCTGTGTACATTTTCTATATTAGGTGTAGAATGGTTTAATCAGCAGATAGTTTAAAGATATAGTGTGCTTGGCTACTAATGAAAGGGAGCTGGTTTCGAGCTCCAGGTAAGGCATGGATGCTTGTGTCGTTTTTCTGCTGAGGTCTTGCCATTCTCACAGACCATTTACTATGGCATATAAACTGACTGGCTCCTGTCAGACCTCTGTGGCAAGCAGCTGCTTGAGGTTTTTTTATTATAGTTAAATCTTATTAAAGCACGGTTTCAGTCTCCATCAAATATTGAATTTTAAATTTCAGTGATATTAATTTTAAAATTTTTGTATAAATTTTGATGATCCTGACACCATACATTTGCATTGTAATATATTTTATTTATAGAATAGGTTAAATATTGCACCATTGAAAGTAAGACTACGTATTTTATCAACCGTGGGACAATTGTATGCAGAGGATGATAAACCTATGATGTACATGATGACATACATGGTATCATAGAGAGGAAAACAAAACTTTGTGTGTATTTTCTTTAGGAAACCAGTTCTGAAGTTGCAACCAAAGCTGTATTTCTTCAGACTATCAAATCAGAACTTTATTATTTGAACTGATAATTCAACTAATTTAAATTCCTGCATGCAGCTTTGCTTTTTTTTTTCTGATCTGTATCTAACTGATATACTTGAAAATGAAACAGTTGTCTGAGGCAGTCCTTTAACTTCATTATCATAGTTAAAGATAGTTATTTCCTTAAATATGAATGCTTTAAATGCTATAATTTACATAACTATTAATGCCTTCATAAGCCTGAATACCATCTCATTTAGAGTTAATCACAGTGGATTTTTTTTAATATTAATAACTAGCTTATAAAAACATTTTACATTGTTTTGTTAAGTCTTATTCAGACACCATATGGGTAAATGCATCGTAAATATAAGTTTGAAATATTATTTAAGAGTAATATAAATATATTGCAATTTTTTTTCTAATTGCTGAAAATATACTTTTGTTTTGCTTGGTATTTTAGAACCACCAAAAATCAAGAATGGTGCAACTTTATTTAAAAGCATTCTTGGGGATTATTTTATCTTGACTTGTGAAGTTGATGGCCTACCAAAACCGAAGGTTGTATGGTTGAAAGAAGGATTTACCCTTTCTACTTCTGATCAACAGTATAAACTGTTATTGAAAGGTTCTCTTAATATAATAGCTGTAAGACTGCAAGATTCTGGAAACTACACATGTGTGGCTACCAATGAAGCTGGATCAGCTGAAAGGAATGTGGAATTAGATGTTCTTGGTAAAACATTTTTCTTTTCCAAATACTGTTTCTTTGCCTGTTTTAATTTATATTATTTTCAGAAATATTCTCTTCTTTGCTTAGATTCTTTATAATTTCTCGTTTTTTATTTTGAGCTTTTATTCTGACTTTAATTAAAATTGGTGTAATTAAAGGTATTAATATATTATTTGCTGTGCAACCAATAGATATGGGGCAGTTAGGGAACTAGATACTCAAAGCAGAAAACTAGGACATTTGTCTGGTACCCAGATTTAAAGCAGCATACATACATACATACATACATACATACATACATACATACATACATACATACATACACGCACGCACGCACGCACGCACGCACGCACGCACGCACGCACGCACATACATACAAAATCCTCCTGTAGCCATGAGCTGCAGAGGTCCAATCAGACTGCAATTTTGTCTTCCAAACACATCTGTCCTGAGCTACAGCTGCTGCATTTGACCACTGTAGGACAATTCTAGCAAGGTCCTGTTTGATATTGTCTGCCCATTGCTTCCTAGGTCTCCCCTTTTTCCTCAGGCCTTTAGGTATGCTGTCCATAACTGTATTCGCCAATCTAAAGTTATGCATATGGGTGACATGGCCAAACCAACACAGTCTCTTTTTGCACAATAAGTGCTCAAAGGAGATTATCTAGTCCTTTACCCAACCTCATCATTGCTTACAAAGTGAAACCACCTAATGCCCAAGATGCTGCATAAGGATCTAGAATCAAAGACATCAAGTTTCTTGTTATCTTGCTTACAGAGAGTCCAAGTTTCATTACCATAACTAACCCTGGAAAGGACCATACTACTATATAGCTTAATTTTAGTGTTTAGCTGTACACAACTATTTTTCCACACTTTCCAAAGATTCTTAAATGTATTGCAGTTGTAACATGCAGCAATTATCAATCTGTGGCAGTTGTCATTGGTCAAATGGCATAGGATGATACTTTCAAAGTTGGCAACATTTAAGCCACACTCATTTTGTTGCTGACTGTTAAGAATTTTGCTGAAGGCGATGTAAAATGCTACTAAAGGTTGAAGCTGAAATTGTTATATATGTATCTGACCATTACCTTGTTAAAAGTCTTGCACTTGAAGCTTAAGAAATGTTGTGCTAAGATTAAAGGAATTACTTTTAATGCTGAAGCTCTAAAAACCCAGATAATATCCAAAGCTGTTATTATAGGGTACTTAATCATTATGACAATCATAGTTTGCTCCTACTACTGAAATTGAGAATGAATGGTGCTGTTTTAAACAGGTTTTCTTGAAACTTACCACACTTTTGGTAAAAAGGAACAGAGGTGACAGTTATATGATTGATAGCATTTTGGAGATGATTTTTGAAAGAAAGAATTTAAGGGATAAACTGAGAAAACTAGCTCAAACTTATAAACGGACTTCTATATATGTGATAAAAATTGAACAGGACAAAACATTTTTTTTCTTAAACTAGAAAATAATTAGGATTCATTTTTTCTAATTTTAACAATCACATTGCTGAATTACGTGTAAGCCAAAAGTTTTATATTTTAAAAAGCATTATTTTTAAGGTTTGCTAAATCTTATATTTTTGCTCTTTACCAATTTTATATCTCTTTTTTTAGTTCCTCCAATAATTGCAAAAGCTATGTCAGAGCTAAAAGTTGTTGCTGGAGAGCCTGCAACCTTAATGTGTGAAGTTACTGGGCATCCTGCTCCAATGGTGATGTGGCATAAAGGCCAATCTGTAATATATAACAATACAGGTATTGATGTGCATTTTTTGCTATGTACTATAGCTTAATTTATATAAGTCTATCAGAGTAATGCATTATAAATAATTTTTTGAATAATTAAATGAGAAATTGAAATATATGTTAATCATAAAATTAATTGTAATAGAACTGACTGATTCTTGTGTCCTAAAATAAAAGTTAATTTTTGCTCATTATACTTCCCTCTTCTGCGATGTTATCAACAAGTGATCAGAGAAGATAGAGATCTGTAGCACTACTAGTAGGCGTTTCTGTCTTGTAAGTTGAAGTGAGCATATCCCAAAGATATAAGCTAAACAAATTGTCAGTATGAAACTTAGCAAATGAAGCCTCAAACTGAAAACTATATTTAGGAAGCCGAAAAAAATCAGAACTGACAGCTAAAAAAGGAATTGAAAACTACATGAGCCAAAAAATACAGGAAAGCTAAAAATAGCTTCAACTACAGTTTTTATATGCCTGCTTGATTATCAGTACTGAGAACATTAAAGATATTAAGATACGTCAGGTAGGTGATGGTTCAGTTCTCTCTAATGCTTGTGTTTTATTATAAGTTTCTCTAATTATAACAAAAATTTTCAGTTTGTAAAGACTGAAAAGAAAAAAATTTGATGTACTTTTTTTCCCTTTTTACAAATAAATGAATTTACTCCTACAATACTTTAGTATCATTATTTTGTGATTGGTTTGATCCAATTAAAATTAATATTTATATAAAGTGCCATTTTCATAGTCTGTGATAAAATTCATTCATTCAAAAGTGTGTGTTTGAAAAACTGCTCTACTCAAGTGGAAAGCATTAAATGAAAACCCCACTGCAAAGAGTAAAGATATATCTCTATTTTTAGCTAATTCACAAATAAAATCTGCACAAATGAGAATTTATTTGTATTCAAATTGAATGTTATATATTTCTTTCACTGTGTTTGGAGCTGAAGGGAATTTATTTCCCTTAAGTATTTTCTTGATGTTGGTAGGTTCATTTTCATCTTGAAGATTTGGTTTTTGATAGATAAATCTATAATGTTGGGAGAGAATTTTGTGAAATGTGCAAAAAATGATAAAATATCAAAAAAGGTTAAAAGTTTCGGAAAATTTTTCAGTTCCAAAAAGATTACAAATTCATTTTTTGATATTTGACAAGCTTTGCTCATGTTCACAAAATTCTCCCCCAACATTATAATTTCATCTGTTATGTCCATTCAGTTCTCTTGAATGGTTTTGCTTTATAACAAGTTTCTCAGTTTACTTAACAATTTGTGTCACAGATACTGGGAATATCCAACATCAGGAGACAGGAAAACTGAAATTACTGTTGGAACTTCTATTTATTTATAAAAATAGAGAGTAAAAAATAGGAAAGGCATTACTTAAGTGTCATAACAATTTGATCCTCTTAGAGGTATGCTGTGGTAAGTGAGACTTGGATTCTTTGTAAACAAGATAACAAGATGCCTGATTCGATTCCAGATTTTTGCAAAATATATTGGATATTATATAATTCCATTATGCAGATAACAGTTTAAGTGCCAGAACCTGATTAATCCGTTTTCGAAAACGTTATAAATGAACTTGTAATATTTTTTATCCTTATCTACATTTTTTTCCCTTTAACCTTTTTAATTTTTTCTTCAGAATTAAATTTTCTTTCTCTTAGTATATAATGTGAATTATTTCATTCATTAGCTGCTTCATAATAAGGCTTAGAAGTTGATTTGCATTTTTAGAGAAAAATGCTTGGCGTTGTAAGCGACAATGAAGAGATTCAACATACGATCCATCCACAAACTTTATGTAATATTTAGCCCAGTGAAAGAATGCACTGGTTTGGCCATGTCCAAAGGCTGAATTGCTGATTAGTGAATTGAGTTATGACTAGTATCCCCAAAGGTTTGAGAAAAAGATGGACCAAGAAGATGAGTGGACAGCAGGTCTTTGGAGCCAAGGTCTTGGAGCTTGGCTCCAGCTCTCACTTCAGCCAATCATTTTCAATTTTAATATAGCTTCATATTTCAGGTCTGTAAATGGTAACTAGATAGTCACTGGAAGGAGAACTATGCATCAATCCCCTATGATGATGCATAGAATTGGCCAGGCCTAGCACCTAATGTCTGACCTCACCTTCTCCAGGTGCAGACCATTAGTACCTTTCAAAAAGAGATATTCTCTTGTAGAAGGGAATGGAAGGGCTGCCAGATCAGTATGGCCTACTGATCTGGTAACTTTTTGGTTACCAGATCAGTAGTTACTTTTTTTTTAACAGTGGTTCCTTTTTTTTCCTACCCTGCTAAGGAGTGGTCAATCACAAGGTCCTGGTGCTGACCATATGTAACAACCTGAACGGATTAATGGCTCTGATCTTGATTATGGATCCTGAATTTGCTGCACTGGTGGACTTCTGTGAAGGGAAAATCTTTCGCTGTGTTTTCTGCTTGTTTGTGGGTTGATAGCCCCAAGTGAATAGATTCACAGAATATGTTTTATCAGCTGGTGGATAATCCTGAGCAGAGGTCATTGCAGGCACCTAAACCTCTTGCTTCTATGGGTATTGTTAAATCTTACATTGAAGGAAATCTTCCAGTGTAGATAGCTTCAGCCTTTAGTAGTGGGGAAACGGGTTTTTGCCCCATGCCAGCAATTAGGGTGCTGTTTTCACTTAAGAGATGTTTGTGGCTGTAGAAATGTTGGGGGACCAAACCCTCACATTGTTTTATGATAAAAGTAAGCTGTATGCAAAATTTGATTATCCTATAACTTACTGCTTAGAAGACGTTATTCCTCCAATTTTTAGGGGAAGGGGTAGAGTTGAGGGACCAAGTACTGATTTGCTTTAAATCACAATAAGAGAAAGCTATTATACTGAATTTCATTATCCTATCTCCTACTGTTTAAGAGTTATTCTTGATCAAAAAAACACAAATGGGAGAAATGGATAAACTCTTTATATATAGTAGATGATATAAAGCTCTGAGAATGTAAATATAGTCAAACCTCCTTGTAAAGAATTTTAAGAGGCAGCCAAAAAACCTTGTCATATCCATAATTTCACTATAATAAATATTGATCCATAATTTATTTTAAAACAAAATATACCACGTATTTAAACAAAAGTAATAAAGACTAAATTGCAAAAATATAAGTCTACTTAAACACATTGGGTTATTTTACCTCTGAGCAGCACTTTTTTTTGCACAGAATGGGCTAAATAGAAAGGTCACAAGGACTCCAAGAAGGTTGGAGAAAGGATACCCACGAAACAGCTGTTAGGAGACAGATAATGACTTCTGTCAAGGCCATATTGCATGTTCTTTAAAGTGCATAGGGTATTGTTCTCTTCTATATGGAACCACGTGTTTACATTGCATCCAGTGAATGGCAGCTTTTCAAAGCCCATCAATGCCCCTTTTTTGAATGAGAGTAGGGTGGGGGTTTAGCAGAGAGAAATCTCAAAGCTGGCCCAGGCAGAACTGAACCTAGGAACTACAGATTATGAGCCTGGTGCACTATCAACTAAGCCAAATCCTGCCTCACTCTATTTAAATGCAAATAATAATAAAGACTAGCTATTTAATTTTTTTTATTAAGTCATTAATCAGTCATCATCAGAATACACAAAAATATTTACTCATCAGTTAAGAATGAATTTGTCAGTAGTTGAGTAAATTTGACCATTTTGTTGTAAAAAAATGAGTAAAAAAAAACTAGGAAGTCAGAGATGAAGCTGGGAAATTTTGCAGCATTTTTTAGCTCTGGTTCCAGCAAAAAAAAAAATAGCTGCTACAAAGCCCTGGTGGGCATTATCAAACCAGATCTTATTATAATTGGCTTGCAGTGGCCAAATACAGCAGCAGTTATTCAGATGGACTTACTTGTAGTATTATTTTGAATGTTCTAGGTGGACCTCAATAGCCTTTTGGTGCTTAAGGGCTTTGTATGTTCATCTGTTTTTTTTTTTTTTGGTTTGTATGTTGAGAAACATTCTATGGCTTTGAGAAATAAGTATATGATATTAATCACTGTCTTTGTCTTTTAGAGTATAATATTTTATCAACTGGTTCTCTGCTCATTCCTCAAACTACCAAAGCAAACAGTGGAACATACACATGTATGGCTCAGAATGAAGCTGGATCACAGCAAGTAAATCGAAAACTAGAAGTACAAAGTAAGTGAAATTTAAAATATAAACTTTGAAACAATAATAGCTGCTTATGATCCCATAAAAATTTATACATACTTTAGAAAACTTGTTTATCTGTTTGTGCAAGAACTTCTCTAGAATGATAAGAGCTAGAATCACTAAATTCGATATTAGATAATTAGTTGCAACCTATTATCATACAAGCTTTGTACGGGTTAGGTTACCCTACCTTTCTTCTTCCCCCCCCCCCCACAAAAAAAAAAAGAATTCAGAAAACTGAGGGATAACTTCTCCTAAACGATAAGATTGTCAAAATTGATATACAACATCCTTTCCTCAAAACCAAAAGCAATATAATAGTTTGGCTTCACAAGCTTTCTCCCTCCTCCTCCACCTGAGAGAAATGGGGTGGGGGGGATTTATCCTATTGGTAAGAGCTAAGACCACGAAATTTTGAAGTTTCCTCTTATTATTCCTAAAAACAATGTAAGGGTTTGGTACCCCAACTCTTATCCCCACCCCCAAAAAAGGGGAATATGTAGACAAATGCCAAACGAATTGTTATCTGAACTATATCTCGAAACTGCTGGCATGATAAGCATCATGAGCTACCTGAAATTATTTTCACTTCTTTCTGCACTCCCTCCCTTCATAAAAAAGGGAACTTTCATGGGGGAAATTATAAAAAAGCTGTTGCAGGCTCTACTACAGCCTACTTTCTGTCTGCCTGGGCTTTACCCTTTCTCTCCCAATTTGGGGAGCTAATGTTCTATGAGTTTTAAACACTGTGAGATATCCTCCAACTTGTCCCATGGAAGTTTACCCCTAAAATGCTCAATGAAGTATGCCAAATTTAGCTTGAATATTAGTGGGAATATCATTTATAAAGAGTTAGAATTAGTTGTTTAACCTTTGAGTAGCATTTTTGTACATGTGATGTGCTAAATGGCAAGATCACAAGGACCTCAAAGATTCAGTGTTGGGTAAGGGAATGGGACCTACTAGACAGCCTGTTAGAAAACAAATTGAAGCCTCCCATGAAGGTAATTCATTGTGTTCTTTAACATGCACAGAGTGTGACTCTCTTGCACATGGTGCCACAATTTTACATCTCATCCAATAGGTGATAACCTTTCCAAGCCCATTTTATGGAGATTTGAAACTATTATATATTTTAGTGAGTTTAATTATGTTAAATACCCAAGCAAGAGTCAAATATTAGCATTAAGTTATATTTAACATTCATTGATTATGTTTTACATTTTATTTACCATTTTCTTATTTTGCCTCCTTAATTGCAAACATGAGATTATTTTTAAATAAGAAATCAGTTTGTTGGTTAAGTTATTTATTACTAAGTAGAACTTCAGCTATGCAAGAGCTAAATAATCAAATTATAAAAAACCAAATGTCAGGGCAAGATAGAGAAAAGGACCAAATGGGCTATTGCAACAGATAAGACCTTCTTATCAAGGCTTATTGACTCATTTGTAGCTATATAGTGTCAAGTAGTCATAGCTGTTATAATTTATTCTTATATATGCAATTGTTGTACCAGTCGAAATGAATTTATTGGAAATGATAACAGAAAGAAGATCAGAGCATAATCTTTTTTAAAATCCTTTCTCGTATAAAAACATTGCTATGTCTTTATATGATATTAATTTTAAATATTACAATTTTATATATATATATATTGAAATGTTTTACATAATTTAGAGAACTTCAAGCATTTTTGGTGTTACTATCTTTTTTTTTACAATAATGCATTTATCTTTTTATAATTAATACTGTTTAATTTTTAGTGATATACCTAATTGCTTTTTTTTATTCTTACAACTAGTTCCTCCCCAAATTATTGGAAATTTTCCAGAAGAATATGTAAATATTCAAGCTCAGCCAGTAATTGTAAAGTGTCAAGCTGAAGGAGTTCCTCTTCCACATATTGCTTGGAAAAAGAATGGTGTTTTGGTGGACCTTTTAAATCCTCGTTATCAGATTCTTCCTTCAGGAGATTTACATATTTCACTGGTTCAACCTTCAGATATGGGGCTCTATACTTGCATTGCTGAAAATGAAGCTGGTTCTGATACAAAAAGCACTACGCTTGTTGTGCAAGGTAAAATTATATAAATTATGTATCTGAATATATTTGGTGTATACTTATAAATCTAATAATAGGTTTTTACATTGTTATGCAATATTAAAGTGATAGCATTTCTACAGTTAGATTTCTTTTAATGCACTTTAACCCTTCACAATGATATGAAATTATCATTGTGAAGGTATATATATATTGTATATATACCTTCACAATGAATCCTCGTTATCAGATTCTTCACGAGATTTACATATTTCACTGGTTCAACCTTCAGATATGTATATATTGTATATATATATTGTATATATTTATATATTGTATATATATATTGTATATATATATATTGTATATATACCTTCCCAAATATTATTATATTGTGATATAATGAACAGTCCTAGAGACCACTTCAAATATTTCAGTAGTTTGTAACTGATATACAATACATTGAATCTGTACTAAACAGTAATAAAAACCATTATAATTTTTTTTTTCTTTTTAAGATAAAAAGTAATTTTTATAATAGTCTCAGAGATTGACATTGTAGGGTAGCTTGTCCTCTTCTATGTCTGTCTGGCACAGATATTTTAATTTTTGTCTATTTCTACCTGGAATCAACATTTCTCCTATAAAGAGATGTATCCATTTTTAAGTTGTTGAAGAAGTAGCTGTAAAATTGATTATATCGAGTAAAATTTGATTACACTTTTCATATAGTAAATTAATTGAGGTTATAGTTTTATTGCAACCATGCGTCAAAATGAGTGGAAAGGGTTAAAAGTTAAAGACTAAAGATTTTGTGAAAAGGTTCACAAGTTATCTTTCACTTTTGTTGATTAGAATGAATAAATATTCAATAGTAACAAGGCGGATTAATTCTAATTTTTGGGAATTTCTAATTCTGGAAATATTTGTCAGTGTGCCTGTTCACTTTTCCAATAATCAAGTTCAGTAATCATTTTATTTTCAGAAGCCTTTTCCCCCGTATGCAATTTAGTTAACTATAGTTTTCCATTGTCATTCTTGGTTACCTAATGTGTATGCTATATAATAACTTCATCAGTGCCAGCAGCTATATTTTTAAGGAGCGGGAGGAGAAGGAATTAATATCCAGGGAGAAAATCTTATATCAGTGGACACACTTTTCTATTACCTGTTTTCAGAAGAGGGAGAGGGAAAAAATTTCCACTTCCTATGAGTATCTTCCAGTATTTTCAACTTCATGAGATCTTCAACTAAATAAATCAAACATTTTATATAGATAAAGTATAAACCTTTTTTTTTTTGGAGAATTTCTGGAATGATTTTGTTTCTTGCAAGAAAGTGAATAACAATTTTATGTATTCTTTGAATAGATACCTTTTTTTTGCCTTCCTTTAAGAAAAAGCAAAAGGTTTGTAGATGCCTTCTGCTTCTTAGAGTCACTATTATGGTTTATTCAAGTGCAGAATCCAGTAAAAGTACTAGTAAATAAAAATAAAATTTCTGATACTGCATTAAATTAAGCATACTACTTAGTATTTAAGGTCATCTTTTTTCGCTTATATGCCTTATCTGTGCTGTTTTGATATTATTTCAACTTATTATTATGCAACTTTACATAGCTTTATTTCACTACTTAGTAGCATTTTGTCTTTTAGAAAATTTTGTTTTATTCCTTATAGGAGGGTGATTAATGATTTCATCTTGATTTTAGCATTTTTTTTTGTCTTGCTTTCATTTGAGAAAAGCAGTTGGGAAATGCACTACCTTAACCGATGATATTGGCTAGAAAGGTTAAAACAACCAATAATGCAATGCAAAGTAAATAATGACTATAAAATTGTTAATTCTGTTTTAAATTAAATAAATCTAATAATCAGAAGTTCTGTCTCCTATTGTTTACATTGATTCCTATAAATGGCAGTCACTCTCATTTGAGGGGATAATATTTGACTCTTGGTATTTCTGCTTCAGAATATTTTCAGTATACTTGACTAAAATGAATGTGATGAAAAATACAAAGGATCTTGAACAATATTCTAAAATCTAATATTGAGTATTAATAAATGACAGTTTTAAAACTGAAAAATCATCTTAATATTAAGGAAGAAGTTGTTATTAAAAGAATGCACAGAGTACCAACTAAAATAAAATCAAGGCTATTATAGTTAAATTTAAGTGCAAGAACCAAAGAAGCAGATTTTTCCATGCTGCTGAAAAGAAAAAAAATCTATGCTAATGAGAACTCTTCCAGATTTATGGAAACAGCAAACTTCATTAATGAACATTTAACCCAACAAAATAAGAAATTCTTTGAAATCAAAATATTTTTATATGAGCACAATTTTAAATATGTATGGACTAAAAGAAGGGAAAGTATATATGAGAAAAGATGGCAATTCTTGAATGTTGCATATAACAAAGTTGATTATTTAATTAATATTCCTTAAATTATGAATAATTCACATCATATAAATGATAACACTTTGATAATAATAAGTGTTCAAAAATAAAAAAATATAGTGGACTCTTGTAATTATATTATACATAATTTATACACCGAAGAGCCAAAATATTATGACCAGTGCATCTTTATACAAATAGAAGCAACTGCAGGTAAGCGACAGCATGTGTGAAACTCATGAAACAGTATAAATAACACGATACTGAGCTTTGTTAATCAGTGTTATTCTTGTTCTTCAGATGGGAAAGGCAGTGGAGTCTTGGCCCTATGTGTGGGGCGGGGGTGGCTCAGTCGGTAGCGCGCCAGGCTCGTAATCTGTAGTTCCCAGGTTCGAGTCCCAGCTAGGTCAGCGTTGAGATTTATCTCCGCAAAATTCCCCGCCCTGCCCATGGTCAATAGGGGACACTGATGGGCTTGGAAAGACCGCCGTCCGTCGGATGGGACGTTAACCCGTGGTCCCGTATGCAGGAGAGCCATACACTGTGCACGTTAAAGAACACTCTGGATGGCCTTGACGGGGGGCTACCATCTGTCTCCCAACAGCTGTTCCAGTGGGTCCCCTCCCCCAACCTTCTCTGAGCCTTCAGGGTCCATGTGACCTGGCCATTTAGCCCATGGTGTGCAAAAAAGTGCCGCTCAAAGGTAAAACAACCCAAAAACAACCCAACCTTGGCCCCATGCCTGCAATTAGAGGGCTGTTTGATATTGTCGGCATTCCTTCTCTCAATAAACATAATTTCTTTAAACATCCCACTAACCATTTTCTCTCCATAGGTAGTTGGAATGTGAGGACTCTGCACAGATTTTGTTCTCTTAATGTCCTCACTCAAGAATTCCACCATTGTAATTTAGATATTCTCAGCTTGCAAGAGACCAAATGGGCAGATAAAAGTCAGATTCTTAAAAATAATCATAAATTTCTCTTTTCAGGGAGGGAAGATAATAAGCATCATCAAGGTATAGGCTTCTCAGCAGACACGCCACTGATGCTCTTCTAGGATATGAGTGCATTAAAGAAAGGTTTCTTACAGCAAAATTTCAGACAAGCATTAAAGACTTGAATGCCATCTGCTTATGCCACCATTGAGGATGAGAAGGATACAACAATGCAACAATTACAAACACCACGACATGCATAAGTACACATGGGTTTCACCTGATGGGCTGCATAAGAATATGATTGATTATATATTAATTGACAGCAAATGGGCTAGTTCTGTTAGGAATACCAGGTCATATAGGGGAGCTGAAATTGGATCTGTCCATTACATTGTTAAAAGTGTATTGCAACTTAAACTTCTAGGGTTAAAAAATTTGCTTTTAATACTGAAGCTCTGAAAGACCCAGTTTTAGCCAAAGCTTACCTGATAGGTTACTTAGTCATTATGACAGTCATGGTATGGTTACTACTGAAGTTGAGGAAGAATGGGATCATTTTAAACAGGCTTTTTTGGAATCTAACAGTACTCTTTTATGGAAAAAGGAGCAGAGGAAGCAGAATTATTTTAGTGATAAAGCACTTGAGCTTATTTCAGAAAGAAAGAACTGTAGGAATGTCCTTAATCAATACCCTACTAGTTCTAATAGAAAGCATTACAGAGAACTCAATAAACGTGTAAAGGATCAGTTAGCTGCTGATAAGAATCTTTGGCTTGATGGCTTGGCTGACAAAGCTGAGGAAGCAGTTAGACAGCACAACAGCAGAGAGCTGTACCAGATAGTTAATGTTTTGTGTGGTAGAAAACGGACAGGTTTACACCGATTGAAGGATAAACAAGGTAAGGTTATAGAAGGTGAGGATTCTGTCATGGCTAGGTGGTTTGATTCTAGATGCTTACACAGTATCTTGAGTATTTCAGTGATGTTCTAAACAGTGTGGTTAATCCAGCAATAAATAGGCACTTTTTAATGTCAATTTCAAATTTAGAGGTAAAATTGTCTGAGCCGGGTGGGATACGAATCCACTACCTCCTGATAACATGTCAGGTGCTCTGGACCACTGAGCTACCGGCCGCCGATCAAGATTTCCTCTAATTAACACTATGAACATTCCCTTTATGTCACATATAGGCGTTATTTTAGGCAATTTTTAGCCCTAGCGGTTTTTTATTTGCCAATAGATGGAAAGCAAGTTTTACAAGTATGCTAATGATAATAAATATTGAGATAAACTCAGACAAACTCGACAGTTCAACATCCAGCAATAAAAAAAAATAAGTGTCCAGCAATAAAGTGCCTATTTATTGCTGGATGTTGAACTGTTGAGTTTGTCTGAGTTTATCTCAATATTTATTAGTGTGGTTAATTCTACTCACATTCTTTGTAATTATGATAGATGCATTACTGGCTTTAATGTTGGCCCTATAACGCAGTTTGAAGTTATTTTAGCTGTTTCTAAACTTAAACTACATAAATCCCCAGGGATAGATTAATTACTATGGAAATGCTTAGAGCTGGGAATGTTTTGGTTACGACATGGATGACTGAGATTTTGAATATCTTTCATGATAAAGGCATGGCTCCTAAGGATTTTACCAGAGCTATTATTATCCCTATTTTTTAAAAGGTGATCGCAGTTCTTGTGATAATTATAGGGGTATCAGCCTGCTTTCTGTTCCAGGTAAAGTTCATTCCATGATTGTGCTTAAAGTATTAAGAATCTGATTGGCAGGCAATTGCGTGGTGAGCAATGTGGATTCAAAAGGGGTAGGGGATGTGTAGATCAGATATTTTCACTGAGGCAGATTTTTGAGAAATGTTTAGAGTTTCAGAAACTTTTGGTTTCTGAAACTCTAAACATGCTAGCTTTGTTGATTTCAAAAAGGCTTTCGACTCTATTGATCATCATAATTCGTGGTTGATTGTGAGATCATATGGCATACCAGACAAGTTAGTTAACATAATGAAAGCTCTCTATAATAATACTGAGTTGTGTGTGAGAGTTGATAAAGTGTGTAGCAATTGGTTTAGCATTGCTTCTGATGTTTGACAAGGGTGCATTTTGCCTGATTAGATTATGCTGATGATTTAGCCCTTTTGGCAAATGATGTTGATGAGATGAACTCTCTCATTCAAGCTGTTGATGAGACTGGTAGTAAAGTAGGTTTGGTTATAAACAGAGAGAAAACTAAAGTGATGAAAATTAGTCAGGCAGGCTGTGATTCAGTTAATCTGAATGGCTGCACTCTTGAGAAGGTGTCTCAGTTTAATTATCTTGGGAGCTACGTAACAGATAATGGTGATGTGCAGCATGAGATTAACAGACGAATAGGGATTGCTGCCGGGACTTTTAAGAATCTATGGAGAGTGTGGAGAAATTGGCGTATACACCTGAAAACTAAAATTAGACTGTATAATAGAGGTTCTTTCTAGGGTTAGTTATGGTAATGAAACTTAGATGCTTTGTAAACAAGATAACAGGAAATTAGATATTTTTGAATCTTAATACTTATGCTGTATCTTGGGCATTAGGTGGTTCAACTTTGTAAGTAATGGTGAGGCAAAGGAGTCGGCAACCTTCTTTAAGCAGCATATTGTACAGAGAGAGACTTCTTTGGTTTGGCCATGTTGTCCATATGGATAATTATAGATTAGCAAATAAGGTTATGAACAGTATTCCTAAAGGACTCAGAAAGAGAGGGAGACCTAGAATATGGTAGGTAGACAATGTCAAACAGGACCTTGTTAAAATTGGTATGCAGTGGCCAAATGCAGTAGATATAATTCAAGACAGATGTGCTTGGAGAACTAAATTGTGCAGTCTGGTTGGACCTCCGTAGCCCATGGCTGCTTGAGGGTGATGACGATGATATATGTTTTATCTCATTATTTATACATAAGTTTTATGTATCTTTTATTAATTGTGTTTTATTAAGTGTGTTATGTGTTATACATGGTCAATAAACATTTATTATTATTATATTATTAAAAGTATTGCTACAGTATGTATAAATTAAGATAATTTCTGTCTATTGTTGCAGTTCCTCCAGTTATAGAGCAGAATCATACAAGTAACATAATCACAGTCAAAGGCAGAACTATAGAGATTCCATGCAATGCTGAAGGTTTCCCTGTTCCTCACATCAGTTGGCAACACAATGGAGATATTGTTTCATCATCTATCAAAGTTCAGATAGCTGACGATCTAACTATTACTAATATTCAGGTAGTTGCAATTACAAAATTATAAAATATCAGTAAGTTTGTATATTTCTGTTTATTATTTAAGATGAACTCGGATTTGAATACAGAACACTGGAAACATATCTGTTGTTCTTTCCTGAGTTACCAAGCTGATGAATTGTACTTGCTAAATTTTTTTATTATAAATAATTTTTTTTCTGGTTAACTATTCAAATGTATTAATAATTAATATAATAGTATATGCCTTTTTTGGCTTATATTTATTATATATAATTAGAAGCATTAAATTTTTCACATGTATAAATAGTTTAAAAATTGAAGGGTTTGCATGACTAAGATACATATAAAAAGAATAACAATATGAAATTGAAGTTTTTCATAACTGAAATGTGCTGAAAAGAATGACTTCTGCTAAAATAACAAAATTAAGATTTTCTTTGTGCAAACCATATCACAGATACCCATTGTCTTTCATCATCTATTCACCCCTGGACGATTGTCATTGTTTAAGATGGTGTAGTCTTTCCCTAACTGGCATTTGTGGCCAAACAACACTAAACATTAGTATGCCTTATTGGTGACATCACATAGAACATGATGTTAAGTTTCACATCTATAAAACTTTCATGTAAGAACTTTTCTTTTTCTTCTCCAAATTGTGGAATATAACTAAAATTCCAAGTGATAAGCATGCTTGGCTACTGATTTAAGGGACCTGGGTTCGAGCTCCGGGTAAGGCATGGATGTATGTGTCATTTTTCTGCTGAGGTCCTGCCATCCTCTCAGATCTTCTACTATGGGATATAAACTGACAGGCTCCTGTCAGACCTCTGTGGCAAGCAGCTGCTTGAGGAGGTATTTTTTTATTTAACCATTGAAGAAAGCTAAGTATTTACTTGGAGATCAGCTTGTTATTTGAGTTTGTTTTCAAGTACATGGGCTGTCATCTCTAAAGTTGATGATATGTGACTGATGAATGTTGTCTGCTTACTTTATGATTCATGCATTCACTCACCCAACTGAAAATAGGCAATTCTGAATGTATTTCAGTGTGTACAAAGTTCATGCTGATGATCATATTCATGCTGATGATGTTCATGTGTACAAAGTTCATTTAGTGACCACTAAGAATGTAACACAGTACAGTAGTTGGGGATGAGTTTATATAGTGGATTCATTGAAACTGTTAATAATAATAACTTTATTTATGCCTTGATATGGTTATATACATAGATTACCCCACTAAGCCTTATGGCTTGTCAGCAGGATAAAATGTAATATTTGTAATATTTTACAAATAACTGTTTTTATTCATAGGTTGTCATATTATCACCTTCACCACATCAAATAGACTTTTTAATTAAAACATAAAATGTGATCTATACTTGTGACTTTGAGGCAAGTGGCTGCTTGAGGGGGTATAGCAAATAATATTTTAGTATTTATTTTACAATTCGAATTCAGAATTTCACTTCCTTATTATTACATTAACTAAACAATAATTGTAATTGTAGACTGAAAGCTCCATAAAGTGCAGGTCTCAAATTAGATCAGTTTTTAAATTGCAGGAGTTTAACTGCTAACTGTTTTAGTTTAGCAATCTTCCTTACCCATTCATATGTATAAAAAAAATACCCCCTCAAGCAATTGCTTGCACAGAGGTCTGACAGGAGTCTGTCAGTTTATATGCCATAGGTGCCATATCTGTGAGAATGGCAGGACCTCAGCATAAAAACAACACAACATCCATGCTTTACTTGGGGTTCGAACCCAGGTCCCTTAGATCAGTAGCCTAGCATGCTAACCACTCAGCCATGGGATGACTCATATGTATAGAGCAGTTATATATATATATCTTCTCTATAACTGCTCTATACATATGAATATATAAGAATAATATATGAATATGTATGAAATAATAATACTTTGATATACCATACATACCTGTGATTTTAACAAACGAAGTTACTTATTGCAGAGTATACATAATAAACAGTAATTATAATAGCCAAGTGAAAGACAAACTTACGGTTAACAGATATATGAATGTCATAAAGAAAATCTATACAGTTCTTTTTTTTGTTGTTGTTATTCTACTTTGTAAGCATTATAAAGCGAAAACTCTTTACTCTACTTCCAAAGCAAAACAAAGGGTACCCTCCCAATACTTGCTGCTACTGCATAATATCAAACGATTTTCGATTAAGTTCATATATCATCTACCTGTGTACAACTTCATAGAATTGCCATTGCAATGCACTTGATAACATTGACAGCCTAGCTTCCTGTTACAATTTTAAAAAAAATATTTTTGCTTGTTGTAAAAGCTAAAATTTGTTAGAAAGGCTAAAGGAAAATATTTGTTATTGAATACATATTTGTGCATCCATTGATAATTTTAAAATACTAATTTGATCATATTTGTATTTGATTTTCTTTTTGTCAGCCAGAAGACAGTGGTAACTATGTTTGTGTTGCTGTAAATAGTGCTGGTCGGGATTATCGAGAAGTTAACTTGATAACATTGACAGCCTAGCTTCCTGTTACAATTTTTAAAAAATATTTTTGCTTGTTGTAAAAGCTAAAATTTGTTAGAAAGGCTAAAGGAAAATATTTGTTATTGAATACATATTTGTGCATCCATTGATAATTTTAAAATACTAATTTGATCATATTTGTATTTGATTTTCTTTTTGTCAGCCAGAAGACAGTGGTAACTATGTTTGTGTTGCTGTAAATAGTGCTGGTCGGGATTATCGAGAAGTTAATGTTCAGGTTCATGTACCACCAACTATAACTGTTCTTCCAAAAAGTCAAGATATTTCAGTTGGAGATACTATATCATTTTTCTGTGAAGCTGATGGGATTCCGCCAGCTACAATAACATGGCTTCTAAATAATACCCAGGTTGCAGGCAAGCATGATGTTCTATGTTATTTCTTCAGCTCTATCTTGCATTTTTATATAAATTTATTTTACAAAATGTGACATTTCATTCATAAATGATATCCCTGACATTGATATCATCATGGTTTTGAAACAAAGCACACCTCTGAGTCTGAAAAATAACAGCTTGGCTAGTATATTACATTGACAGCATCTGCCATCAAGACAAGATGAGGGTAAAAGAGACCCCCAAACTAAAGTTGTTTTAATAGAAAGTGTGTGTGATGGTAGCTAGGTAGTCACTGGAAGGAGAGCTATGCACCAATCCCCTGTGATGATGCATAGAAACGGCCAGGCCTAGCACCTAATGTCCGACCCCGCCTTCTCGTGGTGCGGACCGTTAGTAACTTTCAAAAGAGATACTCTCTTGTGGAAGTGAACGGAAGGGGAGGGCTGCCAGATTAGTGTGGCCTACTGATCTGGACAACTATGGCTACTTTTCTTTTTTTTCTACCCTGCTGAGAAGTGGTCAACCACACAGGGTCCTGGTGCTGACCATATTAACCTACTGGACTGGACAGATATATGGCTCTGAGCTTGATTATGGATCCTGATTTTGCTGCACTGGTGGGCTTCTGTGGAGGGAAAATCTTCCGCTGTGTTTTCTGTTTGTTTGTGGGTTGACAGCCCCAAGTGAATAGATTCACAGGATATGTTTATCAGCTGGTGGATAATCCTGAGCAGAAGTCATCGCAGGTACCTGAACACTTTGCTTCTATTGGCATCGTCAAATTCTACATTGGAGGAAGTCTTCCAGTGTAGATGGCTTCAGCCTTTAGTAGTGGGGGAACGGGTCTTTGCCCCATGTCTGCGATTAGGGGGCTGTTTGATATTGTCGGCATTCCCTTTCTCAATAAACATAGTTTCTTTAAACATCCCACTAACCATTTTCTCTCCATAGGTAGTTGGAATGTGAGGACTCTGCACAGAGCTTTTTCTCTTGATGTCCTCACACAAGAATTCCACCGTTATAATTTAGATATTCTCGGCTTGCAAGAGACCAGATGGACTGATAAAGGTCAGATTCTTAAAAATAATCTTAAATTTCTCTTTTCAGGGAGGGACGACAATAAGCATCACCAAGGCGTGGGTCTGCATCTCAGCAGACACGCTAGCGATGCTCTTCTAGGATATGAGTGCATTAATGAAAGGTTTCTTACAGCAAAATTTCAGACAAGCATTAAAGACTTGAATGTTATCTGCTGTTATGCCCCCACTGAGGATGCCGATGAGGATGAGAAGAATAGGTTTTATGAACAACTTCAGGATGTTTTGAATTCTGTCAAGAAAGGAGATATTACCCTTGCTTGTTCTTGGTGACTTCAATGCCAAAGTTGGTACTGACTCTGACCTTTGGGGAGGAGTAATAGGCCCTTTTGGTATTGGTAGCTGCAATGGCAATGGGCAACGTCTCCTACAGGTAAGTAAACTCAATGGATTCAGAATAACTAACACTTATTACAAACACCGCGACATACATAAGTACACATGGGTTTCACCTGATGGGCTGCATAAGAATATGATTGATTACATATTAATTAACGCAAATGGGCTAGTTCTGTTAGGAATACCAGGGCACATAGGGGAGCTGAAATTGGATCTGACCATTACCTTGTTAAAAGTGTGTTGCAACTTAAACTTTAAAAGTGTTGTGCTAGGCTTAAAAAATTTACTTTTAATACTGAAGCTCTGAAAGATCCAGTTATAGCCAAAGCTTACCATGATAGGTTACTTAGTCATTATGACAGTCATGGTTTGCTTACTACTGAAGTTGAGGAAGAATGGGATCAGTTTAAACAGGCTTTTTTTGGACACTAACAGTACTCTTTTAGGAAAAAGGAGCAGTAGAGGCAAAATTATCTGAGTGATAAGGCACTTGAGCTTATTTCGGAAAGAAAGAACTGCAGGAATGCCCTTAATCAATACCCTACTAGTCCTAATAGAAAGCATTACAGAGACCTTAATAAACTTGTAAAGGATCAGTTAGCTGCTGATAAGAATCTTTGGCTTGATGGTTTAGCTGACAAAGCCGAGGAAGCAGTTAGACAGCACAACAGCAGAGAGTTGTACCAGATAGTTAATGTTTTGTGTGGTAGAAAACGGACAGGCATACAAGGATTGAAGGATAAACAAGGTAAGGTTATAGAAGGGGAGGATTCTGTCATGGCTAGGTGGGCTGAGCATTTCAGTGATGTTCTAAACAATGTAGTTAGTTCTACTCCCATTGTTTGCAATGATGATAGATGCATTGGTGGCTTTAATGTTGGCCCTATAACACAATCTGAAGTTATTTTGGCTGTTTCTGAACTTAAACTTCATAAATCCCCAGGGGTAGATGAAATTACTACGGAAATGCTTAGAGCTGGGAATGTTTCGGTTACCACTTGGATGACTGAAATTCTGAATATCTTTTATGATAAAGGCATGGTTCCTAAGGATTTTACCAGAGCTATTGTTATCCCTATTTTCAAAAAAGGTGATCGCAGTTCTTGTGATAACTATAGAGGTATCAGCCTACTCTCTGTTCCAGGTAAAGTTCTTTCCATGATTGTGCTTAATAGAATTAAGAATCTGGTTGACAGTCAATTGCGTGATGAGCAATGTGGATTCAGAAGTGGTAGGGGATGTGTGGATCAGATATTTTCACTTAGGCAGATTCTTGAGAAATGTTTAGAGTTTCAGAAATCTTTGGTTGCTAGCTTTGTTGATTTCAAAAAGGCTTTCGACTCTGTTGATCATCATAATTTGTGGTTGATTGTGAGATCATATGGTATACCAGACAAGTTAGTTAACATTATGAAAGCTCTCTATAATAACACTGAGTCGTGTGTGAGAGTTGGTAAGGCTTGTAGTAATTGGTTTAGCATTACTTCTGGTGTTCGACAAGGGTGCATTTTGTCTCCTTTTCTCTTTAGTTTGGTTATTGATTATGTTATGGAAATTCACTTCAAGGGAAAGATTTTGGCCTTAAATGGGCTGGAGATATGAAAATTTCTGATTTAGATTATGCTGATGATTTACCCTTTTGGCAAATGATGTTGATGAGATGAACTCTTTCATTCAAGCTGTTGATGATACTGGTAGTAAAGTAGGTTTGGTTATAAACAGAGAGAAAACTTAAGTGATGAAAATTGGTCAGGCAGGCTGTGATTCACTTAATCTGAATGGTTGCAGTCTTGAGCAGGTGTCACAGTTTAATTTTCTTGGGAGCTATGTAACAGATAATGGTGATGTGCGGCATGAGATTAACAGACGAATAGGGATTGCTGCCGGGACTTTTAAGAACCTATGGAGAGTGTGGAGAAATAGGCGTATACACCTAAAGACTAAAATTAGACTGTATAATAGTTTGGTTCTTTCTAGGGTTAGTTATGGTAGTGAAACTTGGACACTTTGTAAGCAAGATAGCAGGAAACTAGATGCTTTTGATTCCAGATGCTTACGCAGTATCTTGGGCATTAGATGGTTTAACTTTGTAACTAATGATGAGATTAGGCAAAGGAGTTTGCAACCTCCTTTAAGCAGCATATTGTGCAGAGAGAGACTCCGTTGGTTTGGCCATGTTGCCCATATGAATAATTATAGATTGGTGAATAGGGTTATGAACAGTGTGCCTAAAGGCCTCAGAAAGAAGGGGAGACCTAGGATGCAGTGGGCAGACAATGTCAAACAGGACCTTGTTAGAATTGGTGTGCAGTGGCCAGATGCAGTAGATGTAGCTCAGGATAGACTTACTTGGAGAACTAAATTGCACGGTCTGGTTGGACCTCCGTAGCCCATGGCTGCTTGAGGATGATGATGATGATGATGATGTGTGTGTATATATATATATATAAATATATATCAAATAAATAGCATAAATGTCCTTGAATATGAAATAAGCATTAAAGATTGACATTACAAATTAAAATAATGAATACAAAAGTTTTATTAGCAGTGAGGTAATACATAATGATAAATATAACAAGATATTTAAATTGAATGAATTTATTATCTTTTTTATGGTTAGAAAGTAAATTATAAATAAACTTTTTATAACGAAATAAAACTAAAGTGAGTTAAAAATTTAAATGAAATCAATAAATAGTTTTTGTGAAAAAAAATTCCAGCAACCTGCGGGTTACTGCACATCAGCGAAACTTTCCCTCCAGAGCTATTTATTGATTTATTGACACTAAAGTCAATGGTAGCTCTGTGGATATTATTTATTGTTTAAATGAAATCTACATGAACTTTGATTTTTAACAAACTGGTCAATAATGAAGTTTTGTGATCATGAAATTTCCTTGACTTGGATGGATGATATTTAGGTACCTCCCAAATAATCCATTTTTTTTTTGTGGTAGTAGTTGAGTGAGGAGATGGTGTAATTAGATTAAATGGCCCAAAACATTGAATAATGTTTTGGAGAAAGTTAATTGAGCCATCTTCTAATGCCCAGTTACCTCACTCCATTTTTAAACATTTTTGCCATAATATTTGCAAAAATGTCACAAGCATCTCGAGGATGATTTACATCTGTCTATTCTGAACTTTGTGACATAATTGTGAGCTTGTTTTCACAAAATTAGTTCATTTCTAGCAACGTTTAATTTTTTTTTTTTTTTTGAAGACACCAAAACATAGCTTTATCTAATTTGATGACTACTGTTCTGAGGCATTTACATCACTTGACATGTTCTTGTTTTTCTTAAAGGAAGAATCGATTTGTGCTCTTTGCTTTAGAATTACTGTTACAATTGATGAGCTCAGGTAATGTTTCTTAATCACATAAACTTTTTGCCATTTTCGATGTCTTGTAAGTATTGGCATTTTAAACTTTATGGAGAATTATATATTCTTTTCTCTCAACATTTTGCAACCACAATCCGTAAAAAAATATGCTTGAGAAATTTGCTTGAAGTGCTAAGTAACTTAAAAAAAAAAGTGAGTATCAAATGTTAAAGGTGAAGCTGATAGTGGGGTTATTTAGATCTCTCATGGGCATGCAATGGTGAGGGAGGGAAGAAAACACATTGTGCTATGATATGGTGCAAATGCGGACTGCTTCAAATGAATTTTAGAAATATTGATTTAAAAATTTTCACTGTGATTGAAGTAAAAAAAAAAGGTTTCAACAAACTAAGAAAAACACTAATTGTATAAAAAATTCAAATTTATGTCCTATGTCAAATTAACCCTTAAAGTTAACTCGTTATATGGGAAGTAAATATCGTGTAAGCATAACAAATTGGTGGGATCTTCGAAAAATCTAAAGGCATTCCTCACAATGTTGGTGCTTGTTTTAATAAATTTTTACTGCAGTTGCATGTTAAATGACTAATGTGTAAGGACCTTTAAAAAGTATTATTTACCCATATTTTATTTTTCCATTCGATATTCATTATCAAGATTGCATGTAACAAAATAAACTCCCTAATCAACTGTTTTTATTCTGACATTTTTGTAATATGCAGAGTTAATAAGGTTAGATTTTTTTAAAAGTTTTTAATTATTATATGTGATTTTTCTTCTAAATAGGTCAAACATTTTCTGCTCATGGCCACAGTGAACTCATAATTGAAAATGCAGGAAAAGAAGACCAAGGTACCTACAGTTGTCTGGCTCAGAATGTTGCTGGAGAAAGAAAAGCTGTTGCTGCAGTGCGTGTTAGAGGTTTGTATCCAGCTAAAGCTGTTTTGTACTTTAAGCAAGGCATATTTGAATATATGTCATGTGAAATTTTAAATGTATTAATATAACAGTAAGCAATACACAGTCGTATCAGAATAATATGACCACCTACCATAGTATATGTATGGCAGGTGGTCCTATTATTCTGATATGACTGTATATATTAGACTTGACTATAGGTATGATTCATGATAAATTTCCATATCCACAGACATAATTGTTAATGAGTTTTTTTATTTTTCTAACTAATGAATTGTGCACTAATGAACTATGAATGATGCATTAATGAATTGTGATTTCTATGAACCTGCACTAATGAATTGTGTTTCAAATAAAGTTGTTGATTAATGATTTCTTTGTGTTGCAACTCCATTATACTGAGTACCCGTATACATATATGGCTCAAAGTTTGGGGCCTTAATGGTATCATCATAGCAGACAAAATCTCTTCGAGTGCAGCATCTGTACTGCAGAGTTGCCTACTATTTGTCTTAGCTTCAACGACATAGTAGCCAAGTGCCTTAGCTGCACTAAGTGACTTGTCACTTGCTGCAAACTTTAATTTCAGTGAGACCTCACCCTCACTTTGTTCTAAGATTTGCCAGAACCTCCATTGTCCATCTCTACCATCAAGTTTGTTGGGTGCCTTCCAGTTAGAAAGCTGTTCTGAGGTAAAACAATCCAACCAAGTTATGAATGCCACAATTGGAGCAGTAACTTGGCAGATGCTCATAATAGGTCAGCTTTACTCCAATCTGGCATTCCAATGCTATTTCTATATACAGCAATATTCCATTGAAAACTCAGGATAGTATAACTATTGAACCACATACACTGTCACCACAATTTATTTATCATGAGTTGCACATCAGTGAGGTACATTTGCATATCAAATGAGTGCCATATAATATAATATAACATAATCAACTTCAATATTATTGTCTAAACTTCAGGCAAGGTTTTGTCACCAAGCTCCATCTATAGGGGCAGGTGTTTTGGTTGGAACAGACTAATGATGAATTCTTTGAAATCAAATTTGTTGTCAAACCATAACAGTTTTGTTTTTGCAGAAATCACAGGAAAAAAGTTGGGCTTGCTCAGCCCCTCAATATCATTGAATGTATTACATATTTTACTTCATGCCATTTGCCAACCCTTTATATACATTTAAATATTGAATAATCTCGATTTATTTGGTATACATTATATACAGACATTACACAGAGACATATTTTATCTAATAACTCATTTTCACATATTGTCTTTAAATATTTGTAGTTTGCTACCTGTTTTTTACATATTTGAAAAAAAAAATTTTGTTGTTGTTTCTGCTTATATATATATAATTTTTATTGTTTCTATTTTTACCTGAAATCTTTATATCCAGTGCTTTTTGTCCTATTGTTGCTGTTATATTTATGACCTTTACCTTTTAACTTTTATTGGGATGTTTGTTCCCATTTTTCACTTTTATCTTGCATGGTGCATTAAACCTTAGTTGCTGATGTGCTAATGAACCTTAAGCAAACAACTTTTACGTTGCTGAGTTTTCCCTCATGATATTAAAATATAATTTTTTATAATATTCACCCAAACACCATTCAACACATTGCTAAGTAAAGATTATTGCCCCACTTTCATATTAGGTGAATTCTTCATCTTTGTGCAAAGTACCCATGATTGGGAGAAAGCTGATCCCAAACTTCAATCCAAAGCATACTGGGGCGGGGTTGGCTCAGTCGGTAGCGCACCAGGCTCGTAATCTGTAGTTCCCAGGTTCGAGTCCCAGCTGGGTCAGCGTTGAGATTTATCTCCGCAAAATTCCCCTCCCTGCCCACGGTCAGTAGGGGACACCGATGGGCTTGGAAAGGCCGCCGTCCATCGGATGGGACGTTAAGCCGTGACCCCGTGTGCAGGAGAGCCATACCCTGTGCATGTAAAAGAACACGCTGGATGGCCTTGACAGGAGACTACCATCTGTCTCCCAACAGCTGTTCCAGTGGGTCCCCTCCCCCAACCTTCTCTGAGCCTTCGGGGTCCTTGTGACCTGGCCATTTAGCCCACGGTGTGCAAAAAAGTGCCACTCAGAGGTAAAACAACCCAACACAAAGCATACTATTATTTTTTGCATGTAACTTCCACCTGAATTTTTTTTAGTTCTTTGCATTTTTAAATGTTTTTTTTTCAGAGGACTCCTACTTGGAGCACTTACAGTGAGATTCAATCCAATATTTAGTTGTTTTTTTTTAACTACAGTATTAAAAATTGATACAGTTATAACACAGTCGTATCAGAATAATATGACCACCTACCATATATATACTATGGTAGGTGGTTATATTATTCTGATAGGACTGTGTATAAATTATTGCTAAATCAATAGAAATGTATCTTTATAAATTTTATTCTTTTTCTTTTGGTTTTTAACCCTTAAAGTGTCGGGTTTCTGAAACTGGTTTCACTCTGTGACCAAGTTAATTTTGAAGTGTTTTCAAAAAATAAAATGCACAACTTTAGAACCTCATCCTAAAGTAAATAATATAATATTATATTATTTACTTTATATATATAATATATTATATATATATATATTTATATATATAATAAATTATTACCTAAAGTAAATAATGAAGAGAAATACTCATGTTATATACCAAAAGAAAGAGCATTTAATTGTGATTAATAAAATGGCAGAAATTCTAAGAAAAATGAAATAGTAGTTAAAGTTTTTAAACTTTTTTTAAATATTGCAAAATTTTACTGTACTTTTTCTATTTTTAGTTCAGTAAAAATTTTAAAAAATGCATTTTTTGCATTTTTTTCAAATTATTTTGTTATTCTAATATAAATAAGTTAGTAATATTTCCATTAATGCTTAAATATTTCATTTATTTAGTGTTTTCTAAAATTTTTAAGGATATATGCAAATAATGCATATGCTTAGATTTTTGATGATCGTCAAACCCTAAGCCTAAGGAGAGAGGTGTCCTAAAAATTCATTTCATTTTAAAAACAAGATAATGTAAATAAGAACTGAGCAATATATTTAAAACAAAATAAAGAACTGTGAAAATTTTGAATAAAAAAAAATATTTCAAAGCATTAAAGTTTCACTCAAACACTGAAATTGCGAATGAATCATTTTAATATCATCATCATCATCCTCAAGCAGCCATGGGCTACGGAGGTCCAACCAGACCGTGCAATTTAGTTCTCCAAGCAAGTCTATCCTAAGCTACATCTACTGCATCTGGCCACTGCACACCAATTCTAACAAGGTCCTGTTTGACATAAAGTTGCATAACTACTATGGAAAAGTTTATTTTTAAAATTTGACTTTTCAGTAAACCCTTGGAACAGTTGTACATGAAAAGCCAGGAGGATGGCCATTTGGGGGATGCTAGAACCAGCATGCCTAGCACTATCTATCATGCCACGTTCAAAGTCACTGAAGTCACTTATTTTGCCCATTCTGACACTCAACCTAACACTACTGATGCTCGAAGAGCTGGTCTGCCTGATTTATACCCCAGACCACGGTCAGATGATGTATTTATGTGTTGGAATGGACCATTTATGTGATAAGGAGTAGTGTACTTAATAAACTGCCATCTCAGTGTATATTTTTTTTAATTTAAGTTTTTTTGACACAACATAAAAATGATAGTTACATTTGGCATGATGGTTACAATGCCTATCTTAAGTGCTAATGAGCAGTGAATTAAAAAAAATTATTTTCAGGAAGTATTTAACTAGTTTTTATTCCTTTCAGCACCTCCAGTTGTATTGGATGCTCCTGGAATTCAAAGTGTTCGACTGAAAGAAGATGCAATGCTAAATTGTGCTGTTGATGGAGATCCATTTCCAAAGATAATCTGGGTCAAAAATGGACAAAAGTTGGAATTAAACCATCGTATTCAACAAATGAGAAATGGGTCACTTGTCATTTTTAGTTCATCGGTAAGTTCAACATTAGTTTCAGAGTTTTTTATCAGTAAGTATAGAAGTTGTCTTGTAAAATATAGTTATGCAGTTGGATAATATCAGCAGCAGATTTTATATTAGTTATTCATAATAGCAGTTAACAGAAGTAGTAAGTCACTCTTGTTGACTACTATTATGAGTTGTGCACTATAGAAAAACTAGAATATTTCACCAATAGTGTCAGTATTGTATATAAGAGGTTCGCTAGAAACCTGTCCAAAGGCAGCAATTACTTTTAATTGTTGATACTTATTACTATATAATTGTCATTTACTGTCAGCAAAACTTGTTACTTTGTAGATTTCAAGTGGTCATAGACTTTGTTGATCAACATTATTTGTGATTAATTGTGAAGTTTTTGGTAAACCTGAAAGTTTGTTAATATATTGATAGCTGACTATAATAACACTGAGTCATGTGAGAGAGTAGATAAGTGTTTAGTGTTTGACTTAGAATGACAATTAGTGTTAGACAAGGTTGCATTGTGTCACCTTATCAGTTTAGTGTTAAGAGAAAGTCTGGGAAATGGAGAGAATGGGACCTTAAGCAGTCTAGATTATCAGTTGCAGATTACCAATGGAAACAAGTCAGTTATGGGTTACTTTTTTTAATGTTTATACCTTGGCACAAATTTCTCCGTTTATTTGTTGCACAATTCCCATGATAATTAATAGAGATGTATAAAAGGAAGTAATTGCAAAAATAGACATTGCTGCTGAAATTCTTAAGAATCTGTGGAAAGTGTGGAATAAATTGGCTGGTAGGTAATTCAAAGGATATATCTAGGTTATATAATAATTTTTTTCTCTCTGAAGTTATGTGTTTTTGAATTTCTAACTCGTTGTAAGTTAGATAATTGGAAGTTGGATACTTCTGATTCCAGCTGCTTACACAGTATCACAAATATAGATAGATAATTGATTATATAAATAGTTATGCAATTAGACAAGGTAGTCATCAACCATCTTTAAGCAGCATCTAATGTCAGAGGATTAAAGTTTTGTTGGCATGAGGAAGGAAACTTTATTTTAAATTCTCTACTCATTTAGTTAATATGTTGTCTGTCTTACTACCCAGGGCATTCTCTAGTTATTTTTAGAGTGTAATATATGCATTTGTTTATATCCATTACAATTTTCATTTGCCACTTGCTTTGGAAATTATTTATTTTTCTTTAAATAAAAACTGTATTTTACTAGAGTGTTTATTGGCTTGTTAATCTGACACTAATAAGTAATAATATTCAGTTGCTCCGAATTGATAAATTAAAAATCTTTTGATATATAATAATTCTCATATTAATTAATAGATTCTGCAAAAAATTCATTGCTGACATGGCGGAAATCGAACCCACATCTCTCCACATTCATGCCAGAGCGCGCTACCATTGCACCATGGATTGGATCCATTAATTAATGTTTGATGTCTATCTTAACAGGGAATACTGTGCATTCATTGTGGATTAATTCTCAGATATAGTACTTGGAAGTTTCTTAACAGAATTTTTGCAATTTCTTTAATGGATACCTTTTTAAAATATTAAATATCTCTTAAACTTCTGAAACTTATTATATTTTTAACTTTTATGTTTATTAGTTTTCTTTTTGTTTCACTGTATTGAATTTAACTATTTCATTTTCCTGTTTAATAAAGCAGTTTTGCTCTTCTCATCTTTTTCCTGTTTTATAGGATGAGGATTCGGGTCATTACAAGTGTATAGCTAGCAATGATTTTGGAGCAGCTGAAGGAATTGCAAAATTGGTAATACGCAGTGAACCAAAATTTATTGTACAGCCTCGTAACACAATTGTGGACCTTGGAGACAGTGTCACCATGGACTGTAAAGTAACTGGAGAGCCAGAACCTTTAGTTTTTTGGGAAAAGGAAGGGAAATTGCTTACTAACAGTGAAAGACTTGTTATACTTCCAAATAATTCTTTGAGGATAGTGGCAGTTCAAGTATCAGATGAAGCTGTGTATTCATGTATTGCAAATAATTCTCTAGGATCAGCAATAGCAGAGGCTGAAATAATTGTTAAAGGTAATTTCAATGTTTTCTTTAATAATTGAAAATGTTTGTTTAATACTATATTTTTATGAATGGATCTTTTATTGCACAGAATTTTTTTATTAATTTTATGGAATATAATTATGCTACAAATAAAGAAAAAGTTGTAGCATCTAAATTATTTCAGCATTTAATTTTGTTTGCATTTCCAATATTTTACTAAGCAGAAATTATATGGCTTTCAACTTATGAAACTGCATAATTTTCAACTAATATTATAGTCATACTTCATGCTTAAAGTGGTAAAAAATTTTCCCCTGAGAATAAATATTAGAAAAGAAAAATAAAACTATTTGAATGCTGTGAAATAACCACATAGTTTAATGATGACTTCTTTTATAATTCATACCCCTCCTTCTTTTAACCGACATACTGTTTCAAACTATAAGTTTCTTTAGGGGTTAGCTAGTGAAAAATACCTGTCAGTTTTAATTTACTGTTTATAAAAATGTTTAGATGTAAAATATTAATTGCTTATTTTTACTTAAAAAATTTGCTACATGTAAAATTTTTGCATACTCTAGTTCATGGAATGTGGTCCCAGTGGCAAGAATGGGAATCTTGCACTGTCTCTTGTGGTGAAGGTCTTCAGCACAGGCAAAGATTTTGTAACAGTCCTACACCCAAAAATGGTGGGAAAATATGCATGGGCTTATCTACAGAAATGAGAGTTTGTGAAGAAATATCCTGTCCAGGTATTTAACATTAAAATCATTTTAACATTTTTTAATGTATTTGCTAGCAAAAAAAGTTTAGCTTCAAATTACATATTTCTGATAGTGTAGAAATGTGCTTTTTATGTTATATTAAATCATTTACTCTGCTAAGAATAAATCCAATTGTATATATATATTACTGGTTACTCTAATAAGTTTATCATTGTCAATACTATTTGTTATGACTTCTCATAATTGCACTTCACTGCTATTTTCACAATGCTGCCAACTGTGATAGAGCTGCTGAAGTTTGTCATAATATGGGAAAAAAAATCATTAAGGAGGGAGGCCAAATAATATCAAGAAGCACATTAATAATAATAAAAAAACCATAGGGGTTGGGAAACAATAATTTCAGAGAGTGTATAATTCTTCCCTTCCAATTGTGAGCAAGTTCACATTCACCTATGCAACTCTTTCCTCTAAAATGAGCTCCTGTATTTTTATAATAGCATTGGGTGTATCTAAGATCTAGGCTTTTATTTTTAGTGATTTCATGATTATCAATGAAAATCTTCTATCACTCAAAGGCCTCTATGTGGCATTATGTCATCTTTGGTATTTCATTGTTATTGCATTATACACAGTCGTATCAGGATAATATGACCACCTACCATAGTATATGTATGGTAGGTGGTCATATTATACTGATACGATTGTGTATATATTTATATGATTATCATATTGTTATTATTGATATCATATCATTGTCATAGTATAACTAACATTTCTTTGGCTTTTTACACAGTCTTTGACAAAATCTACATTAAATGTTGTTTAAATTTAGACATGATAGTTGTTCACCACAACACAACTACAGCACATCCAGTAGTATCCATTAACAGCTGCATCTGAACTACTCTATTTTGCATACATAAGGGATAAAACGAAAGTTGAAGATCGGCAAGTTTATGAGTAAAGTGATTTTGTGATATTCTCATTCATAAATGATTTTGTGATATTCTCATTCATGTTGGTACTTCAGAGGTAATATAGTTTTTTAACTTACACCATATGCTTGAAATGTTAAATAGTGTGTTTGATGTGTTGTGTGTTTCTTGTTTACCATCTTATAGTGTAAGTGAATATTCATAAAATTTCGCCCTCTGATGTTTTATGAAATCATGTGCCTGTGGCTTCTTTCCCATATCTACATGTTCAAAATTCTAAGAGAGTGTTAAAATACATACATAACATTTCAAGTACATGAAGTAGGCTAGAAAACTATATTACCTCTCTGGAATGATGAAAAGGGTTGACCACAGAGAGAAAGAGATGAATGATAGAGAATTCAGAGCTTATGAAAGTCAATGCATTTATTAAAAACTTCTGAAAAAAATTATTGCTGATGTGGCAGGAGTGATAATTTTTTCAGAAGTTTTTAATAATTATTCAAGTCTATTTCTACAGGTAATCTGTATATTTATTATGGATCAATGCATTTAGCTTCTGTTTTAGTGTTTATACCTCTTCCCAAAACTCTGCTTCCTTTATTGGTGTAAATTTTCCTTTAACTAACAAATCAGCACTTTAGCGTCGATTTAAATTTTAGAGGAAAAATTGTCTTGAGCCAGGTGGGATATGAACCCACAACCTCCTGATAACATGTCAGGTGCTCTGGACCACTGAGCTACCGGCCGCCAATCAAGATCTCCTCTAATTAGCACTATGAACATTTCTTTTATGTCACATATATGCGCTATTCTGGGCAGTTTAGCCACATGTGGTAGCTCAGTGGTCCAGAGCACCTGATAAATTATCAGGAGGTCATGGGTTCGTATTCCACCCGGCTCAAGGCAATTTTTCCTCTAAAATTTAAATAGACACTAAACTGCTGATTTATTAGTTAATATGGAATACGTTGAGTTTATTTCATTATTTATTATCTGCATGCTTGTAATCATATGCTTCCATCTATTGGCAAATTAAAGGCTGCTTGTGGCTAAACTGCCCATAATAGTGCATATATGTGACATAAAAGAAATGTTCATAGCACTAATTAGAGGAGATTTGATCGGTGGCCAGTAGCTCAGTGGTCCAGAGCACCTGACATGTTATCAGGAGGTCTTGGGTTTGTATCCCACCCGGCTCAAGACAATTTTTCCTCTAAAATTTAAATCGATGCTGAAGTGCTGATTTATTGGTTGATATGGAATATGTCGAGTTTATATCATTATTTATTTCCTTTAACTTCTTTCCTGGCTACTGATCTTGCAATCTGCTGGACAAGATCTCTACTTTAATGATTCTAATTCCAAAACACTTTCATTAGGATTTTTAAAGCTTGTTTTCCCTAAGGTCATATTCTTTATTCAATAATGTGCCAAGAAAACCAAGAAAAAAGGAGTGTGATTGGCCCTTATTTCATATATACAGATAATAATGCACATCCCCATAGAGTTCATGTGATCAACCATTTCCTTGAAAGTGAATGGGAATGGAGTAGTGAGCCAGATCTTCAGACCTGAATTCAATTAAGCGTGTGTGGGATGCCATGGGGAGACAGACTGCAGGACATTAACATACTCTCCTAGAATCATCAGTGAGCTGAGATCTGCTCATGTGAAGGAGTAGGCTTATTTACCACTAAACCTTATCAATAGCCTCATGAATAGTATGAAGTCATACTGCATGAGTTTTGTGGCTTCAGGGGTGATCTATGCCTTATTAACAACTACTGTCTCCTGATTTCAATACCTCAATTTTGGGAATTTGTGCTCTCATAGGCAGCATTCATGCATATTACACAATTTCATCATTTACCCCACTTTGTTGTTTTTCACAGTATCTTTCCTTAAGACATTTAATTTATTGATGCTTGCAAACTACTGTTACCCCACCCTTTCATTGCAATAAATATCTTAAGAAAACAACTTATAATGAAGTAATCTAAGAAAGCTTTTGTTGTGTACTTTCACAATATAGTTGATGGTGAGTGGGGCAATTGGTTGGATTGGGAAGAATGCAGTACTACTTGTGGAGTTGGACAGCGACAACGGTACAGACTCTGCAATAATCCATCTCCAAAACATAATGGTGAAGACTGTGTTGGCAATAGTACAGAAATTGAAGCATGTCTTTTAATGAAATGTTCAGGTAATTTTACAGCATATATTTCTATAAGAAATTCTGTATATATTTTTGCAACTTTGTTTTTAAATTTAGTTGTATATTGGGTTATGGTATTATTCTTTTTACAATTTGTTGTGAAAACAAATTGTTACAAGGAAACAGGAACACATACACGGGTATAAATTACAGGTAAATACAAGGAACTTTGTAGAGACCAGTAAGTCTGGGATTGTTGCAGTACCATTAAAACAGATTGAAAATTGTAGCCCTCACTTCAAAACTGAGATAGATGATAGATAGTGAAAAAAATACCAAATGCTAAATTGTAGAGCATCATAAATATAGTAATAAAAACTTGCTAGCTATATGAACAAATCCTATATGAAATAAGGTCAATGAATCTTGAAAACAATGTAAAAACTATGCAGATGGTTACTGAAATGGAGTTTTAAAGTGATTCCACCAACTATGATGAAAGTTTGGATTTGTATGACTACATTGCCTTTAAATGCATCACCAGCTGTGTATCATGCTGTTATGATTCTCTCTCTTATAGGCTCTGCTGAGTCTGTAGGATGTGTTCCCATAGGAAAAAATCCAGTGGTGTCAAGTGACCTAGACAGCCATGACACTAAGCCCATGTTTGAATCACTGGCAACTGAAACCCACAAGAACTTTTCCTGTGGAGTTACCTCAAATCCACAAATTTTGTAACGTCTCCACTAGTGCAGGAATTAACTCTGAAGGAACTTGAATAGTGAATAATTGCAACATGTCACACTGTTGATGCCATCATGTTACAAGCCATATAGGACAGCAATCCAAGGCCTGCATTGTAGCTGATGGGGGCCACTTTGAATCTGCATTTCAGTAACTATATCCTTGTTTTTCAAATTTCAAAGGATAAGAGCTTTCAAGCTATATTCTTGTTTCATAGCTGGTGAGTTTTGTTTCTTGTTAAATCTCGATTCTCTCTTTGTAACTGACCTTTTTTTCGTGTTTTTTTACTACCTTTTCAATACTGTTCTGCTCTTTCTAGATTGAAGTGAAACAATTTCTCATATTTCTAATATAAATATTTACATGATTTTATAATAAAATAATTCTAGTGTACTAAATAATAGATAATTTTAGCATACTAGCCCCGGATAAGGCATGGATGTTCGTGTCGTTTTTCTGTTGAGGTCCCACCATCCTTATAGACCTTCTACTATGAGCAGAAGCATAGACCTTCTATTATGAGCAGAAGCATAGACATATGATACAAGAGCATAGACCTTCTACTGAAGCAGCTGCTTGAGGGGCTATTTATTTATTTTTTTTATTAGCAGAACTTTTAGTTTTGAGAATTGTGATACTTCACACTTGCTTAGGTAAGGTTATAAATGAAGGTAATAGATATTGGATGTCATTTCCTTGCAATTTAAAGGGTTGGAATGGAACCTTGTATTATTTAAACCAATGAAGAACCTAGTAATTTTCATGAAACAGGCATATATGTAGTATATATTTAATAGATATTAATCAGAACCTAGACATGCTCAAGGATTACTAGGCACTTCTGATGTATAGTGTTACTATTATATGCCACTTACATCAAAAGCATAGAAACTCAATAGTGAAGCAATGATATAAATCAAGAGTAGGCAAGTGTCAAAAAAATCATACCAGCAAGTGGCTGCTCCCTGACATGTAAGAAAGTGACAACCCAGCACCTACTGCCTTCCTTCATAACCTTACCAAAGCAAGTATAAAGCACCACTACCTTAACTTACCTGGTAGAGCAACTGGTGTATAACCAGTAGAACCAGAATTTAAGTCTATGATGGGGTTGGTGTTTTTTTCCCCATTCTTGCCTATTCTTGCATCACTGATGCGAATTTCTGTGTTTCTGATGTCTCATTTTGATTTCATTTTTCAAATCCAATCGAACATCTGCAAATCTTTGGATACTTTAGTTTTACCCATGCTAATATTTGCTTTCTTGATATTTGCAAATAATTATGTTCTTATTTATTTGCTCTTATGTGTGCAAATGCATATTTTTTAAATCTGAACAAATTCCTCTCAGTTACAGTGATCTTTTAAACAAATGCTATTGCAAAATATGTGTAACATAGATGTTTACAATTTTTGTTTTACCTTCTACAAACCCAAAAATGTGTATTAAAGTAAATATTTTTAAAAATAATGAAAGATTTAAATAATAAATGAAATATGAAATAGTTATGTTGAAATCTTAAATAATTAATAAAAATAAATAAAAAGGTCAAACGATAAGAGTCCTAACAGGATGTCCTCCTTTCACTGGAGAATATTCCAAATCCAATCTCTCTGTCTTCCAAAGTGAAGGAGCTGTGCAATGAAATGACGAATGAGTTCAGGACTGACGAGTTAGTCAATACTTGTGAAATTATGGCTCTGCATACCAATATTTAAGCACAAAACGAAACTCCAAATTTATTTATGCTTTACCCTTTTACCTAATTTTTCAGACGTAGTCCAAAACCTGATTCTGGCTCTTTATTATTGGCCTGAGAAAATACATGTAAATCAACAGTTTCAATAAAAATCAAAGAAATTGTAATCAAAAATGACAATCCTACCAAGTAAGTGAGGGAACAAATGATAGATTTCCACCTAAGGGGAACCTGCTGAGACATCATATGTCATATAATAGTGCTCTCACCAATCTGATAGCACAGAATGTTCCAATATAGCTCAAAGTAGGTCAGGTGACTTTCACTAAACACATATACTACTTTGACTTCATGGTGTACTTGTCAATCAAGTGGGGGCAGTAAAGGCAATGCTCTTCCTTCGATGCTGCATGGGAGCTTTCTGCTTGGCGGTGATGTGGATGTAATGCTGCTTTCAGCAACAATTGACTCGCTCTGCATAGACAATGGCATTAGTGATGAATCTGCTATCTGCAACTGTGGTTGTATCAGGGAGCAGATGAAGGGGAGATGCCTTTGCCTCTCAAAGTCTTAAGCTTTAATTATTTTCTCAAAGCAAGTTTGGTTACACAGCTTGCGCAGTTTACAGGCCAGTCAGAGGGTTATTTTAGTTCATTGAGGTTTCGATATGCTTTGCTCTCTTCTTTCTTGTGGAACTGGGCCTTGTATTAATGCTTATGAAAGCTGTAGATTAGGGCATTCCTATGCTACCAAACTGGACACGAACTCTTTTGATGCTGCTATTGAACCATGCGATCTGCTGCCTCAACCAGCACTCAAGACTACGCTATACAAATGATGCTTTGCCAAGAAGGCTCAAGAACTATTGAGCTTTGTTGTCACCTGATATATGGATCTGTACTACTGCTACTCTCTCACTATTGACTACAAGTCAAACTCAATTAATAATCCTCAAATTTCCATGAAAAAAAACACCAACCCCATCAGGCTTAGTTTTGTCTTTGGGACCACTTGCTGATAGATTTGCTTGTTGCTTCTACTGTGCTTTGTGGGAGTAATACTGCTTTTCCTTTCCAGCCATGGGGCGGGGATGGCTCAGTCGGTAGCGCGCCAGGCTCATAATCTGTACTTCCCAGCTTCGAGTCACAGCTGGGTCAGCGTTGAGATTTATCTCCGCAAAATTCCCCACCCTGCCCACGGTCAGTAGGGGACACCGATGGGCTTGGAAAGGCCACCGTCCGTCGGATGGGACGTTAAACCATGGCCCCGTGTGCGGGAGAGCCATACCCTGTGCACGTTAAAGAACATGCTGGATGGCCTTGACGGGAGGCTACCATCTGTCTCCCAACAGCAGTTCTAGTGGGTCCCCTCCCCCAACCTTCTCTGAGCCTTCGGGGTCCATGTGAACTGGCCATTTAGCCCATGGTGTGCAAAAAAGTGCCACTCAGAGGTAACCCAACCAACCAACCAACCAAACTTTCCAGCCAGGGTGGGGCTATAGCAGCACTCTTCATGGCACCCACTTGCTAGAAGACCCATAAATCATCAATATTAACTTTTGCTGTCAAAAAGAAAGACTCTTCATTAGGGCTTCTTTGGTGAAAGGCCAAATTTAGTCTTTTATAGTTCCACAAGGAATGGATTTCCAGTGTATATTGTCCTAAATGCATGGTCTGTTTGCCTATTAATTTAAGTTTTATGTCATTGACTGCTGGAAATGCTGCCTGTAATGTTTTCTTCTTTTGTGAGCCTTGTTGCTGAGGCCATAAATTAACCACATTTCTGCCAAAAATTGGGATTGTTGCAATGTGCTCCTTTATATCTTCATCTCATGAGATATTGTTGTTGCTTTTGAAGTTGTTGTTGGGTAACAACAGCTTGTGCTGACAAACAAGGGTTGAGATTAAAATTACTTGTGACTCAGGGCAAGGGAGAAAATGGTACACTCAGTTACACTAGGATGATAATCTGGGTGTAACACAATAGTTATGTTTTCTTTGCTTTCCTTGCTGAACTCCTTCTTCCATGTTCTTTTTTTAACATTCAGTCTTAACATTTTTCTCATAACTTTTATCTTTTGTCGTCATTTCTACACTTAGTCATTGGTAGTATTTTAAAAACCATTAAGTTGATTTATAAAATAAAAATTGCTAATAAGTTCATGCATTTCTAAAGCATGTTTTGAAAATATTATATAGCATATAATTCTAAAGCATGTATAAAATACCAAAACATTAGTTAGCTCATTTTGTTGTTTAGTATTAAACTTATACAATATATATATATTTGCAGTGGATGGAAACTGGGGAACGTGGTCATTATGGCAACCATGCAGTGTTAGATGTGGGGAAGGAACTCAGATTCGAACTAGGGAATGTAACAATCCTGAACCATCACATGGTGGCCTTCCTTGCAGTGGTGAAAGCAAAGAAGAGCAGATCTGTTCACCTAGAGAATGTGAAAGTATGATCATTTTGTAATTTTCTCTACTTACATGAATATACGATTAAGTAGAATTATGCTGTTATTTATTTAAATAAAATAACTGTTTTGAATATATGAGTGCTGCTCCTAAAGTAATATTCCTAATTGTTTTCTAACAACTGATATATTACATTTGAATGAATGTACCCAGTAGCAGTTAGAAATAACATATATGAAAGTGTCTGACTTATTTTTCTATGTAGTCACCACCATTACATTCCAAATATGCATCAGTGTGGAAGCAGGGCCACTATACCAGTGTGAAAGAAAGCTCATTGATGCAGATAGCAATGAACTTGTCATCTTCTTCTCATAGAAATAGCACACCCTTAGAGCATCCTTCAAAGAGCCAAACAATTTAAAATTAGAGGAATGATGTCTGAACTCTGCAGGATGAGAACGGACAGATTATCCATCCCATCTTATAGTGCCTTGCAACATTTGATGACTCCTGTGGGGCTTCCTCCTGGTGATAGAACCACAAAATTTTGTCAGCAGTGACAAGAAGCAATGGAGTCATTACTGCAAACCATCAATTTCAATTACAATGAAATATTTTTTCGAAAAACAATCTGGAGCATTACTTTTGGGGTGACCTTTGGGTTGTAATTTCTCTTTATGAGATAAAATTGATTTTATGATACTAAAAAAAAATTTCCTTTGTATAATTCTCTAATTTAATTATTTATTCAAAAAAATAGCCTGTGAATAAACCCATTAATAATCCCTTTACTCCAAATCTTAAATCTTACTTTAAATTAAGCCCTATTAAAACTAATAATTACTTTAAATCACATAAGTCACTGTTACTAAATCATTAAAAGTTCTCAGACTATGATAATCTTAAGTAGCATCAGTTAAATAATTTTACATTTAGTAAAACAACTGAGCATCTTTTAACCAAAATTTTTATGCTTAGTCTCAGTAATAATTCTATACAGGTATTGTTATTTGCTAAAGGTGGAATATTAAACTTATTATTATGCTAAGATTTGCTGAAGATGATTATTAAAACTTATTATGATTTTAATTAGTAATTGGCAAGTAATATTACCTGAAAATTTAAGTTGCCTCACCTTTCTTAAACTATAGTATCATAAATCTGAGTTGTTCTTCCAACTTTGTGAAAGACATTTATTCTGCCCATTCTGGCAGTAGCATATTCAGAATTTATAAGCTCAAGTAATTGTATCCTCTCATCCCACATATATGGACTACTTTCTTTTATTATTTTAGTAGTAACAACTGCTAATGATAAACACAAACCCAAATTTAGAAAAAAATCAGGGGGTAAGAAATACATTCAAGCCAGGGAATATGTAGGGGGGGATAAGAGATGGAATTTTCAATGCAGTATAACATTTCCCCCTCCATTTTACAGGTATTTAAAAATTGCTTGAAGAATGCATGAAATATAAATGAGTTGAATAATTTTTGCCTCTATTACCCTTATTAGCATTCTGAAAATAGGAGACTCCCCCCCACCTCCTAGATCTGGCCCTATGTGAACATCATACATTTCTTTGTGGAATTTCCAGATCCTTTCATCAGCATTGTAAAGTGTGACAACTATTTTGAATCTAGCCCAAAATTTATATATTCTTTATTTTACTATTTAAAATAAAACTTATTCAGTTTACCTCTGATGGCAGGTTTGGCTAGTACATCCACTACTATGTACTAACAAAATAAATGATCCTATTAAATGTATCAGTTGTTTGCAAAGTTGAGTTTGAAACAGATGCTACTAAATAATCAATTTTAATATTACACTATTATACTGTACTACCTTTAATTACTGTATGATTATGTAATGTTAAAACTAATTAGTATACACTATTATGTCCTCCTAATACTTTTTTATAAAACTTCTAAATGCCCCCAATTTTCCTTCTATTTTTCCTTATTCCAGAAATTTTTGTAAGTACCTCTAATGTTTATATTTTGGGCATTAAAGTTGTATTTAATTAAAGTAATCCCTGAAAACATAATAAATAACACAATGAACAAAACAAAAGTAAAATTGTATCCAGATGAGTTAAAATGTCAGAAGGGCAATCAATAAGAACCGATTTCGATATTGTATCTAACTTGGTGATATATTTTGACAGATTAAATCAATTTCAAACTTCGTAAAATGTTCTGAATCAGTTTAAAAAATAAACAGGTCACATAAATGGATCCCCTTCTACTTTTAGACATATGCAGCTGCATCTGTTGTACCTATGATAAATATGCAACTGCATTCTACATAAGCCTGTGAAATATATGTTTCCTTTGTATAAGAACTGATTTAAGCTTCAGCTATTGGATTGTCTTTCAAATTCATAAATTAGGGAAATTTTTCTCCTATGAATGATTGGTTAACATAATGCAAGGTGTTATGCAGAAACAAGTCAATAGCTGAAGCTCACTATTTTTAGATGAGGGTATTTGCCAAGAGGTGTGAATGCTTCCTTTTTTGGGATTCTGCAAATAATAAAATATCTGAAGGATAAATTATTTATATACTGAAGTATCCATCTTACACTTGAATGTGTATATACTGAATGTAATATACTGAAATATACACTTGAATGTATATATACTGAATGTAATATACTTGAATGTAATATACTGAAGTATCCATCTTACATCTTACACTTGAAATCTTACACTTGAATGTTTAAGCGTAATTTAAGATTTACCTGTACTAGTGTCACTTATATTAAATTGAAACTGGCCATAACTTCAGCTTATTCTAAGGAAGATAAATAATCGTTTTTATAATCTAATATATTATGGAATATGTATATTTTAATTATTTTAAAGTTCTTTAGCTCCTTTTATTTATTTATTATTTATAATACACTACTGGCCATTAAAAGTGCAACACTGGAAAGAACTCATCAGATTGTCCCAAAACATGCACAATGGATAGCCCATGGGAGAACATGTAATCATTCAGAATGTTATTCAAAATGTCTGTCACACATGATGTGCAAAGTGCAGCACATATGCACATCATGTGTGACAGTAACATCCCCTGAAAGTGGTATAAGAGGAGGTTACAAAGAGCCAGTGTAAGCACTGGAATTGCTTGTGATGAATGGATGTTAGTTCTTGTGCACTACAGAATCAAGTATGCCCCATCGAAGAACATGGTATCCATACGACCAGGTGTGCATGGATGTGCAAATGGCATTGCATCGTTTTTTCAGATGAATCCCACTTCAGTATGCAGCACCATGATGGGCGAATCCATATGTGGTGGTACCGTGGCGACGGGCTCAGTGAGACATACATGATGCAGCACCATAAAGGTCCATCCCCTGGTGTTATAGTATAGGGTGCCATTGAACTCCCCTCATGCACACGCCTCATATGCATTACCGGTACTTTGAACAGCCAATGTTACATCACTGAGGTGTTGGAGCCTGTGGTTGTACCTTATCTTCAGGGGTTCTCTCTGGTGCCATTTACCAACAGGACATGTGGCATGCATCATCCAACAATTCCTGGATAGCCAACATGTGACACTTCTGCTTTGGTCTGTGCATTCACCAGATCTGTCCCCAATTGAACATGTCTGGTCCATGATCTCATGACAACTAGCACACCAGATACCAGCAGCTGCTACAACAGATGAACTTTAGCTGCGTATTGAATCTGTATGGACGACATTCCCCAAACACACATCCAAAGTCTCATACTGTGAATACTGGACCATGTAGCAGCAGTTATTGCCGCTCATGGTGGCTACACAAGATACTGATTTCTTTGTATTCCACAAGTCTAACCGAATTGTATTTGTAATCATTTGACCTTATAGCTTAGCTATGTATTCACTAAATGTGGCTTTGATATCTCTTGTATTTCCTGGTGTTGCACTTTTAATGGCCAGCAGTGTATATAATGATTTAATTCTAAGACATAAGTTTCTCAGATTCACTTAAAAGACTGATTTAAGTGTTTCTTTTACTTGTTGCAATTTCAAATTCAGATGAAAGTATCCGAAAACTCCACAAAGGAATCTTTTATGTTCACATCTGGAAAAACCTGGTATAAAGTATATTTTTTTCATTAAATACTTAATAACTAAGTCATGTAGTTTGGAATTCATTTTTGGTTTTTCATCTGATTTATTCTACTATGGCATATAAACTGACAGGCTCCTGTCAGACCTCTGTGGCAAGCAGCTGCTTGGAGGGGGTATTTATTTTTATTTATTTATTTATGTACTGTATGCTAAGGAATTTATTAGATCTATCTTTTAAGTGCCATCAGACTACATGAGAGTCATTCAAATGAAAAGTGGATGTCAAAAAGTAAGTATAAATCATTTATTGATCTGTTCAAATTGCCATTCTTATTGAGACATTTGTCCTAATATAAAATTAGCAACATGACACCCTCATTCCTAGAGCAACCTTTGCTGGTGCATGAAGAAGTTTCTGATAGTACACTGTACTTATTCATCCAACTCTTTTCATGGCATTATTTTAGAGGTCCAGAAATGCAAAACTCTAACAGAGAAGATTCCATTGCTGTAGGAAGGCTGTTTCAAGCATTCCCTGACATACCTGTTGAACTTGGTTATTGTTACTCAGGCAGTATAGGAATGGATGTTGTCTTGCAACAAAATAACTGTTTTACTCAAAGGCCCTAGGCACTTACTTTATTGCCTGTCTCCAAATGCCTGTAATTTTGAATATCTTGTGAGTTGAAGGTGTCACCACAGTCCAGAAACTTAATCAATAGAAAACTCTGATAGTCAAATTAAAATGTCACTATATCACACATTGTTCAACTTTGTATACTTACATGTGAGTTTTTTCTGGAATTCACACATTGACTATCACATTCAAGCTGATATTTGCCATTGATTCTGGTATTGATGAGTTCCTGTTATGTATAGTAGTTTCCTGTGAGGGCCCAAAGATCATTCAATCCATTACCCTGATACAGGGGCTGTCCACTTTTCATTCAAATGACCCTTGTTTTGTTACATGAATAAATTAAAAGGGGTAAGTATGAGTGAAACTTGAAAAATGATTAATCAAAGCTATAAAATGCTTTATAATACACATGCAAATTAAAGCATGGAGTCTAATTTTTTTAAATTTCAAATTGAGTATATTTCATGTGATTTAAAGCAATAATTTGTATTAATGTCAATTTCAAAATTTATGTTTTATTAGTACATGGAGAATGGAGTAGTTGGAGTGAGTGGTCATTGTGTTCTTCATCATGTGGAGGGGGAATACGAGAAAGAAAACGACTCTGTGATGCTCCACCACCAGCATTTGGTGGACGTGACTGCATTGGCTCTACTGTTCAAGTAGACTACTGCAACAATGATGCATGTCCTGGTAAGTCCTTGAATTATAATACACATAACTTCTATTTTAATGGATATATTCTGTTTACACAGATAAGTTGAATTGATAAGCTATTTATCATGCATGGAAAATTAGTAATCATCATTTTGGTTTTTAATTAGAAATAAAAGGTGGATAGTGATTTGGTCCATTGAGAAGATTTAATCATGTTGGAAAACATTATTGTAATGCAACAAAATAATGTAATAATGAAATAATTTTTGAATAACATTATGAATAGCATTAAAGGAATTTCAAAATGGTTATAGCGATAAAACGTAACAAATAATGGAAAGAATGCTTTCGTTATTTTTACTGTTTTTGTGTTGATATATTTCAGATTTTATCATTTATAAGCTATACTTAGAAAATTGTGTAAAACAGACAGATGTACAATTTACTTTTATGATCAATGAACAAATCCCTTCAGTGACTCTGCTCAATGGCACATTCCAAAAGAATTTGGGAAGCACCTGTCTTAGACACTTCCTCATAATTGGCACTCAGAGAAAGGGATTTGTGATAGCCAGATAAGAGATGCAGTGGGAAATAAAGGTTGAGTCTCCATTCATGCAGAAGGAAAAGGGACAATTACAATAGGGCAAAAATCCCAGGTATATTACAATTCCCTGTGATTGGCTTAAACATTTAGAAAAGAAATTATGTTGGTGGGATAATTTGGGTATAGAATAGAGAAATTGAAGGAAGGGGCCATTAACTTATTGACAATAGTCGAAACTTCTGGTTTTGATCTCCCCACCATTTTCGTTGACTATGCGTTATGATGTTAATAATTCTGAAGGGAATTTCATTTTTTCTCTACATTTTCTTGAGTCATTTTAGCAACTTGTTTTAAAAGTATAAATTTGTACAGAAAAATCATTATAGTACTAAGAATTATGATTGCATACTTATGCTCAGAAATTGTTGTTAATAATCCTCCATTTTATTCTGAACAGTTTCTAGAAATTCACTGTAAATTTCTTCAGGATGTATCCAGGAGGGGGAGGGGGGGGGGGTCCCCATGAAATTCTTATCATCTTATACTAAATCTCCTCAAACTTGTCTATCTGCTTTGAAATCCAAAACAGGTGTCTTTGTATGTCCCCATACTTCATCCCAACACTAAAAATAGATATAAAGAAAACAACTGTAAAATTTTATATTCCATATAGAATATCATTTTAACCTTTTCTGTTTGATGAAATATTTTAGTAATTAGGAAACCCTATTTAAGTCTTGTTCTCAGACTCCTACTACTTCTTACTCCCCAAACTAAATTTTCAGACCCTCCTTGAAACATCCCCAATTAGGGTTGCCAGAAGTTTAAAATATCAAAAGATAACTTTTCCCAAAAATGTCTTTAAAAAAAGAGGACAAAAAGAGGGCAGACATAGGTGATTCAACTTTGTAAGTAATGATGAGTTTCGGCAAAGGAGTTGCCAACCTCCTTTGAGTAGCATATTGTGCAGAAAGAGACTCCATTGGTTTGGCCATGTTGCCCATATGGATAAATATAGATTAGCAAATAGGGTTATGAAATTGTGCCTGAAGGCCTCAGAAAGAGGAGGAGACCTAGGATGCGGTGAGCAGACAATGTCAAACAGTACTTATTAGAATTGGTATGCAGTGGTCAGATGCAGCAGCTGTAGCTCAGGACAGATATACTTGGAGAATTAAATTGCATGGTCTGGTTGGACCTCTATAGCCCATGGCTGCTTAAGGAATAAAATTTTTAGGGCTTTTTAAAACGTGATAGAATTCCGCTGCAAATGCAAGGAAATATGTGAAATTGCATTCTTCAAAGTCAAGGGCATTTAACATTTCTCACAGTTAGCTTTCAAAAATGGATGCAATGTACAGGCCAAAACAGATAATTAAAATAAATTACCCTTCAAGTTGCTGTGCCACAGAGAAGAAGGTCAGTGAGGAAGGCGAGACCTCAGTAAATGTACAACACAAGAATACACAAGACTGTTTGTCAGTACACTATTACTGGTTTAATTTATGCCAAAATATTATTTGATAAATTATTTTGAAGCCTGGACATATCGTTTTATCTTTTTCATTTTGATTGCAATGAAAATAATTATTCTGTGTTTAAAATTAAGGAAATTACTCTCTATTACTGTAATGGTCAGAAAAGCTGAGACAGTTAGTTGGAATTATCTAATTTTATTAAATTTAAATCTGCACTGTGACTTAAACCACTTCTTTTTATTTTGCGTTTTTGGTTCTTTCAGAATTGTACTTAATTCTGCTTGAATGAAAGATTAAAAAAAAAAAAGGGATTGTGAGATAACATGGATAAACAGGTACCTTGTGAAAAGATAAAAAAAATTAAAAAATCAAAATCAAATTGATTTAAAGTCAAAAGCATGCGGAATTTATTGCAAGATATCTGTTGTAAAATATATGTATAATTTTTTGCAAATATATCTGTGAAGATACCTGTTGTAGTTTTTGTTTATTAACATTTGTAATTTGAATGGACTGAAGAGATTAAAATCAAAATTAGTGTGGTTGAAAATTATCGTATTTTTGTGCTGGTTTGAAATCTGATATACACTGAAATCACAATTTATTATACACACCACACCCAGCCACAAACCTGCCCTACTCCACCACAATAATGCAGCAAGCCAAAACCCCTTATATGCTATAAATAGATAAGATTATAGCATATAAGACCTGCTGTATAATGTACCTGTGACTGTTATGATGGGTAAACATGTCAACCTGAGTGAAATCGATCTTGAGCAGATAGTCGATGCAAGGAAGATGGAGTGCTCCATATCTGCAACTGCAGAATGTATGGGATTTCAGCATGCGATTATTGAACCTGTGTACCAGGACTACATCAAAACCTGCAGTTGCCACAAAAAATGTAGCCTTAACTGGGCTTTTGATGTTTGAGATGAATGTCGCCTCTCCCATGTTGTAATATCAGAATGGAGGGCCTCAGTTGAGATGATAATGTTGGCATTCAATGATGGGGCAGCTACAAAGGTTTGTGCAAAGACCTTTCAATGTATGATGGCATCACTGGGCTATGGCAACTGATGCCCACATCGAGTACCCATGTTAGGATGTCACCAGGATGTGAGGTTGCAATGGGTGAAGAAACATCACCAATGGACCATGGAAGACTGGAAACAGGTATCTTAGTCTAACAAATTGAAGTTCCAGCTGCAACGTGCCAATGGGAGGTTGTGTGTGTAGTGTAGACCCCATGAGGCTATGGACATACCTGGTGGAGATGGTGTAATGTTCTGGGGTGTGTTTATGTGGGCCACCTTGTGGCTCTTTGTACCTATTGAGACCATCATCACTATACAAGGCCAACCACCTACACCCATTCATGGCTATCCGTTTCTCATATCAGAGATGCCTTCTTTCAACAAGACAACACCCTTCTCATCATTCCCATTTTCCAGACTGGTTGGAGGAGCATTCCAGCTCTTAAATGGCCCTTTCACTCTCCATAATTGAACCCTATTGAGCACCTGTGGGACAAAGTGGAGCAATGCATTCAAGCCTGAAACCCACCACTAATAACTCTCGGCTTTTTATGGATTGCTGTCCTGAAATCGTGGGTCGCAGTACCACCCAGCCTGGTAGAGTCCATGCCATGATGTATTGCTGCTGTCATGAGGGCAAAAGTTTTACTCACCTATTAATAGCTGGCTGTGTATAATAAATTATCATTAGGTGAATGTGTAATAATAAATTGTTCTTTCAGTTGTATATATATATAGTTATATACATAATGTTATTATTAGCAAAAGAAAAAAAATTATTAGCAAAAGGATTAAAAATCTGAGTAATTTTACAGTAAATGGAGAATGGTCTGAATGGACATTATGGGGAGAATGTTCAGCTTCCTGCAATAAGGGACAGAGAAAGAGATTTCGGGCTTGTAATAATCCATTCCCAAGTAGAGGAGGTCGTGACTGCACTGGCCCATCTCAGGAGATGCAATCTTGTAATATTGAAGACTGCCCCAGTAAGTACTTTAGAACAAAAATATGGTGTAAGAGTGAATAATAAACTAAACTCTTGTTGTTTTATATTCTCAGTTACTGTATAGTTTTATATTCTATATATAACTATATATGTAGTCACAATAATGTATATTTTACATTATATATAATAGATATATAGCTTTATATTCTGCATTTTTCCTAGTGATTCTATTCATCTAGATATGTATAGGAAATTAGCTTTTATATATATATATATATTTTTGTGCATGTTACATTATCATTCTGACAACAACTATTGCAGAATAAGCTCAAATTTGTATATAACATCAGAAAATTTTTCAGATATTGGAATAACTACTTTTAATCCACAGTTTTAAATAATTAAATTTATACAATCTTCACAACCCACATTGTTATTCAACATAATAATGTTTAAGAGTAAAATTTACTGCATCAGTTCCATATATTTCAGAGAGTTGTCCATCAAGAATTGTTCCTAAACAGTAAAATCTGGGGCCATCAAATTGAGTATTCAGCTTCCTTTCATTGTAACTTAAAGCAACATAAGGATTTGATTCCCCAAAATTTCTTAACCCTTATAAAAAATGACCTCCCCCTAATCAGTCACTTGGGACTTCTCATAATTTTTTTTCTACAGATCCAGACCTGATTTCAATCATATACTAAGACCATCATCTGGTAAGTTGACACATATATATAGTAGTCAGTTAAATTCATTATCTTATATTAATAATAAAGTGGCCGTCCCATGGCCAAGTGGTTAGAGCACTTGGTTAGTGATCTAAGGGACCTGAGTTCGAGCCCCGGGTAAGGCATGGATGTGTCTGTGTTGTCTTTCTGCTGAGGTTCTGCCGTCCTCACAGATCTTCTACTATGGCATATAAACTGACAGGCTCCTGTCACACCTCTGTGGCAAGCAGCTGCTTGAGGGGGTATATTTTTATATATATATTATAATAATAAAGCAAAAAAACAAATTTTAAAAAGACGTCAATAGTATTGCTTTTAGCTTTTCTGTTATTTGAACACGTAGGCATTTAAGGCAATGAGACTCTCAGATAATTTAATGAAAGTTTTTTCTTTTATATTAAGAAATTTGATTTGATTTTTCATATTATAATTTTTTTTATCAAATACAAAATAATGTCAGTCAATTCAACTGATGATGTTATGAGCATATCACAGCTATTTTGATATTTCACTATTTTTACCTTAATTTATCTTATCATAGTAGGATCATCTGATTTTAAGATTATAAAATTCCTTGATTCACTTTATTATAAGAGTAGACACAATTCTCTTTTAAACTTTTACTTAAATCCTCATGGTAAATATCTGTACTAATTTCTTTAATAGTACTACTGTTTTATAAATATTCATTTTTAGTATCTTAGTGTAAGACCAAAATCACAATATCAATATGTCTAGTAGATTTTAAGTGCATATTTTACCAACTTGCATCTTATAAAGTATCCTCACATGATTGGTCATTATATATTCAGTTTTTTTTTATAAATTCAGTGTACAAGTTTTAATTCCATATACAAGTTTTTTTTTCTATAAAAGAACCTTATTTACTGTGTTAAAAGATTAATATCACTATTAAAAGAATACAAAAGAATATTTGCTACAAATTATTTTATATTCTCAGTGTTAGCCTTTGAATGCATTAATGCAGATATATTATTGAGCTATATTAAATATAAATAAATTGAATATAGATATAAATGCAGATATAATTATTGAGTTTATAAATTGAAATGTTATAAATGCATTAAAGACTAATTGTTTAAAGCTGTATTTTCCAACCATTTTTCAGCTTCTGATTCCAGACTCTCTTGATCTCAATATCTGACCCTGAGACACTATGACCCCATTCCTTACTCTGTCATTTTCAAAAGTTTGACAAATGTTTTTTGTATAGCTTTGAATATTAACAGGCCATTACTAATAAAACTGTTTTCCCTCCAGTATGAGCAGTTATTAATTACCTTTAGTTTCAGTCACAGTGATATGAGGTTGAGCTATCTTAAATCATATTTTGTTATCCTGTTCATGCTATGTGTTGAAAACTATAATTGCTATGTATCTAGGTTTGATTCGTAAAAATTGACACCCAGTACTCTATAAGGTCATCCATAAATTGCATAACACCTCAAGGAGAGGTTAGTGATCTATTCCATCATCTTGTGAAAGGAGGGAAGAAAGATATTCAAAGTGGTATTACATAATGCTATAAATTACATATGCTAAAGTGCTATACTTATTTCTAAAATTAGGAATAATTTTTCCATTTCTGATGACAAAAATGAGCTACTTTATTATATTGTCACATATAATTAATTACTATTCAACGAAATTTTAAGTAAAACATGACTAACAAAAAAAGAAGACCTTAACGAAAAGTAAAGTATTGTTACACATTGTTACATAGCAAGGTACGGCAAGTTTAAAATTCAACTGAACAGCATTACATCATTTATGGATGACCTCTTATGGTAAAAATTGATACAAACAGGATATTCACCAAGAATCAATTACTGAACATTCTTTTAACTATTAGTGCTTTAACTATTCTCTCATGACCCTGCCAGAATCATGCAGTGACTCTTAAATGGATGCCAACCTAAGATTGGAAACCATTGATTTAAAGAAATTTAATATACATAGTTTAATGTGTAAAATATGTTATGAAATTTGTCTTGTAGCCCATGGGCTATTTCTAATCTTAAACGTTCGTAGTCTTAAATCTTAATCTTAATCTTAAATCATTCGTAGCCCATGGCTGCTTGAGGATGATGATGAATCATCATCATCATCATCCTCAAGCAGCCATGGGCTACGGAGGTCCAACCAGACCGTGCAATTTAGTTCTCCAAGCAAGTCTGTCCTGAGCTACATCTACTGCATCTGGCCACTGCACACCAATTCCAACATGGTCCTGTTTGACATTGTCTGCCCACCGCATCCTAGGTCTCCCCCTCTTTCTGAGGCCTTTAGGCACACTGTTCATAACCCTATTCGCCAATCTATAATTATACATACGGGCAACATAGCCAAACCAATGGAGTCTCTCTCTACACAATATGCTGCTTAAAGGAGGTTGCTGACTCCTTTGCCTAACCTCATCATTAGTTACAAAGTTGAACCACCTAATATCCAAGATACTACTTAAGCATCTAGAATCAAAGGCATCTAGTTTCCTGTTATCTTGTTTACAAAGTGCCCAAGTTTCACTACCATAACTAACCCTAGAAAGAACCAAACTATTATACAGTTTAATTTTAGTCTTTAGGTGTATACACCTATTTCTCCACACTCTCCATAGATTCTTAAAAGTCCCAGCAGCAATCCCTATCCATCTGTTAATCTCATGCCACACATCACCAGTATCTGTTACATAGCTCCCAAGGTAATCAAACTGTGACACCTGCTCAAGACTGCAACCATTCAGATGAACTGAATCACAACCTGCCTGACCAATTTTCATCACTTTAGTTTTCTCTCTGTTTATAACCAAACCTACTCTACTACCAGTCTCATCAACAGCTCGAATGAAAGAATTCATCTCATCAACATCATTTGCCAAAAGGGCTAAATCATCAGCATAATCTAAATCAGAAATTTTCGTATCTCCAGCTCATTTAAGGCCAAAATCATTCCCTTGAAGTGAATTTCGCATAACATAATCAACAACCAAAGAGAAAAGGAGATAAAATGCACCCTTGTCGAACACCAGAAGTAATGATAAACCAATTGCTACAAGACTTACCAACCCTCACACACGACCCAGTGTTATTATAGAGAGCTTTCATTACGTTAACTAACTTGTCAGGTATACCATATGATCTCACAATCAACCACAAATTATGACGATCAACAGAGTCGAAAGCCTTTTTGAAATCAACAAAGATAGCAACCAAAGGTTTCTGAAACTCTAAACATTTCTCAAGAATCTGCCTAAGTACAAATATCTGATCCACACATCCCCTACCACTTCTGAATACACATTGCTCATTACGCAATTGACTGTCAACCAGATTCTTAATTCTATTAAGCACAATCATGCAAAGAACTTCACCTAGAACAGAGAGTAGGCTGATACCCCTATAGTTATCACAAAAACTGTGATCACCATTTTTGAAAATAGGAATAACAATAGCTCTGGTAAAATCCTTAGGAACCATGCCTTTATCATAAAAGATATTCAGAATTTCAGTCATCAAAGTGGTAACCAAAACATTCCCAGCTCTAAGCATTTCCGTAGTAATTTCATCTATCCCTGGGGATTTATGAAGTTTAAGATTAGAAATAGCCAAACTAACTTCATAAGGTGTTATAGGGCCAACATTAAAGCCACCAATGCATCTATCATCATTGCAAACAATAGGAATAGAACTAACCACATTGTTTAGAACATCACTGAAATGCTCAGCCCACCTAGCCATGACAGAATTCTCACCTTCTATATATAACCTTACCTTGTTTATCCTTCAATCCCTGTATACCTGTTCGTTTTCTACCATATAAAACAATAACTATCTGGTACAGCTCTCTGCTGTCTAACTGCTTCCTCAGCTTTGTCATCCAAGCTATCAAGCCAAAGATTCTTATCAGCAGCTAACTGATCTTTTATACATTTATTAAGTTCTCTGTAATGCTTTCTATTAGGACTAGTAGGGTATTGATTAAGGACATTCCTGCAGTTCTTTCTTTCCGAAATAAACCCAAGTGCCTTTCACTCAGATAATTCTGCTTCCTCTGCTTCTTTTTTTTTCTAAAAAGTACTGTTAGTGTCCAAAAAAGCTTGTTTAAAATGATCCCATTCTTCCTCAACTTCACTAGTAAGCATTCCATGACTGTCATAATGACTAAGTAACCTATCATGGTAAGCTTTGGCTATAACTGGGTCTTTCAGAGCTTCTGTATTAAAAGTAAATTTTTTAACCCTAGCACAACACTTTTTAAGTTTAAGTTGCAAGACACTTTTAACAAGGTAATGGTCAGATCCAACTTCAGCTTTCCTATATGACCTGGTATTCCTAATAAAACTAGCCCATTTGCTGTTAATTAATATATAATTAATCATATTCTTATGCAGCCCATCGGGTTAAACCCATGTGTACTTATGTATGTTGCGGTGTTTGTAATAAGTGTTAGTTATTCTGAATCCATTGAGTTTACTTACCTGTAGGAGATGTTGCCCATTGCCATTGCAGCTACCAATACCAAAAGGGCCTATCACCCCTCCCCAAAGGTTGGCATCGGTACCAACTTTGGCATTGAAGTCACCTAGAACAAGGGTAATATCTCCTTTCTTGACAATATTCAAAATATCCTGAAGTTATCTGCAAAACCTATCCTTCTCATCCTCATCGGCATCCTCAGTGGGGGCATAACAGCAGATAACATTCAAGTCTTTAACGCTTGTCTGAAATTTTGCTGTAAGAAACCTTTCATTAATGCACTCATATCCTAGAAGAGCATCACTAGCGTGTCTGCTGAGAAGCAGACCCACGCCTTGGTGATGTTTATTATCGTTCCTCCCTGAAAAGAGAAATTTAAAAAATTTTTAAGAATCTGACCTTTATTTGTCTATCTGGTCTCTTGCAAGCTGAGAATATCTAAATTATGATGGTGGAATTCTTGTGTGAGGACATCAAGAGGAAAAGCGCTGTGCAGAGTCCTCACATTCTAACTACCTATGGAGAGAAAATGGTTGGTGGGATGTTTAAAGAAACTATGTTTATTGAAAGAGGGAATGCCGGCAATATCAAACAACCCCCTAATCGCAGGCATGGGGCTAACACCTGTTCCCCCTTAAAGACTGAAGCCATCTATGCTGGAAGACTTCCCCCAATGTAGAATTTGACGATGCCAGTAGAAGCAAAGAAAACACAGAAGATTTTCCCTCCACAGAATCCCACCAATGCAGCAAATTCAGGATCCATAATCAACCTCAGAGCCATAATTCAGTCCAGTCCAGTGGGTTTATATGGTCAGCACCAGGACCCTGTGTGGTTGACCACTTCTCAGCAGGGTAGAAAAGAAAAGTAGCCAGAGTTGTCCAGATCAGTAGGCCAAACTAATCTGGCAGCCCTCCCCTTCCGTTCACTTCCACAAGAGAGTATCTCTTTTGAAAGGTACTAATGGTCTGCACCACGAGAAGGTGGGGTTGGACATTAGGTGCTAGGCCTGGCCAGTTTTATGCATCATCACAGGGGATTGGTGCATAGCTCTCCTTCCAGTAGACCATGATGAATCAGCATAACCTAAATTTAGAAGTTCCAATTTTTGTTTTGGAAAACATTTCCACTACATTGTTATCAGTATTGTCACATCCATGTACAGTGTCAATTACTCTTAAATTCATCAGTAATAATTCACATACAAAATGAAGAACAATTTTAAGAGACATTTTCTTGAGCCAGATGGGATCATGACCATAAGCTTGTATCCCTCCCAGCCAAAGTAATTTTCCTACTAAACATTGCAATTCCTAAATTTCTCTTATCTTGTTAATCAGAAACATTACTCTTTACTGTTATGTTTTAAGCAAACTGTGGGATCTGTGAGTACAGTCAGTAGCCACCAGGTATGTAATCTGAAATTCTTAGCTTTAATGTCTGACTTGCACTAATTTATATGCAGCCAATGATTCTAGGGAATGCATTGATGACAGTAAGCAAACTTAAGCCTTAACTGGCATAGGGGTTAGGGAACTAGAGACTCTTCCAGCAAGGTGAACCTTTTGTTAGCTTTAACTGAGGCAGTGGTCAGCAGTAACTTCAGTCTTAGTAGGACATGTCCTTGTGTGAGAAGGCCTGTAAAAACCAGGAGTAGCCTCTAGGATTCTTCTCTATCTGAAATGTTACAAATAAGGAAAAAGTGTGTTCACTGTTCAGATTTCTAACTCTGATTCTGAACGCATAGTATGATGAGGACTTGCACTAATCCATCTGCAACCAATGATGGTAGGAATGCATTGATGACTCTGTTCAGATCCTCCATATGCAGCCATTAATAAAGACTATATATTTTAATTGTTATAAAATATTACACTACTTTCCATTTCCGAATTGTATCATATTCTTAACTCTCCACCAGTTGAGCCAAACTCTTTCTATTTCCTGTTGGTGAACTTTCGTGTAACTGTGCCATGTAAATCCATAAGATAGTATGAAGTAACAGAACTCATACTAGTGATGGTCATAAATAACATTTAATTTCAGCAATTTGACAAGTGTGAAAAAACTGCATCAGTCCATCTCCAAGAGATCATGGCATAACCAGGAGATCTCATGTTTAAATCCGAAAAGCAGATTAGGGAGTTATATTCACACTTGCCTAATCGTTGAAAACTGAGATGGTGGTTCATCTTTCTTTACAGCATTACAGTCTTTATTATCAGTGGAGCATCAATGAAAAATATTGCCACTATGTCAATCATTGTAAAGTTGCCTCTTTTAAAGTTGATCAAAGCAATTATTCTTTCAAACTTGGTGTTCTCTGATTCCAGCTTATTTTGTATCCCATATTTACCTGTTATAATGGCACAGTTAATCATGTGCCCACCCAATTTTGTATTTGTATTGCATACCACCAAAAGTCTGTGCTGTTTGGCAAGTAGTTTATGATAATTTGATCAGTGAGTTTATATCTTTGCAAAAGTGCTAGATATTTTCCTTAACAATAATTACTTTTTTTGTTTAATTAGTTGATGGCAAGTGGGGAGAATGGAATCAGTGGTCTGAATGCTCTGTTACTTGTGGTGTAGGAACACGTAGTAGGACGAGGACTTGCACTAATCCATCTGCAGCCAATGATGGTAGGGAATGCATTGATGACAATGTGCAAATTGAAGAATGTGGAGATGAAGCCTGTGATGGTATTTAACTTTTATTTTTGTATTTACAATAAATATTTATTGCAAGAATATTTATTGGTACCACTAAAGTAGTATTAAAATAATTTACATGCTTCACTTCTTAATTTTAAACTCCTTAAAAATGCAAAGAGCATTCAAATAAAAATCTCAAAAGTTAAATAAAAGCTGTTAAAAAAAGCTAAAAGGAAAATATGCACTGCCAGTCTTCAATGTGGTTTTCATTATGTTTGATACACTTTCCCAAATGATGAACTAATGACTGGATTCCTCAAGAAAAGTTTTGAGATTGGTAGTGGAGCATCTTGTGCACTGCTGTTTTGACCTCTTCAACTGACAAAAAGTGATATCCTCTTAGTGCATCTTTCATTGGCTAAAAAGAGGCTGTAATCACTCAGTGTTAAGGCTAGTGATTATGATGAGTGGGGTAATACTTCAAACTTCATCTCCTGTATCTGCTCCAGTAGAGAACATGTGGTATGAGAGCAGGCATTGTTATACTGCAAACACACCTTAGGATAATAAAACATGATGCTTCTTCCAAATTGTTAGCTTTAAATTATTCAGAAATAAATCTCAGTACTTTAAACATGTTATGGTTTCTCATCTGATGCTTGGATATGGACTTTCTTGGTCGAGGTGAGTTTATATAGCACCATTCTGAACTTTCACTTTTGTTTCCTGGTAAGAAATAGTGTACCTAAGATTTGTCACCAGATACTATATATTCTAAGAAGGCATCTCACTTACACTCATACCATCCAAGAGGTGCAGAATGTACATAAATTTGTTTCCTTCAATTTGTGAGTTAAAGACTGAGGAATCCACTTAACACACACTTTTGTAACTGCAACTCCTTGCTAATGATGTCATATGCTGATATGGCTCCAATCAGATGAACAACACTGATATTCAATGACATGGTAATTTCTTCAATGGTAATGTGACAGTATTTTCTCATATAAATTTATCAAAGTCAATTTAATGTGACAGTAGCTCTTTTGTTGTCACTATGTTTTGTGGTGTCATGACACAATGAGCTTGCCTGATTGCAGAGTATCTTCAGCATTAAATACTGTTTTTGAATTTATCTACCCACTTGTACTCTTGCTATTGACTGATTGCTATTGACTTGACATCATTTACTATACTGAACCCAACATTCTGCAATAAATTTCAGCCAGTTTTATTCCTTCAGCATTCATAAATTGAGTTATAGATTGCATCTCTGTCTTGGTGCATGATTCAGTGTTGCCAACACACTAAGAATAATCTGTGCAAATCATTGTTTTTTACATCTTATGCATTTTATGATAATTTTATAATTTTCATTTATATGATCTTTTTATATGGTATGTCATAGTAAATGATTTATGTTTCTAAATAGAAAATTAAAACATCTTTATTATTTCAAGCAGAATAACTTATTTTTTAATTATTAATGATCTAGTTGATGATTTAGAGTTTTGGATGATGGTTTTTAGAGATTTCTATTAATGAAATTACTTCTTACAAAATTTTTTTAATTTAACTTTTGTGAATAGTTCAATTTAATCTTTACAGTATTACCAGTTTATGCAATTGGCCACCTGATTGGAGCTATAAATGGGCTTGATATTGGATTATCTAAGATGGATTCCAATATTACAGATCTTGGTATGGAACAAACAGCAATGTCCACTATTAGAAATATACCTGATAATATTGGTAAGTTAGATTTAGAAATATTAATTTTATGTAATCAAAGAAAGATTAGAATATTAAAGTTTGCAAATTACATGTGTTTTTACTGTAGCTTTAGAGCTGCTTTCCTTTAAAAGTGTAATCTATTATATTAAGAGATGCAGTAATTCCTCACCAAATGTGAAGATTACATTCCTGATTTAATCTACAATTAGGGAGGGCCATTTTCAATAGGAAATTGGGATTAAGGGAGCTAGACATGCCTCAAGTCTTATATTAATATTCATTGCATTTCATATTTATTAGTAAATTATAATATTTAATTAAAAATTTTTCTTCAGAATAATTTTCTTGTTTTAAGTAAGAAATGAAATAATAATTTTTAGCAAATATGCATTAATGGTTGTGAGATACAGAGTTTGTATATGAAAATCAGCAGCCAACTATTGGATGGGCATCTTGACAGATTTTATGACCCTTATTCCATAACCCCCCACAGGGTCTTTTCTCTTTATATAAATTCCCCTCATATAAATTATTTTGCCATCCAATAATATAAGCACTAACAATATATTGCTACACCAAAGAGCCAAAAAGTTATAACCATTATGATATATTACTGTCTTTATGCAAATTGAAGCAACTGCAGGTAAACGACAGAGTATGTGAAGGTCATGAAACGGTATAAATAACACCTGATACTGAACTCTGTTACTCAATGTTATTCTTGTTCTGCAGATGGGAAAGGCAGCGGACTTAAGTGAGTTTAACAAAAGCCAAATTGTAATGGTCAGACAACTGGGTCACAGCATTTCCAAGACTGCAAGGCTTGTGAGATGCTCTTAGTCAACCGTGGTTAGTACTTTCAAAAAGTGGTCAGAGGAGGGAAAAATCATGAACTGCCAGCAAGGTGTGGGCTGACCATGGTTCATTGATGCTAGAAGTGAGCAAAGACTATCCTGCATGGTATGAGCCAACAGATGGGATACTGTGGTGCAACTCACCCTAATTTGAACATTGGTGATGGGAGATATATCACAACACACAGTACATCGAACCTTGTTGAAAATGAGGTTGTGTTGCTGCAGGCCACTCCAAGTGCCCATGCTAACCTCAGTTCGCTGTCAAAAGTGCCTAGAATGGACATGCAAGCATCAAAACTGGACCTTGAATGATTAGAAGAAGGTTGTCTGGTTCGATGAATCTCATTTCCTGTTGTATCATGTGGAGAGCCAGGTACGTGTACATTTACCTGGGGAAGTGTTGGCACCAGGATGCACCGTGGGACAAAAACAAGCCAGTGGAGAAGTGTAATGCTTTGGGCAATGTTCTGCTAGGAAACCCTGGGTCCAGTCATTCATGTGCAGGAAACTATGATGTCTACCACCTAGCTACACATCATTGCAGACCAGGTACATCCTTTCATGGACACAGTATTTCTATCTAGTAGTGTCTTCATTCAGCAGGATAATTCACCACACCACACTGCCCAGATTGTTCGAGTATGGTTTGCGGAACATGAAGAAGACTTCCAGGTATTGCCCTAGTCTCCAAATTCCCCAAACATCAATCCAATCAAGCATTTGTGGTATGTGTTGGAGCAGCATATCCGATCTGCAGTGGCTCAATCACGTAACTTACATGAGTTAAAGGATCTTCTGGTAATGTGTTGGTACCAGATACCACAAGACACCTTTAGAAATCTTGTAGGGTCCATGCCTCGCTGGGTAAGAGATGTTTTGGTGGCATATATATATTAGGCAGGTGGTCATAAAGTTTTGGCTCTTCAGTGTGTGTGCATAATGTGCAGTGTGCTAAAATTATCTGCAGTTTTACAGTGATGTATGCAGAAACTTCCAATGGAGAACTTTAGAAAAATATATGATATTGAAGCCTCAAAAGGGTGTTATTAACTAAAATAATAAGTAAACCCTTCGCTGGTTTCATAGTGAACACAAATACAAAGACTGGATTCTGCAGTTGGTGAAGCAGTGAATAATTTATTAGTCATGGAACTCAGAACCAAACCTGAATCTAGAAAACAACAGGGAGTGTAAGAGCAAGAGACTGAAAGTGCATTTCAATATAACATTTTCCCCTCTGTTTTAGATGTCTTTGAAAATTTTCTTGAAAAATGCATGAAATATAGATAATGCAAAAATATAATAATTTTTGCCTCCATTACCCTTACTAGCATTTTCAAAAGGAGATGCAAGGCCCCCCTTGTCCCCCAAATCCCCTTTGATCTAGCCCTATTCAGAACCATAGTTTGTGGGATTACTGTAATTGAAAATTTTATAGTATATGTAAAAATGCTTCATAATTTTTATTGTTGTGCAACTCACTGCACTTTAATATTAAAATTCTTTATTTTTCATCATTGTAAGTAATATTTAACTATAATTTTGAATATAATATATATATATAATAAATTTAAATATAATTTTGAATGCTTGAAAAGTAAGTTGACTAAATATTTGCAGTTAAGTAAAATCAGTTGGTTGCTACAATTGTTTCTTACTTATTAGCTCTCACCTTGTTTTTCCTCACTCAGCTATTTGCCACCTTTCTCAATATTAAAATACACCTTTACACTGTTATTTTAAATAGCTTTTGAAGCTTTTTGCTAATAGCAAGTTTTTTAATCTAGTGATGTAGATGGTAAAATGCGCTATCAACAGAAAACTGATTTTATTTCAAAATATTCTCTCTAAAATATCTTTTTAGATACATTCTTTTTTAGATATTTTCTTTAAAACAAAACCTATTATAGTTACTGTAAAACTTCATTTCAATTTCCAAGGCTGAAAAATATTAATCTTTAAAGTGTCCAAATCCAATTAACCTTTTTTTTAATTAGGCTTATACAGCCTTCATTTCAATTTTAATTTCTGTTATTTATTATAATAATACAATAAATGTTATTTGGTTATATAACATGATCCAAAGATATCTATTGGCCACTATAGGGTAACATTATAAAGTTCAATTGTTTTTCTGATGAAAAGAGCTAAAAAATATACTGGCTACAGTTGCATGCATTTCAAAAAAACCTGATGCTTTAACACATTTACTGTGGCAGAGAATTTTGGAATCTGGCCTATAGTGCATCATGAGTCATAAGTGACTTGTGCCTGTCTTCCACTGAGTGTAGCACAAATATTTTATTAAGCATTTTCTGCATGTGTGACATAATACTGCAAACTAACATTTGAACTGGTAGACCCACATAGTTAGTAAATGGAATTCAAAATATTTCGCCACACATCTGTAATTCGTGATGCACAGTAGGCAGGATCTTTGAAATTCACTCCCACACTGCAGGAAAGTTAAGAAAGAGACATCAGTGACTCATGCTACAGTGCACTAGGCACATATGAGGATTAAATTTTTTTTAAATGTAAAATAATATAAATAATTTAATATTACATGCATACCATAAAGGAAGTAATTTTCAGCTTTTATATTGAAAGAAGATGCTCACTTATTTGTGTTGTTTTTGTGTTTTTTTTATTGCTGAAGCACATTGGATGGAAATTTTAGTTCCAATTCTTACACCTATCTACTGGACAACAGCATATGAGATAGGACATGCTGCCAATGGTTACACACTTACCAAAGGATTTTTCAGAAAAGAAACTCAAGTGGATTTTGCAACAGGTAATTAACTATATCAAATTTTGGTTGAATACAGCATATTGAAAATGCTAAGTTTGTGCTAATCTTATATTGTTTTCAGCTTCAAAGTACTTACTTTGAATGTACTTCTAATGAAATGTAAAAGATTGAGTGAAAGAATAATGAAATAGCAAAATAGAGACAGATAATATGCCAAATTAATCCATTTACTTTTATATTGACAGACAATATGAGCTCCCTATTATTCATATACTGAATGCAAATTTCCCTTTTATACCATCTCCTGGTTAACAATGGGACAACAAAATATTAACTTTTATATATATGAGGTAAGGAGAGAAGAACATGTTGTATGAGGAGAGTGAAAATAAAACACTACTTTGTGTGTGTGTTTTTCATAGCATCATTAAATTAGCTTGTATGTGGCTGGACCTAAAACTAGTTTTATAGGCATTCAATCAATCATGTGGTATGAAGAAACCAATGCATTTGCTATAAGCATGCAGTTCTTTGTTTTGTGCTTTCAAAGCAAGGTAATCTTGCAGCGTTATTTTTCACTCTCATGTTTTATGATGAAGTGAACAGGCAGTATGAACAAAATCAAATAGTTATACAATAGGCTTAAATTTGTACATAGTTTCCCAATTGTACAAATTGCAGTAATAATATGTTATTTCCATGGAATTCTAAGCCTTGCTATTTCATATGTCTGCCTTTCACACTGAAAAATTCTTGCATTTATTTTTTCGTTATACTAAATTGCAAAATTTTGGAGACAAAAAAATAGGGGGAAGTATGTGTAAGTCAATATGGTATATGTTGGTACATGTATGTTTGTAATAAAATTATAGGTCTATGACAGATAACAAAAATTCTGTCTGATTTTCCCCTTAACTATTGTCACTTTCAAAACACTCATTTCTTTCTGAATGGAACACTAGAAAATACCATGTTTATATCATTTTCTGAATGCAAATGGGTTGTATGGCAACACAGTCAGTAGAATGCAAGCTTGTAACCCATGGTTCAAGTACCTTGGCCTCGGTCTTTCCACCAATAAGACTGTGGCCATGGTTTTCACTAAGAGACTCCTTCCACCAAGCTTCCCTTGTCTCATGTTTGGACCTGACTACATCGAGGTCATCAAACAGCACAAGTTCCTCAGTATCATGGCTGATCTGGGAACCTCATATCCAGCATCTCAAGACAGTTGCCACTACGCAGAGAAATATAACATCTTTCCTTGCAGGTACCCACTGAGGAAGTTCCTGCAAGATCCTCCTGTTCTCGTACCAGCACTTGATCCTCTGCCATGTCAGCTACAATGGTCACCTGAGCAATGTTTCTGCTTCACAGCTGAGCAAGTTGGCCACTGCCCACACTGTATCTCTGCACCTCTGTCTCAGATTCTGCCCTAACAAGCCTAATATATCTGTCGTCACAGAGGCTGATGAAATGCCTTTCCACCTGCATCAGAAGAGATATATTGTGTCATCTTTTTAGGCTCCACTCCCTCTTTTCTGACCTTCCACCCTGGAGGAACAGTAATCTTATGATAAACGTCACTATCCCTTCTCTAGGTCGAAAGCGCGAGTCTGATCCAGTGGCCATCAGGCTTCTCTCCACTGATGTCACTGCACGATATGAGAGGTGTACTGAGGTCTTCACTGACGCATCTGTTGATCAGGAGAGAATATGTGCTGCCTCTACATTTGCCATCCCTGATAGTGACATTGCCAGAGGTTTCTGTCTTTTTTATCTCACTTCCTCCACATGTGCAGAGCTCCATGCTATCCTTGAAGCTGTACTTTTCATCCACAGCCTCAGGAGTGGCAACTTTGTCATCCTTTGTGACTTGAAGTGAGACAGCAAGAGCTGCAACCCCTTCCTCATTCAGAAGATCATGGAGATATGCTCCAGGCTCACTTCTGTCTATATCACGATCCATTTCCACTGGATCCCCTCCCATGTAGGCATACCTGGCAATGAGCTTGCTGATTGAACCATGAATGAGGCACTTGAGAGTCAGATGTATGTTACTGATTTCCCTGCAAGACTTTTGTCTCACAGCTGATGAGCCTGTATCGTCTTGACCAGTGGCAGAGGACTCCAGTTGTTCTTCTTTTAGTTACCTGGTAGACCCTTCTCTCACTGCTCCTAATCTCGGAGACCTCTGCTGATCTGAAGAGATGCTCCTCCATTGTCTCCGAGTTGGTGTCTTCTACAGCAACTCTATGCTTCACACTCTCAATAGAGCCTACAGCCCTAACTGTGCCACATGCAGCACACCTGAGACTGTATCTCACATACTGCTCAACTGCTTCCGCTACAATGCTGAAAGAGAAGCTTTATTCCGGGAACTTCATGCTATTGGAACCACTGACTATTCCATCACCTCCCTTCTTGGTAACCACCGGAACATGAAGCTGCTGCGAACACGCTTGCAACTGGTCACTGATTTCTCTCAGAACATTGGCCTCTTCTGCATAATGTCTCTTGTTTTATCACTTCTAAATAACGGGATTAGTATAGTTAATAGATTTGTGAGATAGCACAGAGGAATATCCCCTGTCTCTGCTATCTCATACTTGTTGTAACTGGTGTAAGGAGCCTCGCATTGGAGGCTAATTTCACCAGGATCATACACCTTGAACCTGCAAAGTGCAAGTTATTGAGATTTTATTTGTACTCTAAAAAAGGAAGCACTAGTAGAACACTAAAGGAACATTAAGCTATAGTTTTGTGTGCAGGAAAATGACAAGTAGTAATTATATACAGCATGTATCCCTCCATACGTTTTTAAAATACATTAAAATGTACAAATGAAGTTTGTTGCATTTTATCACAGGAGCATTTGAAAAGCTACCATATATGAGATGAACTATATTTTTCCCCAATAAAAAAAAAATGCTGCAGAATCTTGACAGGAGGCTCTTTCTGCCCCTAATTGTTATTTGATGAGTCTTATTACCCTACAATAATCTGAGTGTTTGTGATCCTTGTGAACTGAGCAGTTATCCCATTTTGCAACATAAGCATGTTCTTGAGGAGTACTTACTAGTAAAGCAACCCAATTTAGCACAAGAACAAATGTGTTAACATTCACACCATTTTTGTAGGTGCTACCAAATCTCTTGAAATCATAGCTTATTTTAACTACAATAAGAATGAAACTCTCAATTTAGAAATATTGATACGTTTTTATCTTTGAAGCTCCTACCACCTCTGAATGCACACTATTCATCCCAAAGTTGCCCATCAACCAAATGTTTTATTCTATTAAGCACAATAAGGCACAGAAATTTACTTAGTACAGAGATTATACTGGTATCACTGTAGTTATTACAAAAACTGCAATCACCTCTCTTGAAAAAAGGGGATAATAATACATATAGTAAAATCCTTGGAAACATTAAAATCCTTCATCATATTAAAATATTTAACACCATTGTTAATATTAAAATCATATTAAAATATGATCATATTAAAATATTTAACACCACAGAATCATTCTCAGCTGTAAACATTTCAACATTACCATCATATACTCCTGGTAACTTAGATAGTTTTAAGTTAGGAATAGACAAAGTAATTTCAGGTCATTAAATAGAACCAACACCAAATTCTTAATACATCTATCTTCATTAAAAGAATATGCCTTAACTGGCATAGTGGTTAGGGAGCTAACTACTATTCCAGCAGAGCAAACTTTGTGTGTTTTGTTAGTTCTAATTGACACAGTGATCAGCAGTTAATTCGTTCTTAGAAAATAATTAAAATAACTTAAAATTCTTTGTCATTGAGCAATAAAATTTTGAAGTTTATCCTTCAAAGCTACTGCCAATGTAAACTCTTTGATCACTGTAATCAATATCTAAAATTTATTTCATAAATTGATTGTACTATAACTTTTTTTAAATTTTCGCCATTTCCAAATCATCCTCTAACGCTGGAAAAATCGAGTTGTGTTCATTTTCTGAAACGATTTTTTAGCCTCTATAATGCATGGTATTGTTATAAATTAAATTGATGGAAAACAGAGTGAGTTTAAAAAATAATAGTATTTAACAATTATAAGTCCAAAATAATGTAATTTATTACAAAAGTATGAATGAAAATATTTATACAAACTCAACTAACACAAATCTAAATCAGTATAAAAGTAAACCTGCAATCTATAAAGAATAACTTTATCAATTCCTAAACAAATTAAATATAACTATATAACAAATGATAATCTCTTCCAACAGAAAAGCTGAGATCAACTCTGCTTGTTCAACTAACATATAACCTCCTCAAGTATCCTAAACATCGTTCTTTTTCTTGCCAGTCCAATAACAGGATCAACACTATTAAACTTAATTAACCTCCCACACATACACCACATAAAACATTTATTCTTAGATTATTTAAAAGATTTTAGGAGCAAACTCAGAAGCTTTTCAGACCAAGGACTGATCTGTCTTCAGTGAAGTGACACTAAGTGGTGACATTAGAACTGTTAAGAACTTCTTTCCACCTGTCATGCAGGGTGATTGCAGCATGTTCAGTTGCAGGTGGGAATGGCAAGGCGAATATTTCAACAACCTCAAGGACAATGGTTCCATAGTAAGTAGATGCATATGCTGGCATTGTGGCTAGCAGTGTGGCTGGTAGCACACTATACTGCTAGTACATGCATCCACTTACTATGGAACCATCAGCCACAAGGCTATTGAAATAATGACCTTGTTGTCCCCATATGTAACTAAGACACTGGAATCACCCTTCACGACATGTGGGAAGAAGTTCTTAACTGCCCTAACCTCACCACAAAGTGTCACTTTACTGAAGACAGAGCACTGTCCTTGCTCTGAAAAGCTTCTGAGTTTGCTCCTGAAAAACTTCTTAATATGCAAATAGTTTGAAGGATAAACTTCAAAATGTTATTGCCCAATGACAGAGAACTTGTGAGTTATTTTAATTATTTTCTGAGCAAGGTGTCATTTTTAATTGTATTAGTAGAGCATGTCCTTGTATGAGAAGACCTGTAAAAGCTAGAAGTTGGTTATAAGGTCCTATGTGTTGCAAATGAAATGAAAAGTAGAAATAACCACATTGTTCATAGCATCCCTAAAATGCTCAGCCTATCTCCCCAACACAGACACCTCACCTTACCTCCTTATCCCTTTAATGCCCATAATGGCCCAAAATGAACAAAATAGGAAGTGGATTAGTTCTAATAGTGCTATTCCTTTGTCTTTACTACCCTATACACTTTTTTGAGCCACTTGTATGTTAAAGGGTTGTCCATCAGTCTCTGTATGCTATTCAGTTTCATTCCCACACAAATATATACTATTTAACACAACTCTCTATTGCTATGCTCTCTAGCAGCTTCTCTTCTTTGTCAGCCAGGCTATCAAGTCAATGATTCTTATCAGCATTCAACTGATAATTAACACATACATATTAAGCTCTCTGTAATACTGTCTATTAAGACCAGTAGTATATTGATTTAGCTTAGATCTGCACTCTTTTCATTCAGAAATAAGCTGCATATAGTATCACTAAAACGGCTGTTCCCCTAGTTCTATTTTTCTTAAAGCATAACTGTTGGTTTCATGAATATCCTGTTTAAAATTCATCCTCAGCTTCAGTTGTAAACAACCTGTGATTTTCAAAATTACTGAATAACTGAATTACTTATAAATATAATGGTAAGTTACCATTATATTTATAAGAATAATTGAATTACTTATAAATATAATGGTAAGTTCATATCTGGATCTTTCAGTGCTAAAGATAATTATTTGAACTTTTGCACAATATTTCTTAAGCTTCAGTTGCAAGGTGTTGTAAGAATGCAATGGTCGAACATAATTTCACTTTCTTTATACAAGCTTGTGTTCCTAACAGAGTTATCCCATTTGCTCTTAATCTTATTGAATGCCATGTCATTCATTTATAAATGACACTAATAGTTCAACTGGTTTTAGTTTGGCCATTTTCATGAGGGGTCATGTCATTCATATATGAATGATGGAGTATTAGCATCACAAGTGATAAAATAATTGACATAAAATGACATTTAGAGGTAGAAATGATGACAATTGAAGAAAAAAGTTGCGTGGCCACAGGGAAAATCTTAGTGAAATCAGCTTGGCATAAAAGAAAAAAAATAAATACCCCCTCAAGCAGCTGCTTGCCACAGAGGTCTGACAGGAGCCTGTCAGTTTATATGCCACAGTAGAAGGTCTGAGAGGATGGCAGGACCTCAGCAGAAAAACGACACGCAATGTGTTAATTAATACATAATCATATTGCTATGCAAACCATCGGGTAAAATCCAGGTCTCTTTAGGTAATTACGTATTTTATTACTTTTCGTAACCTTAAGCAAGATACTAGGCTTTCATATGTTCATTGCATTTTTATTACTGTCACCTCATTTTTGTTCATTTTTTATGTTTTTTCTTCTTTAACTTCTTTTTTTTTTGTATATTTTTTAAATCAAAGTGAGCCTTATAAGAATTTATATTATTTTGAAATTATTTAATGTTTCTTTTATAAAGAATTTCTAATAATATATAATTTGTCTTTTGATATATTTTAAGGTGAAATTTTGCATATGACTCATGTAGCACGTGGTTTAGACAAAAGAGGAAACCTTCAAATCGATATTGTGATAAATGGACAAATTCCTTTTATACCTTCTGGTGCACAAATTGAAGTACATCCATACAGAGGTTCGTCAACTGTTTAAATATGCTACTGCTCATTAATCATTCTGTTAAAAACAGTCATAACTACACTAATCTACTGAATAAAATAAATCAATGAGCCTTATATTGATTCTCTCTGAAATGTTATTTATTTTATTTTCTACAAACAAATTGTAAAATATGATAGAATGGAAAAAAATTGTACCATTTAAAAACCTGTAATGCTATTTGAAATACAGCTGTTAAGAGTATGTCAGATGGCTCAATAAAGTTTCCAAATGTAAGGAATATCATCATCATTTCAGGTTAAAGATTTTTTTATTAATGTGTGTTAAAATTGTGTTGATGAAATATTACAATTCTTATTTTCCAAAATTCCAATAGTTTTAATAATGTCCTCTAAAGATGGAAAAGTGAGAAAATGTCAAAACTTTAAATAAATGTTGCAAATGATCTCTTCTTGCTAACAATCTGAATTTTAGTGATAAAGTGTAATAGTTAAGAAGTTTATAATGGCAGAAACGATTTTTCCACTTTCCCTAAGTATATGGGAAAATGCAGCTTTTTTTTAAAGAGATAGGTGAAAAATTATTTTAGTGTTGTATAGGTACTAATAACATATTTGTATTTGCATTTTCCTAATCATTTATCAGTTCTAATTTCCATTGTTAGAAGGTCCTATTTGAAAACAAGCATCCTATTAAATATAATTTAAAATCCATAATTGAACTGCAGATTTGTTTTTAAAAGCAATTCAACTTGTTGAAGCATACTCTGCCAATCCTGCAAGCATCAACTGAATTGTGGTAAATATTCTACCGAGTACCTAATGATCATGGGGGACACTGCAATAAACTAATGAAATAGCTCTTCACAATTTTTAATAATGAATTGTCACCTCAATGCCAGAACTCTTTCCCCAGTAAAAAGCCATCTTCATTGATGATGAAGGCATAGAAATCATGTCTTCATCACAAACCATTCAGTAGGCAATTGTTGGTGAAGAACTAAATCAGTAACCACCTCGGATATCTGCCTCTGGGGAAACCACAAGAATTTTCAATCCTGAAGCCTGTTACCATGCTCTGACAAACCAAGTACTGCCATTTAGAATTCCCCCATGCAAGTTGAAAACATAACTCTGAATTGAACACTCAACAAGACCCTTGACCAATTAATAAACCACCACCCCTGTGAACTAAGTGCACTCATATGCTTTAGACAAGTAGAATTGTTTGTAAAATCAAATCCACAGTAAAATTGTAGATATTAATTTTTATTTAATTGATAAAGCACTGTGTTTTAAAATTCTTATTACAAGCATCCTGTATTCAACAGAGACAATATATAATTCTTCTTGTTTTCATTTTATACTTTTTGTATTAATCTTTTTCAGAAAGTTTAGGTAGTTGAGATGAAATAAATGAATCTATTCACATCTATATGCTCTTCTTAGAGTTAGTTAGAATACAGGGTGCAATGCACCCTGTACTCTACTAGAGTCAACTATGATCTGTTAACCTGTTTTAATTAAATTTTGGTGTCAATTTTTATAGCCTGTTAAATATTCCAGTGTTCATAACTCTTTGAATACTGAACAAATATTGTTTAAAATCGAGATTTAGATAAATTTGATTGAGATCTTTAATTTACCTTCACACATATTTTTCATTAAAAATCATATTGAAACAGTTATTGATCTCTGAATGGGATTTTCTATTGAGATAACATGGAACTGTTTCAATTTTTCTGTCCGGTACCTGTATATATATTACTATTTTTTGTGTCAGTTTTCAATCATTCCAGTGACATAAATAACGATTGAATATATGTATTTATATTAACTATAGCTGTTATTATATTTACTAACTACTTCTTAAAACTGTATTAACTATACTTTTATAATTTTTAGAGGACTATTTACAAATGGGACCTGGTTCAATCTATGCATTTTCTACAAGAACATACAGGGTAGATGACTATATATTGCCTTATGCATGGAATCACAATATTTCATATGATGAAACACGAGGTAAAATGCCTTATTTGGTGCAGCGACTTTTAGTAAATGAAATAGACAGCCATTACGATGCAGCTAGGCAAGAAATAAATTATATTGCATCTGCTTCTATTAGTAAAGGTTAGTCTTTTTTTAATTTTGATGCATGGTGAAATACTTTGCTACATACTAGAGTAACACCTGCCAAAAACTTGGCTAAAATATCCTGATTTTGAAATAATATTACTTTTATAGTATTACTTGTATAATTGTATAAGGATTTAAATAATATATTATTGTGAATTAAGCTCACCAGACAAAAAATTAGTCATCTCCCGCCATAAGAGGGTTACATCCATTTGACAGCAACAGAGGGTGCACCAGTAATAAATGTGTCTTACAAATATCTGTGCCATGCGCTACAGGGTTCATACAGTGACAAGAAGTGGTTGTGTGTCACGTGTGTGTTAGTTGCTCTGTGAAACATGCGTCGCATCAAAGATGTGAATGAGTGGCAAAAAGGTGTTATTGTGTTTGGCCAAACCAAAGGGGCATAGTGTACAAGAAGTTGGTGTCTTTGCAGATGTGTTGAAATGTACTGTCCAAAGGGTCTTCTAGCAGTGATGTACATCGCAGTCCACCACTAATCGTTGCCAGAACTGTGGCAGAAAGACTGTGCTCACCAATAGGGATCACCACAGTGTGTCACGCACTGTTAGGGCAAACCGCTTTGTAACATGGCAGGAATTGCTCCATTCAGTCAATGCAGGCCTACAACAAGCTCTTTCCGAACGAACACTCTGAAGGGAATTGCATGCCACGAATATCTGGAGCAGAGTACCGCGGAAGAGATCTATGTTAACAGCTCTGCACTAGGCTGTACAGCTACAGTGGGGGCAGTGCCACAAAGACTAGACTGTCAACTCTTGGAAGCATGTGATCTGGTCGGATGAGTCACGTTTTTGCTTTTACTCGAATGGTTCGAGGCGACAGGTACATCATAAGCCACATGAAGCCTTCCATGCAGACTGCGTGCAATGTTCTGTTCAAGCCGGAGGAGGCTCTAAGATGTTCTGAGAACGTTTTACTTAAAAGGAAATGGGTCCTTTGGTTGTGGTGACATCACATTTGAACCAGAAGGGCTATATGGAACTACTAGATGATCACATGTTGACTTTTGTGCAGCATCTCCACAGTGAACTCCAGAAGGATAACCCAGTCTTCCAAGACAACAACTGTCGCATGCACAGGGCTCGAAGTATGTTGGATTGACACAATGAGCATTCTGAAGCCTTGGAACATCTCGACTGGCCCTCCTAATCCCCAGATTTGAATCCCATAGAAAACTTGTAGGACTATTTGGGGCAAAGAGTGAAGCACTGTCCCAGCCATCTGGCCAAACTGAAGCATTTGCTTCAGGAAGAATGGATGAATATTGGCGTGCAGTACATCTGCACACTGGTGGCATCCATGCCAGACAGGATTTCAGCTGTTCTTCGGTCATACAGAGGTGTTATATGCTATTAGGTGACATTTAGCCAGGGGTGATTATTTTTTTGTCTGATGAGCTTAGCATGTTCAATGGTAAAGTTCACTCATTCTAATTTTGCCTTGTCATGAATTATGAAATTAAAGATATAAAATGGAAAATTGCATGAAACTAAATCACTCTTACACAAAAGTACCATATTTACCCAAAAGGAAATAATTTTTGTTTTCAAATAGTCTAACTTAAATATTACAGATTGTCCTAAATATGAATACAAATTTGCACACATATATGCAAGGCTTTAACATGACTGCAAAGTGAAAAGTGCTCTGTAGACACAAATCACAAATCTGCTTGAAGAACCTGAAGTTAGAATAATAAAAGAATTCTCACACCCTTATGCTTCCACGATCTATAAAATCAGGTTCACGAAGCCTGCATATATGGCCATGAACCATAAAATCAATCTTTAGTAACCATAAAAAATTTAATTTTTTTTAAATATTAAAGTTTGTACTAACTCTTTTATTTATATATATATATGTATGTAAAATAGACATTTCAGAGCTCCTAAAAATGCTATTTTTTCAATTTATTTCTCAATTTGTTATCTCAGAAAGTAAAAAGCCCTTCTCTTACTCAAACTGCTATTAGCACAGGCCAGATGATGCCTCTGCTGTAGCTGCTGTTCTCTATATAGAACAGTCCCTCACTAGCTGGCTGAGAGCTTCAGCAAGTTAATTGTGTTCTCTTGTAAACATCCTACTATCTATGTTCTCAATAAAATGAAGTCAAGTGCCAAGGGAAAATTTTTTATATTGGAGGTTTCCAATGATTTGCATGAAAATACAGCAATATGCATTTTTGCATCATTTTAGTACATTTTGCAATGAAAAATTATTTTTGTATTTCTGAATTATTTTTATCTATTATCAGATAGTTTTTACAAATGCAATACAAAGAGAAAAAAACGATATTTTTGTGATCATGTAATTGGCAATGTCATAGGTAATTTAATACTGTTATGCATTAAAGGCATATGTAATTTAATTAACTGTGACTTAAATCATAAACTTGTCAAGTGTGAAGGATTAATTTATTGGATGAATTTTTCATGCTATATAATGTTTTGTTTGAAATCGACAGTTATCTGTCCCTTGCATGAGTTTCTTCTACTGTGGTATGGTATTAGCAGCTGAGAAAACATGAAGAGCTTATGATTTGCATCAAATGAAAGACTCAGTTTGTTATCATTTTGAAAAGTACATTATGAAAACACTTAGAAAAACAAACTTATATCTTATAAGAAGTGTAAATTAGCACTCTCTTAGCTTATATACCTAGAGAAATTGGCATTCTATCAGCAGATCCCATATTCAAATCTAGGAGAAACTGAATTTTTTTTTTTAAATTGTTTAATATGCTAAAACTCGATATAATTATATAAATATATATCACTATTTTTGAAGCTTAAGAAAGTATATTAGCTTAAGTATTAATCCAGATGGTAGTGGTAGGTTTTCTGCTTTGAAAAATTTTGTCTTGATAAATGAAGTAGCAATGTAAGAAAAGAGAATTTTATGAATTTTCTTTTTTTTTAAAGAAAGATCTAATATTGCCTGAAAAATTATTATATTTTGATATTTTTGACATGACTTTTGTGTAAATGTTAATATGTTCATGCAGTAAATATATTGCCTGGTTTGTGAGGGTTACACTTTCTAGTAACTTTAATAATAATATGAAATGGAACAGTACTGAAGTAATTGTGTTTTTGTATAGAACTATGTACTTTAACGTGATTTTATAATTTAGGTAAGGAATTTTATCAATTCCCTTTCTTTCAAAATATTTTAATATTTTATTTCTAGGAACCCCTGATAATCAGTGTCCTGAAGGCTATAGGCTTGATAATAATGGGCCATTTTGCATGGGTAAGTTATTAAAAGTATACTTACATTTATAGATATATGAAGTTAAAACCAACTTTAGTTTTGGGTTGTTTTGTCTCTGAGTGGAACTTGTTTTTGCACACAATTGGGTAAGTAGCCAGATCATAAGGACCCTTATCTTATTATTATCATCTTGAATCACAAGGTTGGCCTGTGGAATCATCTGCCTAAGAATCCACGTTTTGTTCTGAAGGTATTCTTTTCTTCTCAATCAGTGTGTTTTTTGTCAGTTGATTTGGCAAAGAGTAATCCATGAAGAAATGATGCTAGAAATTTGAAGTTAGGACTCCTGCCCTCTTGTAATATTTTTTGTTGCTCAGATCTATTTGCAGAGAACAGGCTGAAGCCATCAAGTTTCTGCAAATTCAAAGCAGAGTAGATCCAGACAGATGGTGACAGGAAAAGAGTGCAAAGAAGTGAAAGTGTTTGTGTAGTGATATAGTTTGTGTATGTTTAATCCTTAAAATGACTTTTTGTGTGGTTTTGAAGAAATACCAAGGGTTCAGAGAAGGTTGGGGGAAAGGGACCCACTGGACAGCTAAGAGACAGATGGAAACCTCCAATCAAGGCCATCCAGCATGATGAGATGACCTTTGTTTTTAACATGTAATGAACTAGTTTAGACAAGCTTTCAAATAAGTCATAGCTTGTTAACTTCAGAAGAACAAGTGCAAATCTATAGACACTTTGTCAAAACTTTTTTGAATGCCCTCTATATTGTAAGAAGCGTATTTAATTATATAGATGTATAATACCATACATAATATGTGTATAATACACTTTGCAAGTGAGAAAAGATACCTTGCAGAGATATCCTCACTTGCAAAGACCCTTTACAATTAGCTAAAATAAGTATTGTGCTTATTGTAGCAGAGATTTTATGGTACTCACTGCTCAGTTTTCTAAGAACATTGTGTGGCCACTGTTTACAATAGCAATTTTAAAGTTTCTGAATTTCAAACTAATCAGGTTACTTGCATAAGTATTTGCTCAGAGATGCCAGAAATGTTACAGCATTTTTGAGCAAGGGAACAACTGATATATTTTACTTCCCTCATTATCAATGTAGCAGGATTATAACAAAGGAATGGGGTAGAAATATGATGATTTTAACAGCGTGCACAAAACATGTAAAAGTGTTCAAAAACAATGAAAGTGCATTTCTATTCTGCTTCAATATAGAAATAATACTGTTTTTAAGAATTCTCATTTTGATTCAATTAAATGATTCAATTGAAACAAAGTAAACTTTGTTTTAATTCAAAATTTTATTTAAAAATTTTGAACTGATTTTTGTAGTTTTTTATTTTAATTATTTCATATAAAAAGGGAAGACAGTAAAATTTTTATTTAAATTTTTATTTGTATTTTAATTATTCCATATAAAAAGGGAAGACTTACACAAAAGATGGAGGTAACCTAGAAGCTGTATTGGTTTGTCCTTCTTTCTCATACAATATATAAACACATAAACAGAGATATGCCTGCTGGTTTAGTAGTTAGATATGCTAACCACTACAATAAATATTGGCTAGTGCTGTTTTTTTATTGGTATTAGAAAATATTAATGATCTTGATGGTATTTCATTTATTTTTCCATCTTTTTAATATTTATAATTTATTTAAAGTGGAAGAAACTAAACTTTATACTTATGCTTCTTGCATGTTAGTCTGAGAGATTTTTTATTGAAATTGTACCAAGTAATATATGTGCATTTTATCTTATTTCCTAACAGCTTTTTGAAAAACAGCTTTAATCTAGTATTGACAAACAGTATTAGCAGAGAAGCCTAAATGTGAACCACAAAAGAATATTAGTTATAGAAATAGTGTTAAAATCTCAAACAGTAGGCATCAGGGTATTAGGATAGAAATTCTTAAAAGAAAAAAAGTTGTAATGGTAAATGTAATCATTATGCTGGCTGATTTTAGAATGTGGAAAATAAAAGTAATTTCAGTGATGTTATTTGATTTTTATTCCTTTAGATATTGACGAATGCTATAATTTGCAACCATGCTCACATATATGCATCAATATTCCTGGTAGTTACTCCTGCCACTGTCCACTTGGCTTTACATTGGGTATTGACAGTACGACATGTAATGGTAAGATAAATTCTTGGACTAAATTTAGAATTACATATCTTCAATGATATGCCAAAGTTAATACATCCAATTCTGTTTTTACACAGATTTTTTTTTTACATGATTTTGATTTAACACGGTTTAGAAAAAAATTCCAATTCTCTTTTTACACGATTTATTTTGATCTAACATGGTTCGAAAAGCAACTTTTTAAAAAACTCCATTTGAATTTAATTCTGAAAAAATATTCCTATTCAAGAAAAAAATTCCTAGAATTTATAACAAAGATGCCGCTTTTATGGTCACATTTTTCGAAGTAGTTTTAACTTTGAAAATGTACTATATAATGGTAGCTAGGCATAAACTGGAAGGAGAGCTGTGTACCAATCCCTAATGATGATGCACAGAACCGGCAGGTCTAGCACCTAATGTCCAACCCCGCCTTCTTGTGGTGCAGATCATTAGTACCTTTCAAAAAAGATATTCTCTTTTGGAAGGGAACAGAAGGGGAGAGCTGCCAGTTTAGTATGGCATACTGATCTGGTCATCTATGGCCACTTTTTTCTTTTTTTTTTTTCAACCCTGCTGAGGAGTGGTGAACTTCACAGGGTCCTGGTGCTGACCATTTATACCTACTAGACTGGACTTGTTTATGGATTTGAGCTTGATTATGGATCCTGGACTTGCTGCACTGGTGGGCCTCTGTTGAGGGAGAGTCTGCCGCTGTGTTTTCTGTTTGCTTCTGGGTTGCCAGCTCTAAGTGAACAGAGGCATGGGATACCTTATATCAGCTGGTGGATAATCCTAATCGGAGGCCATCGCAGGTACCTGAACCTTACTTAGCTAGTTGGGCATCGTCAAGCCTGAACTGGAGTAATGTGTCTCAGGCAGGCCATGTGGCTCTTGAAAAAGTCCACTTGAAAAGGTGGTGCCTGAAGTTCCTACCAGCATCGGTGACTTCAGCCTTTAGCAGAGGAGGAACAGGTCTTTGCCCCATGCCTGCGATCAGGGGGCTGTTTGATATTGTTGGCCCTACCAATCTCAATAAACCTAATTTCTTTAAAAATACTACTAATCATTTTCTCTCTGCAGGAACGTGGAACGTGAGGACATTACATAGAGATTATTCTCTTGATGTCCTCACATAGGAATTCCAGCGCTATAACCTAGATATTCTAGGCTTGCAAGAGACCAGATGGTCAGGTAAAGGTGAGATACTTAAAAATAACTTTAAATTTCTCTTTACAGGGTGGGAGAATGGAAAGCATCACCAAGGCGTGGGTCTGCTGCTCACATGCTAGTGATGCTCTTCCAGGATATGAGTGCATTAATGAAAGGTTTCTTACAGCAAAATTTCAGACAAGCATCAAAGACTTGAATGTTATGTGCTGTTATGCCTCCACTGAGGATGCTGATGAGGATGAGAAGGATAGGTTTTGCAGACAACTTCAGGATATTTTGAATATTGTCAAGAAAGGAGATATTACCCTTGTTCTAGGTGACTTCAATGCCAAAGTTGGTACTGACTCTAACGTTTGGGGAGGGGTGATAGGCCCTTTTGGTATTGGTAGCTGCAATGACAATGGACAATGTCTCCTACAGGTAAGTAAACTCAATGGTTTCAGAATAACTAACACATATTACAAAACATCACGACATACATAAATACACATGGGTTTCACCTGATGGGCTGCATAAGAATATGATTGATTACATATTAATTAACAGCAAATGGGCTAGTTCTGTTAGGAATACCAGGGCATATAGGGGAGCTGAAATTGGATCTGACCATTACCTTGTTAAAAGTGTCTTGCAACTTAAACTTAAAAAGTGTTGTGCTAAAGTTAAAAAATTTACCTTTAATACAGAAGCTCTGAAAGACCCTGTTATAGCTAAAGCTTACCATGATAGGTTACTTAGTCATGATGACAGTCATGGTTTGCTTACTACTGAAGTTGAGGAAGAATGGGGCCATTTTAAACAGGCTTTTTTTTGGAATCTAACAGTACTCTTTTAGGAAAAAGGAGCAGAGGAGGAGAATTATTTAAGTGATAAGGCACTTGAGCTTATTTCAGAAAGAAAGAACTGCAGGAATGTCCTTAATCAGTACCCTAATAGTCCTAATAGAAAGGATTACAGAGAGCTTAATAAACGTGTAAAGGATCAGTTAGCTACTGATAAGAATCTTTGGCTTGATGGCTTGACTGACAAAGCAGAGGAAGCAGTTAGGCAGCACAACAGCAGAGAGCTGTACCAGATAGTTAACGTTTTATGTGGTAGAAAACGGACAGGATACAAGGATTGAAGGATAAAAAGGTAAGGTTATTGAAGGGGAGGATTCTGTAATGACTAGGTGGGCTGAGCATTTCAGTGATGTTCTAAACAATGTAATTAGTTCTACTACCATTGTTTGCAATGATGATAGATGCATTGGTGGCTTTAATGTTGGCTTTATAATGCAGTCTGAAGTTATTTTGGCTATTTCTAAACTTAGACTTCATAAATCCCCAGGGGTAGATGAAATTACCACTGAAATGCTTAGAGCTGGGAATGTTTCGGTTACCACTTGGATGACTGAAATTCTGAATATTTTTTATGATAAAGGCATGGTTCCTAACGATTTTACCAGAGCTATTATTATCCCTATTTTCAAAAAAGGTGATCGCAGTTCTTGTGATAACTATAGGGGTATCAGCCTACTCTCTGTTCCAGGTAAAGCTCTTTCCATGATTGTGCTTAATAGAATTAAGAATCTGGTTAACAGCCAATTGTGTGATGAGCAATGTGGATCAGAAGTGGTAGGGGATGTGTGGATCAGATATTTTCACTTAAGCAGATTCTTGAGAAATGTTTAGAGTTTCAGAAATCTTTGGTTGCTAGCTTTGTTGATTTCAATAAGGTTTTCGACTCTGTTGATCGTCATAATTTGTGGTTGATTGTGAGACCATATGGTATACCAGACAAGTTAGTTAACATAATGAAAGCTCTCTATAATAACACTGAGTTGAGTGTGAGAGTTAGTAAGTCTTGTAGCAATTGGTTTAGCATTATTTCTGGTGTTTGACAAGGGCGCATTTCGTCTCCTTTTCTCTTTAGTTTGGTTATTGTTTATGTTATGCGAAATTCACTTCAAAGGAAAGGTTTTGGCTTTAAATGGACTGGAGATATGAAAATTTCTGATTTAGATTATGCTGATGATTTAGCCCTTTTGGCAAATGATGTTGATGAGATGAACTCTTTCATTCGTGCTGTTGACGAGACTGGTAGTAGAGTAGGTTTGATTATAAACAGAGAGAAAATAAAGTGATGAAAATTGGTCAGGCAGGCTGTGATTCAGTTCATCTGAATGGTTGCAGTCTTGAGCAGGTGTCACAGGTTAATTACCTTGGGAGCTATATAACAGATACTGGTGATGTGCGGCATGAGATTATCAGACGAATAGGGATTGCTGCTGGGACTTTTAAGAATCTATGGAGAGTGTGGAGAAATAGGCGTATACACCTAAAGACTAAAATTAGACTGTATAATAGTTTGGTTCTTTCTAGGGTTAGTTATGGTAGTGAAACTTGGACACTTTGCAAACAAGATAACAGGAAACTAGAAGCCTTTGATTCTAGATGCTTATGTAGTATCTTGGGTATTAGGTGGTTCAGCTTTGTAACTAATGATGAGGTTAGGCAAAGGAATCTGCAACCTCCTTTAAGCAGCATGTTGTGGAGAGAGAGACTCCGCTGGTTTGGCCATATTGCCCGTATGGATAATTATAGATTGGCGAATAGGGTTATGAACAATGTGCCTAGAGGCCTCAGAAGGAAGGTGAGACCTAGGATGCAGTGGGCAGACAATTTCAAACAGGACCTTGTTAGAATTGGTGTGCAGTGGCTGGATGCAGCAGATGTAGCTCAGGACAGATATGCTTGGAGAATTAAACTGTACGGTCTGGTTGGACCTCCGTAGCCCATGGCTGCTTGAGGATGATGATGATGACGATGATGTTACACATTTTGTGCACTAAAATCCCCAAAATAAAAACTACACTAACATAACAACAAGTTTTCTCTATTTTATTCTCTATTTTAAGGAAAATTTGTACAAAACGTACTTCATTCAGAATAAAGTGGCAACATTGAGTTTCGGGAATTCCCCTTAATTTTATCTTTAATACATACTTTGGTCTTGGTCTCATTTAGTGTTTAAAGTTAGAAGTGTTTAAACGTTTAATAGAAGAAAACGAAATTTTTTTTTTGGTGTTTGCTTTTTGAAGTTTTGTGTGCGTAATATAAATTTATTAAATTTTCCTGATAAGTAATTTACAATTTTTCATCATCCGATTTATTAACTACAATTCAAATATTTTTCATAAGCCTTACCACAATGTCGGATAATTCAACTATACAAAACCAGAAAAGGAAAGTTATCTCTTTGGATACTAAGATTCAAATTTTAGATCGCCTTGCAACTGGAGAAGGTTCAACATCCATAGGTATATATTTTGGTTTGAACGAAAGAACCATCAAGAAAAATGAAGATGCAATTAGAAAATCTGTACTTTCTGGAACAAAATTGAGAGCTAAGTCGTCATTGTACATGAGAGATATTGTAAAAGTGAAGATGGAAAAGCACTAATAATGTGAATGGAAGATAACTCGCAAAAAAAGAATACCTCTAGACATAAATACCATCAAACAGATGGCATTACGAATATATAAGCAGATACAAGAAATGGAACCAACCACATCAGCTCAGTTAAACAAAAATTATTAATTTTCTGCAACTACAGGTTGGCTTGCAAGATTTCTTCAAAGATGTGTTTCATAATGTAAAGATAAAAGCTGAAGTTGCATCTGCAGATGAGCCGGCTGTTAAAGAATTTTGTCCAAAATTGGCTCAAATCATTGAAAATGGTGGATACATTCCTGATCAAGTCTGGAATGCAAACTGGTCTTTTTTGGAAAAAAATGCTGATATAATCTACATAGCAAAATCACAAAAAACTGTTGGTGGCTTTAAAACAGCTAAGGATCGCGTGATATTTCTGTTTTGCAGCAACACTTCAGGAGATCGTATGTTAAAACCACTGCTCATCAATCAATCTCTAAGACCACGTTCAATGAAAGGTGTAGATTTGAATAAATTGACAGCGTATTGGATGGCAAACAAAAAAATCCTGGAATCCTGGGAAATTTTTAATGAATGGTTCCATAAATGTTTCGTTCCAGAAGTTAAACACTATTTTAAGGAAAAAAATCTCGAATTTAAAGTTCTATTGATTATAGAAATGTGCCTGGCCATCCTGTTTTGGAACACCCAAATGTGCAATTTTGTTTTCTGCTGCCTAATACAACATCCTTAATACAACCACTAGACCAGAGTATAATTACCACATTTAAAACTTACTGTGTAAGACAAGCATTCCAGTACATTTTGGATAAACTAGATAAGGATAAAACACTAAACAGTTATTAATGTGTGGAAGAAATTTTCTATTTTAGATGGTATCAGACATGCTGTATTGACGTTATCAGAATTAAAACCATCAACTTTAAATGCATGCTGAAAAGCTATTTGGCCAGAATCTGTAAAAAGCAAAGATCCTGTACCCTCAAATACGGCTGAATATCGTCACTTTAGCACTTGCAGTTGGTGGAGAAGGATTCGATGATTTATTGTTTGCAGATAGTGATGAATTGCTGGTTGACAAAGCTCTTAGTGAAGATGAAATAATAGAAATTGTCCTTGAGACTCCTGATGAAAAAGAAAAAAATGATGGTGATGAAGAGGTTCCACTCACTGCAGGTTTAATTAAAGAAGGGCTTGAAATGGCTAGTAAATTGGAAAGTCATTTTCTTACACATGATCCCATTGTCTAACGAGTTGCATGTTATCAAGAATTATACAAAGTTCTAGTCAAAACAGGATTTCAATAATTGATTACAGAGTTCGTTGTCAAAACTAATTAAACTTCAGAATCACTGGAAACAAGTGATAATTTGGTTCCCCATGCCACAGAGAACATTTCACCATTGGAGTATGAACATGACGGCCAAAATGTTTCAAGCGATGAAAGTGATTTAATTCATCTTATGCAAACGAATGTGTCTATAGTCAGAAAGTCTATTGTAAGGAAACTAGAATAAAATCTAGTTAATAAGCATATGTAAGTCATTTTTTTGCACTTTTGTATTCTTGAATTAGTGACATATTATTTTCTTTATGAAGGATAATTTACTTTATATATGTACATATAATTATCTTTATAAGTTTATAAAATAAAAAATGTGTTTAAATGAATAAAAAACAAATAAAGATTTAATTAAATATTTTGATATGATTTGTTTGAAAATAACTTATTATTTGCACTGGGTTTTCATATCTGGAACCAATCTTCTATTTTTTCATATGCACTGCATTTTTTTTACATGATTTTTTCGGGAACCTATCTACCGCGTAGAAACAGAATTGGGTGTACATTTCTAATCATATACAGGATGGTTATAAAATAAGTTTCCCTATTCCAGAATGTCAGGAGTGGTGGCGAATGGAACTGAGAAAATTGTTAGGTAGCTTAATAAGAAAATGCAAAAAACTATTTAGGGAAGAAAAAAAATAGTTCCAACTCTCACCACCAGGGGGAAAACAGGCACTGCAAGCCTAAAGAAAGGCAAAAACTGTATAAAACCGATGTTTCTGGGTTTCACACACATGTATAATACAGAAACTTCTCTCCATCAGCACAGAGGATGTGCTTGAAGCAAAGGACTGCATGGGCCATAGTTGCTTGGAGCATGTCGCTGTGGATGTTGGTCACTTCCCATGTAATGCTGCCCTTGAGATCACCAAGTGACTGCACACCGCCATGATAAATCCGGTCCTTGAGATAACCCCAGAGCCAGAAATCAAAAGGACTCAGGTACGATGAGCATGGTGCCCAGGCCTGAGGAAAGTCTCGAGAAATTAAGCACTCATCACCAAACTAGGTAAGCAACTGCTTTACCTGCCAACTAATGTGGGGGTGCGCCATCTTTCATGAACACTGTAGTGTCCAGACACTGCCATTTCTGGAGGGCATGAATCATGTTGGAGAAGAGCACAGTAATGGGCACATGTTAAGTACACTACACTGAACCATTAGGTGTAGCCTTCTCAAAGAAGAACAGCCCAAACATGAAGTCTGCACTGAAGCCACATCATACTGTCACGTATGGGGGCTGAAGCATGCACAGAAGACGAAGGTGAAGCCTCTGATATGTGACAGTTCTGTGTGTTGATGGCACTAGAGAAGTGGAAGTGTCCCTCATTGGTCCACAGGACCACCCGTAGCCACTTGCCATCCACCTCCATCCATGCCACAATTGTAGAGCGAAGTCAGTGCAATGTTGCAAATCATGTGGTAGCAGTTCCTGCACCATATGGATCCTATATGGGTATTATCATGCTAAATGTCATAGCACTTTGTAGACGGGCCTATGGAAGGTCATGACCAACTGTCATGACTTTGCTGACTGACCACATATTATATTCGGCATGGGCTGTCATGGCAACCATCACCTCATCCACAATATCTTCTGCAATGAGCTGCCGTCCTCTTTCTGATGCCACTTCCAACTCATGACTGTCTCAAATATCTTCACCATCTTCCTTAATGCCGCTGACATCAGGGATCCTCTCCACAGACTTTTCAGATGGCAATACTCTCACAGTGCAGCATTTGCGTTGCTCTGATTCTGGTAGAATAATTTTATTAACAACATGCGTCCTTTGTTCATGAGAGCCATGTGGCTGTTTGCTTGCAGTATGGGAATTCCCATTTTTATGTTGGAAACATGTTATTATACAAACAAACTCAATTAGCATACTTGAGTGAAGCACCCATTTTCCTTCTGGTGGTGGCAGTCGGAAATTGTATTTTTTCTTTGCTAAATTGCATCTACATGTTCTCATTAAGCTGACATATCAATTTTCACAGTGCTATCACCGCTTTACAGACTGGAATAGGGAAACATTTTATAGCCACCCTTTATATATACATATACCAAAGAGCCAAAACATTATGACCATCTGCTTAATATGATGTTGGTCCTCCACGTGCCACCAAAACAGCTCTTACCCAGCGAGGCATAGATGCTACAAGATTTCTAAAAGTGTTTTGTGGTATCTGGCACCAATATATTACCAGCAGATCCTTTTTTTTTTGCGATTGAAAGGACCAAATTATTATAACTCTTGTAAGTTATATGGTTGAGCCACCACAGATCGGATATGCTGTTCCAACACATACCACAGATGCTCAATTGGATTGATGTCTGGAGAATTTGGAGGTTTGACCAATGCCTGGATATCTTCCTCCTGTTCTGTGAACCATTCTCGAACAATCCGAGCAGCGTGGCATGGCACATTCATCATCATCATCATCCTCTTGCAGGCATGGGCTACGGAGGTCCAACCAGTCTGTGAAATTTAGTTCTCCAAGCAAGTCTGTCCTGAGCTACATCTGCTGCATCTGGCCACTGCACACCAATTCTAATAAGTTCCTGTTTGACGTTGTCTGCCCACCACATCCTTAGTCTCCCCCTCTTTCTGAAGCCTTTAGGCACATTGTTCATAACCCTATTCGCCAATCTATAATTATCCATACGGGCAACATGGCCAAACCAGCGGAGTCTCTCTCTGCACAATATGCTGCTTAAAGAAGGTTGCAGACTCCTTTGCCTAACCTCATCATTAGTTACAAAGTTAAACCACCTAATACCCAAGATACTGCATAAGCATCTGGAATCAAAAGCATCTAGTTTCCTGTTATCTTGTTTACACAGCGTCCAAGTTTCACTACCATAACTAACCCTAGAAAGAACCAAACTATTATACAGTCTAATTTTAGTCTTTAGGTGTATACGCCTATTTCTCCACAATCTCCATAGATTCTTAAAAGTCCTGGCAGTAATACCTATTCGTCTGTTAATCTCATGCCGCACATTACCAGTATTAGTTACATAGCTCCCAAGGTAATTAAACTGTGATACCTGCTCAAGACTGCAGCCATTCAGATTAACTGAATCACAACCTGCCTGACCAGTTTTCATCACTTTAGTTTTCTCTCTGTTTATAACCAAACCTACTCTACTACCAGTCTCATCAACAGCTCGAATGAAAGAGTTCATCTCATCAACATCATTTGCCAAAAGGACTAAATTATCAGCATAATCTAAATCAGAAATTTTCGTATCTCCAGTCCATTTAAAGCCAAAATCTTTCCCTTGAAGTGAATTTCGCATAACATAAACAATAACCAAACTAAAGAGAAAAGGAGACAAAATGCACCCTTGTCGAACACCAGAAGTAATGCTAAACCAATTGCTACAAGACTTACCAACTCTCACACATGACTCAGTGTTATTATAGAGAGCTTTCATTATGTTAACTAACTTGTCTGGTATACCATATGATCTCACAATCAACCACAAATTTTGACGATCAACAGAGTCAAAAGCCTTTTTGAAATCAACAAAGCTAGCAACCAAAGGATTCTGAAACTTGTAAACATTTCTCAGGAATCTGACTAAGTGAAAATATCTGATCCACACATCCCCTACCACTTCTGAATCCACCATTGCTCATCACGCAATTGACTGTCAACCAGATTCTTAATTCTATTAAGCACAATCATGGAAAGAGCTTTACCTGGAACAGAGAGTAGGGTGATACCCCTATAGTTATCACAAGAACTGCGATCACCTTTTTTGAAAATAGGGATAATAATAGCTCTGGTAAAATCCTTAGGAACCATGCCTTTATCATAAAAGATATTAAAAAAAAAAATTCAGTCATCCAAGTAGTAACAGAAACATTCCCAGCTCTAAGCATTTTCGTAGTAATTTCATCTACACCTGGGGATTTATGAAGTTTAAGTTTAGAAACAGCCAAAATAACTTTAGATTGTGTTATAGGGCATGGCACATTATCCTGCTAAAAGAAGGCACTACTAGAGTGGAATACATTTGCCATGAAAAGAGTACCTGGTCTGCAATGATGTTTAGGTAGTTGGTAGATGCATATGAATGACTGACCCAGGGTTTCCCAGCAGAACATTGCCCAAAGCATTACACTTCCTCCACCAGCTGGTTTTCGTTCCACAGTGCATCCTGGTGCCAACACTTCCCCAGGTAAATGACACGTACCTGGCTGTCCACATGGTGCAACAAAAAACAAGATTCATCAGATCAGACATCTTTCTTCCAATCATTATTTGTGAACCAAGGTGGTCCAGTTTAAATGCTTGCATGCCCAATATAGGGACTTTCAACAGTGAACCAAGGTTAGCATGGGCTACATAGCCCTATTTTCAGCAGGGTTTGTTGTACTGTGTGTTGTGGCACATTACTCCCATCACTAGCATTCAAATTACGGGCGAGTTGCACTATAGTATACCTTCTATTGGCTTGTGCCATACGAGAAAGTCTTCTAGCATCAATGAGACATTGTCGGCCCATACCTAGACAACGGTTCATGGTTTTTCCCTCCTCGGACCACTTTTTGAAGATACTAACCATGGCTGACCATGAGCACTCCACAAGCCTTGCCGTCTCAGAAATGCTCTGACCCAGTCATCTGGCAATTACAATTTGGCTTTGTCAAACTCACTTAAGTCCGCTGCCTTTCCCATCTGCAGAACAAGAATAACATAGATTAACAGAGCTCAGTATCAGGTGTTATTTATACCATTTCATGACCTTCATAAGTGCCGTCATTTACCTGCAGTTGCTTCAATTTTCATAAAGACACACTGGTCATAATGCTTTGGCTCTTTGGTGTATATAATTCTTAGGCAGACATAATAGAGGTCCAACTAAACTGTGCAATTTTATTCTCCAAATACATTTAGCTAGGCAATAGTTGCTGAATTTGACTCTGGAGGCCAGCTTTGATAAATCCTATTTGTAATTTTCTGTCTACCTCATTCTAGGTTTGTCCCTTTTCCTCAAGCATTCAGTGCATTGTTAATAACTCTATTTGCTAATGGATTGTTCAGTATGTGAGAAACATTGTGAAGCAAATGTAATCATCCCTTGCATAATATACTGCTTAAAGATGGTTGAAAATTCCTCTACATTAACTTTTCAATATTTACATGATCAAGCTACCTAATAACTAAGCTACTGTAAAAGCATTGTAAAATAAACCATCTAATTTACTGTTATTTTGCTTACAAAGAGTCTAACCCTCACTACCATAACAAACTCTAGAGGTGATCAAATTATTATATAGTTTGGGTGTATCCACCTATTCCTTCTGCATTCTCCACGAATTCTTACAAGTTTCAACAGAAATGCCTATTTTACCAGCTGCCTTCCACTTTGCATTTCCAATACTTGTCACACAACTTTCAAGATAAATTAAAACCTTCCTCTAAAATGCAACTATTTAATGAACTGAAGCATCACCTATCTGACTCATTTTGATAACTTTAGCTTTCTCCATATTTTTCATCAAGCCAAACCTACTAAAAGCTTCATTAAAACAGTTCTAATGAGTTTATTCCCTGAATATCATTTGCCAAGAATGCCAAATTATCAGCATAAAGACATATATTTTCACATCTCTAAAACATTGGACTAAAATGGAGAGACCAGGACAGTCTCTCCATTTTAAAGCTTTCCTCATAACATAATCGATTGTCAAATTAAAATGTGGCCAATATGATTTGTCTAACTCCGGTTCTAATGCTAAACCAATCATACATGTATTACCAATTCTCACACATGACTCATTGTTATCACAGAGAGCCATCATTAAATTAATTGTTTTTCAGACGTTTTGGCAGCTCTCGATCAGCCACAAATTATGCTAGTGGTCACCATCTTTGCTAATACTTCAATGAATCCATCAGAGTAAAGAAATATCTACGCAACCCCTACAACTTCTGAACCACACTCTTCATCTCAAAGTTGCCCATCAACTAAATATTTAATTTTCTTAATCACAATCATTTAAAGATGTTATCATGAATAGAAAGTAAAACAGTGTCTCTGTAAGTATTACAAAAAGTCAATAATCTTTCTTGAATATATGAATAATTATATCTCTAGTAAAATCTTTGGAAAAACACATATATTACAGAAAATCAACACTTCAGTCTACTGTGACAAAAGAATGATCCCCAGCTTTCAGCATTTCAGCAGTAATTTCATCTCCCTTTAGTGTCCAGATGTAACCTCTTTGCAATTGAAAGAACCAACTTATTATCTTTAAAAACATTCATAAGTGACTAGTCCTGGTGAAGCAATCAAGTGTCAAGCATTTTGTGTCATCAACTATGGCAAGTCAAGTGAGATGTGAAATTTACTGTGACGGGAAAAATACAAATATGCATGTTAATATTAAGAGAGGACTTACCATGGGCAGTCTCCATGAGTATGACTTTCATGACTTTCGACTAGAAGGAAGCATGATATCTGTATTTTCCATGATAATTTGCTAGTTGTGTAAAACACAAAAGTTGTGTGTTGATTGATATTTTAAAATAATATTGTGTGGCGACTAGTTAATATTTGCTACAGTGTTGATGGAGAATTTACTTGTTTAAAGTCATTAAACTTAATCCATTAGCCTCATCAGCACTAAAAAAGAGATGTGTCCTGAATATAATTTGCCAAGAAATATACTCTAATCGAAAGCTAAGTATTACAGTTATTTACCTCCCAAATATCTGTGACCTATCAACTCCAGAGCTTTCATTCATAATATGCTTCCAGAGCTTTCAGAATAAAAAGGGGTTTTTTTTTTCCTAAATTTTCAATTTCTAAATAGGAAAAGTGAGAAAATGCAGCATAAATCAGCTACAAGTTATATCCTGCAGTGAATCAGGAAGTATTTTCTACTTCGCATGCTATGATCTTTGCATTGTTAGGATCCATATGTATATCAATATATCCACTATTGCTATCTGAACAAGTTTGAATTTGTTATAAAATAGCATTTAAATATCACAATTTCAAGCCATATGTCATGTATTAAACTGTCTTTAATAATTCCAACTGAATTTTACATAGTTTATTACATTCAATTCCTTATTTGCCTGCACATATTATTAATGCATCAATTGATTTAATAAATAGAACATCATGCCCATTATAAACTCAATTACTTGTATGACTTTAAATCTTCAAATCAAAAATTCCAATCCATTCAAAATTCAGCTAACTGAAAATCATTTATGTTGCAGTGGAATAGTAATCAAAAGTAAAATAATGAATGATCTCATTATACACTAATTAAGTTAATTTTTTCCAGATGGCTTTTAAATAATAATATTTTCCATAGAATAGAAGAAATGGAACTATCTTATGGACTAAATTTTTTATATTTTTCTAACAGTTTTACTCATTTAAACATTTGAATGAGAGCCACCATACACTATTTAAAACATTTACTGCAGCAGGAAAAGCGTCTCGTGTGATAATTCTCAAGATTGTTCAATCTGAATCTGGTATCTGGCTGATTACAGATGAAAAAAAAAGAAACTAGATTTTATATTAGTTATATAAAAACTAAAAATAAGTTTATTTTGATATGATAATCATATAAAATATATATTCACAGCTTCTATTCTTTTATGTAGATATTGATGAATGTGAAATGGAACTTCATGAATGTGAGCAATCACAAGAATGTTTCAACACGATTGGCTCCTATGATTGTTTTGTTTTTTGTGAAGAAGGTTTTGCAAGATCATATGATAACTTATATTGTGAAGGTTAGTATATAATTTCAAAATGTAATAGAAATTTTTTTTTTTTAAGTTTATGATTTCTGTTTTGTATTCATCACAAGAAAACAATGATAAAACTGCTTTTTGTGGTTTAATATTCTAAAAGTGCTGCAAAAAAAGAGAAATAATAGTTTAAAGTTTTCTGTTACTCTAATACATTTTAAATACATCTAATATATATATAGGAATGATTATGAAGGCTGACTGAAGGGATCATGTTATTTCTAATTATGATGCAGAAATGGTAGAGCTCTGAAAATTTGCACTTAGAGGTAATCTGGGTCATAGATCTCAGGAAGAATCCGAAATTTGACCTCTAACATGTCCTTCAAGGTCGAAAAGATCACATAGAGGTCAAACCTTGATCAACAAGTGCTTGATATGTGAAAATTGGTGTCTGGGGATGTATTGGATTGTAGATCTCAGAAATGTTATGGAATTTTAGATTCAGGGGGCCTCTTCGAAGTCAAAGGTCAAATTTATATCTACCAGTGGTAGAGAGGTAAAAATTTGTCCCTGTCCTAAAAATTCACTTTGGGCCATAGATTTCAGAAATGTGAAATTTTGGATGTGATGTCTCCTTCGAGGTCAAATATATATGTGTGTCTACTGGTGTTAGAGGTTAAAAAATGATGCCTGGAGATATTTTGAGTCACAGATATAAAAAATTATGTAAAATTTTGGATGCAATGTATTCTTCAAGGTCAAAGGACAGATTCCATTATGACATTACTAGAGAACTAAAAGTTGGTGATAGAGCTATTTCAAGCAGTAGAACTCATAAATGTTAAGGATGTTCAGTCAGTGTTGCATTCAATGTCAAATGGGGGTTGGAGTAACAGTCTAAAAACGAAGAGATGCCAAAGGCACTGATTGATTTGTAGTTTCTATATAATTACAATTTCATTCTAATATATTTGATTAATTGAATTAACTTTCTTATCTAAATAAAGTGCTGTTAAATGTAGAAAAATAATGCTTGTGGTCAATAAAATATTTCAGTTGCCATTGTTAAAGAATCAAATATACCCCTCTCATTAATTGCTATTTTTAACAGAAAAAAATTAGTTTACTTTGCAAAGAATAATTCTCCATTAACAAAATAGGTAAATTCTTCTGTTTTGTAATTTAAGTCTAATTGTTATGGGATTACAGGTAACCAAAATGTAGACTTCACATATGTCATCAAAAGAGAGAATCATTATTTTATGATCATTATGAATTAATTATTGGCATTAAGTAAAAATAAAGAAAGTAGAGTTCAGTGAGAGAATCTGTTTGCTTTTTGAGGTGAATATACTTACCTATCATTCTGTATATCATAGGATATGTTACCTATGAAACTCAAAAAACATTTGTGGTTAAACTATATGCCAAGTACAAAATGTGCACTTTTATTTTCATTTCAATGTGTTTTAAAAAAAACATTGTTTTATAATTTAAATATTTGCATACCCGTTTTGTTTAAATACGATATAAATAAATTAAACTTACTAGAATTTTAAATAGAATTGATTATTTCCACGTTCAATATTTGGTTTTTCTTCTAATAAGGAACTGTTAAAATACTGTTGAATACTGTATGTATACTATTTGGTACTGTGAAAAATGATAAAATAACAGGTTTATTTTTGTAAGCAAGAAAATTGGTTTTGAAACAGTGGGGATGATCTAATGGCCTCTTTGGTGGCATGTTCTCTTGTATATTTGATTGGCTTCTGCTTATTTTTCAACTTTATCTGTAAGGAATCCATTGATATTCTAATTACATAGGTGTCTGCAGGGTGGGCCATCACCCACAGACCCCTGGAAACCTAGAAATGTGATTTAAGTTGGAGGATTTTAACTGGAAGATTACTTGTTTTTCTGGCTTGTATTATGAGGGCTTTACAGGATAAAATTTTTGTTAACACAATTGTATTTAAATAAAAGAAAATTATTATTGAAAGCATAAATTATCTTTTTTTGATTCAGCACTAGATATGATTAAATGTATTTTAAGAAGCCATGCCCATTATCCAAAAAAAAAAGCAATGACTCTTTCAAAGATTCTAACTCCCCATCCCCCTGGATAAATTTCTGCAGATGACACTGATCACATTGGTGTTGGTATACATTTTTCTCTGTTAACAAAAAATATTACTCTATAAACAGGACAATTACCTGTGAGTTATTTTAATTAAATGTTTCACTGCCAATTCTGGATTTGCACAGTTGGTTACATTAAAGTTATATCTTTTTAAGGGATTCTGGATGCATTATATGACTTCTAACTATATGGCACATGACTACATAGTAGCAATGTATGGAATTCCAAAGGATTATTAATAGTCAAGTTAGCAAAGGGTTTATCAGTGTGTAATAACTAAGACTATTTTACATGTTATCAGAGGGCCTATTTCATCTAGATCAGTTTTCTCTGCTAAAAAAATTGCCTTTTCACATAATTGTGTTTTAGAAAAAGATACAGTTTTGGTGAATTCAAGCATGTCAATAGAAAATATTGCTTAACTACATATACCAATTCAATTACTTAATGAATAAGTCATATCTGCACCGAAAAATAGATCCACATTTCTTTCAAACAAAAAGAACACACCATGATTGAGTAAGCAAAATTATGTATACATGCAAGTACATTGCATCTAAAATTACAATATCTATATCTATATACATAAGGTCAATATCTATATACTAATCATTGAGATAAATGCAGAGTGGCCTAGCTGCTAGAAAGTATAAAAGCCTCTTACCTTCCCAATGAAATTTGTACTTAATATTATGGTTTGTACTTATACACAGTCATATCAGAATAATATGACCACCTACCATACATACTATGGTAGGTGGTCATATTATTCTGATATGACTGTGTATATAGAATAAAAATACCCACTAGAAAACATCATAAACTCTCCCCCCCACCACCAAAGGCCATTCCAAAAGTTACATCTTTGTTATGCTGTTCATAAGCTGTATAGTGTTTCAATCAATAGTTCCTTTTTTGATGTTGTTTCCCCTTAATGTGTTTTTAAGGCCCCTGATATTTGATGATGATGGTGTTATAGCAGGGTCCTGATGCATTTTTATGCATGTTGTATTTTATTTAATATGGCCTGCACCTATTAGAATATTTTTATTACATTTTCCATTGTTTACAGACTACTACTATTTATTATAATGTACTATAAATTCTTTTGTTTAAGATATTGATGAATGTGAAGAGTCATCTGATTTCTGTACTCAACAATGCATCAATTTAGTAGGAAGCTATCAGTGTGATTGTTATAAAGGTTATCGTTTAGTTGGAAGATCATCTTGTATGGGTAAGAGTTTACCATTTAAAAATTGTAACAATTATCTAATATATAATTTTGCTTTATGACATTTGTGCAAAAAGCTTTTTAGCAAATAAATACAATTCATAAATTGTGAATCTATGGTATAGTAAGTAGTTCTTTCAAAATATATTTGTGGTCTTAAATTTCAGTTTTTTTTTAAATAAACTGATAACTGAAACTTAAAAATTGCTGCCCATTGTAAGTAAAAAATGCTTTATACAGCATCCAGTTGCCTTTTATGTAACATTTCTTCCCTTCACACAAGATTAATCCAAGATATGTGATGAACGTCATTTCCACCAGCAAAACCTGCCACCTTGGTGGCATAGTGGTATTAGATTGTTTTGCTGTGACTCTGCAATTCCTAGGGTCAAGATTAGAGTCCCGGAATGGCATAGTCATTTTTTATGTCATAACTTGCAGATAAGAAACAAATTTGAAATGAAAAATTATCCATAATACTTTGCCATATAGTCCGTAAATGGTAGCTAGGTAGTCACTGGAAGGAGAGCTACGCACCAATCCCCTGTGATGATGCATAGAACCAGCCAGGCCTAGCACTTAATGTCCGACCCCGCCTTCTCATGGTGCAGACCGTTAGTACCTTTCAAAAGAGATACTCTCTTGTGGAAGTGAACGGAAGGGGAGGGCTGCCAGATTAGTTTGGCCTACTGATCTGGACAACTCTGGCTACTTTTCTTTTCTACCCTGCTGAGAAGTGGTCAACCACACAGGGTCCTGGTGCTGACCATATAAACCCACTGGACTGGACTGAATTATGGCTCTGAGGTTGATTATGGATCCTGAATTTGCTGCACTGGTGGGATTCTGTGGAGAGAAAATCTTCTGCGTTTTCTGTTTGTTTGTAGGTTGACAGCACTAAGTGAATAGATTCACAGGATATGTTTATCAGCTGGTGGATAATCCTGAGCAGAGGTCATTGCAGGCACCTGAACTCTTTGCTTCTACTAGCATCATCAAATTCTACATTGGAGGAAGTCTTCCAGTATAGATGGCTTCAGCCTTTAGTGGTGGGGGAACGGGTCTTAGCCCCATGCCTGCGATTAGGGGGCTGTTTGATATTGTCAGCATTCAGTCTTTCAATAAACATAGTTTCTTTAAACATCCCACCAACCATTTTCTCTCCATAGGTAGTTAGAATGTGAGGACTCTGCACAGAGCTTTTCCTCTTGATATCCTCACACAATAATTCCACCATTATAATTTAGATATTCTCGGCTTGCAAGAGACCAGATGGACAAATAAAGGTCAGATTCTTAAAAAAATTTTAAATTTCTCTTTTCAGGGAGGAACGATAATAAACATCACCAAGGTGTGGGTCTGCTTCTCAGCAGACATGCTAGTGATGCTCTTCTAGGATATGAGTGCATTAATGAAAGGTTTCTTACAGCAAAATTTCAGACAAGCGTTAAAGATTTGAATGTTATCTGCTGTTATGCTCCCACTAAGGATGCCGATGAGGATGAGAAGGATAGGTTTTACGGACAACATCAGGATATTTTGAATTCTGTCAAGAAAGAAGATATTACCCTTGTTCTAGGTGACTTCAATGCCAAAGTTGGTACTGACTCTAACCTTTGGGGAGAGGTGATAGGCCCTTTTGGTATTGGTAGCTGCAATGACAATGGACAACATCTCCTACAGGTAAGTTAACTCAATGGATTCAGAATAAGTAACAGCATACATAAGTACACATGGGTTTCACCCGATGGGCTGCATAAGAATATGATTAATTATACATTAATTAACAGCAAATGGGCTAGTTCTGTTAGGAATACCAGGTCATATAGGGGAGCTGAAATTGGATCTGACCATTACCTTGTTAAAAGTGTCTTGCAACTTAAACTTAAAAAGTGTTGTGCTAGGGTTAAAAAATTTACTTTTAATAATGGAGCTCTGAAAGACCCAGTTATAGCCAAAGCTTACCATAATAGGTTACTTAGTCATTGTGACAGTCATGGTTTGCTTACTATTGAAGTTGAGGAAGAATGGGACCATTTTAAACAGGCTTTTTTGGAATATAACAGTACTCTTTAGGGAAAAAGGAGCAGAGGAAGCAGAATTATTTGATTGATGAGGCACTTGAGCTTGTTTCAGAAAGAAAGAACTGCAGGAATGTCCTTAATCAATACTCTACTAGTCCTAATAGAAAGCATTACAGAGAGCTTAATAAACGTGTAAAGGTTCAGTTAGCTGCTAATAAGAATCTTTGGCTTGATGGCGTGGCTGACAAAGCCAAGGAAGCAGTTAGACAGCACAACAGCAGAGAGCTGTACCAGATAGTTAATGTTTCATGTGGTAGAAAACGGTCAGGTATACAGGGATTGAAAGATAAACAAGGTAAGGTTATATGAGGTGGGGATTCTGTCATGGCTAGGTGGGCTGAGCATTTAAGTGATGTTCTAAACAATGTAGGTAGTTCTACTCCCATTGTTTGCAATGATTATAGATGCATTGGTGGCTTTAATGTTGGCCCTATAACAAAATCTGAAGTCATTTTGGCTATTTCTAAACTTCATCATCATCATCAAGCAGCCATGGGCTACGGAGGTCCAACCACACCATGCAGTTTAATTCTCCAAGCATATCTGTCCTGAACTACATCTGCTGCATCTCGCCACTGCCCACCAATTCTAACAAGGTCCTGTTTGACATTGTCTGCCTACCGCATCCTTAGTCTCCCTCTCTTTCTGAAGCCTTTAGGCACATTGTTCATAATCCTATTCGCCAATCTATAATTATGCATATGGGCAACATGGCCAAACCAGCGGAGTCTCTGTCTGCACAATATGCCTTAAAGGAGGTTGCAGACTCCTTTGTCTAACCTCATTATTAGTTACAAAGTTAAACCACCTAATACCCAAGATACTACGTAAGCATCTAGAATCAAAAGCATCTAGTTTCCTGTTATCTTGTTTACACAGTGTCCATGTTTCACTACCATAACTAACCCTAGAAAGAACCAAACTATTATACAGTGTAATTTTAGTCTTTAGGTGTATACGCCTATTTCTCCACACTCTCCATAGATTCTTAAAGGTCCCGGCAGCAATCCCTATTCGTCTGTTAATCTCATGCCGCACATCACCAGTATCAGTTACATAGCTCCCAAGGTAATCAAACTGTGACACCTGCTCAAGACTGCAACCATTCAGATGAACTGAATCACAGCCTGCCTGACCAATTTTCATCACTTTATTTTCTCTCTGTTTATAACCAAACCTACTCTACTACCAGTCTCGTCAACAGCACGAATGAAAGAGTTCATCTCATCAACATCATTTGCCAAAAGGGCTAAATCATCAGCAAATCTAAATCAGAAATTTTGGTATTTCCAGCCCATTTAAGACCAAAATCTTTCCCTTGCAATGAATTTCGCATAACGTAATCAATAACCAAACTAAAGAGAAAAGGAGACAAAATGCACCCTTGTCGAACACCAGAAGTAATGCTAAACCAATTGCTACAAGACTTACCAACTATCACACACGACTCAGTGTTATTATAGAGAGCTTTCATTATGTTAACTAACTTGTTTGGTATACCATATGATTTCACAATCAACCACAAATTATGATGATCAACAGAGTCGAAAGTCGTTTTGAAATCAACAAAGCTAGCAACCAAAGGTTTCTGAAACTCGAAACATTTCTTAAGAATCTGCCTAAGTGAAAATATCTGATCCACACATCCCCTACCACTTCTGAATCCACATTGCTCATCACACAATTGACTGTCAACCAGATTCTTAATTCTATTAAGCACAATCATGGAAAGAACTTTACCTGGAACATAGAGTAGGCTGATACCCCTATAGTTATCACAGAACTGCGATCACCTTTTTTTAAAATAGGGATAATAATAGCTCTGGTAAAATCTTTAGCAACCATGCCTTTATCATGAAAGTTATTCAAAATTTCAGTCATCCAAGTGGTAACCGAAACATTCGCAGCTCTGAGCATGTCTGTAGTAATTTCATCTACCCCTGGGGATTTATGAAGTTTAAGTTTAGAAATGGCCAAAATAACTTCAGATTGTGTTATAGGACCAACATTAAAGCCACGAATGCATCTATCATCATTACAAACAATGGGAGTAGAACTAACCACATTGTTTAGAACAACACTGAAATGCTCAGCCCACCTAGCATGACAGAATTCTCCCCTTCTATAACCTTACCATGTTTATCCTTCAATCCTTGTATGCCTGTCCGTTTTCTACCACATAAAACATTATCTGGTACAGCTCTCTGCTGTTGTTCTGTCTAACTGCTTCCTCAGCTTTGTCAATCAAGCCAAAGATTCTTATCAGTAGCTAACTGCTCCTTTACACGTTTATTAAGTTCTCTGTAATCCTTTCTATTAAGACTAGTAGGGTACTGATTAAGGACATTCCTGCAGTTCCTTCTTTCTGAAATAAGCTCAAGTGCCTTATCACTAAAATAATTCTGCTTCCTCTGCTACTTTTTCCATAAAAGAGTACTGTTAGATTCCAAAAAAGCCTGTTTAAAATGGTCCCATGCTTCCTCAACTTCAGTAATAAGCAAACCATGACTGTCATAATGACTAAGTAACCTATCATGGTAAGCTTTAACTATAATTTGGTCTTTCGGAACTTCAGTATTAAAGGTAAATTTTTTAACTTTAGCACAACACTTTTTAAGTTTAAGTTGCAAGACACTTTTAACAAGGTAATGGTCAGATCCAATTTCAGCTCCCCTATATGCCCTGGTATTCCTAACAGAACTATCCCATTTGCTGTTAATTAATATATAATCAATCATATGCAGCTCATCAGGTGAAACCCATGTGTATTTATGTATGTCGCAGTGTTTGTAATATGTGTTACCCAGTTGTAGATGAAATTATTACGGAACTGATGTTGATGAGATGAATTCTTTCATTCAAGCTGTTGATGAGACTGGTAGTAAAGTAGGTTTGGTTATAAACAGAGAGAAAACTAAAGTGATGGAAATTGGTCAGGCAGGCTGTGATTCAATTAATCTAAATGGCTGCAGTCTTGAGCAGGTGTCATAGTTTAATTATCTTGGGAGCTACGTAACAGATAATGGTGATGTGCGGCATGAGATTAACAGACTAATAGGGATTGCTGCCGGGACTTTTAAGAATCTATGGAGAGTGTGGAGAAATAGGCGTATACACCTAAAGACTAAAATTAGACTGTACAATAGTTTGGTTCTTTCTAGGGTTAGTTATGGTAGTGAAACTTGGACACTGTGTAAACAAGATAACAGGAAACTAGATGCTTTTTGATTCTAGATGCTTACGTAGTATCTTGAGTATTAGGTGGTTTAACTTTGTAACTAATGATGAGGTTAGGCAAAGGAGTCTGCAACCTCCTTTAAGCAGCATATTGTGCAGAGAGAGACTCCGCTGGTTTGGCCATGTTGCCCATATGGATAATTATAGATTGGCGAATAGGGTTATGAACAATGTGCCTAAAGGCTTCAGAAAGAGGGGGAGACTAAGGATGCGGTGGGCAGACAATGTCAAACAGGACCTTGTTAGAATTGGTGTGCAGTGGCTGGATGCAGCAGATGTAGCTCACTACAGATATGCTTGGAGAATTAAACTGCATGGTGTGGTTGGACCTCCGTAGCCCATGGCTGCTTGAGGATGATGATGATGATGATTTGCCATGCATATACTTATGGCTGAAATCAGGTAGAAAAATGAGGGGGAAGGGCAGTTTATGGATATTCATAAATAGTTTCCCTGTCTTCATTCATCTTATTTTATGATTTTGATAAACATTCAAAAAGAAATGGAAACTTGGTATTATTATTATTAATATTTTCTATAAAAAAAATCAGACAATGTTAGATTTTTTTTAAAGGGGGCAAAAGCTCCATTTCTCTAGACCCAGCCCTGGACATATTAAACTTATCAAGTATGATGCATTATTCTTGTGAAATGTTATTGATAATAAATCTAATTATTAATTTACTCAGAAACTTATCATAAAATCACTACAGACTGAAAAATCCCCCCTCCAATATCATTAATCTAAGGATAAAAATGATCATATGCATAAAAAACTGTCTTAATAAGATCAGTTCTGTTAATGTGAATGAGTAATATGCATATTGAAAATTGAAGAAATAATTGTATTTCTGAGAAGAATTTAAACAAGCTGAATTAAAAATTATTAAAAACATTATTATAAATACAGACTGTTCATTTTTGATGTAGAGTACTTATGCTTGTAATTATTAGTACTTATGTAAAATTTATGTCTTTAATAAAATATGCAAATAAGTGTATTTTAACTGTAAATATTTATTTCTGAATAAAGATATAGATGAATGCCACCAGCCTAATCCACCCTGTAGTCATTTTTGCTTCAATATGCCAGGTAGTTATCAGTGTTCATGTCCTGAAGGTTATGAAATAGCTAATGGCAACATATGCAAAGGTATTATATTTCATGTGTATTTTTTAAATTTTCATTTTGCCTATATATAATGATAGCATTTATGTGTATATTATGATTCAAATGCAGTAGTCTTTATATATGTGTTTTAATTAATGGACACAATAATAATAATAACAACATCAATAAAATATATTTAATATACAGCTTAAAAGTAATTATCAGCAGATGTTACCATAGAGCAAGGGCTGAGCACTCTAAAAAGTGGCTCTTAAAGCTTTTTGGTTCAATATTCAACTATGAATTTTTTTTAATGATTTTTACATCCATGGAGTCCGGGTAAGGCATGGATGTATGTGTTGTTTTTCTGCTGAGGTCCTGCCATCCTCTCAGATCTTCTACTTTGGGATATAAACTGACAGGCTCCTTTCAGACCTCTGTGGCAAGTTGTAAGTGTTTTAATGATTTTTATTAGAAACAAGCACCAAAGCAGGTTGGCAGATAATAATTTGAATGCACTGATTCAATTCAAATGCTTTAAATACACTTCAATTTGAAAAAATTGAAGAAAGAAGACTTAAACTCAAAAGTCACACTGATGAATGGACAGATTTTTAAATAATTATTTTCAATAGTTTTATTGTATACACTTTACTGTACCAATTTTAAAGTTATAAGTTATGGTTTTATTATAATTCATAAATTAATCAGCATTTTTTTTCCTGTTATGGCTCTTAACCCAATAAAGATTATAAATTGCAGCTCTTAAAATTCATTGGTTACCTTTTTTTGCTGTTTTGGCTCCGCCCAAAAAAGATTCTCAACCCCTGCCATAGAGGTTAAATAAATATCTAGTACATTTTTTTTTTGTAAGAAAAATTTTGCATAAAATTATTTGGAAATATTATTTGAATTATATAAAATCTATACAATATGTACATTAGGTTTTTTTTTCATTAAGTACAAAATGTGACTCTTCTGTTTTAGATTTTTGGTTATTTCAATACCTAATATTTATATTTTTCAACCCTCTCAATTAATAAGTAATTGCGATATGTTCTATGATTGCATTCAAGATTGATATTTTCCATTTGTCATAATGTTAATGCATCGTAAATTTACATTTGTCCGTGTTTAGTTTCAATTTATTTTTGGTAAATCCATATATTAAGTAGAAGTAAATCATTTTCGATGCCTATTTTTAGTTCATTAACATCTTCTGCTGGGTAAACCAACACAGCATCTTCTTTGTAACATGCAAATTAGTTCCTTAATTTTAGGAAAACATATCATTGAGGTATATATGAAATAATTAAATTACTTGTAACAATGAAATGGCATTAAAATAAGCACAGTAAAAGCATAATTAGTTATAAAAATTTAGTCACACATAGATTACTATACATATGCTGTGTATATTATATGATAGCATTATCCATTACTCTTGTTAACAGAAGATATCTTCATTCTTACAGTCATATGCAACAGTCTTCATACTTCTATAGAACCTTAGATTATGATGAAATGTATCATTGCAATCACAGTAAAGGGAGACATCAGCACTAGATGATATCTCCCTTTAGAAACACAGAAATTGTCTTGGGGCTCACTGCACTGTTTGTTGAGCATCCTGGAAAATAGTTACAGTAGGTGATGTGTCTCAGAGACAATAGATCTAGCAGGCAAAGTAACAATCGCTCTAATATGGAGATGCTGAAGAAATTGAAATGTGTGATAAGCCCAAGTGAGTAAAGTCTGCTAGGCATAATAGGGGCCATAGACAGAGTACTGGAGATAATGCATTCTAAGTATAGTTATATGAACATTGCATTAAGTACTGACCAAAGACTAAAATGTATTAAAGCTGATGGTTTGTGAGATGTGTTTTGCAGCATATGAATATTTGCTTCATCATGCAAATTATAAAATGCAACTTGATTTTAACTGCATGTTTAGAACTTTAATCACATTTTAACTTTGGTATTTATTTTGATGTTATTGCAGTTTTACTTCCAATTAAATTAGGTCAAGCTAATGAATTGAAATTTCATATTTAAGCATATTTCCCTCTAGACCAATGGTACTTCAAATATGGACCTTGTGATGCAGTAACTAGAAGTACTTTCCATAGATCGATTTATAAAATGCCAATTTTCACAAAAATGTCTGTAATGATTGTCATTAAAATTTGCCTATTTATAAGAAGTATATACCAATATTGAAGATGTCATTTATTCCAGAAAATAACTATGCACATTCACTAAAATAAGGTTTATCTTTTTTTGATAATCTTTTACTTTGTGACTTCACAATATGTCCATTCATTGCAGATCCTGTAGTGTGAAATCTTAGTCTATGAGATATCTTAGAACTATGAGATAATTTCTTTTACAGTGATTATACCTGTAAATCTAGCTGCTTATCTGCATGTTTGACAGAACAAACAACCATTCCATCATTTCTAGGACTTCAGCACAGCAATTGTAGCATTATCTCTGAGCAAACATGATACCACTGCACCATTTAGGCTAGACATGTCCAACCCATGAGCTACATGTGGCCTATTCTTTAGCATGCAGCCTGCAAGCATTAGCAACCTTATGTGTTATTTAGCCCCCAAGTTAAAAACTAGTGTGCAACCAAGTGCAATTAGTACTGACAATCTAAAAATTATGTTCATGCAATGTTATGCAAGAAGCTACCTGGGTAAGAAAAGTAAAGTCAAGCACACCACTACATTGTCAACATCCACCACAAATCTACCTGCTGTTGCTCAATGTCTACTGACCATGCAATGACAGAGATCTATCGCAGAGGAGGAATGGGCCATGGATGGAGGAGGCTTGGCCATGGGAGACTCGGAGGCATGGAGGAGGCTCGGCCATGGGAGACTTGGAGGCATGGAGGAAGCTCAGACATGGGATGGGAGCCAACCCATGGCTGAGTGATTAGCTTGCTTTGCTACTGCTCAAAGGGACCAGTGTTCAAGCCCAGGTAAGATATGGATATTTGTGTTGTTTTTCTGCTAAGGTCTCACTATCCTCACAGATTTTCTACTAAGGCATATTAAACTGGGCTGTCCCACGGCCGAGTGGTTAGTGCACTTCGCTACTGATCTAAGGGACCTGGGTTCGAGCCCCGAGTAAGGCATGGATGTATGTGTCATTTTTCTGCTGAGGTCTTGCCATCCTCTCAGATCTTCTGCTTTGGCATATAAATTGACAGGCTCCTGTCAGACCTCTGTGGCAAGCAGCTGCTTGAAGGGGTATTTATTATTATATTTTTATTACATTAAACTGACAGGCTCCTGTCAGACCTCTGTAACAAGCAGCTACTTGAGGAGATTTTTTTATTTAATGTTATGTATTGTCCTATATTTAAAATTATTTATATAGTCGATTTATCCCTGTCATTTGATTCTGACTGTAGACTTCCTTTGTATGCAGGGTCGGTCACTTGTGTCAGTAAGCAATGAGACTTGTGCAAGATTGTTCATGCAGTCCACAAATTTCAACATGTTATCTAATTTGGCCCCTAGCCAAAAAAAAGGTTGGATACCACTGACTTAGACCACTAAGACAAAGTTTGCACAATGTATACCATACCTTTAGTTAATATATATAAATGATTGTTTAAAGTGCTGTTATTCTGATTATGACATAGTTTTATCAATATCTTTAAACCATCAGTTATTATTCATACAAAATTAAACGAAATTTTGATTCTGAGTAATGCATTGAATTACAAAAAATTTAATTATATTGGTAGATATTGATGAATGTACATTGCAAAGTCATGCTTGCCTATCTGGCCAGGAATGTAAGAATACAGATGGTAGTTATGAATGCATCCTGCCTTGCAGACAAGGATTTGCAAAAGCTTTAAATGGTTCCTGTGCAGGTCAGTTTTATTTTTTATATATTTATTTTTCAGTTTATTTGTGTAAAATTTTGCATAAAGAATAAAAATATTTTTAAGCATTAAAATTGAAAAAAACTCATATGTTTTTGTAAAGTTAATTTCATATCTAGTTGGTTTTTTTTAACTAATGCATTGTTTCAGTTCTAAATGCAAATAATCAAAATGTAACTAATAGTAAACCTTTCCAATACCAAGGGGAAAAGGCTTTAAGATTAAAAAATGGCATAAGCAAAAGAAGCTTGGTTTTACTAGTTGGAGAAATAATTTGTTTCAACATAAGGTAAATGGAATCTAAAAACTTCATGAAAAACCTTTATGCAAAGTACTATTTATTTTCTACTAATATATTGTTAGCTATCTTTTGTAATGAAATCTCACTAATTTTTCAAAATAGAGATCATGGTATTTAACACTCTTAGTGTTCTTCTTAGTTTTCCACTAAAATAAAATTTATAGATTAAGATCTATCTTTAGTACTTTGGTTTTTTAGAGATTTTAGGTTTTTTAGATTTTTATCTCAAATTTTGATTTTTTTTTTATGACTTACATTTTTAAACTATTCGTTTTTATAAATCGTTTTTCAAATTAAGCTATTGGTGACTTTGAATGCTTACAGATCCTGAACAATACACTATATCCTTTTTCTTAAGTCTAAACTTCAGTTCTCTTTACAGAGATTGATAAATAAGATGTAAATTCTTGTAAATGGTAATTGCTTTTTCTAAAGACATTAGAACCAAAAGAAAAATATGATGCATATGGACAATGTTAGGAAATAGCAGGAAATTTTATATGATATTGTGCGGTCAACAAAAATCATTAAATGCCATTATGTTATGTTCACCTTGATGACCATATATCTTTAAAATTTATCTTATATATATTAATGTTGAATGAATGAATTAGTTAATTCATTTAAATATTTAAAAAAAAAAACATTGTTGCAGACCTACTCTATGGCATATAAACTGACAGGCTCCTGTCAGACCTCTGTGGCAAGCAGCTGCTTGAAAGGGTATTTTCTTTTATTTATTATAGCACAATTTTACAATTTAGCAAGAAGTGAAAAGAGAAGACATAAGAAATCTAAGCTTTTAAAACAATAGTTCTCAAAATATATATTAAATTTTCAAAGCATCAATGGCAATCTGCCATGCTGAAATAAAACATGACCTACTAGAAATTCTTTTATGTCAATGTAAGAGTAAGAATCAATAATATATTACTATATGAACGTTTCAAATAACACATCACTCTATTTTGTGGATTGATAATAAATATTTTTTATAAGAATATTAAAACTTGTCATAATTATCAGTAAATACATTTTCTGGAATTTCATTTTGCAGTCTGGAACCTACAAACTTGTTGGTCATTGGCCAATAGTTTTCCTATTAAAAGGCAGCCTAATTTTTTATTGTCTGAGTCATGTACTCGACCTTTGTTGAAAAATTCATACAATTCAAGCTGATCCATTACTTTATACTTATTTTATAGCATAAATAATATTTCCCATAGCAAATTTATACATATATTAAAGACATTTAACATTCCATAAAAAGCTTTTAGATGTTGTACTCTATCTTGATAATTTCATTTTAAAATATATCGATATTCTCTCCGAAACATGAAATATAGCATTTAAGTTATGTGTACTGGTGTCTGTCTCCCCAAACACCAATATTATAATATAATTAATAGTTTTATGACTGACAATATTCTGCAACCTCTTTATGCTGCTAATATTTTTAGAAATTGTAACTCTTAGCTGAGAAACTTGAAAATTCCATGATAATTTATTATCAATCCATAATCACAAAAATTTTATTTCATTACACAATTCAACCTTGTAGCATTTATCAAAGAAAAATTAATCATTTTATTTTTATTATAGAAAAATCATACATTTAGTTTTATTTAAATTTATAGCCATTCTGTTGTACATTGAGATGCCAGTTTATTAAGTACACCACTCCTCATTGCATAAATGGGTCATTGCGATACATAATGTGTCACTTGAACATGGTATGCAATATAAATCTGGAAGATTACCTCTTTGAGCATAAGTTAAAGTTGAATTGAGCATCAGAATGAGCAAAATGAACAACCTGGGCAACTTTGAACATGACATGATGATTAGTTCTAGATGTGCCATTTCTAGCATCTCTCGAATGTCCGTCCTCCTGGGCTTTTCCACACACAACTGTTTCAAGGGTTTACCGAGAATGGTGCAAAAAGCAAAAAACTATCAGTGATTGTCAATCCTGTGAGCGAAAACAGATTGTGGATCAGAGGAGTCAAAGGAGACTAGTAATAATCATGCAAGTGAACAAATGGGCCACAACCAGGCAAATCACAGCAGAATTAAACATTGATGTGCAGAAGGTCATCTCTTAATGCACCAGATATTAGCCAACCATGTTGAGTGGCGATGTCTTCAGTGAAGAACACAGAAATGCATCTTCAGAGAGCTCAGGAACATTGATACTGGACCATTGAGGACTACACATTGTTGCAACAACTTGAATTTCATATCATTTCAGATGGACACATTCAGCATGATAGCTACTAGGGCATAGAGCTACAAGGTGCTGAATGATGGAATACATTCAGCACCTTGTAGCTCTATGCCTTGAATTCATCAAGGCATGGAGCTGCAAACCAAACTGCTTCTGAAAACCAAAGGAGGTGTAACACACTACTAGATAGGTGTGCCTAATAAACTGGCATCTCAGTGTATAATAACCATTTATTTATGTCCATACTGTATATTATTACCATTAATTTCATCAACAAGTACTTCTAGGTCAACATGGAAAGAAATTATCGGCATACATAATCAATTTACACTTATCCTTTTGTGAAATAATGCCTTAATATAGATTAAAAATAATAATGGCCCTAATATGCACCCCTGAGGGACTTTCTTATGCTTAAGGACAGGTTCAGGTCAAATATTACTAATTTTTACAGTGGTGGTTCTGTGAAGTAGCTAACTCTTTAACCAATTATAAATTTTCCCCCTTAATCCAAAATTACTAATTTTATCTAATAAAATACTGTAATCAACATAACATAATCAAAGGCCTTAGATAAATCAAAATAAATAGCCAAATTGTGTTGATTTAGTTCAAGATTATGAATGATGTATTCATAGAGATCAATAATTGCCATCTGACTTAGTCTTTTCTCAAAATCATATTGTTTTAATTGTAATATTCTGTTTTATTGTAATAAATTGTAATATTCTGTTATAGATCAATTTCTCCAATATCCAATATCTCTTATAGAAAAAAATGGGTAACTTGTTTTTTTTTGTATATAGATATTAATGAATGCCTTCTAAGTACAGCCCTCTGTCACTACAGTCAGTCATGTACCAACACATATGGCAGCTATCATTGTTCATGCCCAATAGGATTTTATTCTGAAGGACCAGGGAAAGCATGTCAAGGTTAGAATTGATATAAATGATATTAAATTTTTGATATTACTTAGGTGTTATTGAAATAAAATATAAAAGTTGTTATTCTGTTACTTAGTACTTTTAAAGGTAAATTGAATACATATAATTATGCCCTACAATAACTATATATTTCTGTCCTTATTTAATTTTCCAAATACAGTGCTGAATTTCTCACTTTTCGATTCTTCATATCATTTACATATGAGTATTCCGTAGCCAACATAATCACAAAAATTTGCTTTTATTATCTAATATAAATAATTAGCTTATCTGGGTGAAATGGGCAAATAAGTGGGCACTGGTGAAGAATGTGTGCAGGTTTTCCATGGCATGCTGAATTTGTTCTTCTCTAGTGCACACACACTCATTGTTGGTGACAGCTTAATTACTATGCAGACTATTGGAAGATCTTATCTGTGTTTCAATATATTTTGGCCCACTGTCATTCCCCACAAATTGACCAACTAATCCCAGATTTTATACACAGGTTTTCCATGTTGCATTAAAAATTCAAGTCTATTCCTATAAGAGAACATAATTTAGGATTTCAAATGACTTTCCAACTATAAGAGATCTGGCATTAGTGTGCCATAGTGATTGCCTTCTGAGCTTTCCTCTGGGTTATAAATAATTTCCTGTCTCTGACTGTTTACAAGTTTATTTCAAGTTCTATGAGTGGAGAAGTTTAACACAGAAATGTGCAGGGGGTGATTAACTATATACTGCAAACTTTTTGCTGATTGTGGCTAGTCATTATAGTAATTTTTTGTAAGTATGATACTAATACTATCACATATGCAATTCATTTACATAAAAGACATAATACATAAATGTTTTGAAGCAAATATACAATAACTAATGTTTCATCAGTAATTAAATCTTCTCAGCATTACACTCCCAACTTTTTAGGCTTTTTGAGATTTTTTTCCACTAATTATCATTTAATTTTTTTCATAAAAGTAATTTGGAAAATTAAGAATAGGTACTTTATCAGTGGCATTATAATCAAGTATGTTTTCTAAATTATGTTTTCCCTTAAGCAATAGAACAAATGAAATACGATATATTTGCCAAGGTATATATACATTGCATTGATCTAAGATAGCATTCAACTGAAGTCAAAAGAGAAAATTAATTACCAGATTGTTTTGAAGAATAATGCATTAATTAGAATTATCAATTTATTTGGCATTAAATATATCATTATACTGAAATTCTGAAAAATTATTACTCAATTTCACATTAGTACAGGAGCAAATGAAAATTAATAAAATTTATTGCAAGAAATAAATTTAAAACTGTACAATATATTTTTACACTGCAGAAACTGTGTACACAGTCGTATTAGAATAATATGACCACCTACCATAGTATATGTATGGTAGGTGGTCATATTATTCTGATACAACTGTGTACATTAAACTTGATTTCAAAATTTTTAATTAGTTACAGCATTAAAGCTACATGTTCAATATTTTAAAACTTTTTAGGTAGTCAATTTCTGATATTTTTAAGTATATTCAAATGAAATAAGATAATTTTCATTAAAAGTTTAAAGTAGTATTTTAATATTTATTTTACTTAGCATATCTCTATTACATTAAAATATCATAATCAAATAAAATAATATCAGAAGATAACATTACTTTGTATTAACTTTTAATTAGTTATACCAGTTACTAGTAATATTGAAATGTGATATAAATATTGATTAATACAGTCAATATTAGCAGAGCAATGTATTTTGATGCACTTATTTCACATTTTATTTATTTATGCATGACATTGGTTTATGTGCTATATATATAGTATAAATTTAATGTCAATTTTAAGTGACCAAGTAAATTTCCTATTTTAGATAACTTTCCATCTTGTACGATTTGATGTGAATTAATTAAAACATTGTACTGTGTACATAAAAGTTTATTTTGATAAAAGCCGTCCCATGGCCGAGTGGTTAGTGCGCTTGGCTACTGATCTAAGGGACCTGGGTTCGAGCCCCGAGTAAGGCATGGTTGTTTGTGCCGTTTTTCTGCTGAGGTCCTGCCATCCTCTCAGACCTTCTACTGTGGCATATAAACTGACAGGCTCCTGTCAGACCTCTGTGGCAAGCAGCTGCTTGAGGGGGTATTTATTTTTATTTATATTTTGATAAAATAAGAAATAAAAATTTATTAGAAATAAAAGTAATTTAGTAAAATGAAAGTTAAAATAATATGCTTATCAAGTATTATTAAAGATATTTATAAATACTTTTAAAAATCATTCAGTGATAATCCAGTTTGCATGTTTATGAATCCTGTTGAAATCTGAAGAAACGTGTTTTCCTTAAAATTACTGATAATAATAAATAATGATAAATACCCCCTTAAGCAGCTGCTTGCCACAGAGGTCTGACAGGAGCCTGTCAGTTTATATGCCATAGTAGAAGGTCTGTGAGGATGGCAGGCCCTCAGCAGAAAAAAAACATATACATCCATGCCTTACCTGGGGCTCGAACCCAGGTCCCTTAGGTCAGTAGCCAAGCACGCTAACCACTCAGCCACGGGACAGCTTTACTGATATATTTGTTAAATTTATTCAGTAAATTTTAACATTAGACTACATAATGTTCAATTATAGCAGTTCAGCTATAAAAATTCACACCTGATTGTTTCCTTACTAAACATATAGGTACAAAATCGTATACGTTAAAATGCCATATTTTAAACAGTTACCATTTCATGAAATAATTGTCATACAAAAGTAATTTTATATAAAAGATATGGAAAAATCTCAAATTTTGCAAATTTTTAATAGTTTCAATAAAAGCATTGTTTATCACTTGGCAAACATCCAGGTGCTATTCATTTTTCATCTATACTTGGCTCATAATGCAGTTAAACTTGTTTTATGATAGGGCATATCATTCCTCTATGATGAATGTTCGTATTTCTTCTTGAACTTTATGATGATGCAACATAAGTTTCATTTTAAATACAGGAAAGATCCTGATCACAAAGCAATTGTTACTTTAGACATTCTGAGGAAATTATGCATAATATTGCCTAGATATTTGCCAAGCAACAACAAACATTTATTGAAGTCTATTGAAAGTGATTTGTAAATTTTGAAATTTTTTTATTATTTAAAAACACTTTTGTAAGTTAATTATTTCATGAAATATAACTCTTTAAAGTATTGATATTCTATTTTGATGACCCTGTATAATCATCAAGGTGTAAGAAAACACAAATGGATTTTTTCCACCATAAATTTATACATACAAAAACAATTCACTGGAAGTACAATGCTCAGTACTGAAATGGCCTCACCCAGAAGGAGTAATCTTCTGAAACTCATAACAAAAACTGGTGATCATATGGGTATGATATGCTTTAATTTACAGTTAAATGCAATAAAATTAAATGAATGACACAGTAAAATGTGCATGTATATGATATGTATTAGTATATAGTGAAACTGCTATGGTTCATGATATATTCAGCAACATGTTGCAGCATAGAAATTTCTGATGGTGTCCTGAGGAATATTCCACCCCATATGCACATGGTCCCATACCACAGCTATATTATGGGCTGGTTGACAGTGGACATGCATGTAATATCTGATCATGTCCCAAATATGCTCAGTGAGTGAGAGATCTAGAGTATAGTTGACCAGGGAATAGTAATTTGGATGCCTAAATGACCTGGATACTTGTAGGCATACCCTGGAAATGGCAACGTTATATGGGTAAGCATTATTTTGCTTGAAGATGTCATTAGATATTTCACCAGAAATGGTAGTGCAACTTGCTGTTGGATATTGTCAACTTATTGATAGTCATTCACATTGCTGATTACATGTACCAGAGGTGATGCTGTTGCAACTGATGTTGTATCCAGACATGGATGCAATTATCATCGGTACACCCAGGCAGAACCAGGACTCAACACTGAAGAGAACATGCAGCCATTCCTCATTCCAAGTAGCTCTAATGCAACACCAGTCCAACTGAGCCTGATGGACTGGTGGCACAACTGTCAAGGACAAGTCTATGTGGTGGACACTGGGCCCATAAACATACTTCTACCAGTCTCCTGGCAATTGTCTTGGTTGTGATGAGAACTTCCATAGCAGCAGTTACAGTTCATCAAATGGTAAATTCAGTTTTTGTTAGGTCTGCTACCACTTATGATAAATCCAGCAATTCACCCAATTTGCCATGCATCTGACAGCACCTGACCCTGTGCAATGATACCTCTTAAGATCGCTGGTACCAACAGCATTCAACCTTTTTTGCATCGTGGTCCACATGTGCAGCAATGCTGTGGGTAGACCATCTGGCTTCACACAGCCCTATAATCCAATCATGTGCATCAAGGTACTGATATAGTTGACAAAAGGGTCAATGTGGCATCTTCTAAACCAGCATTTTTCAAACTGCAGGTCACAACCAACATTTTTTAAAATGAAATAAAATAGAAAATATCAGAGTGGATTTCACAGACTGGATCACAATATATATTTCTTATTGTGGATCGTGGTCAAAAAAGTTTGAAAAACACTGTTCTAAACATATTCTCAATATCTGCTATCAACACTCTTTCATGGCTTGTTGTAGACAACTATAGTGCCAGATGCATTTAGCCTAGTCACTCAGTGTTTTCCTATGATCTCCCACAAATATCACATGTTTATCATGGAAATTTAATCATTTGTATATATATATATCACTATCTGCACTCACATGCTGATTTGCATGCAAATCTGACAACTCCTGCTTGGTGGGGCAATTCCTATGTTGAGCAGTGTATGTGGAAAATATCTTTTAACTTTAAACATAACTAAAATAAAAAATGTATAGCTTAAATGTTAAAGTATGTGGTGTGTAACCAGCATCAATAATTTAATCTCTAGTCAGTTTCATGGCATTTTTCTAAAGTTATAACATTATAATAAATTTAACTTCAAACTTCAAACTTCAAAATGATTTTCCATATTTGGTATAGAGATATTTGTTGGTGTTTTGAGTTAAAATTAATTTTTCAATTAATCTTGCTTTTAGCAAATAACTATTTAGACTGAGCCCAGTTTAAATCTATACAAACTAAAATTTTAGAAATCTATTAATAATTTTACTGAATTTTAGAATGTAATGGATAAATAAAGTCATATTTAGTTGTTGTTTATATCACTTAAATACAATAGTTTTATCTATTTTTAAATAAGAGATCTGATACACAGTCTGAGCTATTTGAGGTAGGACAGAAATGATACTGCAATGCTTTAGGGGGAAATGCAATGCTTTTTTAGGGAGAAGAGAGGATAAAGCATTGCAGTATCATGTCTGTCCTACCTCAAATAGCTCAGACTGTGTATCAGATCTCTTATTTAAAAATAGATAAAACTATTGTATTTAAGTGATTGCTTTAAAGCACATTTCTTGTTTCTTTATTTTCCTGAATGGTGATACAAAGTATCATATTAAATTAATAGCATAATATGTTCATCCAGATATCAATGAGTGTTTACAGATACCAAGTTTCTGCAGCTACCAGTGTTTCAATCTGAAAGGAGACTATGAATGTATATGCCCACCTGGACAAAAAAGATTACCAGACAAGAAGTCATGTGCTGGTCAGCAAATATATATTTTTACATTTTGTGTAATTTCATGGCCACAAATTGTACCATTGATTTACAGTTATGATATTAAGTTTATTGTACATAATGTATATTCTACATTTTGCATGCTTTATTTTAAAATTAATATTTTTTAATTTATCAACAATATATTTAACATGAGGATAATGACATCAGCTCTAATGAATTTCTATGATTATTTAGAAATTTAAAAAGTTATATTTTTTTACTTTTAAATAAGTGTTTAACCCTTAATATGCCAGAAACTAATATGTTATTTTTGCTAAACTTGATATGCCAGGAGATAATATATTGCATTATAATACTCTGTTATAATTTTTTTTCCTGAAAAATAAAAATTATTCTTAACAATTATTTGTAATTCGGTCTGAAATTTTATAACCTGAAAATAAAAAATTATTATTATTATATATATTATTATATTTATAATTATTATATTATTATTATAAGAAACTTTATGAAATCAAATAACCCAGTGGACAGTAAGATGAACTTCTTCAGCATAATAAGAATTCTGGTTGATTTCTTCCTAATCCAAATGTGTCAGAATTGCTATATGGCTTGAATTGCTTTCTAACTTTTTTCATTGTCTTTTATTAACTACTTTTGCAATGTTTTAAAATTGAACTGAAGTGACTTTTTATAATAAGAAAACACTACATATGTTGCTTTGCATTTTATATTTTTCTGGTTAAAACTGTTCTGTTATTTTTGCAATTTCATTATCCTTCATTAGATATATATTGCAGTTTGAAAAACTGATATTATTAAGATCAAACCATATATAAAACTACCAACCAAAACCGATAATTTCACTTAGTGGGATAGGTGTTCCAAATAAAGGAACTACAGATGTTTTGTTTACTTTTAAAAAAGGGTAGATTTAATTACCTAATGTTTTAAAATGATTAACTATAGATTTATTTTCAGATGTAGGAATTTTAAAATAAAATGCTTTTGTACCAATAGCATGACTTTATGGGAAGCGGTTTTATCTCCTAGTAAGCAAACAGTTTCAAATAAGTTTTATATGCTTTGAGATACAGAAATTTGAGTATTTTAAATGTTTTTAGTAATACTATATAAATAAGCCTAGTTGCGAATATTGCTAAAATTTAATGCATCTTACCTGAGATGCATATAATGATCTATATTATTAAGTCAACATCTATATGTTGTCATCTATATTATTAAGCCTACCATTAATAACTTTAACATCTACAAAGGTAGAAATAGTAGAACCTTCCATTATTATATCACTGAAAAGTCCTTTTTCCATAACTTTTAAAATAAAAAACATACTTTCACAACAGGTATTGATGGGATATCTATAAAGAGGTGATATAGCTTTTCCAAACCAAAAGTCCTTTCTCCATAACTTCTAAAATAAAAAGCATACACTTTGTAGTCATATAAACAATACAATTATGAAAAGCTGTGATAATGGGTGCAATAGCAAAAATTCTAAAGGGTAATAAACCAAATGATTTTGATTGTCATCAGTCATATATCAAGGATAATAGAACAAGACTTGCAATCAAGGAATAGTTTGTAACTGAATGTTTTATAAAGACTTCTGATACCCTTCTTACATAACATAAAATTAAATTCATCAGTGTTAATTTATGCATATAATGATTATTTATAAAGCAGTTTGCTTTATTTATTATAATTTATTTGTATATATAATAATTATTATTATATATATATATAAAGCCTTTTGTTTCATTATTATTTATATATAATAATTTTTCAATACTAAGCTCAGTGACTGATTAAAAAAGAGGTTAAGTACTTGAGCAGAAATGAAAAATTTTGTTAATTAATGTTTAAATATTTCCAGTGTTTTTTATTTTAGATAAAAATTCTAAACATGTATGATGTGAACAAACATGTATGAAAAAAATTTATGATGTTATATTTTTAAAATAAAACATCATAAATATATTTATGATGTTATATTTTAAAAAAAATTATGATGTTTATATTTAAAAAGTTATATTTTTTTACTTTTTACTTTTTGAAAGCTCTCATTTCACATCATACATTTTTTTCATACATGTTTGTTCACACATACATGTTTAGAATTTTTATCTAAAATAAAAAACACTGGAAATATTTAAACATTAATTAACAAAATTTTTCATTTCTGCTCAAGTACTTAACCTCTTTTTTAATCAGTCACTGAGCTTAGTATTGAAAAATTATTATATATTCATAATATTTTCAACAAATTTCATTACTTCCAACTACCTTCTCCTACTCAGAACTTTATGTTAAAGTATAATTAGTAGCAGTGCAAGCAATTAAAAAATAATAGCATCAACATACTACAAAACAGTATTAGCTGCACTTCTGGTAATGGAGTTTGAAATTTATTAGTTGATAAATTATGAGGAGGGAATTAGGAAAAAAACATGGAGACCTTATTTTATCTTGGATCACTTACTACAAATCTGTACTAAATATTGAAATGAAATAACTTGTAGACTCCATGCACAATTTGCTGGAAGCTGCATCTTTTTTACTTCAAAAAGGGCAGGACATGTAAATTAATTTGTTAGCATAATATTGGAAGCAATGTTTGGAACAACTTTTTGTAATAATGAAATTTTGCAATAGGTGGGGAACACACCCTAAAAACATTGTGGTATAATCCCCCAAAAGTTTGAAACCAGGCAATAACTGAAATCTAATTTAGAAATGTAGAATAAATATTAATAAAGAAATCATTTGAAGTGAAATATTGCATTTCTAAAGACAATTTAATAAGGAAGAAAAATTTCCTTAGTTTTAATTTCTTGAATCATTTAAAAATGTATTCAAAGTCTGAATCTGCAGATACATTTAAACAACCAACTATCAAATATAAAAAATAAAATTGTCAGCAGTAAGCTTAAGCAGCTTACTTGTCAGAATATCTAACAAAAGCCTGTCAAGATAATGTGCCTATAAAGAAGACCTAAGAAAAGTAAGCCTGAGCAGAAAAACATAATACATCAGAAAAAAAACATCTATATCTTATCTGGGTTTCAATCCCAGTCCGCTTTGCTTCATAGCCAAATATGCTAACTGCTCTATCACTAGAACAACCAACAAGAAGTACTTTGATCATTTTAGGCTGATCTATGACAAAGTTTTGCAATTTAAACTTTATAAATACAATATAATAAAAAATGTTTCCATCCTTGGTATCAAACTTTGAAAAACACACATGGGAAACAATAAAACAAGTGAATCAGAAGAATGCATAACCAACTATAGAAATCAATATCCTTGATTATATATGTAATTTTAATTCAATAACTTTATAGCCTTTACACAAAATCGGAGCATATGCCAAAGTAGACTCCAACAATAACAACTTCAAAATGACATAATTTTAGCTATCAGCATGTCTTTTAGCATTTGAAAACAATTTAGAAATTTATATTTATCGCAATAATGCAGTAACTATATTAGTTCTTGAAAGCTCTCATTTCACATCATACATTTTTCAGTTATTCCTAATATTTGAATGTTACTTTATTTTCATTTCCTACTTGCCAACCTGAAGATCAGAAACTTTTATCCTTTAGAGTAATAAGTTTATAAAATTGAGCATAAATATCTGTAAAGGCAAATTTCACATTGAAAAAGCTTTATTAATGGAAAGTAATAAATAATAAAATTTTTAAAACAAATGAATATTATTTACTAATTCTAATAGATGGTCTATTGTAATTAGCTTGATATCAGTTTCGTGACCATTATGAAAGAACAATGAGGTACAAGATAAATCTGTAACACCAGAGTAAAGATGAAACCATTCCCATGTGCATCCAAAACAAAAAATTACAATGAGTGTAATGAATATGTTAACATCAGAGTGGCTAGATTGCTATTTTATGTGTCTCTAATTTTAGTCTTTAGGTGAAAACACCTATTTCACCCCACTCTCCATAGATTCTTAAAAGTCCCAGCAACAATCTATTCGTCTGTTAATCTCCTGCCACACATCACCAGTATCTGTTACATAGCTCCCAAGATAATTAAACTGAGACACCTTCTCAAGAGTGCAGCCATTCAGATTAACTGAACCGCAGCCTGCCTGACCAATTTTCATCACTTTAGAAATCACTTTTTTTTTGGAAAACTAAAAAACTGAAGTGTCCTATATATATACATGAATATTAATAATCAGGATATTTTTCTTGGTGAATAATCAAATTTTTAAAGCTGCTTTGAAAATCCATTTATTCATCTGAAAAAATAGCTTAATATTAATATTTGTTTCTTTCCAAACAGAAATGTCGCTAGATTGGATTTAACATTCGGTCAGTAAAGTGACTTCAAATAATGTCTCATCAATCAGTCAGATGAAATTATTAATAATACATCATTATAGTTCTATGTCTAAGCAAAATGACTACATCATAGGAATTAAAAAAAAAAAGCCAATTAATTCTTCAGCAAGAAAAAATTAGGGAATTCAGTAGCTCACTGACTAGAATATTTAATATTTAGCCAATGGTTGTACAGTTTACTTCTCCTATGGATGGATGAACCATGAAAAACTTAACTCACTTCACATTAATGCCAAATGGTATTAGCCATTCTTCAAGATTATATTTGTTGAATGGGGTTTTAAACATTTGCCTCACTTAGAAGCATACTATGAAACCTATCATACAATAATTTTCCCTGAAAAAAAATGCTCCCATTTATGTAATGATACTTACTCTACTTACAATTCCAGACAATGAATATAGATGTGCCATTCATACTATTGCCTGGGGGAGGGAGTGGTTCAGTCGGTAGCGCACCAGGCTCATAATCTGTAGTTCTCAAGTAAAATATAGATATTCAGTCCCAGCTGGGTCAGTGTTGAGATTTATCTCCACAAAATTCCCTGCCCTTTTTATCCGCCACAAAATCCCTGGGAGGCTACCATCTGTCTCCCAACAGCTGTTCCAGTGAGTCCCCTCCCCTAACCTTCTCTGAGCCTTTGGGGTCCATGTGACCTGGCCATTTAGCCCATGGTGTGCAAAAAAGTGCCGCTCAGAGGTAAAACAACCCAACCATACTATTGGCAAAAATTACTTGATGCATATACTGATACTTTAGGGTTTTCACTAAGTTTTACTATTCCATGTCAAAATAAATATTGATGTTATAAATGGTTTTTTAAGTTACTCTGTGCTATTGCATGTGCACAAAATATTACCTCTGAAATGAAACTTTTGATAGTAAAGGAAGAAGAAAATAAATTGACCTGTTTTTTAGTAGTAATCATAGTGACTAGTAAATAATATCTGCATTTTTTTAAAAAGTAAATAGGATTGTGTTTATTAAATGCTCATAAAATTTGGGAGGGATTGATTCCCAGATTTCTTTGTCTTTAAACAGTTATAAAATAATTTAAATATGAAATGCTTTTTAGCATAAATTACAGTTTAAATGGAGAGTGTATCAGAAGTCTGAAAGGATACATAACATTTTATGTCCCTAAAGTGTTATCAACAAGGAATTGATGTGAGAGAGGGGTTTAATGATTCTGCATGGCATATAAACTGACAGACTCCTGTCAGACCTCTGTGGCAAGCAGCCACGTGAGGTTTTTTTTTTATGTTGTGTTACATATGGGAAGGGATAGGAAGTGGTGTTATGGAATGCTAAAATGTGATACTTATTTCTGCAATGAGTCATTTTTTCCTCATTTTCTGGTAACAAAAAACAGCTAATTTTTTAACTTGCTGTTTATAATTAAGTACTACTATTAGATTCCCTTGCTTTTCTAATTACCTTATAAAAAGTCAACAATCCATATAAAAGGAAAAGTTTAATATAATTGGGTACTCTATTGGAAATTGTAACTCTGTACAGTAATGGGATACTCTAGAAAAATGTTACATAATGGGTTCCAAGCATTATGTGATATTGCTGTGGGGGGAAAGGATTAGAATTCAACTAAAACAGCATTACATACAGGGCCAACTCAAGCCAGTAAGTGAGAAAGCACTGCATTGGGGCACTTCAACAACGTAATGGATGTAAAATGTCAGGAAAAGGGTGCCTGAAAAGGGACTTCACATCAGGGCGTGAGCACAAACATACTTTGCTTGAGCCAATTCTGATTACTTGATTTATGAATGACCCCCAACCACAACTCTCAGCTGTTTGTTGGTCACATTATATCCAAAGCTAAATAATTAGCATTATTCATTTTTATCACTAACTGTTGTAACAGTTTGATCTTGATATTAGTAGCAGTACGTATCTGTTTTATAGAAAAAGACATCTGGAAATTCATACTGTATTATAAACCAGAAATATTCTTATTTTTATCTTTTTATGGGCTTGGAATGATGCTTTCAAATAAGTTGCTGTTTTGTTTATAAATGGTCAAAAACAATTAAAACACAAGCTGTAATTCTTTCTATTCATGTTCTATGTGATCTTAACTTGCCTTCATTCCAGGCCTTGAGTATTTGGACATTGACAAATCTCATGCTCAGCAAAGTAATTCAGTCACCCAAAGGAAATGGTCTAATGAAAGGCTTCTAGCTAACCAATTATCCACTGCTGTTCAGCAGTCGTTTGATTGCCCATTGGGTTTTGTTAATCACCATGGAATTTGTCAAGGTATAAAAATAATTGTTGATACATCATCTCATTTATATTTTGTCACAAATTCATTCATAAAATCTCATGAAGTCAACTTAAAATGTTGCATTAAAGTCACTTTTGTTTCTTTCTGCATATCAAAAATAATAAGTTATTATACATAATTATTACAGCTTTGTACTAAAGTTAAAAAAAAAAGACTGCAGATAGCTTTATTTAGGAAAAGTTGCCCTAAAGGTCTATATCACAAATTATTGAGTCTTCTCTTTCTCTCTTAACAAATGTAAGGCAAATTGTTCTTTTTGCTTTTCCTCCACTTCCCCTTGGCTGCTGCCCTGAATTCAAGAAATAAATGAAATAATTGATTAGCTTAGAAATTTTGTTTACTTCTCTAAAGCATGCATTAGAATGAACATAAAATGTGTTGGAGAAACAAAAAAATGTTTTGTTAGTATTTTTAATTTTTTTATTCGCTGAAATGTATTAGAATAACAGTTATTAGTAATATTATTTAGTATTTCTAATACTGAAGGAAATAAAGGTGACTTTAATATTTGAATTAACATGTAATAACTGTTACCCACCATGAAAAACTCAAATCTTTATTAGCTGATGTTCCTGCTAAAATGTGTGTTTATTATAATGATTATGTGACACATAGTTTGTTCTGACACAAGAATAAAAATCTTATAGTCTTCCTATCATTACCTTCCAGCCTTTACATGAAAAAACACTAAATCTCAGGAAACAAGATTATAATGTAATCCTGAATTGTTTATATAATAACTAAAGGTATGTTCTAAGCACATTCTCTCATGTACCCTTTTTTTCACATTAGGGAAGCATTACCCTTATTTTTTTATTGCTTGCATTTTGATGGCTTTTTGAAATGGAACATAGATAATTTTGTTAAAAATGTTAATATGTCTTTCAAAAACAGCAATATGATAATATGTTTTTCATTTCATTTGAAACTCTTAATAGTATTATCTTTCTAAGAAACACTATTCAAGTACTAATTGAAGACTTTGTACAGAATACTATAATTAACTTATTATGTTTGATCATTGATTAAAGCATATCCAGTATTTTAATTATTAGTTTATATATTATATATTTATTTCTCAGTGATAAAATGTGTAAAAAGTGTGGCCAAGAAATTACACTTTTGGGGGACATCTTTGTTGAACCAGCATATTTTTAAATATTTGTGTTACCCATTGCATTTATTTGAATTGCACTTTATTTTACTGAAATTTGAAGTAATCAAAAAATAGGTCCTATTTTTATGTATTTAGACATTGCAGAGTAATTCAAGCTGAGAGAACTTTGTAATTTATAAAAATTAAGAGTGTTAAGGTGGCTGACTTTTGAACTAATTGCCACATTATTTGGTTTAGCAGATGAACAGAAGAACACTGATGGTCGTGTAAAGGATGCTGCCATCAAGTGAGACATTAAACTATAGCCTGCACTGTGCAGGGAATCAAATCTCACACACATAAAATATGCTGGATGGCTTAGATAAGAAGTTTCCATCTGTGCTTAAAAGTTATTCAGTGATTATCTCTTCAATCCTGCTGTGTGCTTTGTGATCTGGCCACTCAGCCCACCCATCATCATCATCATCATCATCATCATCATCATCATCCTCAAGCAACCATGGGCTATGGTGGTCCAAACAGACCATGCAATTTAGTTCTCCAAGCATATCTGTTCTGAGCTACATCTGGCCACTGCATACCAATTCTAACAAGGTCGCTGTTTGACATTGTCTGTCCACTGCATCCTAGGTCTCCCCCTCTTTCTGAGGCCTTTAGGCACACTGTTCAAAACCCTATTCGCTAATCTATAATTATCCACATGGGCAACATGGCCAAACCAACACAGTATCACTCTGCACAATATCCTGCCTAAGGAGGATATTGTGTAGAGTGGTATCTTCAGTGGAGGCATAACAGCAGATAACATTCAAGTCTCTAATGCTTCTCTGAAATTTTGCTATAAGAAACCTTTCATTAATGCATTCATATCCTAGAAGAGCATCACTAGCCTGTCTGCTGAGAAACAGACCTATGCCTTGTTGATGCTTATTATCTTCCCTCTCTGAAAAGAGAAATTTAAGATTATTTTTAAGAATCATACCTTTATCTGTCCATCTGGTCTCTTGCAAGCCAAGAATATCTAAATTATAATGGTGGAATTCTTGTTTGAGGACATCAACAGAACAATCTCCGTGCAGCATTCTCACATTCCAACTACCTATGGAGAGAAAATGATTAGTGGGATGCTTAAAGAAACTATGTTTATTTAGAGAGGGAGTGCTGACAATATCAAAGAGCCCTCTAATCGTGGGCATGGGGCAAAGACTCATTCTCCCACCACTAACGGCTGAAGCTATTTACATTGGAAGACTTCCTCCAATGTATAATTTGATGATGCCCATAGAAGCAAGAGTTCAGGTGCCTGCGATGACCTCTGCTCAGGATTATCCACCAGGTGATAAAACATATCCCGTGAATAGATTCACTTGGAGTTGTCAACCCACAAACAAACAGAAAGCACAGTGGAAGATTTTCCCTCTACAGAAGCCCACTAATGCAGCAAATTCAGGATCCATAATCAAGCTCAGAGCCTTATTCCAGTCCGTCTAGTAGGTTTATATGGTCAGCATCAGGACCCTGTGTGGTTTACCACTTCTGAAAAGGTAGGAAAAAAAAGGTAGCTATAATTGTCCAGATCAGTAGACCACACCAATCTGGCAGCTCACCCATTCCATTGACTTCCACAAAAGTTGACTCCCACTCTTTTGAAAGGTATTAACAGCCTGCACCACGAGAAGGCAGGGTCAGACATTAGGTGCTAGGCCTGGCGGTTCTATGATCATCATAACTGTTTAATAAAAAATATTTTTTTGTTGGGTATAAAAAAAAGCCCCTACAACATAAATGTGTGCACATTGTATCAGTACTTTTAATGCTGTCTCTATAGCATTCTTATAAAGTGTGGACTAATAATCAAAAAACAGTTTTCATTACACAATGTAAATAATCTGCTTGACTAATAAATTACTAATGAAAAAATATTGAACTAATAAATTATTGTGTGGAAGGGAAACACTCTGACCCTAGGTATACAACTTGTGCTGATTTCATTTGTCTTGCCACTCCAGAAAATGGGTGTGGAATGAATTGACAACCTTGCTGATAAAACGAAATAACTAAAATCATGACCAACATATTGATCTTTAATCCAAATGCACTCTTTAGTCAACAGTATCACATTGTTTAATAAATTCTTATTTGTAAATAGCTGAGTTTTCAAATAAAAAAATTTCTGTTTCTTCTCTGAATAGTTGTACCTTATTTGTAAATGTTTTTAGGTTTATTACATTATTCCAAGATTTAGGAATATTACCATTGAAAAAATTATACATATACAGGCTATTAATTTATATTTATAAAAATCTGTCAAATTCCTAAATGAAAGCATCTGAATACTGGATCAGAGACAATAAAAATAAATTATTAATTCCAAGATTACATAAAGCAAAATTTAAACGAAATGCTCTGTATACTGGTCCCAAATTTTATATTAAATTAAATAGTGATATCAGATCTTTAAATAGTGAAATATTGTTTAAAAAACACATCTTTGAGTGGCTTATGAAATTGGAAAGTAGTGGCTTACTTACATGAGCTATGTTGTCAGTCATTTTTGCTTTATAATTTTGTATAATTTTGCAACCTCAAACAAGTTTTCTTAAGAGGTTACAGTGTTTAAATATATTAAGAATTGTATTCTTTTGTTAAAATAAATTTGAATTTGAATGTGTCCTGGGTATATATAACTGTTTATTTCAACTTTTCAGATGTAGATGAATGTGCAGTGGAAGGAACATGTCAGCACCAATGTGAAAATGTTGTTGGTAGTTTTCGCTGCATATGCCCTGTTGGGTACAGATTAGATGTTAGAGGAAAATCGTGCCAAGGTATTTTTTATTTACATCTTTAGCTGTTCATGAAATGATATTTAACTAGTTTGGTGCTTTAATTGGTAATTCATTCCCTCTGAATCAAAAACCAGTGAACAGCCAGCATTCATTGGCTTTTGTTACAAGAATATTTATTTCTGTACTTTCTCAATATGGTGGTTTATAAACATAATAAATTAGTTTTAGATAGTCAAAGCCAATTATATAAAAAGGTTACTCCAGTGATATGAAAAAGTACAAAAATGTATCAAAATTAGTAAGATAGAGAGGCACATACATTATCAAATATCTTACACGAGAACCATCAAAAACTGATATGCCTCTGTGGAGACCACAAAATTTTATGATTATTGTACTTACTATGTGAGTATAGAAAATGAAATGAAACAGCTATTTCTCTTATGTATGGAGATGTTGCTCCAATGATTATAAAGAATGAGTAAAAAAGGACAAAGCAAAACAAAATTTGTATTTGATTATCAGTATCTACTAGTTTTCTACTGATAAAGTAAGTGTAAGACTATTGGAGTAAAGCAGTAGCACTCAATGTCTCACTTTCTTACCATGTGCCACTTTCTCCAGGCCAAAAATATGATGTGCCACTGAGTCAAGTATATTAAGATAGGCAAAAAAGCAACTTAAGAAAAATAATTATAAGAAATTTATCAAAAGGAGAAGTAGTTTGAAATCAACTACTTCTCCTTTTGATAAATATTTGTTACATTCGTCCCTTGCTTTAGAGTTAGGCTTAATAATTCTCATGCCTCTCTATCATATTAACATTGATACTTTTTTTTACCTATCTTCCTGTTGCTTTTCACTTCTCATTGGCCAGTTTGTTGGCTTGTGGATTTGTCAAAATATTTGCCCACCATATCTTTTGAATGCGATGGACAAATGTAATGATTAATATGTCAAATGAAAGCTTGTGCCATGAGGAGTGTCATCAGCTATAAAAATTTAACCCCCATGCTTCCTTTTCCCCTAAAGAAAGGGCAAATATGAAAACTATATCTTCACAATGCAATAGCCAAAAGTAACCAGCTATGCATTAAATAAAAGCTGTGACATGGGGAGTGTCACAGGTTATAAAAACTCTTCCCTTTTCTTCTTTCCTTTTTCTAAAAAAAAGGGGGGGAAATATTCAAAGACTTGTTCTACTTTATATCTCTAAAGCAAGGGACGAATGTAACAAATTTTATGACTAAAATAAACTTTTGACATAGAGAATGTTGTGGACAATAAAAATGTACCCTTGCTTTCTTCCCCCTAAAAGTAGAAATTGGAAAGTCTTTTTTTTTACCATATCTTCCAAATATGAGGGCCTACATTTACAAGTTATGTGTCAAATGAAAGTTCATATGAGCACAATCGTAGACTACTTCAAATTATGTCCCCTCACCATTATCCCCATCCCCAAAGGGGGATGGAAATTTTTCAGGGGTTGACCTTAATGAGTTATACTCAAATTAAAGTTTGTGAAGTCTCCAATGTCGACACGACTCCAAAAAAAGGGGAGAAAAAAATATGGTCAGTGTTTAGGAGTCAGATCAAAGTTTCTAAAGGTAGGTGTTTTTAGTGACAAAAAAATATAAGTTTAAAAGTTTTTAAAAATACCTATTTTCCTATAAGCACCCTAAAAAGTAGGAAATAAAGATAAAACATATCAATGGTGCAATCAGTCACTGAATTCATATTCACTTCAAAGAAAGATAGGACACCAATTTGCCTATTCAACAAAATTGCTGGGACCATATCTTTCTTTGAAGTGAATATAAATTCCGTGAACTGATTGCACCGTCGACATGTTTTAGGTTTATTTTCTGCTTTTTATGGAGCATATAAAAATATAGACATTTTTTAATTAATTTATATTTTTCTGTTGTACCCTACCCACATAGATTAGCACTCTATTTCTACCTGCTAACATCCTGTTCTCAAACTCTGAAAGATATCTGAAATCTTCATATTAAATTATACATCTCTGTGTATTTAAATAATTAAATATTATTATTGTTCCATTTGGTGTAATGCACAGGCATAAAGCGTTATATCCCAGAGCTACTATATTGATTCAGTATGCCTGCTCTGTCTGCTTCCTCAGTTAAAATACCTTGAAGAGAGCATTTTTGAATCAGACTGGCTAACAATAGCAATTTGAAAAGAAATATTCACATTACCTTTTTAATGCTCAGTTTACAAATCTGCACAACTGATAGCTTACAAAATTCGTAAAGTTCAAAGATTTGTCATAACTTAATCAGTGTTTAGATCTGAGTGTCATTTTCACACTATGCACTTAGTGACAAAGAGAAGTGTATATGGCTTAAAACAGTATACTATCTATTGGATGGGATGTCAAACAATACCCCACATAAAGAGAGCCACATTCTATGCCAGTAAAAACTCAAGTTGAAAATCTTTGATGGAATTACATCGATTCTTAAGAGTTCTTGAGAGTTTTACTTTTCCTGAACTCTCCTCTGAACTTTGAAATCCTTATGATGTTGTTATTTAGCCACTGAGTAGTAAATAATGTTTCTTAGTGATAAAATATCCCTATCTTCCATAATCATAACAGAAAATTTTTACTTCCCCAGAAAATTTGTTAACTTTAAATATTTTAATTAAACGTTATGCATGTGGCCGAGTGGTTAGCGTGCTTGGCTACTGATCTACGGGACCTGGGTTCGAGCCCCGGGTAAGGCATGGATGTTCGTGTTGTTTTCTGCTGAGGTCCTGCCATCCTCTCAGATCTTCTACTTTGGCATATAAACTGACAGGCTCCTGTCAGACCTCTGTGGCAAGCAGCTGCTTGAGGGGGTATTTATTTTTATTTTTTTTTATGTTTATATATGTTTTTTTCTACCTTATAGATATTGATGAATGTTTAGATCTGAAGATTAGTTGTGGACCTGATAAGATGTGTTTCAATATGAGAGGTGGATTTGAATGTATAGATACACCTTGCCCACCAAATTATGAACGAGATTTAGTTACTGGGTAAGTGTAGACTTTAAAGCAGCTAGGTTATACATAATAATATCTCATAATTATATTGGGTCATTTGAGATAGCAAGAAAATACCAGATTTTTGCACATCATTGGTGTTTGCATTGAGGAGCAAAGCATTTGCTTTAAATTTTAAAAATTATTTTTAATATATATATATATTTACTAAGTAAAATATCTAAGATGTTTGCATATTTTTTTCAGTTTTGCATGGGCTTTTCATGACCAAAATCCTGTAGAATTTCCTAGTGAATGTAATATAATTTAATCTGAATATCGTAAGAAAAGATGAGTCATATAATATAGATATGTCCTAATTAACTATGGTTTGATTCCAATGATGTTGAATATGCCTTTTCAGTGCTCTCTAAATTTAGTAGATCTAAAATAAGATTTAGTACAAAATGCTAAACTGGTATGAATGACTACTATTCAGTTGAATTATTAACTGTTTTTTAAAAATGAATCTACACTCAAATGCAAAAGTTACATTATAAACACAAAAGTGCCAATTTCTCAAACAGGTCTCTATAGAATTTAAGGAAAATTTTTATATAGACAAGTTATAGGATGATTACAATTCTGTTTTCTAATATGCCACTCAGAAATCCTCTATAAAACACGTGGAGGTTGGTGTGGCAACTGATGTTGATGCCTATCCAAACCATCAAACCACCATCTTCATATGATCTTTTTCATTGATGTTAAAGGGAGGATACCATGTTCCATACATTCTCTCCAGGTGAATGTTCAATGAGAATCAGTCTTATTCATTAAGTTAAATCTTAATTCATCTGTGAATAGGACAGGCACCCATTTACCTAGGTATCATGCACATGTTGCTGAACCAGTTCAGGAAAGCTCTCTCAGTGGGAGAAAGGGTGTTGCATAGAGTGCAACTCAGCCGCCTGGAAACTATTTACCTTGAAATCCTCCTTTCTGTCTAAGGAAGCTTCAAAGCCAGTTTGGTAGCTGTTGATACTCTATGATGCCTGGTAGTTAAAGCCAGATATTGTTCATCTCTTGGACGACCTTGTACTGGTCTTCTAATAACTTCACCTCTATCCTGAAATTGTCTTCAGAGCCTGAAGATTACCATTCAAGACACATTCAGCCATAGAGTTATATTGGCTTGAGACTGGCCAGCCTTCATTCTTTGAATGGCATGTCACCTTAATGACTCATCTAAATGATGCCTTTGAAACATTTGCAATAAAATGGCAATCTCAATTTGTAGTTCTAGGTAAATAAGTACAGACCTGCTAGACATCTTTTATACTGATAGTTGATTTGCATGTTTTGAAGCTTCTGAAATGATTTGCATGTTTTGAAGCTTCTGAAATGATTTACTGCTGAATATTTACCACATAATATCACATAAATAATTCAATTTTTAATTCTATATATTTTTTAAAATATAAATTAAACCTATGTGTAACTATTACACATGAGTATATTTGGGGAATACCAGATCTAGTGGTTAGCATACCTTTTTACCGAAATCAGTGAGCATGTCCCTGTGTATGTGTTCATATGTTGTATGAGTAACCAGGACAAGCCCAATAGAGCTTCTAGGTTATCTCTATCCTCTGTGTAGGGGAGTACCTTCTCTTTTTTTAAAAAAAATATAAAGATCGAGATAGCTGAAATAGAATGCATAGTGTTTTAGGTTAATAATGTGCTTTGTGCCAATAAGATTCTATTTTGTTGAAATGGTAAAAAAGTATTCTATTATTCCCTTGCAGAACATCTGAAACAATTGATTAACCCATTAAGATAGCCTTCCTATGAGTAGATGTCATTCAAGATCACACAAAAGAGTGTATCAGCATTCCTACACACATACATACAAACCATATGTAATGAAAATCATTAATGTATCATTTTAGCATATTTATAATAATCATTATTAATCCAAGTCCATCAGTGTTGCCTACTGACAGAGGTCAGGGAGTTTTGCTGAGATAAATCTCAATGCTGGCAAAGGTGGGACTTGAACCTGAAAAATGCAGATTACAAGTCTGGCACGCTACCAACTGAGCTCCCCCCCCCCCCAAAAAAAAAAACAACCCAACTAATGATTTATCTGTTTATACAGATAAATACAAGATAAATACAAGATAATATAATTACAAAAAAAAAATAATTGCACAAAATTATTATATCATTGCATATCAAAAAAGCAACTCAATCATTTTTGAAAGGACCATAAAAAAAATAGATATGGGAAATCATGAAAAATACAAAATAATAAAAAATTGCGAAAGCACCATAAAAATCTTTTTAAAATACCAAAAAAAAGGCAAAAATAACAAAAAATGACTAATAAAAATATAATTTTTTAGGAATACTTTTCTTCATTTAAACAAATAACACAATTCATTATTGCAAGTAAAATAAAATGTATTTTTCACAAAAAATGATTGTCATCTACTACTTTTTAGCATCGTATTCCAATGGGAATAACTTTTTTTTTTCTTAATTTCTGAATTGTGTTTTTATCTTTGTTGGTAAGCAGATTTGAAATTACGAAAGGAAATTTTCAAGAAAAACCTGTTGTTCATTTCAGTGAATGTTTTCTCCTCTCTGCTTGCATTGAGATTTTCTCCACTAACCCCTATTTATAATAATAAGTACGTTTTTGGCACATTCAGGAGTATGTGCTTAAATAAACATTTGAACTGTTTCGAAAGCTTAACTTTGCTACTATGAAAAATAGATATTAATTTATTGAAAGATTTGTTGTTGTTGCTCATAATGTACATGTGTAAACTCAGTAAATAGGAAATGCTCTATTCTTTTCTTCTATAGAAAATGACAAAAACCTGAAATGAATATTGTAAATAAATATTGTATTCATGCTAGAAATTTGAAAATTTGAATCAGAGTATGATAATGCCAAAGGTTTTATACTGATATCAGTGTTTTTTTCCCTCCCTTATTCCAAGTGGAGGGTGCAACTTTATTGTTTTAAGAGATAAGTTAAAAAAATTTTGAGCTTGATGGGTATTAACCAAATATCATTATGCATATTTTCCCAATCAACCTTAGTTTGAATTTTCACCTTTAGAAGCTGCTAAATTTAGAAAATGACCAACTTCATTCTCTTTTCAAATGAGCATTACAGATTCATGAGAGAAAATTTATTATTCTTCTAGTTTGAACTATATTTATACATGAATTTGCTTTGGGTGGTAGCAAATAAATTCCTTTTAAGCACCAAAAAAAAAGTCACTGGGGTGACCACAAAATGCCTGTCTAATCTTTCATGAAAAGCAGGTGCTTCTGCAGTTGATATCACACTTGAAGTCATATTCATTAAAAATGTACATCATGGGGTAAAGAAGTAAAAAATGAAACCTCCAGCTAAAATTATGGGACTAAAAATAACTGTTCATCAGCAAGGCTATGATGTATTTTCCAGATGAAGTGAGAAGACAAATCTTTTAATGTGAAAGTAACCAATATTCACTTAAGATAAATAATGCATTTACCAAGAAGTCCTTTAAAGATATTTTTCAATGTTTTCATTGCAAACTAAGATGAACTATCATTTTACAGTATTTTTTAAATGTAAAAAAAAACAACATTGTGATGTGATTTTAATGGATTATATTTTTATGATTTTGCATTTTTTTTTCAGATACTGCAAGCTAGAATGTGAGAAAATGAACATTGCATGCCCCCCAAATGTAAAATATGCAGAAATTCTAGCGTTCAAAATGGTTGCTCTTCCAAGTGGTATACAGGCAAATCAAGATTTAGTACGATTAGTTGCTTATGATCAGGATGGTATTCACCTTCCAAATACAGTTTTCTCGATAATTGAAAATGACACTGGTGTTCCCTTCATAATTAGAATTGAAAATGGAAAAGGCATTTTGTATGCCCAGGAAGATATGGAATCAGACAAAGAGTATCAAATAAAAGTTGAAGCTAAATCTTATGGTAATGATCGTGACACTGTTCAATATAGAACAAAATTTCTGGTATTTCTTTCAGTATCCAAATATCCATACTAATTGAAAGATATATTAGACTGTTTTTTATGTAATTATTTTGAATTTGTAGCTGATTTAATTCTTATGCCAGCTCTTAAAATTTTAGGCAGGAGAGCTTTCTTTTGTAGTAGAAAATAAAATTAATTTTCTCTATGAATTAAAAAAGTATTGCTTCTCTTTACACAGTGTAGAGGAGTACTGAAGAGCTTTTATTTATATTCTTCAATAATAAAAATGTTTTAAACATCTGAAATTTACATCTCAGCATATAAAATAAAAAGTTTTTTTTATCTCCATGTGCATGTGTTTTCACCTTGTAGAATTTTTCCATGATTGAGAATGTAAATGTGTGATTTTACCATCTGTAAAAGAGATAGCCTTTGATCATGTTCTAGTACATGGAGCGCTAATCAAGAGTTATTATCACTCCAGCTGTTATGAGCCAACAATAACTTTTAACAGACTTTTAATTTTGAGATTGCTGACGATTTTTGTACTCTTTTTAAATATCAAAATTATTATTTCACATAAGGTCCAAAATATCCTTAATCATTACTGGTGCTATGTTTTAGTGAAGGATTATATAGAGGAAAATTATTAAATGTAAATAAATTATTAATAAATATAAATTTAGCTGATTAACATAATTATTCAATGTTAAGATTGTGTAGATAAATAGAGTACTGAATTCTTGTAATGCATTAGAAACTATGCAACATTCTATATACACTTTATTTTCTGGAAGAATTATCAGATTTATTTGATTTTACAATATTCTTCTGTTATGAATTGCAGAAACAGAATTACAGAAAATTATGAATTATCTTGTGGCATAATATAAAAATCTTCCAGTAAAATGAGATTAATGTCCTAAAATGCTCAAATAGTTGCATGATGCAATCAAGTAATGGGATATCAAGTATCTATAGGATCCCTAATATAGTTCTTTTCCCGTAATGTTTCAAATGCTTATTGTGCCTCAATTCATAAACTGAAGTTTGGTGTATATAGTGATTACATTAGCCCAACATCAGATTTGAATGGAAAAATTATACAGTCATGCATGACATAATTAGACTTTTGTACTTAGTCCAAGCCCATGAATTGCACTCATGTCAATTTTTACCTACTTATGCTTTATTTTCATCTATTCTCTATCACTCTCTAGTTTTCTCTCAGAGAATAACTTATTATGCCTTGCAGTCAGAGATAAACCTAGAATCAAAAAATGATGTCTTAAAGGAGAAAACAATGTTGAAAGTATATAAAATTTTGAGTTGTGTAAATTTCTCATTGATTAAAATAACATTAAACTACTTTAGTGAAGAAAATATACTTCAGTTGAATGAAAATTCGAGTTATATGCTTTTTAATAACAGTTCTATTTTGTGTAAAAAGTTTCATATGAATGGATATAAAAACGAAAAACACATAGAATAATTCAATAATAAAGTATCATAGTAAAAACACAGAATAATTTAGTAATTAAGTATCATGCTGTAGACAAGAAACAGAGAAAACGATTAGTCTCTGGTGGTTTAGCAGTTATGATGCCTAGCATGCTTCTGGGAGATGTGGATTCAAATTTCACTCAAGGCAACCAAATATTTTCAGCTAATTATTCCAAGATATAGAATAACTTTATATAGTTAAGTTATTCCAATTTATATATATATATGTACACAGTGGCATAGTGTGAGTTGCAACTGAAAAAGAATTGAGGTATTATGAGACAGAGTATCTAGTTGGCATTTTTTGAGCCCTGGTTCTGTTTCTTAAGTCTCATACATCATTGGTTGATTGACAGGTGATTGATTTGTAATTGGCCTATGACTGAACAGAATGCTGAAGAATCAACTGTTCAGTGTCATAGTATCTTTACTGCTTTCATAGTTGTCACAAATCTATACTATTGGTATACCTTAATCTTATACATTCTAATTTTTTTATGTATATTCCTTCATAAGATACTTAGGCAATATTTATAAATAAGACACTTTTGTTTTAGTTTCTGTTCCCAGTTTTAAGAATTATAATATTTTACAAGTTTCCACAAAATAATGCATTACTAAAAAATTGGTTGTTGCACAATATACCCTATATTTTTTTTCAAAAATGTTATTGCGAACCTGAACATAAATGATAGTGTAACTGCACTAGTTTTCTTTTTTCAGAACAATTTAAATGGCATAAATTATTTAACAGTGGCACTAATAAGTGGTTGTAAAAATGACAGTATAGGAATGTCAATCATTATATATATTTAATTCATAAGTACATAACAAATCCCTAAACATTTGAAAAGTTATATCAAATGTTTTTAGGAAATTACTTATTTTGGATTTATAATTGATTTAAAATGGAAAAAAAAGATATATAATATTATTTATGATTTCTAAGTTTTTTTTCCCACATTTACTGATAATGCTTCATAATTATTTGGTTAACTGCATGAAAATTATGGTTGGAAATCTCATAATAACTTTCATGAAACCACAATTCCATTTTCATTTTCCAAACATTTTGGCATATTTCATATTTAAATTTCAATATGATATTTCACTCCTTCATTATGTAATTTATCATTTGAAAGATTTATTTATACAAATATTGCTTGCATATTCAAAGCGTTGTTTGTACTTTGTCATAAATATTTTGCACAAAACAGTTTTGTAAACACCCATCTACAATCACTAAGATTTTGTATTGAAAGCAAAGTTGATGTTTTAACTATTTTCATTCCATGTCTTGGAAATAAAGCAAACTTAGATTTTAGCTTCTGTTTGGTTTGTCAGTTTTAATAAGATTTGAATTTCTGTGAATATAAAAATTTTTATATTTATTAAAATAATATTTTTCAAGTACTGTAAGTTGATCCTCAACTGAAATAATGTGCGACAAAAACTAAAGGCTCTTTAAAATATTATGGAGCTTTTTTTTCTCGTGTAAATCAGTTCATTTATGAGCATTCTTTTTCTTTGGAAAGGCTTTATTCTTAAGAAACAGAACCAGGGCTTAATGCATTGTAAAGCCCTAGCAAAACAATTCATAGAGGTTTTTTTTTTCTACTAATAATAGAGTATTAAAACAAAATAATAAAAATTAAACTCTCAAATGAAAACAGGTATAAAATCATAAATATGTTTAATTTAAATATGAATGTGCTAGTATGGGTTATTGATTAAAATAAATACTCTGCGTATCAGATGAAGAATACATTAAAAAGAAGTGCATAGTATTGTTGAACTCAGGGGTAGCCAAACATCGTAGCATAGAGAGCTGTATTACAGTGGTATCATTCCAATTAACAATCAGTTCTGTTCAACTATTATTTTTGTATTTAATGATGTAAAACACATTTAGGGTTTAGTTTGGTTGTTTTACATCTGAATGACACTTTTGTGCAAGCAATGGGCATATGACCAGGCCACAAGGACTTGGAGATGAGTGAGGGAAGAGAACCTACTACAGCTGTTAGGAGATGGAAGCTTTCTGCAAAGCTATCCAGTGTGTTCTTTAACATGCATTTAGTATTGCTGTCCTATACACAGGCCATGACAACATCTCAACCAATGGACATTGACCTTTCCTAGCCCATTTGTGTTCCCTTCCTCACAAAGTGCAGAATGAGTAATACTTAAAATCAATCTCAATACAAGTACAGTTTGAACTAGAGCCTTGTGTGTTGTGGGCTGAGCCAACCCTTGCCCCACATTTAGAGAAATCAAAATTTATGAGGCAATAAAATATGAAACAATTACAACAGTTCTTATTATATGCAAATATTTTTTTCGAAAATAAGGGTTATTGCTTATATTGGTAACTTTCTTTTAACAATGAGTCAGCAATCAATATTTTTGACACCCAGTTTGGCTGAACTGGTATGAATCAACTGGCTGCATGTAGGATTCTTGAAACAAAAGAGAGCCACATTTAGAACTTTTGGAGATGCCAAGATCGAATCGAATCATGAGGATCAATGGTGTATCCAAGGGGACATTTTAGGGTTATATCCCCACCTCCTTGAAGACTTGAACGACATATATTTTCTAAGGAAGTCCCCAAAAATCATGCGCACATGCACACACCCATTGAAAGTTTATGAATATGTGACTCGTGAGGATGACATGTTTATTGTTTTATTTATGATCTGGGTAAAATCTAGGGTCTGTAATGGTAGCTAGGCATACACTGGAAGGAGAGCTGTATATCAATCCCTGGTGATGATGTACAGATACCTTTCAAATATGAATGGTGATGATGCATAGATACCAGGCCTAGTACCTTTCAAAAGATATTCTCTTCTGGGAGGGAATGTGGACTGCTAGATCAGTATAGTCTACTGATCAAGTCATTTATGACCACATTTTTTTCTGCCCTACTGAGAAGTGGTCAACTTCACAGGGTCCTGGTGCTTGCCATTTTTACCCATTAGACAGGAATGGTTTATGGCTTTGAGCTTGATTATGGATATTGGACTTTCTGCACGGCAGGCCTCTCTGTTGAAGGAAAATTTGCTACCATGTTTCCCGTTTGCCAGCCCTAAGTGAACAGGCATGGGATACTTATATCAACTGGTGGATAATTCTGATCAGAGACCATCACAAGTACCTGGACCCTCAGCTAGTTGGGTATTGCCAATCCTACACTAGAGTAATGTGTCTCAGCAGGTCACTTTCTATCTATATTCTGGTTCTTCAAAATGTCTTGAAAAGGTGGTGCCTGAAGTTCCTACCAGCATGGGTGGCATCAGCCTTTGGCGATAGGAAAACAGGTATTTGCCCTATGCCTGCGATTAGGGGTCTATTTGATATTGTAGGCCCTATCTCAATAAGCCTAGTTACTTTAACACTTTGACTGCTGCAATGTTAAAATTTTTTCGAGTCCTGGGGCCACATGTCTTTTTTTCTGTTAAATCAACTAAAATTGGCCTTAAATTGCTATACAATATAAGTTTATATAATTTTTATAAATTTGTTGCTTAAAAACAAACTTTGAAAGCGTGAATCACGTGTGCTTCACGTGCCCTGAACTACAAATTTCTATGTGAAGCACGGATGATTCACTCGGCCCCAGGAGCAAATTAAGTGTGAATCATATATAATTCATACGGCAGTCAAAGTGTTAAATATCCTACTAATTATTTTCTCTCTGCAGGTACGTGGAACATGACATTGCATATAAATTATTCCCTTGACGTCCTCACACAGGAATTCCAGCATTATAACATAGATACTCTGAGTTTGTAACTGACTATATGGACATGTAAAAGTCAGATACTTAAAAATAGTTTTATTGTCTTTTCAGGGAGGATAGATGGAAAGCATCTCCGGGGTAAGATTTGCTTCTCAGCAGACACCAGTGATGCTCTTCTAGGATAGACTGCATTAATGAAAAATTTCTTAAAGCTAAATTTTAAACTAAGATTGAATGTTATCTGTTGATATACCCCCACAGAGGACTGATGAGGACAAAAAAATAAGTTTTACAGACAACTTCAGGATATTTTGCATTCTATCAAGAAAGAAGATATTTCTCTTGTGCTAAGTGACTTCAGTAGTAAAGTTTGTATTTACTCCGACCTATGGTCAGGAGTGTTAGGTCCCTTTGGTATTGGTAGTTCCAATGGCAATGGGGAACATCTCCTACAGGTAAGAAAACTTGACTGTTTGAGAATAATTAACACATACTATAAACACCGGGGGCATTTATAAATACACATGAGTTTCACCTGATGGATTTCACAGAAATATGATTGAGTATATATTAACAGCAAATGGGCTAGTTCGGTTAGGAATACCAGATCATATAGGCAGGACCGGACTTTGACCTTCTGAGACCCTACCTAAGCTAAAACAAATTTAAGAGGCCCCAAAAATTCGAAAGTTGAAATATATATATATTCTGATTGAAGGAAATATTGAAAAATGAACCCAAAATTGATGTGGTGAAAACATTATTCTAGCATTGGTAAGCTAAGACGAACAGTGTTTGCACAATAGATTAATTTAAATCCTAAAATTATTTCCTAACACAGTAAAACGTAAAATGCAATTTTTTGAATCCCCCTCATATTGTGAGTCCTTAAGCTGCAGCTTAGTTAGCTTATGAGTATGTCCGGCCCTGCATATAGGGGAGGTGATAATGGATCCTACCAACCGTTACCTGAATAGGAGAATTACCTTTAACACTGAAGCTCTGAAAGAACCAGATATAGCCAAAGCATACCATGATCGGTTACTTGTCATTATGACAATCGTGGTTTACTTACTACTGAAGTTGAGAAAGAATGGGATCAGTTTAAATAGGCTTTTCTTGAAACTAATAGTACTGTTTTGGGTAAAAAGGAACAAAGAGACAAAATTATTTGAATGATCAGGCTATAGAACTTATTTCTGAAAGAAGGAAGTGCAGGAATAATATGAATCAATACCCTATTAGTCCTAACAGAAGACATTACAATGAGCTTAATAACAGGTATACAAGGAATGAAGGATAAAAATGAAAGGTTGTTGAAGGTGAGGATTCTGTCATGGCAGGTGGGCCAAGCATTTCAGAGATATTCTGAAGAATATAGTTATTCTCCCATTGTTTGTAATGAGGATAGATGCATTACTAGCTTTAATGTTGTCCCTATGTCACATTCTGAAGTTACTTTGGCTATCTCTAAATTAAAGCTGCAATAAATTCCCAATGGTTGATGAAATTACTGCTGAAATGCTTAGAGTTGCGAATGTTTCTCTTATCATATGGCTGATGGAAATTTTGAATATCTTTTATGATAAAGCAGGGCCAAATTTTGGTGTAGGCAAATGCTGGGGGCCCACGATTTTTTAGGGGGGGGTTTGCACCCCTTATAAGAGTTTAAAGAGGGGGCCCGTATTTTGTCATTTACTCTTGCCCAGGTAAGGCCTAAGATAACTCTGTGATAAAGGCATTGTTTATAAGGATTTTACCAGAGCTGTTATTATCCCAATTTTTAAAAAAAGATGATCGCAGTCCTTGTGATAACTATAGAGGTATCAGTCTACTTTCTGTTCCAGGTAAAGTTCTTTGCATTTTTGTGTTTAATAGGATAAGAATTTGGTTGATGGACGACTGCATGATGAACAGTCCTGCCATCCTCTCAGATCTCCTACTGTGGCATATAAACTGACAGGCTCCTGTCAGACCTCTGTGGCAAGCAGCTGCTTGAGGGGGTATTTTATTTCAAAATTAGGGAGATGTGTAGATCAAATATTTTCACTTAGATTCTTGAAAAATGTTTAGAGTTTCAGAAACATATGGTTACCATCTTTATAGATTTCAAAAAGGCTTTTCACTCTGTTGACCGTCATAATTTGCCGTTGATAATTAGATCATATGGAATACCTGACATTAGTTAGAATAATGAAAACTCTCTATAATAACACTGAGGATCTGTGAGAGTTGGTAAGCGATTGATTTAGCATTGCTAGTGGAGTTAGACTTTTGTCTCCTTTTCTGTTTGGTTATTGATTATGTTATACGGAATTCTTCGCAAGGGAAAGATTTTGGCTTTGAATGGTCTACCGATCTGAAAATTTCTGAAGACTAACTTTAAATGAGTCTACAGGTTAAGATTTGAAAACTCCTAAAGACTAAAATTAGGCCGTAAAATTATTTGGTAATTTTAGATTATGATGATGATTTGGTCCTCTTGGCTAATAGTGTTGAAGAGATGAATTATTTCATTAGAGCTGTTGATGCGACTAGTAATATAGTACGTTTGGCGATAAACAGAAAGAAACTAAAGTTATGAAAATTAGTCGGGCAGTTGGCGTTTCAGTTGCTTTAAACGGTTGCAGTCTTGAGCAAGTGTCTCAGTTTAAATATCTTTGGAGCTGTTTAACAGATTCTGGTGATGTGCAGCATGAGATAAAGAGAAGAATAAGGAATGCTGCTGGAACCTTTAAGAATTTTTGAAGGGTGTGGAAAATAGGTATATATACTCCTAAAGACTAAAATTAGGTCGTAAAATAATTTGGTTCTTTCTAGGGTTAGTTATGGTGGTAAAACTTAGACTCTTTGTAAGCAAGATCGGGAAATTTGATGCCTTTGATTCTAGATGCTTACGCAGTATTTTGGACATTAAGGGAATTCGCTATGTAAGTAATGATGAGGTTAGGCAAAGGAATATGCAACCTGCTTTGAACACTTTATCATGCAAAAGAGAGACTGTTGGTTTGACCATGTTGCCCGTATTCATAACTTTAGATTGGTGAATAGGGTTATGAACAAATTGTATAGAATAAATAAATACCACCTTAAGTAGCTGCTTGTCAGAGATCTGGCAGAAGCCTGTCAGTTTATATACGTAGTATAAGTTCTATGAGAATGGTGGGACCTCAGTAAAAAAACACAAACATCCATGCCTTTTCCAGGGCTCGAACCCAGGCCCTTTGATTAGTAGCCAAGCATGCTAAAACTTTGCCATGGGACAGCAGGATGCCTTGGACAGAACACAGAGCCAGGGAAAGTACCTGCTAGAGTGTGCAAGTGCGAGAGACACATGGAGGGTGGGTCCCAAATGACAATAGGTTCTTTTAGATTATTGTTTTGTGTGGGAAAAAACTAACAGGTATACAGGGAGTGAAGGATAAAAATGAAAGGTTGTTGAAGGTGAGGATTCTATCATGGCAGGTGGGCCAAGCATTTCAGAGATATTCTGAAGAATATATTTAGTACCTCTTCGAACCTAGCACCGCCAGGAGCAGACCCCCCCCCCCCCCTACCGCGCCAATTCAGATGGTGGAGACCAGGTACCCTCAAATGTCGTGCCCTCGAGGGCCACATTCAACAGAGCGACTGTTGATATTGCCCACTCACCACCTCTGGCGGCAAGACTCTCCTGCACTCAGTTTTGGATTAAGTCAGCAGAACTTTCCATTGAAGGATACCATAGTTAAATGGTTCTAAAGGTCTCGGGGAGGGGGGAAGGGGAGACCTAAGATGCGATGGGCAGACAATGTCAAACAGGACCTTTGTAGAATTGACTTATAGTGATCAAATGCAGCAACTGTAGCTCAGGACAGATGAGTTTGGAGAACAAAATTGCGCAATCTCGTTGTGCCTCCGTAGCCCATGGCTGTATGAGGATTTTCTATATATATATGTATGTATGTAAAATCTGGTTTTTGTCACCTTATTTTTAAATCTGTTTTCTGTTTACCTTTTCTATTGTAGTTTGCATAGAATAAAAAATGACAGTGATTAAACGGAAATTTAGATTTTGAAATAAAACGTTATCTACACATTCCATGGTCATTTAATTATGGCCACTTCACCGAAGCCCGGACTTAGGCAAAAGCTACAGCTTACGGCCTCACGATTATGAGAGACCTCAAAAATTTAAGTCTGAAGTTTACTGACATGAATTTTTTTATATTCAAATTAATCTATTGTACAAACAATATTCATCTCAGCTTTACACAGTCATTATTGTATACCAACGCAAGTATAATGTTTTCACCACATCAGTTTCATATTTATTTTTTAATGTTCCCTCCAATCAGAATAATAAATACACTCGTCCCTCGATTTACGCGGAGTATTCGTTCCACTTGGTTTTTTTTTTTTTGCAAGGTTGAGAATCGTGTAAATGAAGTCTGCCAGTACAAAAAAATACTTAAAAGCCCGTGTAAAAATATTTATTTCACATATTTTCACAAAACAATAACAATGAAAGTTCAGAAAAACAAATTTAAATTTAATTCGTTGTCGCAGTCAGTACTATATTTCAAAGCAGTCAACCTTTTCTTTTTATTGGTTTGAAGTTAATCGAAATATTTGGCACTTCTATTTCAGTTTCATTATCAGCGTGTCTTTTTGGATGATTTTTTTTTTCAAAATTATTTTTGGTTAAGTTCTCGTAAATTTCTTGACATTTACTGCAACATTTTTTAAGTCTTGTTGAAATTTCAAAGCTCGTTGAACATTTGGATCGATATCTAGAATTGTACTTTCCAATTTTGCGGCCAATTAAAGAGCCTTTAAATATTTTGGGCAGTGAATGAAACTGGTTCGTCAGAGTCACTGCTAGATTCATTGGTAGGATGGATTTCAGATATCAGGTGAATTAACTCATCATCAGTTAATTCGTGATCAGCCAATAATTCATCGATATCACCCACATTTAAATTGTCAAAACCTTGTTGTTGTTCAAATCCATGTGACAAATTAATAATAGGAGCTATTTCCTCTTCTGTTGCTGGAAAACTACTACTAGCCATATTGCCTTCTAGCAAGCATTCAAAGTTGATTGTTTTATATCGCTCAAAGCCAGAGCGACATTCTTCTAAAAAAAAATACCCCCTCAAGCAGCTGCTTGCCACAGAGGTCTGACAGGAGCCTGTCAGTTTATATGCCACAGTAGAAGATCTGAGAGGATGGCAGGACCTCAGCAGAAAACAACACGAACATCCATGCCTTACCCGGGGCTCGAACCCAGGTCCCGCAGATCAGTAGCCAAGCGCGCTACCCACTCGGCCACGGGAAGCACACAATTAAAAATTATGTATTTCTTCCAAGCTTCTGTGATCGTAAATGATTCATTATTTTCAAGTTTATTAAAATTACCATGAAAAATCCATTTAATATAACTGAATTTAAAAGTGGAAATTACACCTTGATCTAAAGGTTGGATCACAGAAGTTGTATTCGGTGGCAAAAATACAACTTTTACCTTTGGATGCTCCGAATTTTGTGGATGACCAGATGCTTTATTCAATAGCAAAAGTATTTTAAAAGGAAGATTTTTTTCTTCATGTAATTTTCAGCTTCTACAACCACAGTTATGTGGTAACTGTAACCACAGTATCCTTTCTGTTGGCTCGTACCATACGGTATAGTCTTTGCTCACCTCTAGCATCGATGAGCCGTTTTCGGCCTTTGTCAAACTCACTTAAGTCCGCTGCCTTTCCCATCTGAAGAATAACACTGATTAACAGAGCTCAGTATCAGGTGTTATTTATACCATTTCATGACTTCACACGTGCCGTCGTTCACCTACAGTTGCTTCGATTTGCATAAAGACATGCTGGTCATAATGTTTTGGCTCTTACGTTTATAAACATTGAGCACATTTTTCCCTCTTTTCGGAGTCATGTTTGAGGTAGCCCATGACATTGGACATGTCACAAGCTTTTATTTGAGATACGACTCGTTGAAATTGAACCCTGCGAAAAATCCACTCCACCTTTTTTTATCAGGGGGGGGGGGGGGTAGAATAAACAAAAAATACCCCCTCAAGCAGCTGCTTGCCACAGAGGTCTGACAGGAGCCTGTCAGTTTATATGCCATAGTAGAAGGTCTGTGAGGATGGCAGGACCTCAGCAGAAAAACAACACACACAACCATGCCTTACCCGGGGCTCGAACCCAGATCCCTTAGATCAGTAGCCAAGCGCGCTAACAATTTGAAATACTACCGTCATTATACTGCTTTTTTGACACCTAACTCTTAACTGTAGGCCCTTGCATTCAGAAGATATAGTAGAATGATTCATATTTCCCGTTTTTTAGGGGGGAAGAAAGCATGGAATTCAATTTTTTATAGCCACACTTCCCGTGTTACAAGCTTGTTACTTTCAGCACTCGTATTCAGGAGATATAAGCGAACAATCATTTTCATATTTCCTCCCCCCCCTTGTTTAGGGGGAAGAAAGCAGGGGTGTCAATTTTTCATAGCTGACGACATTCCCCGCGTCAGAAGCTTTCATTCGACATATAGCTCGTTACTTCCGGCATTCGCGTTCTGAAGTTATAGCGGAACAATAGTTTTCACATTTCCCTTTCTTTAGGGGGGAAGAAGATATGGGGGTAAATTTTTTTATAGCTTATGACACTCTCCGAGTCAAGCTTTCATGTCACAAGTCATAAATGATTAATTTTCTCCATCGCGTTCGAAAGATATGTTGGAACAAAATTTTGTCAAATCCACGAACCACCAATCAACTGACAAACCGACAAATGTCAAAGCCAAAAGCAATACGAAGATAAGTAAAAAGATGTTAAACGTACTATATGTTTGGCATATTTAAGATGTTTTAAAAACCAGTAAGAGAGGAAGAAAAATTTTGTACCGAAGTTCCGTATCAATTTCTACTTAACCGCGCCTCCTTGCACAGTTTTTTTTTTTCTTGACCCCGACTTGATTTCGAATAATGTCTTTATCAAGTTTATTCCAGCAAGTCAATTTCAACATTAGTTTCGTATTAAAAATTATAAGGAATTTTTTTGTAAACGTTGAGCTCAAAACATTAAAGGGAAGAAAATCAATTTTCCCTTAGTTGATTTTTTAAAGAAATTAAATTGCTAAGTGCTTGCTAAATACGAATTTAGAACTTGATGAAGTTAAAAAGAAAAGTTTTCCTTTAGAAAAACTAATAACTCATCTTAATCAGTTGGTACAATATTGTTTAGTAATATTCACCGTTATTCAGAATACGTTTGTAAAGCATCATGAGATTTCTTTTGCCTTTGATTTACATCATTCTAGAACAAAAAATTTAGTACATTTGAATTATCGCATTACTATTATTCAACAACATTAATCAATTGTACTAAAATGTACAACTTTAACGTGCAATGACATTTCAATCATTTGCTTATAATGGTCAGTTGATGAATATACACTGAAGTGCCATTGAATTAGGGATAGCAACCTAGTAACGTGTTGGACCCCCCTCTGGCCTTGCTAACGGCCGCCACACGACGAAGCAAGGACTCCACAAGCTTGCGTAAATGTTCCACAGGTATGGCGACCCATGCATCCTCCAGAGATGTCCACAATTCTCTCAAGGTCGTCGCTGATGGGACAAGGGCCGGAACACTCTGCTCGATGGTATCCCAAAGATTTTCGATGGGATTTAAATCTGGGCTTCTAGGTGGACAATTCATTATTTCAAAGTCAGCAGAATGCCTTGCAACCATGCAGTAGCCAACTGGACCTGTGAGATGAACAGTTGTCTTTCTGGTAGATGCCATCTTCATTGGGATGCATGATGGCAATAAAGGGTGAATGCAGCAATGAGTTCTACATACCGGGATGGATTGAGAGTCATCGGTGCACGTACCAAAGACCCCACAGACGTCCAACTGAATACACCCCAGGCCATCACTGAGCCACCACCAATTTGTATTGTTCCAACCTGGTATGCAGGATTCATGGTGTTGGCACCATACCCTGTCTCCCATCGACGTGATGAAGTTTAAATTGGGATTCATTACTCCAGTCTATCTGTTGCCAATTTTTGATGGTTCAGTTTCGATGTTCTTTAGCCCAGGCAAGGCATTCAGACCCGTGTCGTGACTTTAGAAGTCATTTTTTGGGACTCTCGTAGGTCAGCGGTTCCCAAAGCTGAGATGATGAAGTGAAAGTTGCACAGCACATGCACTGGTTTCCTGGCTGGAACCCACATTCAGATGGTAGGTGATATCAGATCACCTACCATCTGAAGCCCCTATCGGTCCATATGATGCAGGTCAAACAGCGAAACCCATGATCATTAAAGGCTGGTTGTCCTTTGTAGTTTGTCCGGATGCTCGTTTTTTTTTGCCGTAATTTTCATATTCCTGGAACACTCTTGAAGCTGTCATAAGAGAAAATCCGAGTTCATTGACAATTTCGGAGATCGAATGTCCCATCCATCAGGCACCTACGATCTGCCCTCTGTCAAATGCATCTAAATCCCGTGCCTTTCCCAATACGCTTCTCACAGCGAATGCTTGGGGAATCCAAAGTTGACAGTTATATATGACCAGAGTTTCAGCCACGCATGCGCGCAAATGCGAGACTTGGGTACTGAATTTGGATAACGTCTCCTGTCCCTAATTCAATGGCACTTCAGTGTAATACAGCCAGCAGCAGATTTAGTGTTGTACAGCACTGTTGAAAAAGCATAATGACACAATACCCAAATATCCCTAGTCTTTAAGTCCTGTCTTTTCTGCTCCACATTTTCACAGGAATCAATTATTTCTCGGATGAACTGAACATATTTAGTGACATATAGTGCCACAACGGTTCCGATATCAATATCGACATTGTAAACTTGGAATAATTGCGGGATTTGGCTTAGTCGGTAATACCGGGCTGGGTAACTAATATTCTCAGGTTTGAGTTCCAACTACAACATCATTGGGGATTTATTCACGGCCATGATTTATTGTCCTCAGTCCCCCTCATTGGGTCCAGTGAATGCTATAGACAGGCTGCAGAGATACCTTCATGAAGTGGAAGGTGGTACGATAAATGGAAGGTCATGATAAACACTGAAAAGAGCACTGCCATCTTCTTCAGTGGAAAACTTATTAAAAACCCAAAACGTTTAAATTTTTTAAACTAATTGAATGGCAAAAGACCATCAAATACTTGGGTATAATCCTACATCAAAAGCTCAAATGGGACTTTCATATTCATGATATTATAACTAAAGTCAATGCAGTGAGATGTCAACTAGGACCTCTCCTTCAGAGAAATGCTATCTTGATGATTGACCATTAATTATTATTGTACAACATGGTCATTCGCCCGATAACAACTTATGCTTCCCCTAATGGTGAACACCACCTCCACGAATATACGCAAGATTTAGGTCTTGCTTTTTCTGCTGAGGACCTGCCATCCTCACAGATCTTCTACTATGGCATATAAACTGACAGGCTCCTGTCAGACCTCTGTGGCAAGCAGCTGCTTGAGGGGGTATTTATTTTTTATTTTAAACAAAATATTGAGATCTGCGGTCGATGCCCCTTGTTCTGTTTACTAGCATACAACTTCATAAAGATTTGGTAATCGACCACATTTATACTCATATTAAATGCATCTCAAAAGGGTTTTTTTGAGGCTGTTAAAAATAATCCTAATGAGATTATTTCTTCTTTGCTTAATTGTGATTATAATGTTCTTAATAAGTACAAGAGGCCTAAAATGATGACTTTCTCTGAGGAAAGCTACTCGTTTTAGGTCTCTTGTACACTTTTGGGTTGTTTTACCTCTGAGCGGCACTTTTTTGCACACCATGGGCTAAATGGCCAGGTCACATGGACCCCGAAGGCTCAGAGAAGGTTGGGGGAGGGGACCCACTGGAACAGCTGTTGGGAGACAGATGGTAGCCTCCCGTCAAGGCCATCCAGCGTGTTCTTTAACGTGCACAGGGTATGGCTCTCCCACACACGGGGCCACGGCTTAAGGTCCCATCCGACGGACGGCGGCCTTTCCAAGCCCATCGGTGTCCCCTATTGACCGTGGGCAGGGCGGGGAATTTTGCGGAGATAAATCTCAACGCTGACCCAGCTGGGACTCGAACCTGGGAACTACAGATTACGAGCCTGGTGCGCTACCGACTGAGCCACCCCCGCCCCATCTTCTGTACACGATATATGCTATTTTTAGCTTGTGTTTTATGTTAGCCTCTGGGGACCCACCCATGGGTGGTTTACTTGTTATATGTTTTTACTTATGCCAACTGGACATATTCTCAGATGGAGATGGTAATGTTTTACCTGGAACATCGCATATCCATACATGATCTACGATCTATTCTCAGTGAGATAAGGGGACACCAATGGACTTGGAAAGCACGTAGTCCATCGGATGGGACATTAAATTGTGGCCCAATGTGTAGGAGAGCTATACCCTGTATACGTTAAACGCAGTACCGTCGACAGGGTGTAGCATAGAGGCAGCCTGCCTCACGGCACCTGTGATGGTCCACCCATTGATGTAGATGCAATAGATTTATTTGAAGAATTAAAAATTCTCTCAAAAATAATACAAGAGAAAAATGGTCCTCACCAAATTTTATCATATATAAATATAAACAAAATCTTGTAGAAATTTATCTCGACGTAACCTTGCCTTAAATATATTGTTAACAATTCCGTTAGCGTAGCAAGTGCAGAAAGAAGATTTGATTAAATAGATTGAATGAAAATTATTTGCGAACAGCAATGACCCAAGAAAGATTGGTTGGTCTAGAAACTATATCGATAGAGGCGGACATAGCTTATAATTTAAATTTAGAAGAGCTTATAAACAGTTTTATTGTGCGATATCCCGGTAGAGCAAATATTTAATTAATATTATTATATAATTGTTTTGCATTAATGTTTCTCTTGTAATAAAAACAAAATAGCAATTGGAGATTTTCTTATATTTTTGTCTTATAATCCATCAGAGGCGATATTTAATTGTTTGCCTTAGGGGGCGATCTAATCTGGCGACGGCCCTGGTTAAACACATTGATGGCTTTGGAAGCATGTCTGTCTACTAGCACCGCTCTGGGGTCCTTGTGACCTGGCCAATTAACATATTGCTTACCCAAAAATCTTCAGATATAAAACTTCCCAACTGCATTAATTAAATCATTCAGGGCTGTCATTCCAAAATAAAAAACATAAAACTATTTCTAGTCATTGCAATTGACGTAATACTGTCCTCCAAACAAACTATCGGTTTTTTCATAAATGTTATCTATAATTGAAGTTGAGGCTTTATAATATTCTATTTTTCATGTAGACTGCTATAACTTCACCGTCTGACCATTGAGATCATCACATCAAAAAGAATATTTCGTTTTGCCTTCTTGTCTTAGAAAAGCCGAATTTTTCCTTAAAGGCTAGATGATATTGGAATGCAAAAAATAAATACGATTCCCTACCATTTTCTATTGAATATAATAACTAAATTCAAAGAATGTGTACTCAGACAACTAATTTAAATCGCATCCGGCTGATTTTTTTTTGTCCTACAACAGTCGCGAAATCGCAATTAACAGGGGAAGCCTGATTTTTAAATTATATTTAGAGCAAGCAGCACCCTTATTAATTCGAAGTATAATCGTTATATTTTGCCTTCCAGATTCTTTAAAATACTAAACAAATGCATTGTTGCTTTTGTAGCAGATAATTTATGTGTCTGCATTATTTATACTCAGCATGTTCTACACCATTTGAGTCGAAAGTGATTGGAAGCTTATATATAGCATACGGGCAACGGGCAACATGCCAAATCGACATGGTCTCTGCACAATATACTAATCGAAGAAGGATTGCGGACTTCTTCACATAACCTCATTACTTTCAATGTTAAATTATCTATTGTCCAAGATACTGCTTAAACATCTAGAATCAAAAACTTCAAGTTTCTTGTTATCTTGCTTTAAAAAAGCCCCATGTTTTGCTATCAAACTATTGTACACCGAAAGTACAATTTATTATACATACTGCAACCATCAATAAACCTACTTTACTCCATTACAATAATGTGGCCAGCATAAACCCCTTGAGGGCTAGAAAGAGGTCAGATACCTATCTACTATAGTGTACCTGAGACAGTTATGATGAGTAAATACGGCGACCTGAGTAAGTTCCATCATGGGCAGATAGTTGTTGCGAGGAAGATGGGGTACACCATACTAATGACTGCAGAACGTCTAGCATTTCTGCGTGCAACCGTTGCACATGTACCAGGACTACTTCAAAACCTGCAGCCACTGGAAAAATGCAACCATAACCGGGTTACTGATGTTCGAGGTGAATGTTCGAGGTTACTGATATTCGAGAAGAAAAGACAGGACTTAAAGGAATTTGGGTATTGTTATTATTATGCTTTTTCAACAGTGCTGTACAACACTAAATCTGCTACTGGCTGTATTATATTCATTAATTGACCATTATAAGCAAATGATTGAACTGTCATTGAGCGATAAAGTTGTATCTTTTAGTACAGTTGTTTAATGTTGTTGAACAATAGTAAATGCTATAATTCAGATGTACTAAAATTTTTTTAGTTCTACAATGAAGATGTAAATCAAAGGCAAAAAAATATAAATTTATCTGGGAAAAAGATTTGATTTTTACACCTACTGATTATTTCATATTGTAATTAAGCAAATAAATAAGTGAACACAAATATTAATGTTTATCTGATGCTAATAAAGTGTTCTTTATATATTACTTTCTTGTAGATTGAACATATTTTCGAAATAATATATGAATGTTCTATAAACAATTACACAAAATCTTTGCCGATCGCTGATTTGATTATACACGCTTAAATACCTGACACTTATTTGCCCAACGCGGAAAGTTTTGATCATATGGTGTGGTCTTGAATCTCACATCTAACAAGCAGGACTGTAACCAGCTGAAAGAAACAGGAAGACTTTTAACATTTATAGGAGGGGGGCTGTTCAAAGAATGTTTTTTATGCACAAATAAGAATGAATGACGAACCGTAGTAATTTTTTTAATGGCATCCCAAATATAAAAGAATACTTGTAAAGCAATAAAAGTTTCGAAAATTCAGATTGAAAACCTTGCTAGGGAAGCCTATGTTACAGAGGGTGGGAGGGATGAGTTCGTCCTGGTTACGGCCCTGCTTATAAGGGTCATACAGTGACTTTACATTCAAGCACTCACCACATGGTTGAGAGTAAAGATGAGATCACGTTCCAGTTCAAAATAGTACAGGAGACCAGGTTCAGAATACTTAAAATTTCAAATATTTCTTGTAATTGTGAAAAATATACGATGTTTTTTATTGCAATTTCAGTCTTTAGCAATTAAAAACAAGTATCATATGAGTTGATTTTTTGTTTATTCTTTATCTTTAATAAAAGAATGACCTCTTTCCGCTTATAATGACGTTACCCATGAACTTTCAGTTTCTGCTTTTTTTTTGTTCCAAATAGCATTAACATTTTAATTTTGTCAAAAATTATTAATAACATAATAAAATAAATGATCAGCGACATGAATTTCTGTATACAGGAGTGGCCAAAAGTTACTTGACAGTTAAATTCATGAAGTTTATTCATCAATAAATCTTGGAAATTACATCAAAATGATCAAAAAAATTATTAGACATTTATCACAAATTTATTAATTATTCATTGACCAAAAAACTTGTAATTAAAATTGACCAGTCTACAGAAAGTGTTCAAAATGCAAGCCTTCTGCCTCAATGCATTTTTCAGTTCCCTTTATTACTGAATAGCATATTCTGTAAAACAATTCTTTGTTTACATTGATTTCGTCAAATTCAGAATGGATTGCTGTTCTTAATTCTAAAAGTATCCTTGGCTTTTTCTTGTAAATTTTATTCTTCAGCATTCCCCAGACACAGAAATCCACAGGCGGTCAAGTCGCAAGAGTGAGCTACCCACTCAATTCGGCCTCCTACCAATCCTACCTCCTGACAAAGTGTCAAGCAAGTTGGGTACTTTGGCAACATAGTGACAGTACTCTGTCGTGAATACACAAGTTATAGCTTTGTCGACTTTTGAATATTGGAAAAAGGTGAGAGTCAACATGCGATAGTAATTTTCTTCCATAACTGTGTCCTCAAAAAAGTAGTCCAATCAACCCTACAGTGGATATCACACTCCATACAGTTACTCCCGACAGTAGTGAGTTCCCAACCCGCCCCCCCCACGCACTGTGCTTTTCCCCTATGACGTCACCGACCACGCCCCTTATTAATGTTCATAATTAATAATTTATTAAATTAATCCCCCCTTTTAAAAAAACCCATTTATTAAAAATTCCTTCCCCTTATTACCCCCCCCCCTTTAACCTGTGGCGCCATCTGGCGACTATGAGGAGTACTATTTTCGGAAAAACCCCTATTTGAGCTTTAATTTCCCGATTTTTGACTCCCCATTTATTAAACAAACCCCTTCCTTCCCCCTTTTTAAACCCTGGCGCCATCTGGTGACTATGAGGAGCACCATTTTTGGAAAAAACCCTATTTTAGCTCTAATTTCCCGATTTTTGACTCCCCCTTTATTAAAAACTTCTCCCCCTTACTAAAAAAACTTCCTTCCCCCTTCTTAACCCCTGGCGCCATTTGGCGACTATGTGGAGTACAATTTTCGGAAAAACCCCTATTTTAGCTCTAATTTCCCGATTTTTCAGTCAACCCGTCATTAAAGTCATCTGGTTGACCCCCCTATATTTTAAGCCCCCCTTAATCTCCGAATAAGTCCCTTACCAACTAAACTTCGGGTGGCAACGATCGGATGATGCAAGCCTCAGAATAATTGCATGGATGGCAACCTCACGCAGAAAGGGATGATGCTAGTCTCTAAATAATTGCAAAACTTTCGATAGCAGCCACTCACAGAAAATCAACTCCCAAAGTTGTATTACCCATTTTTTGTTCCTTATTAATCAAACACTCATTAAAACCCCCCCTTATCAAAAGTTCACTCTATTAAAACTTCACTGATCGCAAACTCCCATCCTTTTTACAAGTCCACTAAACTTAGAAAATAAACTCCCACAGTTGTATTACTCATTTTTATTCCTTATTAATTAAACACTCATTAAAACCCCCTCCCCTTTATTAAACCCCCTTATCAAAAGTTCACTCTATTAAAACTTCACCAAACTCCTTTGGTTGGGTAAAAATGTAATAAAAGGAGAAAAATCTGATTTCAAAATAAATTATTCGTAATTATGAAATGATATTGAGGTGTAATATGGTGTGTATTGAGTGTGTAATATGGGTATAATAGACCCGCTTTAGAACACGCAACAGACGTTCGGTACCTCACCCTGGACCACGTTTTATTGACGGATCACTCTCAGCAGTAAAAATTTTTTTGAAGTCTCTAATCTTTTATCTGTGTCAACAATCGCGCGGTACGAATTGACCTTCCTTCAAATCATACGACAGGGTCGCTTATCGATGGGTGCAATCGGACTTTCATCAACTCGCAATGATGTGCATTTCGCAACAAGCGGGTTATGTACGATAGAACTGCTGCTATCTGCACCGCAATATTTGCATCTGCTATTGATAAACGATTTCCTTCATTAAAAATAGAAACTTGGTAAATAATTCCACTGCATTCATTAAGAACACAAACTGATTTCGTGCTAAAACATCTTTTTTCACACCAGATTTCAGTTTACTTGAAAAACTAATGTTAAAAATTTACGTGAACCAGTGACTTGACAGATGGAATCATTCAATCACCATAAGAATATACTATTACGGCGCAGTGTCGGGACACATGTAACACATGGCACCCTCACACTCCTTGCACACCCTGTATCCTGCAAACCACTGACAAAGGAGCCCGTTTCGCACAGATACCGGTGAATTGCTTAAAGGTTTTACGATCAGGCATGTATCTGGTCGGAAAGCGCTTCCAGTAGTCTTTGGACTTCCTCGCATTCCTGTCTGCAGCTCCATACGTGAAATGCCTGTCCACCTTCTCCTAATTCGTGAAACAATCCATCTGTTCTGCAATCCACGGTAGAAATGACGAGTGCGAAAACCAGCGCTTATAAGTTTTCACTGGAAAGCGCCCTGTAGCGCTTCACCGCTTGAGTTCCGACCACGCATTGTATGATGAAAAGTGCTTGTTCAGATGTGTTCTATCACCCCTTAAAATTTGACCCAAGAGTTTTGAATCACCCTGTATAGGCAGATACAAGAAATGAAACCAATTACATCAGTTCAGTTAAAGAAAAATTATTAATTTTCTGCACGTACAGGTTGGCTTGCAGAATTTCTTCAAAGATGCGTTTCATAAAGATAAAAGGCGAAGTTGCATCTGCAGATGAGCCAGCTGCTAAAGAATTTTGTTCAAATTTGGCCCAAATCATTAAAGATGGTGGATACACTCCTGATCAAGTTTGGAATTCAGATAAAACTGATCTTTTTTGGAAAAAAATGCTGATAGAACCTATGTAGCAAAATCACAAAAAACTGTTGGTGGCTTTAAAGCATCTAAGGATCGTGTGACCTTTCTATTTGGCAGCAACGCTTCATGAGATCGTATGCTAAAATCGCTGCTCCTCAATCGATCCCTAAGACCACGGTCAATGAAAGGTGTAGATTTGAATAAATTCCCAATGCATTGGATGGCAAGCAAGAAATCCTGGGCTATAAAAAATTTTTTTAATGAATGGTTCCATAAATGTTTTGTTCCAGAAGTTAAATGCTATTCGAAGGGAAAAAATCTTGAATTTGAAGTTTTATTGATTATAGACAATGTGCCTGGGCATCCTGTTTTGGAACACCTAAATGTGCAATTTTGTTTTCTGCCGCCTAATACATCCTTAATACCACTAGACAGGGGATAATCGCCACATTTAAAACTTACTACGTAAGACGAACATTCCATTACATTTGGATAAATTAGATAAGGATAAAACACTATTCTATCTTAGATTGTCTCAGACATGCTGGATTGACATTATCAGAATTAAAACCATCAAATTTAAACGCATGCTGGAAAAATATTTGGCCAGAACGTGTAAAAAGCAAATATCATGTGCCCCCAAATACGACTGAATATCCTAATATCATCACTTTAGCTTGGGTTGTTTTACCTCTGAGCGGCACTTTTTTGCACACCATGGGCTAAATGGCCAGGTCACATGGACCCCGAAGGCTCAGAGGTTGGGGGAGGGGACCCACTGGAATAGCTGTTGGGAGACAGATGGTAGCCTCCCGTCAAGGCCATCCAGCGTGTTCTTTAACGTGCACAGGGTATGGCTCTCCCGCACACGGCGCCACGGCTTAACGTCCCATCCGACGGACGGCGGTCTTTCCAAGCTCATCGGTGTCCCCTAATGACCGTGGGCAGGGCGGGGAATTTTGCGGAGATAAATCTCAACGCTGACCCAGCTGGGACTCGAACCTGGGAACTACAGATTACGAGCCTGACGCGCTACCGACTGAACCACCCCCGCCCCATATCACTTTAGCATATGCAGTTGGTGGAAAAGGATTCGATGATTTGTCGTTTGCAGATATTGATGAATTGCTGGTGGACAAAGCTCTTAGAAAAGATGCAATAATAGAAGTTGTCCTTGAGACTCCTGATGAAAAAGAAAAAAATTGATGGTGATGAAGAAGAGGTTCCACTCACTGTTTAGTTAAAGAACGACTTCAAATGGCAAGTAAATTGGAGTCATATTTTTTACTCGATTCCATTGTCGAACGAGCTGAGCAATTTAAACGTGAAGTCATGTATTATACAAATATCTAGTCAAAGCAAGATCTCAACGATTCATTAGATTTCGTTTTCAAAACTAATCAAACTTAAGAATTACTGGAAATAAGTGATAATTTGGTTCCCCATGTCACAGAGCATTTCGCCATTGGAGTATGAACACGACGACCAAAATGTTTCAAGCGATGAAAGTGATTTAATTCGAAGTCTTATACAAATGAATATGTCTATTGTCAGAAAGTGACAACGAATAAAATCCAGTTAATAACATTTGCAAGTCTTTTTTTTTCGCATTTTTGTATTCTTGAATTAGTGACATTTTCTTTATGAAGGATAATTTACTTTATATAAATGTACATACAATTATCCTTATAAGTTTATTTGATTTTTATTCATTTAAAAACATTTTATAAAGATTTATTTAAAGATTTTGATATTTGTTTGAAAACAACTTATTTGTACTGGGTTTTCACGTCTGAAACCAATCTTCCATTTTTTTCATATGCACCGATTTTTTTTTTACACGGTTTTTTCGTGAACTTATCTACCGTGTAAAAGCAGAATTGAGTATACATTTCTAATCTTATACAAGATGGTTATGTTTCCCTATTCCGGAGTATCAGGAGCAGTGGCGAAAGGATCTGAGAAAATTGTTAGGTAGCCTAATGAGAAAATGCAAAAACGATTTAGGGAAGGAAAAAAATAGTTCCAACTGTCACCACCAGGGGGGAAACCAGGCACTGCAAACATAAAGAAGGCAAAAACTGTATAAAACCGATGTTTCTGGGTTTCACATACACATTAGAAACTCCAGATCTATCAAAATAAAATCTCCAGATGTTAAGAAACTCTTAGAAGCTGTGGACACGAATCCTCACGATTTCATTACTAACATTTTAAAGTATGATCATGATCCTATGAGCAGATTCAAAAGGGCTAGACCATTGGTTTTCGATCAGGAACACTTTATGGTCTGTACCCTGATCTACCATATTTATCATTGTTTTCCTGGCCCTTGGGGCTCACTTTTTGGTGATTTTTGTGTTGTCTTTTGCGACTCATGCCATTTATTGGATATCCTCAGACGGAGGTTATGGGATCTTTTATCCTGGTACTTCGAAAAATCATAATTATGCTACTCACATACACATTACTGAAACTTCGCTCCATCAACGCACATGACGTGCTTGAAGCGAAGGACCGCATGGATTGGATTGTTTTACCTCTGAGCGGCACTTTTTTGCACACCATGGGCTAAATGGCCAGGCCACAAGGGCCCCGAAGGCTCAGAGAAGGTTGGGGGAGGGGACCCACTGGAACAGCTGTTGGGAGACAGATGGTAGCCTCCCGTCAAGGCCATCCAGCGTGTTCTTTAACGTGCACAGGGTATGGCTCTCCCGCACACGGGGCCACGGCTTAACGTCCCATCCGACGGACGGCGGCCTTTTCAAGCTCAGCGGTGTCCCCTACTGACCGTGGGCAAGGCGGGGAAATTTTGCGGAGATAAATCTCAACGCTGACCCAGCTGGGACTCGAACCTGGGAACTACAGATTACGAGCCTGGCGCGCTACCGACTGAGCCACCCCCGCCCCAAAGGACCGCATGTAAAGATAGATTTGGGTGTATTAAGATATCCATTGGTGAGTCAAATGTATAATAAAATTACTTTTTATTTTTACGGCAGAATTTACTGTAGAATAAATTTTACTTTGTTAGGTTCTGTTCTTGCTTTTAATTTATCCGGATATATTTGCACATAATATATTCCGGATTTTACTGCAAATAAAACATCTGCTTGTGTTTATGTTATATTCGATGGTCTTGTATTTATATTCTAAATTTTTTTTCATAAGACTTTGGATTTGTGGATCGTGGTATGTTTAAAGCAGCCATTTAAATGAATATATAATTCCCGCGATCGGCAAATGTTTCTTGTAGTTTCAAATATTTTGTGGTAAAATCAATACTAAAGCACCGCTAAGTGCAGATATTACAATAAGTATATACGAAGTGAATAAAAATTTCTTTAAAAATCGAAATTCACAAATCTATTTTCTTTTATACGAGTAATGCAATTGCGAAGTCTATAACAGAATGCATTATCATTACAATTCACCAGGCAGTAGGGTAATCAGGTTCTCACAGCACTGCGGTATGAGGTTCCCACCGATTTAAGAAGATACAAGTTGCTAACTGATGGTAGAAATTTTGTGTAGAACATTTTTCCCTTCAATTTTGTGTAGAACATTTTTCCCTTCAATTTTGTGTAGTGCGAGAGAGATGGAATCTATTACATTTATGTACTCTGTTAGCCAGCGGAAGTAGAACACTATTCTAAATATTTGAAATATCAGTTAAATAATGTCACTACATAAAAGAAAAAGGTGATCGGCTTTTTGGGACTGCTGGTACTTTTAGTTAGGGGTTTGATAACTTTCTAAATAAAATGGCAAAAGAGCGAAATGAGATTTTGACAAATCGTGAAATAAAATATATGGGATGATTTTCATTAGCTTTATTTTTCACTGTGCATTCAAGTTTCTCATCGAGTTAAAGTTTTAGTAGAATAATCACATATCTAATCAATTAATAATGGAGGGCTGCCAATTTCTAATATAAATATATAATTGCATTACAATATATTTTAGTATATTCCAAACTTCAAAATGTACGGCATAGACGAACTTTTTTTTGCCTTTACGCTATTTTTCATTGAAATAATTATACAAGGGGGTGCAGAAGTAGGTATACAGTTTAAATAATAGGTAAATATAATAGGTATATAGTTTAATATTTTATTCAATAACAAAACAATTAAGTATAATCTCTTATATGCTCAAATTGGCAGCCTTCACTATTTAGACGTTGCTGTAATATAGTTTTTACACTCAAGCACACAGTTCTTTATTGGCATTAATTTCTTTGTATGCTTCTTTTACGAGTCGAATCAGTATCAACTGTGCGTGGTTTTCGTGAATATACCTTATCTTTTATAACTCCCCAAAAGAAAAGGTCCATCGGTGTAAGGTCTGGTGACCGTGGTGGCCATTCAACCGGGCCTGGTCTACCTATCCACCTACTGGGTAATTTTTCGTCAAGAAAATTACGCACCGCTAAAGTATAGTGAAGAGAGGCTCCATAGTGCTGAAAATAGAAGTTTTTTTCATACACCAACTGCAATTGTGGTAACACACGATTGAACAGTATACCTACTTCTGCACTCCTCTGTATATATTTACCCAAGCCAGATAAAAATAATAAAAATAAATATCCCCTCAAGCAGCTGCTTGCCACAGAGGTCTGACAGGAGCCTGTCAGTTTATATGCCACAGTAGAAGATCTGAGAGGATGGCAGGACCTCAGCAGAAAACAACACGAACATCCATGCCTTACCCTGGGCTCGAACCCAGGTCCCGTAGATCAGTAGCCAAGCGCGCTAACCACTCGGCCACGGGACGGCCGATACGATATGAAAATGGTATCACTTTTTATTCCAAAAGAACACTCAAGCAGCCCATAATAAAGATCCTATCCAAGATATTTCAAGGGAAAGGTTAGAGAAAACAGACTTAAAATTTAGTGTTCTCAATTTCTGAAAGTAAACCTGTTTGTTTGGATTTGTAAAACTGGAAGTGGATAGAACTTCACTATAAATTTAAATGTTTCTTCGGACAGACCACTTGTCACACAGGTCTGACGGGAGCTGGTCACTATTACATGCCAAATAAAATAGCCATGAAGAATTCACCACAAACATAAGAAGCTGTTATTTCTACGGGATTTGAACAGAGGTCTCTTTGCACCCAAACACACTAGCCAATGGGATGTCGCACGTTTTCTAAAACCTGCCCTTGGTAATACCCTACTTTCAATGTTTCTTTGCTTGGAATTCACAATTTGAATTTAAGCCAGTGCAGTTGTCATCTTCAAACCTCCAGAACAGAAAACGTTTAAGTCTTAGCAAATGAATGTCTAGGGTAATGTTCTGAATTTTTAATTAAACGTTTACGGCAATGTGCCTGGAAAAGTGATCGTTTATAAGTTAGTTGATTTACCGCATTTCAAATATGTACATCGCTTTTAAAAGTAATATTCACAGTTCATGGTGACAGGCATAATACCACACAAAAAATTTAGCAGTCACCGAGAGTAGCAGGGAAGAGGAATTCCTTGTATTTTTTTATTCCCATCACAATTTGTAATATTTAAAAAATATCCCTTTAGCATTCATTTTGCCCCAAACATTAAGTAATCCTCCTGGGTTGGGTTGTTTTACCTCTGAGCGGCACTTTTTTGCACACCATGGGCTAAATGGCCAGGTCACATGGACCCCGAAGGCTCAGAGAAGGTTGGGGGAGGGGACCCACTGGAACAGCTGTTGGGAGACAGATGGTAGTCTCTCGTCAAGGCCATCCAGCGTGTTCTTTAACGTGCACAGGGTATGTCTCTCCCGCACACAGGGCCACGGCTTAACGTCAAATCCGATAGACGGCGGCCTATTCCAAGCCCATCGGTGTCCCCTACTGACCGTGGGCAGGACGGGGAATTTTGCGGAGATAAATCTCAACGCTGACCCAGCTGGGACTCGAACCTGGGAACTACAGATTACGAGCCTGGCGCGCTACCGACTGAGCCACCCCCGCCCAAAGTAATCCTCCTGAACTCCGCAATTATTTGCAAAATATGCCATTAGTATCCAAAATGTATATTAACTAAGGTTTAGTCCACTTTAATGCAGTTTAATGCTTTGTTATAAACATCTGTAGACATGACCATCACTAACATCTAAAAATTTTACAAGTTCTCATAATACTATAAACAGAAATTCTACACTTTCTCAATGAGTCAAGTGTGCTAAATGAAGTTATTTTAAGACAAAAAAAAATCACCAAAAATATGTATGTTGCTGTAAATAGTTTATTACTAATTCAGAAAACACTGCAGATCACTGAATTGCTTTGTAAAATATACATTAAAATCTAGATGTAAAAGGGGTGTAAATGCATTTACTGAAACAGTAAATACCTGTAACTCAGTATCAGAGAAATTACATACAAATTACAGAGAAAACAATGTAAAAGCATGTAATAATCCTATTAACATTTATATAAAATGTACACAGGATCCCACAGTTACCATTTTTACATGTATTTTAACAAGCAGTTCTTTAGAAACAGATTTATACATATGCCTTAATTATAACACTGTGGCAATACATAAAAAATGTTCCTTTTTTAACAAAAGGAACCTTTAACCTTAAATGGCCTCATGCCTTTAGGTCTGGAAGGATCCATTCAGTGTAAATGATTATAGCCAAGATCGTGTTGATGGAGCGCTGCAGCTAAAAAAGCATAACAATCCATATCTTGGTTCTGAATCACAGTTAGCATAATAACCACTATACAGCTGGGCTCATTGTTTAGCCCTAAAAGCATACATAATTTGTCATTTGTTTTACAGTACATATTATTCTGCTATTATTACTAATGCAGAGTTCAATTACAACATACTTAATACAGATCACAGTGATGTAGTCTATCCATTTGTAGTCCATAGGACTAGTCAGCAATAAAATCGCTTCTTGAGCCCTACAGGATATAATGGCTTAAAAGAACACAGAACCCAATGTAAATGATTATATATACACGATGAAAGATTAACTGTTGAAATGGGAAATGAAGCACCCATAGTCATGATTTGAACCTGTGTTCTCTGAACAATAGTTAGAACTGAACTCGTTTATAATAGTTGTTGATAAGTAATACCAGTGGCAACTCAAACTGGGAAATGATGTATTTTGTGGACCATACGCAGAAAAAATATTTTGCTTTATGGACCATGTGAATATTCATTAAGTAGTGTACAGACTGTATATATTTTATTATTCACATCTTTATGGAGTTTTTATGTGGGCAACAAAAATTTGCTTGATCTTTGAAATTGGCAGATCAGGCAAAAAATTCAATTACATATATTCTGAATATTCATAGTCCACATATACAAAAACTTTAAACGGGAATGACCATATTATAGCAGGTTATTAAGAATTATTCAAAAATAATTGCGGATTTGTATGAGACCTGGGGATATTTTCCTCCATTGAAGAACTGTCAAATTCACACTTTCTTCCAAACGATACCTGTAGGATAATCTTCCATAGTATTTTAATCATCCATTAAAAATTAAAGAATATCAGAGAAAGTAATAAATTTTTCTCCTTTGACCTATGGAACTTTCATCTTTAATAAAATATTTACATGTTACGCTATCTTTTCTAGGATTTGTCTTCCTTTTTAAATCTTCGGCACACTATTCAACTTTGTTTATACACGAAAGATGTTAAAAGTTATGTTATTCGCAGCTGTTGTTATATAAAGTACATTAGACTAAGAACAACCACTAATAATTTGTGAGCTCCTCGAATCCAAATAACTCTGAAATATGCCTACAACAAAATTTAAATTTGGCTTTGACTTTAAATATTAAGCTATTAATAAAATTGCCACATGTAAGGTGCACTTTTCCAATATCTGCTTACGAAAGCCATTAACATTTCTTGTTTTCTATATCTAGTATTTCCTATCTTAATATTTTTACACGGGGATTTTCCCTTTTAGTTCAATTAAAATGCAAATATTATAACTAAACGGTTTTGGAGGGATAAATTTTTTTCTGAAGCAGTGCCTTTTTTGTTTCGAAATGTGGTTTATTTCATTATGACTTACTTTCAGCAAATGGGCAGCATAAAAAACGAAAATCTATTAAAATTCATAAATGAAGAATTTACATGAAATATTTAAATATTACAAATAAAATGTCAACAATAATTCAAACAGACCACAAGTATTGCAAAATGATAATTATAAGAACACATCAAAAAGTACTAAGAAAACTTTTAATTGGTATAGATCCTAAAATAGTAACAAATCAATCACAAAATTAAGTTTTAAACTTAATAACCGAAGTATGGACGTCTACGAGTTATCGGTCTATCTACAATGCCAACTTTCCAGCACTGAACAAATTGCTCATTTCAAATTAACGTTTGGTGTAGGGCCAGATCTGAGGGGAGGGAATGTCCCCACCCCCTAGATTAGTAATCGGAAAGGAAGCGAAAAATATTAAACATATATATTACATGCACTTTTCAAGAAATTTGTTAAAGATCACCGAAATGTATGAAAAAAATGGTATACAGGAACAGCGTCCCCCTTTGTACTAGGGTCATTGCATGGCTATTATTCCCCCCGCCCCCATTTTTTTCTGGTTCTGTGCCTGGGATGGTGCAATAATTACTTTTAGGATTTAGCACTTTTTTTTAAATGCTGAATTGAAGTATTATGCTGTTGAGGTTGATTTTGCTAAGAAACAGTAACAATATTTTTTTCTTTCTGAAACAGCGACAATATTTTTTTTCTTTCATTCTTATACTATGGTAAAAATGATTTTAGATAAAAAATATTGCAAACATTTTTTATAAAACTGAATCGCCAAAAAAAAATGGATTTAGAAGCAAAAAATCAATCTATCGTTTAATTACCCTCAAATTTGAAACTTCTTTGATACTTTACAATACTTTGTTAACAAAATGAAGTAACAAAACTGCATATAAGATACATTTGTCATTTTGAGGTAAAAATTTTAAAGTATATTACACAGAATTATTATTAATACACTACTTCCAAAGATTGAATTCAGTCAAATGGAGTGGAAAAATATTTTTCATATTTGTATATTTTGAAAAAAAAATGTGCCAAAATGCTGACACAGTTGGGAATTACAGATTACGAGCCTGGCACACTACTGACTTCATTGAACATTTTAGGGGTAAACTTCCTTTGGCAGAGCAGTACGCTAAGCCTCAGGATATCTGTATAACTCAGTAGAACAAGTTAGAACTTCCCCCAGTACGGGGGAGAAACGATCGAGCCACAAGGGCTGCCCCCCTGTGACCCTGACAACCCCTCGCCGTTTATGTGTAAAACATTATCACAATCGCTGTGATTATGTTTTAACCGCTTTTTATTAACATATCTTACATAATGTAATCAAAATTCAACAAAGTTCAAAGAAGTCAACAGTGGTCTGAACATTCTGCATATGCCTCATACTGGCAAAGTACAGTGGGTCTTAGAAATGTTTCAGATCTCATGATAGAAATCAATAAAAACTTACTTTGGTTGTCAATTTCCAAATTTCTACTGCTGCTGATTAAGTATATTAAGGATATATATCAACATAACAAATTCTGTAAAAAATGCATTGTTTTGGAACTTTGAAGTAAACTGCAATTCGAAATACCATAACTTCCTTTACTATGGGCTTACTGACATGATATTGTTATGTAGTTAAATGGGTTTATGTTTTTAAAAAAGAGCATTTTACATTTACTGTAAATATTTCAATAGAAGTTTGAGCAATTATCATAGTTTCTATGCTAGAACTAGGATTGTCAAATGGCTGGGATTGTCTCAGTTGCTTTGATCATTAGTCCAAAGACTGAAAAAAATATATATATAATTCCCATTCTTTGGGCACTTCACAATTTCATTTTTCAAAAATTTACAAGTCGGTGATAAATAACTAAAGTATTTATTAGTTTTAGTTGATTTGTGTCAATAACAATAGGTTAGATAAAGGACTCATTAACTGCTTTAAGCAGTATCTATGTAGAGAGAAACTGCAAGGGTTTGACATATTGCTTACATGAGAAATCCAGATTAATGAGTAGGTAAGAATATTTGAGAAAAATAGGCTGACCTAGAATGAGGCAGATGCACAATATATAACAAGACACTATTGGTCTGTGTTGGCCAAAAAGTAGTTGATCCAGACAGATGCATTTGGGGAATTAAATTACACGCTTTCTTTGGCTCTCCATAGAATGTGTTTGCGTCAAGACCATGTTTAATTTGGTCTTTAATGTGCACAGTAGTAAAATGGATACCATTTTTTTAATCACTGACTTAATTAAATCTTTGTAACAGAAGTCATTAACTATATTCACGGATGTCTTCACTTAAGTTACATTTAAAATGAAAAGAAAAAAAAAAAGTTTGATTATCTTGAAAAATACCAAATTTTCAGCTCTTTCTGTGCCCAAGGAATAATCTCCGACAATGACTAGATAGGTCAAAACCTTCCTTTTGTGTTCTGATTTTATATATAACTATTATAACAAAGTTTTTCACTTCAGAAAAAAAAGGGCAATTGCACATATTTGAAGGGCTCCTGTATTCTTCCCAAATAAAGTGTGGAGTATTAAAATCCTTAGATCAAAGAATATCCAATGAAAAAATGATGACGATGAACATGAGTTACAGCAAGAACAACTTGCAGATGTAACACTCAGCTATAGCAAATAGTTCCATACATTATTCAAAAAATATGCACTTTGTCTAATGCAAATTTATCATCGTTTATGAATGTAAGAAATTAAATCGTTTTTTAATAAAAAAAATTAGTTTTGCTGATTGCTGCTGAGAGACTCGAAGTGACAACTGGATAGGAAATTCTTTGAGCTGAATTGGCACTCCATTCTTCATATGGGGAGAAAAGTTTTTTTAAGCGAAAACGCTTTAAAATATATCAGTTTTACATTTTTTTCAATTTCAAAAATTTACAATATTTTGCAATTTCAAAGCTTTAAAATATGATTTAAAATATTTTGAAATTCATTTCAACAAAGTGAACAGGAATGAAAAAATCTAAACTTAAGAGATCATTGATAAAAGATAAACATATAAAGGGCATAAGTATCATAAGAAATTCCAAATTTTAGTCGCTTTTAATTGAATTACTGCAACAAATTTATTATACAAAAGACTTAATGGTATGCTGTATGGAAGAGATCTCTCCCCCCCCCTCAAAAAAAAAATCCTCCCATCTTATACGAAATCTGAAACCTGGCTTTGAAATCCAAAAATCCAAAACAGATGTCTTTATATAATTTTCTTCTAGCTTCATATTATATGCCTGACACTAAAAATAGATATAAAAAAAAACTATAAAATTTTATTCCCCACAGATTTCATTTTAATTTTTCCTGTTCGATGGAATATTTTAGTAATTGGGAAACGCTACTCAAGTCTTGTTTTCTCGGGAACCCCCCCCCCCCATCTCGAAACTAAATATCTTGGGGACGTACCTACCTGTACTACTGCAAACTGCCAGAAAAAAAACAATAGTAACAGATTATAAAACATCAAATCTGCTTACAGTAAACAATAAACATAGTAGAGAAAGGAGGTTTAAAAGTTAAATTTACACCAAAATACTAAGAAGAAACAAATTTTTACACTGCACTTAAAATTGAAAGCAACATAGAGTACATGATTTCTTTTAAGGGTATCCTCTACACAAAAAAAAAAATGGAGATGCCATAAAAAGCTCTATCAGGCTTCTCATGTTTTCTCAAAAATCATAGAAACACATACACAAGGGTACCTCGACCATTAAGTACTCTGCCACTATGCCAAGAAGGGCTTCATTTCATAATTAAAATATTTAATGATTTCATTAATACAAAATTTACATAGATCTGCATTAAAAATAAAATCAGTCTTACATAATTATAAAAAAAATCAGTTTCATGACTGATATCCAATCAATCTCGTAAAATTGCTTCATAAGCAATCCTGCTTGGGAGAACCAGTAGATAAAATATGTAGGGCTAGGGGTTATTTTACTTCTGAGCGGCATCTTTTGCATACAATATGTTAAATGACCAGTCACAAGGATCCTTAAGGCTTGGGTTATGGGAGGCCTAAAGTTGGAGGAGCTCACTGGACAGCTGTTGGGAGACACATGGTGGCCTCCCATCAAGGCCATCCAGTGTGTTCTTTAATGTGCACAGGGTATGGCTCTCCTGCACATAGGGCCACAGCTTAACATCCCATCTGATGGATGGCAGCCTTTCCAAGCCCATTGGTGTTCCCTACTGACCAAGGGCATAATGGGGAGTTTTGCAGAGATAAATCTCAATGCTGGCACGGGCAGGACTTGAATCTGGGAACTGCAGATTACAAGCTTGGCACGCTACCGACTGTGACACCCCTGCCCCAAAAGCATTTAAGCTAGGATGAAACAATTATTAAAAGGGAGAATTAGTCATTTGGTTAGGATATCACCTCTGATCAGATCCATGTGCTATTTAAGAGATGAACCTAATGGAAGAATATACACAAAAAGTATAATGCTTCCCTTCAACTGAATTTGGGAATGAGCAGTTTCAGAGTACAAAAAAAAATATTTTCATTCAGATTGGGTGGTCATATGAATGAATCTTGTTGAGCTCAAAAGAAGATGTAATTTTTAAATATTTTAAGATTAATGCAACAGAGCATTATTACTTCCTAAAAATTACTTCGGATACATACAGTCAGCATGTTTGAATCCCAGTCAAAAGCATGGATGTTTATGTGTTTTTCCTATCAAGATCTCATGTCATGTGGCAAATCCAGTAGGGTGGAACCCAGGCACATGCCCCATCCCATGAAAATATATTAATTACTTATCAGCATCATTCCATTCATTCACAATGCACAACCACAGTATGACTGATGCTTTTATTATGTGCCTCCCTCTATCAAACTTTCTTGGATCCACCAATGCCTTTGATAGGTCTTCTCTGTGGTTAATTATAGCAACATACACAATAGGTTTTTATGGCAAATGGACTACCTGAGGAGAACTCTTGGTAGTTATTTCAAATTGGTTTACATAATGCAACTAAACATAAACTGAAATGAAAACTGAGCACTCTAAGCTATACTGATGGTTATAAGTAAGTTAACAATATATTAAAGCATTAAACACAGCATCAACAAATACAGTCTACTGATTAAGACTCAAATATTATGGATCAGAAATATTACACAAGCAGTAAAAACATACCTTCCTAAACAGTATGTGGCCATTATTACCAGAATAGACATAGTTGTAGAACAATATGGTATACAGCTGGTTGTCACTGGTTTAGATAAATTGTTTATATGAATCAATCTTTCATATTGTGATTTTGTTCTTTCAAATGGTGAACAGAATAGCTATTAAATTCTGAAATACAGATGTTCATTCTTTTTATTTTACAATGTCAGTTGAAACTCTGAACGAATCCCTTTGTATTTCAGTACAATACATAAAAATTAAGTATTAATAAAGAATGATTTTATGTCCCTGGGCAGCTATTTATTGGAATATATGGAACCAATGACTATAATCCAACGACAGACAGAGTGACAACTATATCTATCACATCAGGTATTAAGAAGTACCATTAGGTGACCCTGACATATGTAAGAGCACACAGATTACTGCTAAATACAGCTATTCCACCATTGTATGCACTCTATTGTCAGAGCAAATCATGACAACAATGTGAAGACACAGTTAGGATGTTCTTTACAGATAAAAGGCGAGTATATCTTAAAGTTTAAAATCTGGGTTGACATAAGTGTTTTTTTTTGAAACTTTAGGAATTTTTTTTTGGTTAATAGTAGGGTAAACAAGCTTTCGACTTTTTGGCCAATATTCCTTTACTTTGCAATGGAAAGGAAATGAGAATCCATCTAGTTTATTTACTGTGTAGTTTTGTTTCTTAAACATTAAACTCATCTTTTAATAGGTTTAGTTTTAAAAAAGGTTCTCTAAAATGAACAAGTGTTGTAATCCTAGGAACTGCCACAACAAATTAATTTATGTGTGCTCCCTTACCACATAACATTATTATGTTTAATGGTGATTTATTAAGTGATAGTAATTTAATAGTAGCTTAATAAGGTTATTTCTTACAACAGATGTGCAGCACAGTAATTAATTTTAAAAAAAAGTTTTCGTTAGTAAACAACAGGCATACTCATTATAACTGATTGTAGATCAGGCCTTAATTTGGAATAAAGATTTTGGGGGGGGGGGGGGGGGATTGGGGTCAAGAGCAAGCAATTGAATTGAACAAGAACATTGTCTTCAAAACATGTTTAATATAAATGTTGAATAATTTTGGTCTACATTCCACTTAGTAATATTCTCTAGGGGTACTTTCTAGATCCAGTCCTAGTACAGTCACTTTTACCTATAACCACAATTGCTGTTTCATAATGGTAGATGGCAGTTATTTACATCTTTCAACATTGTGCACTTGTCAAGCAGCACTAAATTTAGTTCAAAAGATATGTTTGATAATGAGTCATGCTGATAACAGTTTGACTTAAAAAAAAAAGAGAAATTTTGAATTAGAAGGCAATGTAAGCACTACTGATTATCTCCAATTTTCTTCATTGTAATATACTTTTTTGTGTAAATGACATCATTCTAGAAGCAAAAGATACATAGAACTATACTTGTCTCAGAATTATTGAGTATTTTTTCAAACAAATCACTTATGTCAACCCCAGATTTTAAGCTTTATAATAACCATTTCCACATTTTGAAGTATTCATTAAACATATTACAAAGAAGCCTTAAAGTGACTTTGTTCTACACCTTTTTACTGCATAATTTTAAGTACATAAAATTTCATAAGAAATAAATTTTACTGTGTTTCTGGTATACACTTTTTTTTAGTCAAAAGGAATTACATTTAATATATAGGAACTAGACATGCAGTATATTTCATGTTTAAAAACAGAACAAAATATTATTCTGCATTAAAATTGTTATTATCTATTAAAGTTTTACATTCTTAAATTATAATATAATGACTAAATTTAATTATAAATATTTATGAATTAGTTTTATCACATACATCCTATGTCATATAGATTGACACTGTGGAGCATATGATCATCAGAAGTTAACTGAAATAACCATGAAAGTAAATAACACAACTCAGGCTATAGTGGGTCAAACTTCAATAAATCAGAAAAGGAAACAAAATTAAAAGGAAACAAAAAATAAAACACAGGAATACATAAGCAGATAAAATAAAAACAAGTGAAATATGCAACAATAAATTTAACATAGGTGTAAAGAACCTTGGTAGATGCCTCAAGGAGATATGACTGTGTTCTTATGATTTATTATTTTGGTTTCTTTTGGTTGTCTGCAATGACATAAGTATTAGGTGCATTTGTGGTCACCATAATAGATCTGCTTCATATTAAAAAACTAATGTAGAGCACATCCTTGTTCATAACAGAGTTGGCCTATAGTGTTATAATGAAACAATCATGAAAATTTTACTGTGTTTACTCATTTAGCCTCACATAAAATTTTTTTTTAATTTTTACCCCCCCCCCCCCAAAAAAAAAAAAGCACAAAAAACATTTAGCTTTTAAAGGAGGGTGCAAGTTTGGCAGGGAATATTTTGGTTAGAGTTAATGAAAATGTAGTTATTATAATGGATGATACCAAAATGCTACAATAATACTAACTGAAAGTTAATATATGCACGAAATCTTCAGATACAAAAATAAGACAGTAAGAAAAAGCAATATTACTGAAGAATTTGGTATGCATTTCTGGTTGAGCAAAAGTTGAGAGAGAGATAACAACTGAACCATTAGTTAGGCACATCATTTCAGTTTCATTGTTTCTGACAGAACTTAAAATAAATCTTTACTGAACAGGTATAAAATTTATATTGATTTCTCTTCATCATAGCAATATATAGAAGCTTAATGCAAAATGAAATTAAAAAAAAAGAAACCTGAATATTGAACTAAATAAACATTTGCAGATATAGATTCTGAGATTTATTTAGAACGTGATTTCAATGAACAAGAGTTTTAAAAAATTTCTTATAGCCTTGTCAATGTTCAAAATTACAATTCAAGAACAACTCCACTCAAAACCTGGCAGTGATGTTCTAGATGGCCTAGGAGGATTTCAATACAGTAATAAGATCAGTTGGAATGGAACACTTCTGACTGAATCAAGTATGCATTCCTTAGCAAGAATGCATCAGAATATGTGTAGAAATACTATAATGTATTAAACTAATTCATAATAGTTTTCAGAATATGTGTAGAAATATTGGCTGCCCAATTACACTGAAGTCAATAACACCGAATTCACTAGTATATAATTTAGTTATTGTTACCTAATTCATTTATGTTGGAAATAGTTTCAATAGGTACACTTATTACATATTGAAATCATTAGATGTTTTCTCTAAAAATATTCAGATAAAAAATAAGCTGACTCTGACCAAACATGTAATTTTACCTATTTTCAATTTCATTCAACTAAAACCATTTCATGTGAGGTCCACAATGTTTCCTGTAATTGAACATACAATTCCTATACATTCTGAGTCAATGAATTATTGCACCTATGATTATACCTATGCATTGCATAAGATTCACAGCACACAAAAATCTAGATATGATTGTAACCATAAGTTATTGCTTAAGGTATGATACTAAAACTAGTTACTAGAAAATCTTACTTTAGCTATATATGATGTTAATTACGAAATGGATGTTAAATCTCAGTGCAATGAAAGGAAGGGAAACAAACTGAAAAACTGAATGTTTCAGAGATATATGCATTTCTTTTTTATTTCGCTAAATGAAAGTATTTTGAGTAATATGCATGATCCCAGTTGAAAAAATATTTAGGTTCACTGGTCAATAAATAAAAAAAGTCATCTCCATATGTATGTCAAGCTAAAACATTAAATTTGTATGTTTACAAAAATTTACAAAACCTTGAATCTTGCTCCCACTATTCCCAATTTTTAACATCCTGAATGAGTGGGTGACAACCTTTTTCAAGCCCTGCACATGACTGCACTATGAAATAAGATTTTCCCCCTGCCCTAGTCAGTGTTAGAATAATCATGCATATTTTTCTTTAGAAATTATTTAAAATTTACCAGTTATTGTTTCATTTTCTAAACATAATAATAATATACTAATATAAATCACATGAGAGCAGCAGACATAACACCTTCAGACTAATCAGATTTAATATGAAGCATTATGTTGAGGAAGAAATAATGTTTTTTTTTCTTCATAGAGTTTCAGTTGGTAGAGATACTTGCCAGAAAAATCATGAAAATGACACAGATTTGCCATTTGCTCATGGGAGAACAAAAGCCATGAACATGGTCTGAGTGCTAAAAACGTAATACTGCATGTATATATATGCTATGAGAAACACAATATGAAAAACAACTTTTGTAATTCACATACATGTTCCAATTTTATCATGTTTACGTTGTAATGCAAATTAGCTTTGAAATTATTAAATATGTATTTTGTGTATTTTCATTTTGGTTGTCCCCTTTATTAATTGCTTCATAAAATATTTTAGCAAACTCAGAAATTCAAATCTATCAAAATCTTTTTTTTTTAAAGCTACTTTTTTTGAAGAATTAGGAGCCTTGAATAGCAGTCCAACATTTTCTTCAAAAAAATTGGCAAAATCTAAAAGATAAAATAAGTTCATAATAGTCTCATTTTTCACTGATAACACTGACAGCTGTTTTTCTATAGTCAATGTGATATTGATCAAAGTCTTTGTGGGAATCACACCTGAAAGAGTTGAATTCTTCTTAAGAGTCTTTATTCAGGGATTTGATATTCTAGACTTTATTGAGAAATCATTATATAAAGGAAGTAAAAGAACTGGTCTTCTATACTAACTTTTCAATTTATAAAAGCTGAAGATGAGTTTATATATAAAATTGAAATAGTAATACTGCATTTTATAAGCATCATTGTATATAATGACAATTATTCTTTCACTGCCATCACACAAAAATTGTTTCTCAATGAAATCTAGAGTCATTGAATTCTTGTATAAACTTTCTGATAAGAAGAATTTGATTTTCTACATGGTGTGATTTCCAAAAAAGATTGATGTACATCAGAGGAAGTATTAATAAACAACTGTCAATATTAACAGTAAAAAAAAAAGAGATTATAGACTTTTTTTTACCACTATCACTGAGTTATCTAGAACCAGTTTACTGTTATAAACTTAAAACAACAATTAACTTTCTTAAAATTACAATTATTATAGCAAATGATTTGTTATAAAAGTGTTTTACATAAATTTAAATTCTTAGGACTCCAACACTGCTAGTTAATATTCAACAGCTTTTAAATATGGCTTTCATTACAGCTCTCTAAATACTAAATGAATGCTAATGAAAATTAGCTTTTTTAATCTTTAATTTCTCTAATTTCATATTTTCCCACCAAAAAGCACATTTTAAAAGTTAGAACTTCAAATTTTACTTTTCACTGACATAATATGAAACTATCTTGAACTCTTGGTAATAAAGCCATATATATTATATTGAAGGTTTTATGCAATACGTCAAAATGGAAGCTAAAAGTAGCATTTTCCTAAGTTTAAAGATGAATTGCTGGTGAAGAGATTACAATATTAATGCTTTATTTGGGATTCAAACAGGCTCATTTAATACAAAAATTCAATATGATAATAAATATTGCAACTGTGATTTACAACTATTTTAAAAAGTGCATATTAAAATTATGAGTGAACTGTGTATAAAAGGTGCTAAAAAAACTGAGGAACTATTTATTTCATTTCAAAATCTCATTTTCAATATGTATGAAAGTTTAAATTTTTACACTAAATGCATGTCATGATTATTGGCTAATTACTGTATAATATAGACCTTCAGTACTTTACACTGATTACATAAGTTTCAGGGAATATATTTGATAGTTTATGCTTACAGTCATTGCAGTTTTACTAACATGTAATAAAAGTTTAAAACCAAGTTGTTATACCTCAGCTTGCATTATTTTATATTATATCCTCAATTTTTTTGTCTTACAGCTGTTGCTTACCTTGTAAGGCAGCTCATCATTGTCTAAAGGCTTCTTAGCAACATGAGAAACTGTCTGACATAGTTATTAACCACAAAACAATAAAAAGTTTAGCAGAAAAATGAAAGGTACATAAACAAAATCTCTTTTAGGTCTTCTTTTGAACTTTTTTCTTTTGACTGCTATACACAGGACAAAAAAAATAAGGTATTCCTGACTTGTTCTAGTCTTCTCATACCCACTGAAACTAATCAGGTCCTTTGAACTAACATCAGAGCTAACACACAATGTACATAGGCATGCCAGATGGAACAACGTTAAGATTTTGACCACTAATTTGCCTACTATGCTTTTTTAAGAAAATAAGATAGTAACAAACTAGCAATAAAACAGTGGATATGAAATCCATCACCAACTAAGTTTAAACCTTTAATTGTAAATAATATTCCTATTTTACTTATAAAAACTTTCTTCATAAAATCTACCTTTACATAGTAGAGGTTGTTGCACGAGAACAAGAGAAAATTACAGCTTTAAAATGTTCACTGAATATATATTAACCCCTTAATGCCCATGCCAGTTGAGATTTTAAATGGATTTATCCAAAGAGCACCCAGGAGAAGGGTATTTATAATCCCCACTAAATCAAATATGTCAAACCCACTTTCTCTCCTCCTACAAATCAGAATTTTCTGGGTAAACCACAATTTCTTATACCACTTTATCAGATATTTGAGCTCTTATGGGGCTAAAATAGCTAATTTGAACTAGAAACATAGAACTTTAAATCAAAAACTTATTCAAGCATTTAATTAAACAATTAATCAGTTAATCTTCAACATAAATTTGAGCTAAATTTTAATGTAAATCTAGCATATTTTATTTTAGGCTCTAGTATGATTTAACTTATTAAGTCTTTAATTCAAATTCTATTAAAACAAGTTACTTTATGTAATTTTGTATGTTCCAGAATTAAAAAGCTCAGTGTGCACTACAAAAGCTAATTGTCTTATTTGGCTACAAATAATTTACACTCAGAAATATATCAAAAGGAGGAGGTAGTAGTTATTCAAAAGTAATGACAACTGCTTTCTTCTTCCTTTGAGCATGTATCATATTTGTATAAAAATCTAAGGACAATTTTATCATAAATTCTTACATAATTAGCTGAAATTCACTAAAATACATTACTATTTAAGTGACCTCACTTAAAAATTAATGAGATGATACATTAAAATTCCCCTAAAATATTTTTATATACAGCAGTGCTTCAAATACAAAATAGACATATTTCAGCAATAAGAGTACAAGTTTAAAACTAGGTAGAGTTATCTTGATTGGAAAAATTTGCTGCTAGTCTGGTCTTTCGTCCTCTCTGAGATGTTTTATTATCTGATGAATGGTGCACAACAGAAGGCACAGAATCTTGACTTTCAGTGGGTTGTGTGCCACTAAGAATATCATTTTGTTCAGAAAGTTCCTGAAACTGATCAGTATTGTTGCTATTCTGACTTATGCTCGCTTTTTGACATTGTTGCCATATGCCAGAAATTTCAGGTATAACTGTTTCTTGGACTCCAGTGGATGGAAGACTAGGCCACTCACTGCTTGATAATTCTGTATATGTTTGTGACACTTCATTCTCCCCCTTCTGTTTCCTAGTTGTTTTTCTTGTTACTTGAAGGGGTACAAATACATTACTGTTCTTTTTTATTCCTTCAAACAAATCTATTTCTCCAGGCTTTGTACACTGAGTTGCACCCTTTTCTGTTGCAATGTCAACTAGTGCTGGCTGAACAGTATGTTTTGTAACTTGAGATGAAACAGAGTTTCTGTTTTGCACTGGTGAAAGCTGATAACCAACCACAGGCTGTGTTACTGGTGTGTGGCCCTCAAAAGTTAACCGATTATGTGCTACAAATGAATCTGGGATTAGGGTAGCACTTGGTGGTGGTGGATGTCTAACCACAGAGAAATCTGGAGTGTGGGAAAATCTTAAGAATGCTGAAGGTGGATAAGGAACAGGAGACTGAAAACAGGATGGTGGGAGATACTGAGGATAAACTGGTATTTTGTGTTGAGGTCTCATATGCGACTGCTGTTGTGGTGCAATGGAGGAAGCTAATGCTTGTTCAGCTGCATTTTCTGCTGCCTCTGCTTGATTTGAACATGGAATACTAGAGAATGACTTTCCATTTGGTAGATGTACTGAGGCACAATCCCATGATGCTGCTCCATGTTTATAGTATGTGTATATTGGAGTCCCACCTAGAAACTTTGTTGAATAAGTCAGCAACTCCATTACATTACTTTTTTTATGTGCAGCACTATGCTGAAAATGGCTTGGTATTGATAATTCATGTGGTACTACAGAAGGAAAACCTTGGCTTTCTTGTGCTTTACCTATCTGTTGAGCACTATGAAACAGCTCTTCAACAGATACTTGCCTTCCATAGCTATGAGCAGATAACTGGTCAGAAGATAATTCAGTGTTTGGTTTTTTAATTAAGTCATTCCAAGTATTATGAAATTCAGAATTCTGACTGAATTGAGGCACTTCTTGTACTGGCACTCCAGATATATTTCTGTTAGGTCCCAAATAAACTGTATTTGCTTTAGGTGTAACAAATTGTTTTTCAGCTTTATTAATTGCTTTAGGTGGGAATATTTTCTGTGGTGTAAAAGAGGAATTTGGTGAATGATTAAGTTTCTGGGGTACAACTTCTAAATTTCTGTAAAAAGGCATATTTTGCAGTTGAGCAGATTGCTGTTGTGGGCTTTTCCTTAGAATTCTCACTTGAGATGCAATTTTCTTATCTTCTGCTCGATCAGTCAAAGACTGTGACAGAATTGGATTTTGTAAACCAGTAGAATACAGGGTGTTTCTTATTCTTGAATTTTTGCCAGTATAAATATTTTGCCTATGTTCTGATGAGCTGTTCATTGCTACATTTTCATGTTCTTCACTGGTCTTGTCACTTTCCAGATAATTCCTTATAAACTGTTTCACAGATGTATTATTATTTCTTGATAATCTTTCTCCATGAGAGATGTTGATTAATCCTGATGGCGACATCCGGTAACCTCTTCCTGGTGAGCAATTTAAGGACATTCCACCAAAGAACTCTTTATCAAATACAACTTCATAGATATAATCACTTTTTTTTTCTGAAGATCTGATTCCAATTATAGTACCCCTAAGACCTAATGGGACAAATGAAGTATACAGAACATTAATTACTCGATCAAAAAGTTGGTAATTTGTACCAGGATCAGGCATGGAATAGCCTTTGCAATGAAAAGGACTGTACAAAACATGTGGTTTTACACGCACTTCATTGTATTGATTTTCACACTTTGACTGAGTAGAATTTATAATTTCTTCAATAGCAGATATCACTCCTTCATCTAATGAATTGATGCCACACACTTGACGTTCTGCTGTTGTACACAGTTGTAATTTCAGCCATGATGATATATTACGCAATACATCATGCCCACCCCCATCTGGATATAAATCTTCCAAAAATACTATATCCTCTTCAACAAACTTATAAAGTTTTTCAAAAAACTCTGGGAATTTAGATAAATACTCACTCATTGTCCTTAAAGCCTGTTCAGAATACAGCCACTGCCCATCTTTATTCTTTTTTGAGAATCCAGAAACCTCTTCATTTTTTTTGTTAAACTTAAGATTTAAACCAACATTTACACGATTTGGGCTCATGCTTTCTTTTGGACTTGCCTGTATCAGAAAAGTACCAGTGAGTCGTGAAAGGAAAAAACTGCTTATACCTAATTGCTGAGCAACTACATAACCAGGCTTGTAATTCTGTAATGATAATTTTCGGGCATTTTTGATTACTGGAGTTAAATCAGGTTCTACAGGTATATTGAAGTTTATAACTAGTCGACCCTTGTTTTCATGCATATCATTATTAGTAATTTCTCCCATACATCCATAATATGGTTGTCCCAACATAAAGAAGTTTGATCCTATGGAATATAATTCTTTTACTGTTTTAATTGTCTTAAATTGAGGGCAATGAACTGCAATGTCTTTGACAACTGTCTGAAGAGCGTATGTAGAAACAGTTTCAGACCACTGTTTCTCCTGCTGTACATTGCCATCAACATCACAAACATACCTCGAACCTGTAAAGCATTTTGCATATACAAGAATGTTAATTTCACCTATAAAAACACCTAGTCTTTCATAATAATAATCTTTCACAGAACGACCTTGTTTTATCCATATACTTTGTGCTTCATCATCCTTACCTGCTTTGACAAGCTTGATAGAATTTCCAGGTTTAAATTTTGCATCATCTAATGAAAATTGAGTACTATCATCAGAAGCTGCAACAGCAAAAGCTTCCTGAAGATGTGGCCATCCAACAAAAATAATTTTTCCAATTAAATCATTGGATACTTGTTCAAGATTTTTTTGTCCCTGTTCTGTTATTGTTAACATCATGTTATCTCTTTGACTTACAGTTTGAAAGACACGAACTTTTTCATTGCATAATTTGGCTGTGTGTTTAAGATGCTTCAATGTTGGAAAACCAGTAAAAAATACATCCAACTGAACACCATCACAAAGACCTTTTTTAATGCATTCTGGAGGTAGCCTAAAGAAGTCTTTGTGAATTTCTTTACATAATGCATGATTTTCTTTGATATCTGGAAAATACCCAGAAAGTGTTGTTTCGTAACTGCCAAAACACTCTTTAGTATATTTGTATAAAAGATGAGGGCCATGCTTATTCCGTGATATTTCTTCAGAATTCAGATTCTTATCAGCCTCTTTTGAACATTTGAGAAGAAGATTCTCATTTATAAATGGAATTAATACAATAGCTTCCCAATCTTGTTGTTTGCCATTCAAATCTGTCAGAAAATCTGGAGGGTAAAAATCTTTTAATGGTGAATCATCATTGCACATCAGTTCTTGATATGACTCTGGAAGAAGTTTTTTACTTGCTGCTGGTAGAACAGATAAGAGCTGCTGAAATGGCAAAAAGGGTTTCCCTATATCAAACTCCAGTGTCATATTCTTGAAGTCTTTTACATCAGATATATATGGTGAATAATGATGAGGATAATACCAGCTCCATGAAGCAATTCCATTGTAGTAATAATGTAAATTCCACTGAATGGCTCGTACATATCCTTCAGCTTGATCCTTCATCACGTCAGAAGTTAAATTATCATATTCTAGTTTATTCATGTAATAGTCTCTTTTATGCTGAATAAATTCTAGCTCAGTAAGTGATTCACTATCATCACTTTCTACATTTTCAACAGGAGAATCGCTATCAGCTTGAACAGAATCATCAAGCTGTAAATTCCCAATTTCATTTAGTTTTTCTGCACACTGAAATAAAGAAGCATAATTTTCATCATGAGCATGTGAAAATTCAGATGATTTGCTTTTACACATAAATTTATTTTCGAAATATCTCAAGTCCGGATTAGTTTCACTGAATTTTTGATAATCATATTCAGAAAGATGTTTAAGAAACTTTTCGAAACGTTCTAAATTAAGATATCCATTTTCATTTATATATCCACCTAGGTTTGGCAGAACTTCAATATACGCTTTATATAAAATAGGCAAAGCATCATGGTGAATGTGAAGATTAGGTAGGTGGGGAATAAAATCATTTCCAACTAAGAAACTCATCAACACCCAATCATCAATAATATTTTCCAAATCAAACTGAAATGGGAGCTTTCCTCGAGCAGGAGCAAACTCATATCCTAAATATTCCCGCAGTAAAGAGAGATGAAGTAAATGATATGTGGTTTCTTCAGGAGTAATAATTCTCTTCTGAGTCTTCCTACCTCCAAATTTCACTTCTTCTCTCAAAAGAGAAAAATGAGGCTCATGAGAACACATTCCAAGCATAATCAAATCAGCATCAAGACCATATAAGCAGTGTCTCGTGTTTGAATCGTAATCTGACTGAGATTTTTCATATCGAATAAAATCCATTATTTTGTGTTCTCCTTCACCTGGTGTTTCATGACCAGAAAGATACACCCTAACATCCTGCCACAATTTATCTGTGGAAATCTTCATAGATACAAAGTATTTTAGTTGTTCATTCAAGCGAGCCATGAAAGGTGTGCCTGGTGTTATGCAGTTAGAATCAAATCTAGCTTCAGTCGGTAGACTCTCTCCACTTTCAAGAGCTTTCTTTTCTAGAATTTCTGCATCTCTCGCAGTTCTAAAACGCCGTCCTCTTTGTTGATTCATTTTAGCACGTGGTGCTACACCATCAATAGCCATAAAGAAAACTTTCTTAGGTTTAATCATCTTAAATAAAAACTCTATGTAATGAAATATATCTACAAATATTTTTTCCTCACTAATACGAAAGTGGGGATCGTCATCATTAGGATGAGAACATGTGTGAATTATACCATTCATATCTAAATATAAGTTGTCGAATTCCGGAATCTGATACTCTTTAATAACTTCACTGAGACAAGGATATCGCTCACTGATCCACCGGTAAAACTTTGGTACTCCCATGATGAAGAGTTTAATACTTTATCAATCCTACAAAAAACAAGGCAAAGTTAAGTGATAAAAAAAAAGTCACATAATTTTCTAGAGAATCCATGCAAAATTATTAAAAATGACAACTGAATCATATTTTAATTACAATTAATATAATTCTACATTAGTAGTTATTAAACCAAAACAAAAATGGGAAATTCTCAGTAAAATTTTAATATGAAAAAGGATAAAATATATACAGAATAGCTAAATTTTAATTATACTTTTAAGAAACACTGTTCTTATTCAAAAAGATTTTTTGCATTATCACATCTTTCAAAACAACATCGAAAGATACTATCTTTATAGATGTAAAAACTTCTATTTAGCATATAGTTTAACCCAAGAAAGCACTTAGATTAAACAATTAAAAATTTTTTTAAAAATTTAAATCTCTATTTTATTAAATTAAAATATTTAAATAAAATTACAAACATATAATTCCTAAGGATATATTTTGGAAAGCTTTTGAACTAAAACAGCATCTGATTTCATATAGAAAGAACATTTTGCTTGAAAAAATATAATATTTTGAAAAGGAAATCTACTCTTTTCACCATTTTTTTTCAATATTCAACTTAAAGCATGTACTAATGTTATATAAGGATACAATCACTGCACTTTTCACTACAAGAGTCTTGTAAGTCAAACAAAGCTTCATCTACATTAAACTAAATTCTCATCATTCACTTTCAGTTGTGGGAAAACCTTCAAATTCATCCATGTCTAATTCTCTAAAATGTTCCAAGAAAAATCATGATTAGCTGGTGAACTTGGCACAGCACTTTATTGGGAGCTTTCAATGATGCTGCAGACATTTCAGATTATTTAAAAAGATATATACATACACCAAAGAGCCAAAACATTATGACCAGAGTGTCTTTATGCAAATCAAAGCAACTGCAGGTAAACAACAGCACGTGTGAAGGTCATGAAACAGTATAAATAACACCTGATACTAAGCTCTGCTAATCAGTGTTATTCTTGTACTTCAGATGGGAAAGGCAGTGGACTTAAGTGAGTTTGACAAAGGCCAAATTGTAATGGCCAGACGACTGGGTCAGAGCATTTCTGAGACAGCAAGGCTTTTGGGGTGCTCATGGTTAGCACCTTCAAAAAAGTGGCTGAGGAGGAAAAAACCACGAACTGTGGCAAGGTGTGGGCCGACCACAGCTCATCGATGCTAGAGGTGAGCGATGGCTATCCCACATGGTACGAGCCAACAGAAGGGATACTGTGGTGCAACTCGCCCATAATTTGAATGTTGTGATGAGAGTAATGTGTCACAACACACAGTACATCAAACCCTGCTGAAAATGGGGCTGCATAGCCACCCGCCACTCCAAGTGCCCATGCTAACTTCAGTTCATTGTCGAAAGCACCTATAACGGGCATGCGAGCATCAAAACTGAACCTTGAATGACTGGAAGAAAGTCATCTGGTCTGATGAATTTTGCTTCCTGTTGCACCATGTGGATGGCCAGGTATGTGTGTGTGTGTGTGTGTCGTTTACCTGGGGAAGTGTTGGTACCAGGATGTACCACGGGACAAAAACAAGCTGGTGGAGGAAGTGCAATACTTTGGGCAAATGTTTTGTTGGGAAACCCTGGGTCCAGTCATTCATATGAAGGAAATTAAGTCATCTACCACCTACATAAACATCATTACAGAATGACAATTACTCTCATCCCTCTTTCTAGAAAAGTTAAAAGAGTTAACCACTTTTGTGTGTCAGGTGTGCTTGAATTTATGTTGCAAAAAATACATATTTTAGTTAATATTTCAAACCATTGGTTTATCCCCTAATTCCTTTGCTAATATGAAAATTTTCAGTTTAGTTTTTAGCACGTAACATGTTCTTTTTACACTCTCATGATGTTAGTGAATCTGTTATTCTAACAAAAAAACAAAAAAGCATTAGAAAATATTGCTACTTCCAAACTGCATTGCAATATGAATTTATATGTATATAGTTAGTTAAAAATTAGGAGCTATATAAATTTAATGAGCTAATGAAAGTGTCTATACCGACTCATTTATTACTTATGGTATATTTTGAAGCATGGTATTACACACAGTCTGACATTGCATTGTAAAAATCCATATTTTTATCTAAAATCAAATATGTATAGGTTCAAGGAGTTGTAAGAACATGGTGAAATTAGCCTCCAATATGGGGCTCCCTACACCAAAAAATATGTATATAATATAAATTAGTCCTCAAGCAGTCATTTGCCAAAGAGGTCTGAGAGAAGCCTGTATGTTTAATGTGCCATGAAAAAGATATGCAAGGTAGGCAAAACTTCAGTATATAGACAACACAGAAAACAAACATCCATACCTTATCTGATGCTGAAAGTCAGTAAAAAAAAAAATCAAACAAAAACTTAAAATAATCCTTTCAAGGTTGAGAGATAGCAGAAATATACACCCTAGTGTTTCTAAACTATCTAGTGAGCAGCTTTTAAACCAAAATAAATAAGATTATGTGCACTCCCTAAATTGTTTGAATGGCCACTGAGTTTTGCCTGAATCAGGTACTGTACTTTTGGAACACGATTGTTGCAAAGACTAGCTCAGGCAAAACATATTTTTGATATTGTATGATGGATCTTATGTATTAAGAAGAAAAATCCCTCAATTTTATACCTAGGCTTCTTGTGGTTATTTTGCTTCTGCTAATGGAAATAATTGCTTTGGACTACTTTTACCAAACAAAATCAATTGCAATAAAAAAATGCTTCCATATTAGAAAGGGATGTTTGTGCATTTTGTGCTTTTAAAAATAACAGAGGAATCAATTTATAAAGACAACAGAACTGTTTGTTGATGATTCTGACAATCAGCAAAGATATTAATAAAACATCCTCCCTTTCCTAATAAATAATCAAAATTAATTATTAATTCAAGTGACTAATAATAAAGAAATTAGCAAACTGAAAATGTTGTCAGTTATTTGAAATATCACCAGCAAGGTTTTTCTTTCTTCTTTTTTTAAAAAAAAAGGTAATAAAATGTAACATTTATTTAGTTTCCCCATTTTTCTAATTTAAAGTTAATGAAACATCACAATAAAGTATGAAATGTACACATTTTACATTATATATATGATTAATCTTTTGATGATTTGGGTTGTTTTATCTCTGAGTGGCACTTTTTTGCACAATGGGCTAAATGACCAGATCACAAGGACCCCAAAGGTTCAGAGAAGGTTGGGGGAGGGAACCCACTGGAACAGTTGTTGGGAGACAGATGGTAGCCTCCCATCAAAGCCATCCAAGCATGTTCTTTAACGTAAACAGAGTATGGCTCTCCCACATGGCCATGGCTTAACATCCCATCCAACAGACAGTGGCCTTTCCAAGCACATCAGTGTCCCTACTGATTGTAGGCAGAGCAGGGAGTTTTGAGGAGATAAATCTCAATGCTGGCCCTGCTGGGACTTGAACCTGAGAACTGCAGATTACGAGCCTAGACAGCTACCAACTGAGCCACCTCCATGCCCCTTTCGATGAGATGAGCATAGCAGTATATTTAACACAATGGGCTAGATAGAATGTGATCATCCATTTATTTCCCATGTAGTAGTGGTGGTGCTTCCACCGTGTCTTAGGGAACTATCCAACTTAATGTTCAGTAGTTTTTACTAGTCTGTCTAAATGTGGAGTTGTATATAGTAAAAAAAAACTTTCTTGTGAAAAGTAGAGAATATTAACTTATATTTTTCATCTAAAAAAAGGTCTTAGTACATGATTCTGACAGAAAAAAATAAGTCTCTGAATTTCAGTGAATTCAAACACACAATTATAGATTCAAAACTTTGATGTACAAAATTCCCTCAAAAGTTTATACTCTTTTTGAGGAGGCTTTTCTGTAATATTGAAACTGGCAGCCACTGACTCCTCACATATGACACTGTAAGACACAGTCATTCTTGCTACTTCTTTTGTTCTATGATCAATTTTATTTAAAATATGTTGATAGTTTGTTGATTTTAATTTGGAATGACAGACTAATAATCTCCCTTGATGCGTATGCAATTGTTCCCACGAACCCTGCTTATGAAAATGCACCAACAAGTTTAGATGAAAGTGATCATAGAATGAAACAAATAGGAAGAATGATTGCAACTTCTTAGTGTCAAGTCAAGAACAGTTTTACAAGGCTATCAGTCTGTAAAAATTGGGACAGACCTATTATGTGAGTTTAGATTATAATTAATATCCTTGTAAATGAAAATGACATTATTTAATGATCTGATTATTCAAACTAATTTATATGCTAGTTTAAAACAGGGCTGGATCTAGGTGGGGAGGGAGAGCTGTGAGAATACTAGTGATGAACAGGGGAGAAAAAAATACTATTTTTTTAAAAAATATATTCACGATAGTGCTGTTATACATCAAAAACACAGATAGTGATTCTCTTCCAAGCCAAGAGGAGTGCTTAACATTATATACCAGACTGCAAATAAAGCAGGTTATAATTTAGAACTATTACAAAAAATGGGAAAAAACGGCAAAATACATAGTAAGAAACATAGCCACAGCCATATACAAAATAAAAAACAATATGCTACTAGCTTTCCATACATAAGGAATATAACGAAAACCATGGAAAACACACTAGCAAAATACAACTTTACCTACTACAGTCACTCACTCCATAAAAAAACCTTGTGTTGAATGATAGGAACAAAAAAACTCCTTTGGGAGGAATTTACAAAATAACTATTCCCGACCCCCATAAAATATTAGCCGGTAAAGATAAAATATAGGTAGAACATTTCGTCAATATGAAATACATATGCAAGAACACTATAAGGATATAATTAAATGTAATCCAGTTACAGCATTAGCTCAAACTGTAATAAAAAATGACATGAAAATTGATAAAATTAACTTCAAACCCTTAATGGCCCCCAGAACAAAGTTTCAGCTGCAATATGCAGAAACTTTGATGATTCACGAGCATCTTGATAATGTATGCAACATGGAGATTCCACCCCTCCCTTCAGCATGGAATCTCCAGTTGCATCAACGATTGAGAGTGTGCACGCATAACCATTAGGCTGCATCAGCTGCCTGTGGGATGAGAGATGACTATTAACTGATAACATCTATGGTTACCATCACACGCTTGATGATGCCATGTGAACGAGGGTGGTGAAATGCATAGGACGAGGGGATGGTTATCTTTTTAAAAGTTATATTTTTGAGGGCAGCTTTAGCTGTACTTTTAAATGTTCTTTTAACGAGTTTTAAAGATTGTGAAGTTACCCATGTATGGAGGATAGTGCTCACCTACTTATGTCATCTTGTATTAGCAAATAACATTGTAAATTCCATTAAAAATTTTTTTTGTGTCTTCCATAAGAACATGAGTAAATCAAACAGAACTGTTTAGCAGTATTGAAATATGGGCTACAGTGAAAAAACCGCTGCATTTTAATAACAGCTACAGTTGACATCAACTATGTTTTGAAGAGGTAAAACTGTTCAAATGCCCAATTTAATGAATATGTGCTGATTTGTGAAATGAATAGACAAGATCACCCTATGCAACGATTTCGTTGGATAAGACATCGAAAGCAATGTTCCATCAGCTGTATCAATCAATGCAATTGTACCAGCCTCGAGATTAACAGTAAATACATTTATATGAATCCTTTTTTTTTGCTCTAATTTACCTTTAGTTAAAAAGAATTATTATGGAGTTAAGGGAGTAAAATATAATGTGTAATAACATTTATGTTCAGAACAGGTAAGCCAATAGGGCAACATTTCTGTTAAATCATATAATGTTAAGCACTCCTCTTGGCTTGGAAGTAAGTCACTATCTGTGTTTTTGATGTATAACAGCACTATCGTGAATATATTAAATTTTATGCAATTAGCTGCGATTATAATTATTTTAATTAAAAAAATACTAAATATATATTTATTACATATTTTCAAGATCTTTTATAAAGACCACTGAAACAGGGGGAAAATTTTTTATCCTGGAAAACTGTTCCAATTCATACAGAATTGATCTAGTTCAATCCTTTATTTTGCTTCATGGTTCTGGGCCCGATTTAGAAAGTGCAAAGCAGCTCCTGATACTCATTCTATTATAGAGTCTTACTTTATTAGACTATAGTCTTACTTTATTAGTTTTACTTTACTCTTTCACTGATTTTTTTTTGCTTGATAATACTTTGTTTTATAATTTCTTTAACAAAATTGGTTATATTCCGAGTTTGGAGGTAACTTCTTTAAATGTACAAAACGGGTATTTAATTATAGAAGACTACAATAAAACTTTCAATAGCTTTCATTTCTTCTGCAGAGGGAAATTAAAAGTCTTGTTAGTAAATATTAGGTTAAAAAAGGTATAAGGCACTGTTGTCTTAGTTACAGCTAGAGCAAAGACTTTTAACAGGAAATCTTGCTTTTGATACCAAATGAAAGCCTAGGATTTTTCTCCCCATTAATAGTATTGTTCATTATATTAATAAATTTCCATTAAGTCATCTAAATTTTTAATTAAAAATTAATTACCCAATTCTTAGACGTTTTTAGAATGCTTCCAAATTCTTCGTTTCTTAAGATGCCATCTCATACATGTGAGCTACACAAGAAAAATCAAAAATCAATACTTAGAACTGTTGAAAACACCTTTTATAACTATAAAATAGGATAGCAATTCCTGCTTTACATTGCATATGATGCAGACATCTAAATCTGAGAATTCTGTCAATTTACAACTGTTTTTAAACACTGACAAAGAAAAATTATTAAGTGAAAAGACTGGATCAAAATTTTAGTGCTACAGTAGAACTAATGGTTACACATTTTTCATAAAACTGAAATAAAAAATATATAAAGTGAAATGATAATTCACCTAAAAGTTAAATCATATTTATGTTTAAATTTTTTTAGTACTACGTCCTATATTGATATTTACAGAAATTGATGCATACATCAGTAACAAATTAATATACTAGGGTGATTCATACTGTCTGTGAATTTATTGTATACCTGAGAAATGATTTTTTACCTCTGAAGCAGCTGCATGTCAGAGGTCTGACAAGAGCATATTGGCTTAATAAACCAAAGAGAACATATGTGAGGAAGGCAAGATCTCAACAAAAAGACAACACAAACATCCATGCCTTACCAGGGGCTTGAACCCAGGTCCCTGTGGTCAGCAGCTGAGTACACTAACTGCTTGACCACCAGGATGGCTTTGGAAAATGATCATTATAATATAAATAACAAACCTTACTCAGCGAAATATAAACCTAATTTTCATTAGCTCATAGCCATCTGTCAGCAAACTTCAACACCATAATTCAAGGCAAAAAACCCACCAACATCCATTTCTAACTGCATAAAATGTTTGACACTGTCTACTTCGAAGTAAATGAGACATGGAGCAAAAGAAGTGATAGTCAAAAGGAAGTAGGTCTGCTGGGTGAGGAAGAAGCTCAAATGCGAGTTCTCAAAGTTTTTCTTTGGTCCATGGTGTGGTTTTTTTGAGTTGCCTTGTTGATGGAGTACCTTATGCCTGTTTACCAATCCTGAATGTGTTGAAGCATCAGAGAGTGCATGTACTCCAGTTGTGCTGAGCAGAGATCAACATTGATGGCAAGTTCATTGATAACTAGTTCAAAGTAAACTACACCCTCAAAATTCCACCAACCACCACAATGCTTTTGTTTTGAATCATCACCTCTTTGGGACAGGAAGTACGAACTGGTATGGATCATATCATTGCTTCTGGGTGTTCAGATTACTGAAAAATATCCATTTTTCATCACGCATAATAATTTACTTGATTGAATGGTGGTTGTGTGGATTAGCAAGGAATTTCCTGCAGACTACAATGATTTGCTAGTTAAGTAGTCAGTTCATGGGGGAACATTTTGACAATTTCTAGCTAGTTTAACAATGCACTGCAGATACTGCACTATAGTTGCTTATGAGCACTCAAGTTTGGACAAAAGTCTGTGAGTGCTTGTCGACAGATCAATGTAACGCTCCAAAGAAATGAAATACTTTTAAAGTTTAAACCCTTTGATCCAATTATTTTCATGCTCCGGATAGCTGAGTCGGGCACCAGGCAATAAGTAACAAATTGCTAAAAAATAAAGTGTAATTGGGGTTTGAAATACCAGCGAGCATTAATGAGTAAGAATTCAAAAATATTAGATTATTGTCAAAATTTTATGTTAATGCTAATCAAAACAAACTAACGTTGTTAAGAAAAAAAATTTACGAAGTAAAGATTCAAAAGGTTTAAATAACAAACATTTCCAAAAAGCACTCACCAAAACTTCAATAAAGAAGATACTACATCATTTCTTACTACAAACATCTTCAACAAACTCCAAACTAAAACTGATCTCTAAACTGTGTTGTGCTCTACTACTCTCTCTACTATCTTCTGTGCTACTGTGACATGTCACCAGGTTATAACATGAGGTACAAAGCCTGCACGTGTCATGTTGCACGCCGGGAAAGACATTTGCATAAATTGACGAGTGGCGCAAGCTACGACGCAAGAGTGGGCATGTCCTTGTGCATGCGCTTTAGCAGGTGCACAATCGAAAGTTTGGAGTTGCGCATGTGCAACTCCTAACTCTTGGAAACGAGCACTGTGATGCCAAAAAAGAAATAAAAATCCCCGAAATGATAAATATAACGTAAATTAAGCAAAACTGGTTAAGGTAAAGTAAAAGTGAATGAGGAGTCATCACATCAACTTTAACAGTATGGCACAGAATGTTGCAACCTACTAATATTGGATGTTCCAATTGTGGCTTACTTTCAAGGCTTGCGTCAACACTTTTGAACTTCTTGAACTAAGTTTCAGTAGGGGAGGGTCCTAATTCAGTGGGGGGTCAATGTTAATCCTATAAGACCCGCCTCCAGTGTTTTAAAGCTGTGGCGGGTTAAAGTCGAACCTATAAGACGTAGCTTTACGAATGTTTCAAGCCAACATGTTTTTCTTGAAAATAGATTTTTGAGATATCAAATGAAAGTATCATATTTTTTCTAGTAGGTCATCCAACATGTGAACTCAAGGTGAAAAAGTTATAAAAAAAACCTTATCATTTCTATTATAATTAACAACAGAAAATTAATTTTACACAACCTCTCAAATATGAGACCTCCTAGTTTTGATGGACTTTAGACATTCCAAGGTATAATTTTGAAAGGATCCTTTTTTCCAGTAACAACACAAAATTGCATGAACTTCAATACTTAACTCGGTAATTGTATAATGTTTCTAACAATGGAAACCAAGACTCCGATACTTGTAATACACTGCTGTTTATAATTTAAGAAGTTGAACAAAAATACAAATATCTCTAGAAATCCTTTTAAGAATTTATGGTAGTGTCAGAGGATCTTTAGTTCAAAGTTTCAGAGGATATTTAATATCATGCATGCTAATATTTACCAGTACTGGCAAAAGGAAAACATTTTATGTTTTTCCTTATAGTCAAAAATTTAGTAATTTTTTGTTTAGCAAAATTTAAATTTAGTTAATAACTTTACATTAACATTGTTCAAACTTTGATTCCCAAGATCATGAATTTAGATCCTACCCAGTTCAAGACATTTTTGCCCTATATCCAGTTTTAACAGAATACAGTGAAGTTAAAAAAAAAATGCTAGTGCACACTACAGATCTTTTAGGATATAACTCACTTTTATGAAGTCATTAGGGCATAGTTACTTTGAATACTGTCCTTCCTGTGCAGCTGACAACTCTGATGCAAGTTGGTGTGATGGCATCATTCTACTGCACCTTGAAATTAGGAACAGGAAATTATCATCTTGAACTGTTGTTACTCTGGGTCTATTCTGGCTCATTCTTTTAGAGCATATTCCATTATCTTGAAGATTTTCAGAGTCTGGAAATTACACTTACTGAATGATTTAAGAATCTGGCAACCTATGCGACTGTCGTGCTTCCAACCATCTGATGGCTCTCCACCTCTGACCATCATCCAAATGGTTGGTTCCCTTACACATTTTAACAAAACCGTAATCCAAAATATGCTTGATACAGCCACTTTTTATCTGAAATGAAAAGTGCCCATTCCTGAAGCTGCTTTTATTGCCAGCTTAATTTGCATATCAATCTTTTGCTATGATATGTACAAATTTAATAGCTGACAAAAATGAGTTATTTCATGCTAAATATCCTCTGAAATTTTCATTAAATTCTAAAACGGATTCAAGATATTTGCAATTTTGTTCTTCCTTAAATTATGAACAGCAATGTAGTTATGGACCAACAAAGGAGGCTTTGTGTCTTCCCTTAGTGCTACATTAATAGGTATGTAAATGCAACATGGTAAGTGTCACTGTGTACATTTTGCATGGTGAAAAATGCAGACTTATGAATCACTCCAGTATTTACCTTAATGACAATCTGTTGTAAGATAGTATTCAGATTTTCAACATATGAAGTATAAAATAAAAGTATTCTGAAGAAATAATTACCTATGTCATTTTACTTTTTATTTAACCCATTTTTTATGATTAACTTTCAAAATAAGTTGATTCAACATTTGCGATATAACAGTGCTTTTTTCATCTTACTCAATCATTAAATTTAAATGACTAAATTAAGAGAGTTAAAAATAATTACTTGTTTAGCTGTTTGATTTTGAAACAGTCACAGCCAAAGATATATATTTTAAGAATGACTTTCCTGTTTACACCAGAGTTTATTATGAGTTCTAGATATGAGCTGTTAATTGTCACCAGAGAAGCCCTTATAAACAGAGCAATGGCAAAGCCATTTGTATGTTTTGTTTCATAATGCCAACAGAAGCCAATCCCACAGAATTTAGGATTGGAGAAATCTTACTGCATCACTTAATAACTTTATTCAGGAACACAATAAAATGACAATTACGTGAAACAGTGATAAGAATATAGCATAATCTAGGAATTGTACATGATTCTTATGCATTATAAAATTAAAACACTTGGACTCTTAAGTCTGGTAATCTCATGATATGGGCTCTGTTGGACCCTGGGAGATACCTTGGATTATGAGGTACATATTAGTCTTATGAAATTAAAACACTACATAAGGTACTGAAGTGTTCTGTTGCACTTGCAGAGAAAGTATAGAAATACAATAGATTACTTTTATTTGCATATACATATAATAACTTTCTTTTTAATATCAGGTTTATTCATAGTGCTGGCACAAAATGTGCAAATCACTGAACTTGTAAGTGTATATTGGTAAAATAACTAAATAACAGTTACTTAGACTCTTATTAGAAGCACTGCAGTGATAAAATATGCTGTTAACTTAAAGTTTACAAATGTGATTTGGTGATAAGCAAGCATTTGGAGCATTACCGATACAAGAAGATTTCAGCAACTACAGAAAATCTCAGTTTTCTTAGTCCAGCCATTTTTAAGAATTATTCCTAACTTCCAGAAAATTAAATAATATTAACAAAATTTACATATGCATTACATATATGAAGTTAAAAGTAAGCAATATTTAATGTTTGTTAAGTTTTTTCAAATGCATATTTTCCAAGAAATGTATTAAAAATAACAATTTTTTTCCATATCATTTAATGCTTCCCCCCCCCCCCAAGTGTTTTTATGGAATCTTTGGAGAAGCAGTGTTATGGCAACCAAGATAGTTTTTCCCCTTAACCTAGTAAGTAGTGTAGTTTCCTATTAACCTGATTGGATTAAAATCACAGTGATAAGGAGGAAAACATACCACTTATATCCACAACAGTGTCAACTCATGATTTTTTCCTCAGTGTGTGTGTATGTGGGGGGGGGGGGGGGGGGTACATATTCCAGACTGAAGATACCAATGGAATGAAATACTGATTCTAATATTCTAATATAAAGTATTAATTAATTAGAAATGTGCTATTACTAATTACTTCAAATACTAGTTAATTTCAAAGATGCTATTACTAATTACTTCAAATACTAGTTAATTGCAAAGATGCTATTGCGAATCACTTAAAATATAAATTATCGTAAAGGTACATTTTTTTAGTACATCAAAAGCAATAAAACAAAATAAAGAACTGAAATAATTCATGGACTTTATATTAAAATCATATATACATTACATATAGTGCTAATAAAATAATCAACATTTGAAACAACAAAATCAATCAACATTTGGTTAATCAATCAATAGTGGACATCATCAGCAGAGTAGTAAAGGAAATGGTCATTTAGAATCTAACATTAGCTTATAATTTTTTTAGTAAATAAATTGTCCAGTCTATATGAAATATTTACATATATCTATGCATTACAGGCAAAAAAGAAGCAAATCTAATTCATGAAAAAAAAAATCTCTTTAGACATTTTAAATCAAACTGGGGACCTTTCAACCACAAGTTGGAAATGAAATCACTGTGCCAAACATTGCTTACAGTTGAAATATTAAAATAATTTATTATCATTTTGGTATAGAGGAAATATATTTTTCTACGGTTTCATATTTTTTTTTAACAATGTAGCAAAGACTATGTTCTTATGTGTAAAATTAAAAGATTAATAAATAATTACACTGACAGTAATTCACTTTTTCTTTTACTATTTCTACTTTTCCCAGTATCTTGACACAGAGTACCTTTTAATCTCAGGGTGGGGGTGGCTCAGTCGGTAGCGTCGTAATCTGCAGTTCCCAGGTTCGAGCCCCAGCCGGGTCTGCATTGAAATTTATCTCAGCAAAATTCCCCGCCCTGCCCACGGTCAGTATGGGACACTGATGGGCTTGGAAAGGTTTGATTGTTGTAAATTTGCAAAAGTCGATTAAAAAATTTTTTTAAAATTTTCAGCACTTATCCTAGTAGGTGTTGAAAAACTAATTACTAGGATAAGTGCTTCCTAGCACTTATCCTAGTAAAACCATCCCATGGCTGAGTGGTTAGTGCACTTGGCTACTGATTTAAGGGACCTGGGTTCAAGCCCCGTATAAGGCATGGATGTTCATGTTATTTTTCTGCTAAGGTCCTGCTATCCTCACAGACCTTTTACTATGGTGTATTAAACTGACAGTCTCCTGTCAGACCTCTGTGGCAAACAGCTGCTTGAGGAAATATATATTTTTATTTATCCTAGTAATTTGTATCAGATAACTTTGAATCAAAAATAAGAGAAGCTCCAGGTATAAATCAATCCTTTGTCTCTGCATGGTAAATGACAAAACAACTTCCTTTTGATGTTGGGATTTTCAGTTCTGATGCTTTCTTGCCACTAGTCTTGACAGGCTTTTGGGAAAAAACATGAGTGGACAAAATTTAAAATTCATCTATGATAATATATTCATTTTATTTTGGGCTTTATTTATTACAGGCTTAGGAACTGGAAAAATTGTAATTTCTTTTCAATTCCCAGAAAAAACCCTTCATTTAGCAACAATATATTAGATTCTCCCATCAATTTTTTATGTTCCATTATTTCCATTTGAACCTTAGATCAATCAATATTTTATGCAATGTGCTTTTTCTCAGCACCCAAATGAGTAACATCTCTCAGTTCTTCAGCAGAGAAGGAAAGTAGGAATTTTCTTTCTACTTATATTTTATGTATAGTTCTGTGAACAATGCAATCAAAACAATCCATTTCACCATCATTTCACATGATGGCTGTCTTTCTTGGTCTATTCTTTCCTAATGTTGATAGAAGATAGCTAGATTCAGCTTGTTTTCAAAATTTACATACTGTCTTTAAAAATAAATATTGTTACAACTGAAACATTTTTTTTTAAATCCAAATTTGGAGCTTTTCTCTTTTTTTCTCATTCATGTTACTGTAATGACAATAAGTTTTCTTCTTTTTTAGTGCTCAGTGTTGTAATTAAATAAACAGTACAACAAAAATCAAATGAATTGTATGCATTTTCTGAGCTAAAAGGAAATGCAATAATACCAAAAAAGGGAAACCAGTAATGAAAATTATCAATTATACTACTGTCCTCTTCTGATATTAAGGGAATGATCCTGGAAAGGGCATTGCAAAGGATGATACACAGTGTCAAGTTTAATCTTCCCATACACTCACTGGGAGACATGAGCTCGAATCCCACTCAAAGCAAAACCAATTTTTTTTCAGCAATTTCATGTCTATATGTTATCTACTGTGACACTTTACTACTGAATTATTGCTTTAATGCTATGAGTATGAGTGCAGCCATGAGAACACCATGAGAGTGAGCACATGAGATCATGCCAGGCAGTGAGCATATTAGTTGCTGAAAAGGCCACTCACAGCAAAACCAATATTTTTCAGCTAATTATTTCATGAAACAGAGATGTCACCAATTTTGAACAAAAAAAAATAAACATTTCATGATATATTAATTGAACAATACATGCAATTTCTTTCTGTATGGTAGTAAAATAAGAATTTTAGAATAAAAATGTTTTTTGATCTTGTTACTGTCCCTTTATTCTGAGGTCCTTGTTCTAGGCAGCGATTGCAGCTACAACTTCTTAAGAGCATAAAAAAAACATTTATAGTTTGTTTTTTTTTACATTTTAGAGGTTTTTAGAGAGAATGTCTTGATTTTTTCCTTCAGTTTGAGAAGTTTTATTGTGGTTTTGAACGGTGGGAGGGAGTTTTTACTTTCCTTTTACCCTGTTAGTTTCTTATATTGTGTTAAATGGATTATTTTTTCATATGAAAGTGTAGGTAGTCATGGCAATAAAGGTGAAATACACAGTCATGAAGGCATTGGCCATGGCAAACAAAGTTTTTCCAGAAGGGGATATGGTTTCTTCCCACTCACTCCTAGTTTTTCTCATTTGAAATCGTGTTATTAACACTAATAGTGGAAAACACTCCAGTTGTTGTATACAGTAATATTTTAAACACTCCACTTATTTTTAAGGCTCTGACTATAGCTTAAAACGAAGAAAATTTAAAGGAAATAAACAGTATCGAGATTGTGTAGAAAGTAGTGATTGCATTTAGCTCTACTTGAAAGCAGAGAGCAGCCTCACATTTCCCACCCCTTCCCTCAGAGAGGATTTATCAGTGACAAGTCAAATTAACATTACTGCCCTATTTATAGCCTTTAATGCTCAGAAAAGGGCAGAGGATATTAAAGACAAAAGAATCACACTATTTGGGGTGAATTCATTTAAAAAATTTGACTGTTTTGGGCAGTTATGGTGTTAGAGGGTTAAGATACCATGAAGGACTCAAATTGAGTGAGCTTCCTGAAGTTGTAACTTAACAAGTCCTGCCTAAGATCCCAACTATCCCTGCAATAATTCCTAAATCTTTCGAATCCTCCTCTATAAGCCTGTTAGCCAGCTAAAAAAAAAATACTCCTTCAAGCAGCTGCTTGCCACAGAGGTCTGACAGAAGCCTGTCAGTTTATATGCCATTGTAGAAGGTCTGAGAGGATGGCAGGACCTCAGCAGAAAAATGACACACACACATCCATGCCTTAACCGGGACTTGAACCCAGGTCCCTTAGATCAGTAGCCAAACATGCTAACCACACGGGACATGTTGAATTACCTAGGGTGTAAGCCTTGTACATATGTCTACTTACATAATTCAGTAATCAAACACATAAGGGTCATTCCATGTCAAATCAACCAAAATTTTAGAAAACGTTCACCACCCATCTGTGAAGTCTAGTAAATGAAAACAATTACAGTTTCTATTATTGGATTAAACCATCCGGCACCTGCTTCTGTCTTTCCTCAAAGATTAAAAAAAAAATGGAGGTAATCACAATTAGACCATCAGTTTTCACATTTTGGAATAATTTTTTTCCCTTTATTATAATAGAACAATTGATCAAAAATAAAGCATAATTTACCGTTTTCAAGTTATATGAACTGAACTTGGATCATTTAATAACCTGTCCCAGTTTTTACCGATTGTATTGCTAAATTTGTTGCCTCTAACTACTGGGCTTTTTCATTTGCTCATCTGTAACATAAGGATATGAACCTAACAGCAGCAGTACAGCTGTAAGTAGCAGTGGAATGCTAGTTGGAGTGATTGGAGTTACAAAGTTGAGTGTGAGTGCAAGCAGCACACACATCGGTAGCCTTTCTGTCCATCTCCTCTAATGCTCATGCACTAGAGAATCAATGCTGTTCCCTGAACTAACCATAACATTAGTAAAATTTCAATTTTTTTTACTCATTATAAAAGAAATGATCATACTCCAAATTTTGTACAACGTTTCTATAGAGCATAATGCACAACATATGTCAGTTTCAATTTTTTAAATATTTTTTCAAACATAGATGATAATCACCAAAACCATATTACATTTTTTAAATTTGATTTTTTTAATGAATTTATAATTCAAATCTACATCTACAACAAGTTTGGTCTTCTCATCTACCATAGAAGCAAAGAAAAAAAAGTAAAACATTTAGTCACAATCACAATTTGTATATTTTCCCCTTGGGTTAACAATTATAACTCCTTACAAAAAATTTTTGGACTCAAAATATTTCGGGCAATTAGAAATCTTATATGTACTAACATTTATGCCAAAGATAATTGAAAATCTGTGATGGGCAGTGAACTGGACTGGTTGTATTGACATGGAATAAAAAATATAAAAACACCCATAAAAAATAACTCCTGACTAAGATTTAATAACATAAGTAATGTTTATTCCCCTTCTCGGATTCCCAATACATTTGGTATTTGATTTCCCCTTACTAATAAGATAACCTTACCAATCAGTTACAGTGCTTGTTTGATGACTTGCTGAAGTGGATGGCACAAAATGCATAGCAATGCCTATCACAAGCTTCTTATATAATTAACCAGTTCAGTGCACTAATAAAAGCATGAAGTTCAGAACACTGACACCCAGTGACTCATGCTACAACTACCACTGTGGCAGCAAAGTGCTTATTAATAATACCACAGCACAAAAGAACTGAGTCCCTAACTGTGAAGCAGCAAATTGGACCTGTGAAAGCATCAGCACCCTTTAGGAACAGCATATAACACATTTCCTTGTTGTACAACTCAAGAACAGAGTAACAAAGCCAATGCAGTTGACTAATTAACCTGAACTTCACTGCACCAACATACGATTATCAGTTACTCCATTAATTGTCAATAGCTGACTATTTTCCCTGATACCACATGAATATATCACTTAGTGTTTATAAAGTTACGTTAATCTTTAATTCTGCACACTGTTTAACTCTTATAATAATATGTATATAAAATACATTAATATTTAAATTTGTTGATTTGCACAAGTGTAAACCAGTTTTTACTGATCGTATTGCTAAATTTGTTGCCTCTAAATACTGGGCTTTTTCATTTGCTCATCTGTAACATAAGGATATGAACTTAATAGCAGCAGTACAGCTGTAAGTAGCAGTGGAATGCTAGTTGGAGTGATTGGAGTTACAAAGTTGAGTGTGAGTGCAAGCAGCACACACACACATCGGTAGCCTTTCTGTCCATCTCCTCTAATGCACATGCACTAGAGAATCAATGCTGTTCCCTGAACTGCATCATTAACCATAACAATAATATTTAAATTTGTTGATTTGCACAAGTGTAAAAGTATGCTATATCAAAGTACAGTCTTTACATCAGCATTTGGTATAAATTTGTTGCATACATTATAGCAATAACACATATTTTGCACATCCTTAAATCAAGACATACCTGTACACACAGGTAAACATGGGTCACCTTGGTCACCATGGAGTAGTTATAACTAGGTGCTAATATCTGGGCCAGTACTCATATTTGTCTCTGCAAAACTCCCCACTCTGCTCTCAGTCAGTAGGGGACATCAATGGGCTTGGAAAGGCCTCTGTCGGATGGGACATTAAGCCATGGTTCCATATGCAGAAGAGCCATACCCTGTGCATGTTAAAGAGCACACTGGATGGCCTTAATGGGAGGCTATCATCTGTCTCCCAACTGCTCTCCAGTCGGTCCCCTCCACCCAATCTTCTCTGACTTTCAGGGTCCTTGTGACATGGCCATTTAACCCATTATGTGCAAAAAAAAAAGGGCTGCTCAGAGGCAAAACAACCCACGAGAGCTATGCCAAGGGCTTTAATTTGGATAAGCAGCACACTCAGCAAGATTTCATAGTGTTTTTTGTTTTAAGTTTAATTTTTACTTTATTCATAAGGTTTTACTAATCTTTTTTTCATTATATTCCCATATTTTCATTTAAAATTTTTTAATTATTTGCTTGGGTGCCTTGGGTTGGAACCTGTACCTTATTTTATTAAAATATATTATAATAACCCCCACTCAGCACAGATTTCACTTAACACCAAGCTGACGGAAACACATCCACTGCATTAAACAGTAGTACCTGCATTTGTATTTTTCAATAAATTAAGAATGCTTCTTATGTAACTCTTACAATATAACGAAAATAAATGGCATAATGTTTGGCTTTCATCATGTTATAAAGCATTTCTTTTGTAAAGGTTTTCACCATATACAGCAATCAATATAACAAATGTTATGATAATAGTTAATTAGTTTAATGAGTGATGATATAAATAAACTGATAATTATCATCAGGAAATGAAACTAGAACACATATCTCTGGTGAATATGGAATGCTCATTTCCAAAGAGAATGAAGTTTTTCATTTTTCAATTTTTGCACTCCCTAACTGATAAAAGTAACGAGGGTTAATATCCCCATTTGTCACTCTGATCGGTGCTTACCATGATGACAGATACTACAACTACCAGTCATTATGAATCATTAATAGAAATTGAAACTAAAACATAGGCTACTTATGACTAATTTTAAAATTCTAAAAAAATGTTAACTAACTTTGGACACTAAAAGAGTTATAAAGGGTTCGGAGGTTGTTGGAATTGTAAATAGGCAAGTTTTTGATACATAAATGTAAGTTGCACTTTTCTAAGTTGGGTTGTTTTACCTATGAGAGGCACTTTTTTGTACACCATGGGCTAATGTCACAAGGTCACATGGATCCCGAAGGCTCAGAGAAGGTTGGGGGAGGGGACCCACTGGAACAGCTGTTGGGAGACAGATGGTAGCCTCCCATCAAGGCCATCCAGTGGCGTGTTTTTTAAAATGCACAGGGTATGGCTCTCCTGCACACGGGGTCACAGTTCAACATCCCATCTGATGGATGGTGGCCTTTCTAAGCCCATCAGTGTCCCCTACTGACCATAGGTAGGGCGGGGAATTTCGTGGAGATAATTCTCAATGCTGACCCAGCTGGGACTCGAACCTGGGAACTACAGATTACGAGCCTGGCGCGCTATTGACTGAGTCACCCCTGCCCCACTTTTCTAAGTAATGACTTGCTATGGAAATGCTTTTGTAAGGGAATATTTTATCATAGTGCAATACTACCATTTCAATATTGTTGTAAGCTATTGATGGCAGATGGACAATTATGTACTGGTTGGGTGGCATAGCAATATAATTTAATTATGTCCGTATGATGAGGGAAATATAATTGTTGTTAAAGTGCTGGAAATAGTGAATTTAGTCTAGGGGTTTCTTTTAAAGTGTGGAATACAGAAAATTGTTTATAATTTTGTATGTTTTAGGGGTTAATTTCTCATTGGATTATTTAGTCTGGGGTGTTTAATAACAGATTTTGGCAAAAGAAATCAAATTATCTAAAACAAAAACAGCACCTATAAAACTATTAAACATATGGCAACAGATACCCAACTCCATTTCTTTAAGCAATGAAATGTGATTTCACAAGAAAATATTCCTCTACAAAGCCCACCATTAAACATGGGTGAATGTAACACAAAGAGAATGTAAAATCTTAAACATCACATTGCCAATGCTCACTCAAAAAAGCCCCATAGACTAATTGTTCCCTCACCACAGGCAGGGGTGGCTCAGTCAGTAGTGTGCCAGGCTCATAATCTACAGTTCCCTGTCCCACCTTGGCCAGTATCAAGATTTATCTCCTCAAAACCCACCACACAGCACATGGTCAGTAGGGGACACCGAAGGGCTTGGAAAGCCATCTGTCAGATGGAGCATAAAATGATGGCCCTGTATGCAGGAGAGTCATACCCTGTGCATGTTAAAGAACATGCTGGATGGCTACCGTCTCCCAACAGCTGTTCTAGTGGGTTCCTTCCCTCAACCTTCTCAGAGTCTTCAGGGTACTTGTGATCTGGCTATTTGGCCCATGGTGTGCAAAAAAGTGCCACTGAGGTAAAACAACCCATACATAAAAATATTTATGTTACACAACCAAATACAATTCTTATCCATTGGCAACCACCAACTTATAACTCTATAGAACCACATATAAAAAAAATAAATACCCCCTCAAGCAGCTGCTTGCCACAGAGGTCTGACAGGAGACTGTCAGTTTATATGCCATAGTAGGTCTGAGAGGATGGCAGGACCTCAGCAGAAAAACGACACATACATCCATGCCTTATCCGGGGCTCGAACCCAGGTCCCTTAGATCAGTAGCCAAGCGCGCTAACCACTCAGCCACGGGACAGCTGAACCACATATACAACATTGAAATGATAATATTGCATCACAATAAAATAGTCCATTATAAAGATGCTTCAAATTCTATAACTAATCACGACTCAGAAAAGTACTTTCTCATCTACATTTATCTCTCAAAAACACATCTATTTACAATTCCAACTCTCCAAAAAACCTTTGATAAAACTAATCATATATATGAAATAATTATAGAACTCTTCAATCATCTCTTCCTTTTGCCTTCAATTTTCAAGTTGCATCTTTTATTTGCATTGTGCACTCACTTCTTATCCTAAACTTCATATTCTTGTCAACACTTTTTCAATGGAGATTATGGAAATAATGTAATTTCCACTAGTCAGTTCTTGTCAATAATGATCTTTAATTTCTGAACTGTATATATATATCTATATTAAACTAAAAAAAAAAGCGAATGTAATAAACATTTCTGAAATTGTCATAAAATACAACTAACCAACAGAAGTTTTGCAAAAGAAAAAATTTAAACAAAATTCTATTTTTTAGTTTAATAAAATGAAAAAATTTTCCTTGATATATAATTTAATAAAGCAGTACACAGATCATGCTCTAACTATATACGAGAAAACTGCCCGTCATACAACTGATACAAGAAATATTAAAACGCATATGAACTCTCAAGCACAAAAACGAATATGGTGTCGAATTCCTTATAAAAAAAATTAGCTTTCAATACCTTTACATATCCACTTAGTTACGATACCGTAAAAGCTAAACATCACTCAAAAACAAATTTTTAATTTCACAGAAAACTGGCACTTACAGATTTTCTACGAAATTCATAATTTGTGATTTTGAAATCATTATCTTTCAAGTTATTTTCCTACCTACAAAAAAACTACATAATGCTATTGATGCCAGATTGAATTCAACAATTACCAGATTTCTCAAATTTTATTTCCTACCTATTAATAAATAAACACTTTAATGTTTAAATAATCAAACATTTAATTTGCTAATATTTAATTCATCATAAAGATTGAAATGCAGATTTGCTCCTCTATGAAAATATTCAAACGTTCCATTCTCATTTCTCGTTTTTGCTATTAGGAATCAGAATCTCTTTAACATTTTAAAATAAACCTGATAACGTTTCTTTTAAAATACAATTAGAACAATTATACTAATATAAGGAGAGTCAGTATGCAGTGGAATGCTAAGGAGGTGGGTAAGGTAAGCAGACCGAAATTTTGGAGTCCAGGACAGAAATTTTTGAGAGGCGCAAAGACTATATTTTGTTCACCCACACAATTTGGATTTGATGTTTACCTTGTAAACGATACAAAATAGACAAAAGAAAGGAAAACGTTTTTCTGCATTTTAGTTATAAATTACATTATACTCTTATTTAGAAATAATTTTTAAAATTTCATTAATCCACAGACAATGTTGGTTTAACTACAGGCATATATATTTATTATATAACAATATTTTTCAAGCTACAGTTGTTGACGACTGAATATTAAGAAATATATTATTCTAAGAATAGGACGTCAGTTAGAAATTATGTAATATAAAGATATGATTTTAGGGATTTAATTGCGGAAAAAATGTTACTCTTATAAGCTTAAATGAATATCAAGAGTCATCAATAACACTCTCGTATTGCTTTTCAACCAACTTTCTTTGTATGATCCATAAAATTGGAAATACCTTCATACAAATGAAAACAGTGCAAGCAAAACAGAGTGACTTTGTCCATTATTTAAATCTAAAAATGAAAGACCACAGGTAGAAGAATAAGAGGAATAGAGGAATAGAGGGAGGAACTCTAGAAATCATATGGGGCTTGGAGATCAGGTACTGAGAATATATCTTTTGTCTTCAGCAACTTCTAGTCCAATTTGACTTGTATTCATTTCACGCCAATTTAGCTGGGTCTGTATGGGACTCGAACCCTGTGGCACTGCTTCAGCTTAGTTCCACCACTAATCCTGATGTTAAGTTTGGGGGTTTGACAAATAAAATAATTACAAAAAATATATAATAAATATTCCCTCAAGCAGCTGCTTCCCACAGAGGTCCGACAAGAGCCTGTCAGTATATACGCCATAGAAGAAGGTCAGTGAGGAAGGTCAGACTTCAGCAGAGGCATTATTGAGACGTTAAATTGTAGCTAGGGACCTAATTACCTAACCAAACATGGGGTCGGGCAGGGAGAACCGGTCTACCAAATTTGGGACATTTCAGTGAAGTTCATCGGGAATTACAGAATGCCAAAATCTGACGAAACAAATATCTCGATGATTTGTCACGGGCTCTGAGAGCGCACGCCGAATCATTAATGTCCTTTGCAACACCGGGGAATTCTTCATGTTCAAACCGTGATAGAATGGCGGGTCCCTCACCCGACATTTTATCACAGTTTTTTAGTGTAGGAAACAACAGAATATGCAGATTAAAAGTGAGACATTAGCTGTCACAATTTGTGTATAAACGAAGCCACTGGTCAAGTGAGAACCTGATTTTTAAACCAATCACCGGGCCACATGGGGGATGTTGTGCAGGAAATTTGAATCGTGTGAACGAATATCACGGGAGCTATAGGGCGGCAAAATCTGTGGTAACGGAAATTAAATCTCGATAGCTTACGCAGAAACTAAGCCACGGGATATGAGGGTTGGGTTGTTTTACCTCTGAGCGGCACTTTTTTGCACACCATGGGCTAAATGGCCAGGTCACATGGACCCCGAAGGTTCAGGGAAGGTTGGGGGAGGGGACCCACTGGACAGCTGTTGGGAGACAGATGGTAGCCTCCCGTCAAGGCGATCCAGAGCGTTCTTTAACGTGCACAACGTGCACAGGGTATGGCTCTCCCGCACACGGGGCCACGGCTTAACGTAACATCCGACGGACGGCGGCCTTTCCAAGCCCATCGGTGTCCCCTACTGACTGTGGGCAGGGCGGGGAATTTTGCGGCGATAAATCTCAACGCTGACCCAGCTGGGACTCGAACCTGGGGCTATAAGGAGTGCTCGCTGACGTCAACAGAGATCCGGGCAAATTTCTTCCTGTTTAAAATCTCTGTTAAAGTGTCGGGGGGGGGGGGTTTCTTACAATATTTACCTTTAATGCAGTGAAAATAAGAATATACAATTTAAAAGTGACACCCGGGCAGCGCGCCGGGTACGTTCAGCTAGTGAAAAAATAAAAGCTTACTTCTCTCTACCTAATCCTCTCCAATTTTTTTTATGGAGAATTTTATTTTGCAATCAACTAATTAGATAAAATGACGGAAATTTTATTTTGCATTATACAACTTTCGTACCTATTAGTGTTCGTTTCCTTAACTTAGAAAAAGTCGAAGTATATATTAATCACCACTATTACAGTTCACAGCAGAAATCTGCCTAAAATTTAGTTAAGGTATTGAAGTTTTCGCCGCTCTTGATCCATTTGGTATGGCAGTATAGCCCATTTGATGTTGGCCAAGCTTTGGGACTATTTATCAATTATTTTTCTGTCTACTGTTTAATATATTTTCATAGTTTGGCAACAGGAAACATTATCGATTTCGATATTGTTTGTAATCGTAATCTACTATAAGTCAGTTTTCTTCATCAATTGTGTAAACCTTAAGTGTGTTGTTTTGAGTAAATTATATATCATATTTGTTTACATGGTTACAGTTTCTTAAAATGGGGTGAATACTAAATTTTTTGAAATGTGGAAATTTGGCTGTTTTTGAATTAAGTTGTGTGAAAAAACTTTTGTTGAAAACGTTGAAGATCACTGCATAAATCATATTCTAAGAGAAACCTTAGACTGAAATCTTTTTAACATTGGGCCAAATCATATAAATTTTAAAAAATCTTAGTAAATTTTACGCTAAGGATGATTCACCAATAATGCGCGTGTATAACGTTAAACAGCTAGAAAAACTGTTTATATTTTGAATTTATAAAATTTTGTATTACCAACGAAAAATTTTATGAGAAGTTTTGAAAGGTCAAAGCAAAAAAAATTGTGGTTTAAAGTGAAAATTTTTATAAATACCCATTCTCACACATTTTTACATGCATTTTGCATTGTGCTTTTGATGCATAATATAAATTCCAAAATTTTATTTGAATACTAATTTTTAAAAACTGTGAACTATGATGACTTTGTCAAGTACTGATGGCTTATAGTTTAAGAGAATATAAATATTTAGTGAAATTAATGTTAAACATCAGAATGTGGCAAGGAAAGTTATGTATGATTGCAGGTTTGATAGTTTTAATTGGATTTCTTTCCCTTTGTTTACATCGTTTTGAATCAGAGATTTCACGACTTGATGAAGCCAGAAAAATGCTAGGTAAGTGTTTAGTGGCAATTTTTCTTGAAATTTTGTGTGTGTAGTTCTTCATATTGTCTTACTGCAGTTTTTTTTATTCTCAGTGTAGCGAATATTGCATTTAATAAAGTAACTCTTGTTAATATTTACTAGTAGAAACAGCAGAAATGAACTTTACACTCCTTGGGTTCCTCTTTTTATGCAATGTAACAAAACAGTACTCTTCAGTCATTCCCACAATCCCCCAGACCCAACCTAAACAGCTTCCACATACTACAAAACAATCACTCCATTCCTCCTCCCTTTCTCCAATATTTAAACTGCTCAGTTTGTTGTTCATGGTACTCAGCCAACAGATGGCACTGCTCTAGAAGCATATGATGTTGAGGTGTAAGGTATGATGTAGAAATGTAACCATTGGTTGTTGGTGGCCTATAGTTCTTTGATTTGTTTCTTTTGGGTGGGTATTGTGAAGTCACATGTCAGGTGTGTGCTTTGACAAGAATGTGAGTTACTCATGAAATAATGAGCTGAAAAGAATTTGGTTTTGCCATGAGTGGGATTTGAAGCCACGTCTCCAGGATGCTCCAGATGGTGCCACAGTGCGAATCAAATAAATAAATCCAGAAAGTTTATAAGATCACTAAGCTGAGAAAAGGTTAGCCATTGATGGTGTACTGGTTAGCATAACAGTTATGTTACCTGGAGACATGGGTTTGAATCCCACTCATGGCAAAACCAAATTTTTTTCAGCTCATTATTTCATGAGTTCCATGTTTACAGGACTTATCCTGTGATTCTTTACATGTGAAGTTACCAATAATTTATCACCATTTTTGCTTGATAACTCCTTGGGATAACATGCCTATGTGGCTAGAGATAAGTGATTTGAGGGGGTATTTATTTTTTATTTTTATAATATATTTAATGAGGGATTTTTAATGATAGTCAGAATAGGAATAATTAATATGTTCCTGTTATTTTTTTAAAATTTCATTAAGGTATGATAAATAATAAGTTATTTAAGATATTTTGAAATTGAAATTATTTAATATTGGGTTGTTGAAAGTGTTAGGGAACTGTTTTGTAATGTTATGGTCACTTCATTTGAAAGTGAGAGTTTGGTAGCTTTTTGTGGCTATGTGTGTAGGGGAATGTTTTTTAAGTTCTTTGGAATGGAGGGCATTTGAAGGGGAAGGGAGGAGTAATTAGAACCAGACAGAATTATTTTAAAACTTTTTTTGTGTTTAGTATGATGTAGATGTATGTGTTTGTTGTGAGTATGGAAGAAAATTGTAAAAGTTTATAGTGTGAGGTAATTAAGTTTTAAAAATGAGAGTTTTTATGGGGTGTTAGGATTTTATGAGAATAGTTTTTGGTGAAACGTATAAAGTGAGTTTTCAGAGGATTCTAATGTAGTGTTTGTGTGTGTGTGGGGTATGTTTGGGGTAAAGAATGTTGGAAGGTTTTCCATGTGGGACTGAACATGGCTGTAGTAACGAACAAGTGTATTTCATTATAGTAGTTTGGGATGAATTGAGTGATTATTAGTAGTTACGTGTAGTATGGTAATTATTAGTGTATTGTAGTGATTTATTACTTTCTTTAGATATTTAGGAGTCTTTTAAAGGTACTAATATATTTTATTGTTAATACGTGGAAGCGTTTGGCAGCTTTTCGATATAGAAATTTTGGGTATTGTAAGAGGAGATTTGTGGTGAGGAAACTTACACAGTCTGATTGTACCTCTGTAACCCATGGCTGCAAGAGAAATTTGTATGTATGTATATGTAGAATTGTCGGTGTGAAAAATGGCAGTTTTTAATGGAGTCAGGAAGATTAATGAATAACTGGCATAGTGGTTAGGCAGCTAGCAACTGTTCCAGAAAGGCGAACTTTGTATATTATGTTGGCTCTAACTGAGGCAGTGGACAGCAGTGACTTTGGCCTTAGTCAGGCATGTCCTTGTATGAGAAAGCCTGTAAGAGCTAAGTGTAACTTCTTGGATTTTTCTCTGTCCTACATGTCACAAATAAAAAAAAATTATGGGAGAGTTCTTTGAGCTCTAACTAAGATAGGAGGATATATTGTTTTTTGTTGTCTCTGATGAGATTATTTGGTTTCAGGGGCTTTTTTATAATTTGGTCAGTGGTGCACCATTTCTGATTTTCGTGTTTTTTGGTTCGCATTGTCTGCAAGAATATTATTTAGTTTCAGGGCTTTTTTATAATTTGAACGGTAGTGCACTGTTTCCGATTTTCTTGCTTTTTGGTATGTGTTGTCTGCGAGGATATTATTTAGTTTTGGGTGCTTTTTTATAATTCGGTCAGCATTGCACTGTTTCTGAATTTCATGTTTTTCAATTTGCATTGTCTGTGAGGATATTATTTAGCCACTGGAACAGCTGTTGGGAGACAGATGGTAGTCTCCCTCAAGGTCATCCAGCATGTTCTTTAATGTGTACAGGGTATGGCTCTTCTGCACACAGGGCCACAGCTTACCATACCATCTGATGGACGTGGCCTTTCTAAGCCCAGCAGTGTTCCCTACTGACCATGGGCATATCAGGGAGTTTTGTGGAGATAAATCTCAATGCTGACCCAGCTGGAACTTGAACCTGAGAATTGTAGATTATGAGCCTGGTGCCCTACTGACTGAGCCGCCCCCACCTCTGTATTACTAGCAGTGAAAAGGCCATACAATGAGTACAGAATAAAATGATAAAGACTTATTCTTATGCATAAAATTTTGTTTCTGCAAATAAAAGAAAGCCATAAGAAGTAATAGTGTCTAAGACATATTTTCCTAACTGTTCATATCATTATATGATGAATGACGGTCAATACCAGCCAAAGTATTTGTTTCAACAGCCTGTTGTCACTCTCAAAACATTCATTCAGTAATTTAAAAAAACTTGCAAAGTTTTTCATTGGAGAAGGCTATTCTAATAACCACATACCGCTAAACAATGAATTACCTTTCCTCAATGTAAGAAAACTCTAGAACAAAATTACTGGAGACAACCATTTTAACCTGAACATATTACTGAACGATGAACAGCCTTTCTGCCCTTTTTTATCCACCCACCAGAACACACTAAGCTAATAAGAAACCAAAAAACAAAATTGTCAACAATTCACCACCAATCCACAGTATAAAAATGCCCCCAGAACTAAATAATCCCATCAGAGAAAACAAGCCAAAAAAACAAGAATTATCATAAGCAATTTACCCCCGATCTGCAGTATAAAAAAAGCCTCAGAACTAAATAATGCCATCAGAGACAACAAGCTTAAAAAAAAAAACAGTAATTATTATAAACAATGCACTGCCATCTGCATTCTTAAAAAAAAAACCCTAGAACAAAATAATCTCAAGATAACCATTGTAAACAGGGCATATCTCTGAAAAAGAAATCATCCCATTTCCTGCTTAACACGATAGGGAATATGTATTAACTAAATGTCATAAATCTGCAGCTTTCAATACTTACCTGAGACAAAATTTATATCTTTATCCTACATATGTGGGAATTAAAGAAATGCAACTATATGAATAGCTGCCCCTTTCCTGAAAATAATATCATAAGTTTTATTCACCTTAGAAGGTTAAACCTGAGATATAAAAATCAAGACCAGAGGCCACATGGAACATGCCAACAGTTAATTATTATAAACTGTATAAGTTTATTATTATAACAGTTAATTATTATAACCCAATAAAAAACGTTCAATATGATGAAAAGCTACTATATGTTATTCACTTATGTTATTTTATACACCTTACGAATGTTCAGCTATCACTTGTGGTGTGATCTAGTGAGCTGAGTACTGTAAACTGAAGGTATACTAAACTTTCATTTTCTGAAAATTATAGATTTTTTTTTTCGGCAGTTGATCTATTAATCTTTTGGAGTTATGCTGCATCGGATGGCTGGCTTACAAAAGATGTTGTGGATATTTTAACATCATAATAGGTTATGTTAATATTTCTTTTATATTTCTTTGTTTTCTAGTAAAATTTGATCTCGTATCATTTTCTGAAAATGAATGAGGTATTGGATATGGAAGCAAAAAGGACTTCCTTGATGTAGAAATCAGCCCTCCCACTAGGGCAATTTCGGCAAGAGTTTTTACCCCTCCCCTGCTACACTGGGCATTTTACTCTCTCCCCCCCCCCCAGCAGAATGTTCTTTAAATTATAAGTTTATATTCAGTGTTTTTTAAAAATTTACCCCCCTTCGCTCAAAATATTTGCTGCGTCACTCTTAACGATACAGACGTTTTTTTTTTTCCCTTTGGTGCACTGACTTTTTGGCACTTAGCAAAGATCACCAAAATTTAACACCCAAAGAAAAAATTCATAATGTTTAAGTAAAAAAAAAAGCAGCCAAGAAAGTCTTCATCAATTTCATAAACCACACAGAATTGAATAGCCCATTAATGCAAGCAACTTTGTATAACATTGGCCAATGTTTTAAAATATACCACATTTAAAAGAATCATTAGAAGAAATTAAAAAAACACGTTTCATATAAATCTATTATTCGGAAAGAAATTTACTTTTGATGAATATATAATTTGACTGTTTTTATTCATCAGATTTTCCAAATTTAACTCTTAATTTCATAGTTTGATCTATTTTTTTCATTTTACCACTGTAAAAGTCTTATTAAAATTAATATGCTTTGAAATTTGCTTAAATTTTTTATTTCCATAAATTGTAATTCTGTTTAATTTGGTATATAACGACCTATTTCAGTTGATTAGTAGTTTTTAAAAAAATCCAAATTTTACTTGTTGATATGACTCAGCACAATTAGCAAAAAGCATGGACTTTTCTCAAAGTATAGTACTGAGAAAAAAATTACAAAATGGGAGTAATTTTCTTACTTCAAGTAAATATATATATTTTTTTGTTATTCAGAGATGAATAGTTTTTCTATTCATGTGTGTTAATAATCATTTCTGTCTGTTATTTTTTTTTATTTTAATTTTTTTACTACATTCCTCTTTAAAAGTCCTATAAAAATAAAATGTCATCTTTTTTGTAAAATATTTTCAGAAAATCTAGAATTAAATGCTGATGAATTTGACATATAACATGCCATAATTCCTTCCATAGTTGTTTGGCAAAATGTTCTAAAGTAACTTTTTTTCTTGTCTGATCATAGTGAAAAAATAGCTGCACCTCTGGATGTAAACTAGATTTTGGACGGGATCCTGGAACTGTTAAAAACTACACGACCCTCCTTGTGTGTGATTTCTATTTGCATGAATTCGAATCTGCACGAATTACCTTTAATGTCCTTTTTTTTTTACATGTGAACCCAAATTAAAATATATGCGAGTTAAGCATCACAGTAAACATTTAGCTACCCCTCTCATTATAATAGCGAGAAGTTTATGGTAAACTTTTAGCCACTGCTGTCATTATAAAAACGAGAAGCTTGTGGTAAACATTTAGCTACTGCTCTCATTATAGTAACATTATAATAACAAGTTTAGCTACCATTGTCATTATAATAATGAAATTTGGTTAGCTATTGCTGGCATTGTTAATAGCAAGAAAAGACAGTCATAGACATTTCATAGTGCATTTTCTAGGAAGTGTTTTGTTCACAAATACTACATTTTTAGCCACTTTTACATTATGATCTATGTTAAATTATTTGCATCTTGTGAACTTTAAAAAAGTGCAATTATGCCTGGACTCATGAAGGAAAAGAGATAAATGATGAGCTTAGAGAATAATCTTGAGTTTATCTCATAGATTGAAGCTGGCAAAGATGCATCGGCCATAGAGCGTGCAGTTGAAATTAATGAATCCCTGTAATGAATTCATTGCAAAGGAGGCCATAAAGGCATCTGTGCAGCAGTCTAGGTCTCTGGCTGTAAAAACCATTAAATATGCATGGAATCTGTTGTTGGGGTACGTGGGATCGAAATTATTGACATGGATTGAAGATAACAATCAGAAGCACATCCCAGTTGATGGAAGTATCATCAGACAGAAGGCCATTAACATTTATAGCACTTGCAAGCTGAAGAAAGTATTGGTGAGGTCTTGGAGTTTTCAACAAGTAAGGGTTGGATTGTTTTACTTCTGAGTGGCTGTTTTTTGCACACAATGGGTTAAATGGCCATAAGGACTCCCAAGACTCAGAGAAGGTTGGGGAGAGGGGATGTACTGGACAGCTGTTGGGAGACAGATAGTAGCCATCCATTGTGTTTGTTAATGTGCAGGGTATGGATATTCCACACATGAGGCCACGTCTTAATGTCCCATCTGATGGACTGTTCCTTTCCGAGCCCATTGGTGTCTCCTATTGACCGAGGATAGGCTACTCCATGAAGCAAGTATTCAGTGCTGACAAGACAGGTCTGTATTGGTAATGGATGCCAGTAAGGACTTTTATTTCAACGGAGAGAGGAAGGCTCCAAGTTTTAAAGTTGCTAAAGATCACCTAACCATATTATTCTGTGGCAGTGCAGAGGGTGATTGCAAGTATAAACTACTATTAATCTACAAATCTGAGAACCCAAAGGCCATGAAAAACCATGGGAAAGCCATGAAAAACCACAGGTAGGCCAGCAAGAGTAGCCTACCCGTGCACTGGAGGTTCAGTCATCAGGCGTGGATGACGGCTAAAATATTGGAAGACTGGTTTATGAAGGATTTCTGCCCAGTGTTTCTGCCAAAAACACAACATTCCTGATACAATTGATGGCCCAGAGTCATCTTGACATTTAAGAAGCTCTACTTAAAAGAAACCTTTAATGCTGTGTTCGCTGTCTTTGACAGTTCTGAGTTTGATGTAATACTTCATGACATTTAGAAGTCTTACATCATTATGGACACCATTACCAATATTTGTACTACAAAGACATGTCATGGTGTTTATATGATGAATGCTGTCTGGAGGAAGGTGTAGCTAGAATGCGTTCCCAAAAAGAAGCAGATGATATCATTTGTAGAAGTTATGGATGATGTTGCTGAATTGGTGGCACTTGGGAGGTAGCTTGGCGGTGAAGGATTTGAGGGCCTTCAGTTAGATGACATCATTGAGATAATAAACTGTCATGAAGAGCAGTTTCTGCAGTAGATCTGGTGGAACAGGAGATTGGAGGAGAATGAAGAGGATGAGCCTGCACCCGTGAACTTGCTGACAATTCCTAACCTACAGAAGGCATTAAAGATGTTTGAAGATAGCATCAATTTTTTGCAGAACCTTGATGCCAACAATGAACATGGAATGTTGAGGAGAAGAAATATCAATGATGCAGTAGCCCGTATAACCTTATTTTGGCTGAGATGAGGAAAAATGCTTAACGGCAAACACTTATGGAGTTCTTCAGTCTTGTAGATCCAGCAGTTTTTCTCAAACAGGAACTTCAGGCACAGCACACCCTTCGGAGATGGATAGCAATAAATTTGACTCAGATTATGATTAAATCTGTTTGATTATTTTGTAAAATCCTTAAAAAGTTTTCAATTTTTATTGTATGTGACTCATTTTAACATAGTAAACTCATTTCTTGTAGACCTTTGTTCATCACCTTTTATTTATATTACTTTACATTATTTGCATAAAGAAGTAGTTTAGTAAAAAAGTATATAGATGTATGTAATTAAAAGTGATCACCAAACCTAATGCTTTATTTTCTATTGTTTCTTAAGCTCCATTTGCGCTAATTTAATGTGCATGAGGTTTCTGAAAAACAGAACCCTTGTGTACATGGAGGGTCGAGGACATATAACAGACATATGTACAGAAAGAAAAACTAACACACTAAAGTACAGACAGACCTACTAACACAATAACATACATACAGAAAGAAAAACTAACTAACTGATGCAGATACAGACAGACAGACAGACAGACAGACAGAATAACACACTAACATTCATAAGAAGAGACAGACATATAACAGACATACTATACAATAACATACGTACAGAAAGAAAAACTAACACACTAAAGTACATACAGGGAGACAATAATACACTAACATTCGTAAGTACAGACAGACATACTAACAATAACATGCATAGAGAAAGAAAAACTAACATACTAATGCACATACAGACAGACAGAATAATAGACTAGCATTCATAAGAAGTGACAGACATATAACAGACATACTATACAATAACATACGTACAGAAAGAAAAACTACCACACTAAAGTACTTACAGGGAGACAGAATAATACACTAACATTCGTAAGTACAGACAGACATACTAACACAATAACATGCACAGAGAAAGAAAAACTAATACTAATGCACATACAGACAGAATAATAGAGTAACATTCATAAGAAGAGACAGACATAGAGAAATCATTTTAACCTTTCCTATCTAGTGGAATATTGTAGTAATTGGGAAACTCTACTTAAATCTTATTCTCGACCCCCCCCCCCACTCCACTGGAAATTAAATCATGGGTATGTGCATGGCACGCACCATTGGTCTGGGAAAGGTTAATGTGGCATTTTTAGTACATGTTAATCATAACTTAATCTTGCTTTAATTTGCCTCATGGTCTTCATATAGAACAGAAACTTGCTGTACTGATAACAGATAATAAGTAGTAAAGTATCACAGGAGATGTCCTGTAGTAGGATATTTCATGTTATGAGAAAATCTGATTTAAAATGATAAGCTGAAAAAAATTAGTTTTGCCCTGAGTGAGATTCGAACCAATGTGTCCTAGTAACATGCTAGGTATGCTAACCACTACACCATCAATGGTTAACATTTTTTCTTCAACTAATGTGACTAACTTTCCTGCATTTTTTATTTGTTTTGCATAGAGCTGAGTATTACCTCTTAACAGTACTTTTCTGCACACAACAGACTAAAATGCCAGTTACAATTACCACAAGGGCTCAGATAAGGTTTGACAAGAAGATCCATTGAGACAGATAGAATCCTCCCTCAAGTTACATGTTCATAACCTTAACTCTGGCATGCTACTAGAAGATGTGGGTTCAAATTCCACTCATGGCAAAACTAATTTTTTTCAGCTTATTATTTCATGAGATAATCCAGATCATCATATAACATTGAATGTACATACACATCCATGTATCCAATGTACATATTGATTTCCATGAAAGATGTTAAAAAATTGTTTTTGTATACTCTTGTTCCTTTGGTCATATATAAAGAATGTTTGACATGTAAAGCATATTTGACATTTCACAGGTGTCGTTAACATACCATATGATGCATGCATACATGAACAGTATGGTTTCAGATGTGGTAAGGACTAGATTACCAAATCTTTTACCTTAGATATAAAATAAGCAAATGCAAAAAAAGAAAACATTGCACCTTACCGACAACATGTTTAAGCAAGAAATAATTGTTTTGACGTGAGTGAGACTTGAGCCCATGTTATCAATGGCTAGTTCATTTCTTTGCTAATTGTTACTATAAATCTTCCTGACCTTGTTACTTGTGGTACCATCTGTGATCATAATGGAATGGAGAAATGAACTACAGTCGAACCTCGACTTTCGTGGGTTTAACTTTCGTGGATTTGATTATTCGCAAGTTTGCATCAATAATTAAACGGAAATTTTTTTTGAGTTTTGCAGCCTACTGTAGAAAATTGCAGCCGACACGCGTAGACTAGGAAATGTAAGAAAACTAAAAAAAAGTGTAAGTCATAAATGCATAAAATATATGTATTATTAATCTATTTTATCACTTACTACTATAAATATGTACACAAATTATAAAAAGTTAAATTTTGTAAAAAGTTAGAATACACTAAAGAACCGTGGACTGCGCACTCTGTTTGGGGATACCACGCTCTTTATCTCGGTACTAGCCAGCCTCACTCACGTGTTTTGTCTCTTGGAGTACTTTATAGTACTGTACCATACTGTAATGTACTGTATATAACTGTGTTTTATAAACTTTAATAATTTCACTGCTCTCTAAATAGTACAGTACGTGTATTGCATCACATACTGTATGTGTATTGTATTGCCTCTCTCTGTGTGTGTGTGTGTGTTAGCCTACATTGTTGATACTGTAATTTTAAATTTATAAAACATACTGTTGCACTACAGTGTATTGTTTTACTGTTTTTTGTGTGTTAAATATGGTCAACAGTATTAATAGTTAAGGTTTGAGGGGCTTAAAGATATTTCGTTTTTTCCACATTCACAGTGGTCCTGCGTCCCTATCCCCTGCAAATGTGGAGGGCCGACTGTACTTGTTGATAGTTTAGTGGTCAGAACACTTGGCATATAACTGGAAGATGTGAATTTCAGTCTTGCTCATGGCAAAACTAATTTTTTCAGCAAAATTATTTCTTGAATTCTATCTTAACAAGTAGTCTGTGTATTTACTGTTGATTGATCTTTAAGTAATATTAAGTATAATATTATATCATTATGTGATCTGGAGACTACATCAGCACTGCAGTGAGTTGCTATGTTCCATTGCATTTCCTGGTAATCTTTTAGAGCTGAGTTAATACATTAATACTGTAATAAATTGATATAAAATTGAAATGATGTGTTACCTCTGAACAGCGCTTCTCTGCACACAACAACGCTAAATGGCCAGTCACAATTACCACAAAGGCTCAGATTAGGTTTGATAGGAGGATCCACTGAGACAGATGGAATCTTCATTCAAGTTACATGTTCTTGACCTTTAGAGTGTCAAGTTTTTCCTTTAAAAAATCAACTCAACTTCTGGTTCCTATTATACTAATGAATGGAATAGTTTATATTACATACCAAAAGAAAAAGCATTCAATTCTGAACCAAAAATATAAAAATCAAAAGGGAAAAAAAAATGGTAGGTAAGCAATAACAAACATGTTGCAAGTTCATTTGTAGTGATTTTTGAAAGCTGATTAATCAGCTTCAGACACTAAGGGTTAAATGTGAACAAGGTATGGCTCAGCTGTATTGTACACATGGCCATGTTGTAATGCTACATTTGATGAATGGCAGCTTTTCCAAGTCTAGCAATTTCCCTTTCTCACGTAGGGCAGAACAGAGAAAATCTCGATGCAGTCACATTTCAGACTCAAACCTTAGAACATCTTTTCTAGATGTTCTTTTTTCATTTACAGTCATTTCACAGATTTTCTAGAGGTTTTGTTTTCATTGTTTTGAAATTTCTAAATTTAATATCTTTAATGAAACAAATGATAAAATCAATACTGTAATAAATTGATATAAAATTAAAAGTTTGTTTTTCCCCCTATTTATTACCTCTAGAGTTCTCATAGTTTAATTCCTTAATATGTATTTATTGTCTTTGTCAATTAAGATTTTAACAATGCTTTCCTTTTATGTAAATATATCAGAGACTTTGGAATGGTACTTAGTTCTAGTGATTATTAAGCTTACAAATCTAAGAATTGATATATATTATATAACAAACTTCTGTAGTAAAGTTAGAGTGTAAAGAAATGTTAATGCCTTGTCTTTTCTAATTTGTTTGATTTTAGCAAACAGTGTTGCCCGGTTACAACTTAGAAATCTAGGTATTCCTCAAGCAAAGGTGCTCACATCTTTAGTAGTGCAGAATGAGTCCCCCAGTGAAATAGAAAATGGCAAAGATATATTTGATGATAGTATTATTATCTACAATAGAGTTCCAAAGACAGGAAGCACAAGTTTCATGGGTGTAGCTTATGATCTCTGTTCCCATAATGGATACAATGTTCTTCATATCAATACCACAAGGAATTCCCATGTTCTATCACTTTCTGATCAAGTGAGTACAGATTGATATATATTTTTTATAATTTTCTTTTACTGTACATTCACTTGCTAAAATAAAATTCTGTTGCATTATTGGTTGTTTAGCATGCATAAATAAGTGTATGCAATTTTTTGAGCCAGAGGATGCCACCTATTATCTTAGATTGGTATATTTTGTTCAATGATAATTTAATGTATGTTTTTTAATTTGTTTGAAAAAAAAAATACTCAATTCGTAGAATGCCAAGAATAATATGCAGTAAAACATATAAGCTGATATTACTCTAGCATGCCACTTTTATGCATTTGTTATAACCTTACTTAAGCAAGTGAATCACCACCACTTGAGTCCAACTGGCAGAGCAACTGGTACATTGCTTTGTATCTGGGAGGTAGATTGATGTGTTTGATACAATTAGGAAGTGTGAAAAAACACTTCCTAAATTGTTGAAATCTTCATATCTCAGCTCCATCAGACATAAGTAGGATGTGGAACAAGTAATTTAGTGGGCTAATCCACTAGTGGTCATTGCTTTTATTCAATATAGTCGTTCCACCATATCTTTCTAAAGTGATGAACAAAATTACTTGTGTTAGTGCTGAAAGTAACAAGCTACGCGTCAAATGAAAACTTGTGATGCAGGGAGTATCATAGGATAAAAAAAGAGACCACCCCATGCTTTCTTCTCCCTAAAAAGCAGAATAAGCTAGGATTGCAAGGACGGATTGGGAGCGAAAATCAGCCCTGGCAATTACATGGAAATCAATCCGTACTGCCAAGATAGATCCTAAACCAAATTTTGTGCCAGGCAAGAAGTACTCTGGAATTGACCCCCAAGAAACACCTTTAGGGATTGCCTGCTATTTATTTTAACCTTTTCACTGTGACTGGGACAGCACATTTCCTTGTCTGCTCAGTGACTGGGTCCAAATGCCCAGAAGCAACAGAGGTGAGAATTATAAGATGATTAATTAATGGATGGAGAGGGTCACTGGAAACTGTGTGGAGTGGTGGCTCACCTCTTCATACCCCTCTGCAAGAATTTGGTGGGAAATGCACCACTACAGCAGAGAGATTTCTGAAACACCAAACCGCTATCAAAAGGTTAAGCTCATTTATCGAAATATTGCTCAAAATAACTAGCTGGTGTCACAGTTTAATTATCTTGGGAGCTATGTAACAGATAATGGTGATGTGTGGCATGAGATTAACAGATGAATAGGGATTGCTACTGGGACTTTTAAGAATCTATGGAGAGTGTGGAGAAATAGGCATATACACATAAAGACTAAAATTAGACTGTATAATAGTTTGGTTCTTTCTAGGGTTAGTTATGGTAGTGAAACTTGGACACTTTGTGAACAAGATAACAGGAAGCTAGATGCTTTTTATTCCAGATGCTTACGCAGTATCTTGGGCATTAGTGGTTCAACTTTGTGACTAATGATGAGGTTAGGCAAAGGAGTTTGCAACCTCCTTTAAGCAGCATATTGTGCAGAGAGAGACTCCGTTGGTTTGGCCATGTTCCCGTATGAATGATTATAGATTGGCGAATAAGGTTATCGTGATGCCCCATCGTTCACTTTTACTTTACCTTAACCAGTTTTGCTTAATTTACGTTATATTTATCATTTTGGGATTTTTATTTCCTTTTTGGTATCACAGCGCTCGTTTCCAAGAGTTAGGAGTTGCGCATGCGCAACTCCGAACTTCCGACTGTCACCCGCTAAAGCGTGTGCACAAGGACACGCCCCCCTCTTGCATCGCTTGTCAATTTATGCAAATGTCTTTCCTGGCGTGCAACATGACATGTGCGGGCACTGTAAGCCTCTTGTTATAACTGATGACAGACGTTAGTAGAGAGAAGAGAGTGTGGTTGTAAGCACGGAGGAGCACAGTTAGTGCAGTGTGTGTAGTCAAAGTTGAGAAATGATGTATCTTCTTCATTGAAGTTTTGGTGAGTGTTTTTTGGAAATAAATTTGTTTGTTATTTAAACCTTTTGAATCTTTACTAATTTTTTCTCTTGAGCAACATTAATTGTTTGATTAGAATCTATCTTTACATTTTGACAATCATTAAATATTTTTTGAATTCTTACTCATTAACGCTCGCTGGTATTTTGAACCCTAATTTAACTTTATTTATTTTTTTGGCAATTTGTTAATTATTGCCTGGCGCCCGACACAGCTATCTTGAGCATAAAAAATAATTGGATCAGACAAAGGGTCCAAACTTTAAAAGTAATTCATTTCTTAGGAGCATTACAGAGGCAATTAACAACAGAGACATGAACAGTGTGCCTAAAGGCCTCAGAAAGAGGGGGAGACCTAGGATGCGGTGGGCAGACGATGTCAAACAGGACCTTATTTAGAATTGGTGTGCAGTGGCCAGATGCAGTAGATGTAGCTCAGGACAGACTTGCTTGGAGAACTAAATTGTACGGTCTGGTTGGACCTCTGTAGCCCAGGGCTGTTTGAGGATGATGATGATGAATATTGCTTAGGCTGACTTTTTTTACTCTGCTTTTTAGGGAGAAGAAAGCATGGGGGGGTCTCTTTTTTTATCCTATGATACTCCCTGCATCACAAGTTTTCATTTGACGTGTAGCTTGTTACTTTCAGCACTAACACAAGTAATTTTGTTCATCACTTTCGAAAGATATGGTGGAACAACTATATTGACAAATCCATAGACCAACAAACTGATAAACTGACAAAGGACAAATGAAAAGCCATATGAAGATAGGTAATATAATTTTTCAAGCTTGAACTATGTGTTTTTGTAAAATATATGAAGAACATTTTGGAAAGGCAATTTCTATTTTTTTTAAAAATTGAAATTTTTTCTGTTGAAGAAATATTCGTAAGTTTTATACGAAATAACTATACCCAATCCTTCTACTGTATTAGAGGGAAAAGATATATATATATATAGGAAAAACCTTTCAACAGTCGAAATACTAATGCAAGAGCATTGTAGAGATATTGTAAAAACAATCCAACAATAGCATTAGCCCAGACTATAATTGAAAACAAAATCCCAATTGATAAAATCGAATTCAAACCATTGCTGGCTCCAAAAACAAAGTATCAACTTCAATATGCCGAAAACCTAATGATTCATGCGCGTCTTGACAACGTATGCAACACGGAGATACCACCCCTTCCTGCGGCGTGGAATCTCCTGTTGTGTCAACAGCCAAGTGCGCACACACACACACGCCCGTCATTCAAAGTCACTATATACACACAGGTATGACTATTTAGCCGGATTCACACACAGGTATGACTATTTAGCCGGACGACAAATGTCTAACATTGATAGCCTGAAGATGCCACAGGAAAGAGAGTGGCAAAATGTGTAGCATTAGTAATGAGACTGGTTGTTTTTAGAATGTTTTTATGGTTGGCTATTGCTATACCATGTGAATTTTCTTAATGTGTTTCTTTTAAAGTTTAAATGTTCAAATGGTGAGGATAGTGCAATTACAAACTTTGTACCAGTGTAAGCCTAAACATCCTATTCCTATGATGGATTACCAACTTTGAGTGAAGAAAGAATTTTAAGCAGAACTGCATATAGTCAATTAATGCAACTTTATAAAGACTGGTAGCATAAGATATAACAGCTTCAGCTAACTTCATTGAGTTATGCTAATAAATGCACTTGTACCAGCCCAAAAAGGGACTGCTTTTATAACAGAACCATCACTCAAAAAGAATGTAGACGTCAACTATAAGTGCTGACTGCAATCTTAACAACTATGTGAAAGGAGGATTGTACCATCTAACAGCCGCTGTATACAGCATGTGGTAAAAATAATGTGCTCAATCTTAATGACTGGTAGCATTCAGCTAAACATCGCCAACAAATCCAACTGGTTGTGCCAAATAATGCAACTGTACCAGCCTCAAGAATACTGGTAAAATACCCTTATATGGTTTTCTTTCACTCTAATATGCCTTTGTTTGTAAAAAGCATTATGTAGAGTAGAATAGTAATATAGGGGTTTAATGTGTAATCCCTATATTACTAAATGGGAACATCAAAAGTTCCGAACCGCTATGCCAAACAGCATTATCGTGAAAATATTAATAAATAAATTGATAATAATTTGAAAATAATTTTAATAAATTGTTACCAAAGTAGCTGTGTCTACATCATTTTATTGAATATATTTTTGCAACTGATTTTGCTTTGCTGTCAAGACCATAAGACATTTACTGTCAGGCTTGTAATCTGATGTACTTGGGTTTGTGTCTCCATTATACTTGTATTTAAATTTTCTCCACTAACACTTGTTATGCCCTCAGTAAGAAAGGAGCTGCCAGTGGATTAAGAAGGTCACCATTGATTAGATTGGGATATTATACCTTGGCTCTGTGTTTGTAGGAGAGCTACACCCTATACACATTAAAGAAAATGCTGGATAGCCTTAACATGTCAGCTGCTGTCCAAGGGTTCTTGTTCCCCTACTTAGCTCTGGGGACATGGGAGTTTTATGTTTAATCCTAGTCATTGTATGCATTAAAGTGTCACTCAGGGTAAAACAGCCCAAAGCTTGTTCAACTAATGAATTTTTTACCCATTAAAAATGCTAGGTGCCCTACCTTACTTGGAAATTAGTGCTAATTTAATAAGAAATTTAATTGTAAAATTTCCCTTGAAACAGGAAAGATCAGTGTTTTCACTGACAACATCCACTTGTGAAGCTGCCACTCAAAAGCAATGGATAAATAAAAAAAAAAACTTATTTTCTTATGTATGGCTTAAAAAATAAAAATTGAAAACAAAATTGTCAATGACTAAATCACTTACTCAGTTCACATTGTTTTTCAAATGATGATGTGTTGCCTAATGCATTTCTTTTACTCATAAAAGTGTGTTATTTATAATAATTAAAAATTTTTTTATGGCAAGAAACACTTAAAATAATTAGCTGAAAAAATTTGGTTTGTCTTGAGTGGGATTCGAACCCACATCTCTCAGAAATGTGTCAGATATGATAACCACTACACCATCAGTGGGTAACTTTTGTATTATCCTTTCAGAGTACATATCATAATAAGTTACTAGTTAATCAATAGTAAATACACAGATTACCTCTTCACAAAGATATAGAGATATATACAATAATAAAAATAAATAAATAGAATTCAATAAATAATTTTGTTGAAAAAAACGAGTTTTGCCATGAGTGGGACACAAACCCATATCTCTCAAATACATGCCAAGTTTTCTAGACCACTTAACTATTAGTGGTTAGTTCATTTCTCCCCTAATTGTGATTATAACTCTTCCTGGCTTTATCTCTCATGGTACCATCTATGATCAGGAACAACAACTACTGAGTTACTTTCATTATTACTCTCAGAAGTGGTGTAAGTTGGATAGTCATTCTTGCTAAAATGTTATTAATGCAAGAATCAATCAGTTGTGAAGTCCATTATACTTGTATTTAAATTTTCTCCACTAACACTTGTTTTGCCCTCAGAGTAAGAAAGGAACTGCCTTGTATCTGGAAGACATTTGTATTTGGATCCCATTCACAGTGAAGCTCATTTTTTCAACACAATTGGTTTTTGAATAATATTAGTTTCTTTAAATATATTTATTTTAAAAAACTTCCTATCTGATTATATACTTAATAAATGTCTTTTGCAGGCCAGATTTGTACAGAATGTTACTACTTGGGCAGCTAAAAAACCAGCACTTTATCATGGACATATAGCATTTTTAGACTTTGCAAGGTATGCATAAACTTGTTATAAAAATAAATTTACTGTTTTTAATTTATTTTTCCCTTTGCTGTCCATCTAATATACATTCAACTTTTTTTTATTTTTAGAGATAAATTATAAATTCTATTTTAGGTTTAGGTAAATACTAGAGAAATGTGATTCATATATTCCAAATCCTGCAATAGTTTTTCATCATTAGAGTGCAATGAAATTGGGAAATGACAAAACTTTAAAATCATAAATGAACTATTCATATAAGAAATTGGAAAGTTTAGGTGGTAGAGTGAGTTTTTTTTAAGAAGCTTATTTTGATAAGAGCAATTTGCAAAAGAGGAACACAACTTTTTGTTTTAAGAGATAAATAAAAAATTCTTTTTTTGCTTTTGATAGGTATTAATAAAAATTATTATATGCATCTTCTGAATCATCCATTAATTTGAATTTCTACCATCAGACGAGGCCAAAATCAGAAAAATAACAAACATTCTTGTTGAAAAATGAGCATTCCACCAGAAGTAATATGTTATTCTTCTAGTTTTAATTGTTGATACTTTATAAGGAATTGCTTTTATTTTTGAGTGTATTTTGTAATGTATTGTTATCTTGTTATCTTTAATGGTTTAAAGATTTTATTACTTGATTATATTGGGTGGAGGTTGACTTAGTCAGTAGTGTGCCATATTTGTAATCAAGTGTTTCCAGTTTGTGTCTCTGTTGTGCCTACATTAAGATTTTCTCTCTTACTCCACCCAGCCCTTGATGAAGTAGGGTACCCTGATGGACTTAAATAACCACTGTCCATTTTGTAGGATGTAAGTTGTGGCAACATGTGCTGTAGAGCCATTCTCTGTGCACATTAAGAGCATGCAAGATTATTTTGATGGAAAGCTACCATCTGTTTTCTTTCCAATTTCTTGTCCAGTGAATCTTCTTCCCCAACTTTCTCTGAGCCTTTGTCACATGGACATTTACTCTGTTATGTGCAAAAAGGTGCTGCTCAGAAGAAAAACACAGCAATTCATATTCAGATATAAAAATAGTGATCATAACAGAAAGTTTTGTTAATTTAATGGTAGACAAGGATATCTGAACATTTTGTTCAATTGTTTTTTATTTGCAAATTCTTTAAAACATACTTTCAAAAGAAAAAATATTCTGCACTTTTCCAGTCAACAGAAAAACAGTTTGCAGAAACAGTCAACAGAAAAACAGTTTGCTGCATTCCATCAAATATCAAAAAATTTTAAAACTTAAAATAATAAAAATGTATAATAATTAAAAATCCAAATATATTAAATTTTATTTATTTGTGCTTAACTTTTAATGAGCATGTTTAATTTTAGATATTGACCACATCTATGTAGTGTCTAAAATGTAATCTGCCTTGGTGTCAATTTGCAAAAAAGAAAGATTTTTATATGTTAATATGTACATCTTATTAATCAAAAATAATAAAAATAGATAATATAATGTTAAACAGGTTCGATTCCCATCTGTTCCAGCATTGAGATTTATCTCTGCTAAACTCAACCTTCCCTCAGTCAGATGGGATATAAAGGTAAGCTGTATCCTGTGCGCATTAAAGAACGTACGTTATGGCCTAGACAGACTTCCATCTGTCTCCTAACATCTGCCCAGTTGGTCCCCTTCCTTCAATCTATTCTGAGCCCTTGGGATCCTTGTAACCTGCCCATTTTCCCCAATTTGTGCAAAAAAAAGTACTGCTCAGAGGTAAAGCAACCCGATTGGAATGAAAACTAATTAAATTATATTTTTTTACTCTGCTCATCAAAAGTTAAGCATGAATCACAGAATTGTAAATATAAAAATAAGGTTAGAGATAAGATTTTTGATCTACCTAATTAATTTAATATACTATATTCAGTATATTAATTGTATAGCAGTTTGTAAAAATCAACATGTAAATCCAGTGGCAGATTAGTTTCTGAAGGCCCCAAGTGTAAAAGGTTCAGGAGACTCCCAACTATCTGGGAGGAGTTAGGTGTATTCAAACCTACAAACAGTTTTACAACTTAGAAATGGAAAAAAAAAATGTGTGCAGCAAGTTAAATAAATTGAATTGTAGAAATATATAAAAAGGAAATTTAATAATGTATTATATGCTATATAAATATATAAACATGCTGAAAAACAAGCAAAAAATTATTTTTAAAATGAATTTGTTCTTTGTAATGCATTTAATAAAAATTGCATTATATATGGTATTAACCTAAGTAAAAATGCAAGGTGTACTTAAATAGTAAGTCATACTGATTGTAGATATAAATAAAAATAAATATAAATAAAAATAAAATATCCTCTCAAACAGCTGCTTATAACAAAAACTCTCTTATCTCAAAAATCTTGCTTATCTCAAAAATATGCTCTCAAACAGCTGCTTATAATAAAAAATATCCTCTCAAACAGAGCTCTGACAGAAGACTGTCAGTTTATATGCCATAGTAGAAGGTTTATGAGGATAGTGGGCCCTCAGCAGAAAGACAACACAAACATCCATGCCTTACCCAGGGCTCGAATCCAGGGCCCTCTGAGTAATAGCTAGGTGCGCTGCCAATTCAGCCATGGACCATTTTGCAAAATGTTTAAAATAATTTTTGACTGTTTTGAGCTTCCCATGAATGTTGAGGTCCAGGCAAGCACCTCATGCACTTGTGTGGGAATCTATCACTGTATAAGTTCCTTTTATCATGGAATATATAGAATAGGTATTCTGTAAAAAAAGGAGTAATTCTGTGCAAACTCGATCATTTCAAACTGAAACCCTACTTTATCAATCTGGAATAGCTCATTTGTGACCAGATTCTCCAGATCATCTAGACACTTCAAATGGTATCACAATCTGTAAACTGGACCTAAGAATAGTAAAGTTGCATCCTGTTCATCAACAAGTCTAGATTTTCTTTAAATCAGACAGCAGATCTACTGATTTGGAAAGAGGTGAGAACCTGCAACCAGTCCCATAGCTTCATTGAGAGAAGTGATTTGGTAATGGAGATCTGATTGTATGGGCCAGGTTTTTGTATGGTGGCCATACCAACCTATGTAAATGCTCTGAAATACTGACATGAGATCCTAGATCCCTATGACAAGCCTTGTATTGGTTCAGTAGGTGACTGTTTCCTCCTATTGGATGATAATACCCAGAGCAAGACTGATTAACTGATATCTTGAGGAAGGTGGAGTATCTGTTGAGTGGAGTAGCTTGCATTCTTTCCAGATCTCAGCTTGATAAAACATCTATGGGATGCTATGGGGAGACATACTGCTGCCCTTTAACCCCTCCCCAAACCCTCTAAGACCTAAGGATTGTTCTAATTGCTCAGTGGAGTTTTTGCCCTCCTATTCTTTAGTTATCATATTGAGGATATGAATCAACATTGTCATGTTTACATTTACTGGAGAGGGTCACATACCCTATTGACTATACATTTTGTATTCGAAACTACACCCTTTTTCACATATTTTCCTTCATTCCTTTTTTAGAATATGTGCAAATCATTTTGACCCACATTTTCATAGCTTGTCACAATATTAACTGTATCTTCCTGTGACATTTGATTAAATTTGTACAAATATATATCAAGACATTTTGTAAAACTGACATAACATTTCAATAAATTTGTCCAAATATATTAAATTTTATTTATTTGTGCTTAACTTTTGATGGGCATGTTTAATTTTAGATATTGACCACATCTATGTAATGGCTAAAGTGTAATCTGCCTTGATGGTCACTATATGGAGCATTCACTGTACTTATAAATGTTTTTTTTTAACCAGCAGCCTTGAAACAGAATATAAATGTAGTCCAGCACTAGAACAAAATATAGTGATCATTTGTTCACAAAACCTTTTACATGTGCAAAATACATCATGCAGTTCTGTTAAAATGGTAACCATTCAGTAAGGATGTTTAAAGATGCTAGTAATAACAGCAATATGTGGATGACAATATACACTAGAGATGAGTTTGGGATCAAATTTTCAAGCCTGAGCTCAGTTAAAGAAAAAATTTCTTGACACACATAAATCATATATAGATATACATACCACCAATACCTGTATTTTTTGTACTTATTTTTTATGATTATAAGCGAATTTGGCAATTTATGATGGAACCTGAAGCCATCTGTGCTGTTTTGAGCCCAAGTCCAGCCTGGTTCTGGCTGATCTCTAGTATATATTTTAAGGAATTGATATAGTGTATACCATCTTAGTGAAGAAAGACAATGATCACTAGAGGATTTCCTTAAAAATTTTATGACATAAAATGATACAAGGTAAGAAGTGTACTTCGATTATTGACTTAAAATTTTTATCTGACAGTATCATACATAAACCTCTCATTTAGTCTCATACTATTTTCTTTGATATGGTGATGATTTTAGACCATATGTAGCAAAATGTATTACTGGATTAAAAAACAGTCCAACCCATGATATTTTGACTGTTTCAATGGTAGATTTTTTTTTATTTGAAACTACTTAAAGATTATAGCTAAATTACAATGATTCTTTAAGATTGGCTTTTTGTGAAACAATATCTAGTGAAACTGATCATGAAATCTAAATACATTCATTGCACGATGAAATGTTAATTATTGATTGAAACAAACCTATCGTGTATTATAAAATTCAAAACTACTCTGATACCCAGAGTTCCATTACATCCAACAAACACTCTGACAACACCTTTTTAAATAATAGCAATTTTCTCTAGCATCTTTAAAGTTTGTAAAAGCTTATTGGTAGCACATGCTGGCCGTTAGTTGTTTGGGGTTTAATGGAGATAGCACATGCAGAATGTTTTTGAAAACTGTTAACCCTTAGGAAGTTCTGCTCATAAATTGGATAACTGGGTGTATTCAAAAAGGTTCTGTGTTTTCTGTTAATAAAGTATGCTTTTTATAAAGTTTGCTAAAAAAAACTACTGATATTTAAATCTTATTGGATTATATCTTCTGATTATTGTACTATAACTGTGAACTTTAGTTTTATTATAAGTATTGCATCCAGAACCTAAGAGTGGTGAGATGGAGTCTGGGCCAATCGCAAATAAGGAGCCTCTCCAAAAGCCACATAAATATATGAATATATTTAATAGATGCTTTAAAAAAATAAATTTCTTTCATTTATTAAAAAATGACAGAAGAATTTTTTTATATAATAAATTTTTTATTATGTAAATTAAAAATTATGTAATAAAAACGATTTGCAAGGTTTTAATGATTTACATATAGTGTGTGTCCTTTTTCTGCTGAGGTCCTGCCATCCTCTCAGACCTTCTACTTTGGCATATAAATTGACAGGCTCCTGTCAGACCTCTGTGGCAAGCAGCTGCTTGAGAGGGTATTTATTTTATTTATACCTTTGTTTGACATATAATTTGACAATGATCTGTGTATTTAAGGCCACTTATGCCAAGGGCCTGGGCCAAATGGTTTGCTGGCCCCTCCAACTATCTGGGTGTGAATATATCAGTTTTCGTTTCCCTGGCCAACTTATTATGAACACCTACTAAATATTTCATTGAATGTATTATGGTACATTTCTAAGTTTTCAATTCTGCACACAGTTATGGTTGAAATGGGTTTTGAAGTACTGCTACTGGTCATTTCTCTCAGCTGATGAACTTTATTGCTCTGTTTTACCATACAGTTCATGCCAACAAATACATGTCCCTGTCTGTCAGAGCCTTTTTTCCTCCCTCATTTGCCATGATTGACTAATATTTTTTGAGACCATTGCCATTCTCTATAAAATAAAAATAAATAAATACCCCCTCAAGCAGATGCTTGCCACAGAGGTCTAACAGGAGCCTGTCAGTTTATATGCTATAGTAGAAGGTCTGTGAGGATGGTGGGACCTCAGCAGAAAAACAACACTAACATCCATGCCTTACCCAGGTCCTGTTGATCAGCAGCCAAGCGCATTAACCACTCAGCCACGGGATGGCAGCCATTCTCCATACCTTTGTCATATTGTACCATGTGATTTTTTGCTGTTCCATTACCTCTATTATGGATTCTCCTACCCATCACACTCCAGTGATGAGCCCCCCTTTGAAGTCAGTCAGATCAGCCTTTTTACTTGTGTTGACTTTGCTATCTGTTTTTTACTAACTTGTGTGACTTTGACACTTTGCTTTCCACCATGCCTTTATAGGATTTCGTAGTGACATAGAATATTTAAGTCTGTAAGAATTTTCGTATACAATAGTATGTTCCATAGTATATTGTGTGTGATACAATGTTCATAATAATTTGCCCAGGCAGTGTATATAATGTGTATTTATGAAACAAATATATTAAGTGTTTCAGATTCTTGTTTTTAGCAACATTTTAATTGAAACAAATTCTGAAATAGAATTTCATTTTTATTTCAGGTTTGGTGTATTACAGAAACCTATTTTCATTAATATTATACGTAAACCACTGGATCGTTTAGTCTCTTATTATTATTTTCTTAGATATGGTGATGATTTTAGACCATATGTAGTAAGACGCAGACAAGGAAATAAAATGGTAAGTGTGAAAAGGCAAATTTTTCTCTAACCCTTTTATTACCATACCAGCCCAAACTGTAGGTAGGAAGTAGTGAAGAATAACATTCATTAGACAAATCCATTTAAAATCTTTGTTGTTTTAGCCTGATATGGTAGTGAAAGGGTTAAAGAATTTTCTGTATTTCCTTTTTAGAGTATTTGTTAAATGGGCATTATCTCAATCTTAAAATCAATAAATCTTAATTGACATGTCACTTTTTTAAACTGGAACTTTATATCAGGTCCTTCCATATTACGTACAAAATCCTCATTCAGCCATGAGCTACAGAGGTCCTACCTGACTGTAATTTTCCTCTCCAGACACGTCTGCTTCATTTGGCCATTATAAGCAAATTCTGGCAAGGTCCTATTTGACATTGTCTGTCGATCATATCCTAGGTCTCTCTCTTTTCCTTAAGCCTTTAGGGCACTGTTCATAATCACTATTTGCCAATCTGTAGCTGTGCATATGGGCAACATGGCCAAATCAATACAGTCACTCTCTGCACCAATATACTGCTCAAAAGTGGTTGATGACTCCTCCTTCTAACCTCATCATTACTTACAAAGTCAAACCACCTAATGCCCAAGATATTTCATAAGCATCTAGAATCAAAAGCATCAAATTTCTTATTATCCTGCTTACAAAAGATCCATGTTTCACTACTAACTAACCTTAGAAAGAACCAAACTAGTATACAGCCTAATTTTAGTCTTTAAGTGTATACACCTATTTTTTCACACTCTCCATAGATTCTTAAAAGTCTCAGTGGCAATCCCTATTCTATTTATCTCATACTGTACATCACCAGTATCTGTTACATAGCTTCCAAGATAATTAAACTGAGACACTTGTTCAAGAGTGCAGCCATTCAAATATATTCAGTGATCAAATATATTCAATATTCAATATGATTCAATATGATATAATATTCAATATGATTCAAATATATTCAATGATCATCAAATATATTCATTCAAATACAAATATAGCTTCCAAGATAATTAAACTGAGACACTTGTTCAAGAGTGCAGCCATTCATCTACTTGACCAATTTCCATCACTTTAGTTTCTTTGTTTATCACAAAACATACTCTATTACCAGTCTCATCAACAGCCCTAATGAAAGAATTCATCCCATCCATCTTTAACCAACAGGGCCAAATCATCTGCATAATCTAAATCAGAAATTTTAATATCTCTAGGCCAGTGTGGTCCAACTTTTCATTGCCTGAGGGCCAAACAGAATAATAGAAACATAGTGTAAGGATGCACAGGTCATCACTTCTATAATATATTTGTTGAAAAAAAATATATATTTAGATACAAATATAATACACAAGTTTAACAAGCAGACAAGTAATTTAATAGGAAGCATTCATGAAAACTTCAAAGAATTTACTCATTGTGCTGCACCATGGTAATTACGAAAATTAATGTGAGGATTGGTACTGCTTTTCTGAAACAAGTTTCTCAATGTCTACTTTTAGTTCTGTCAAGGAAAGTCTCAGACAGGATTCCAGTGAAGCACTTTCAGTGTGATTTCTAGTTTTTGATTTAATAGCTTTTAAAACTGAAAAAGCACTTTCACACACATATGTACTGTCAAATAATGATAGTATTTCAACTGAAAATATATGTAATCTGGGAAAATGGTCTTTTGTTAAGAGTCTCCAGAAGTCCTCAGGAATATCACACTTTTTGATTTTTTCATTTTAGTTTCAATGGGGTTGTTAAACAGTGAAAGTTTTGGCTTCAAAGCATCAAAATCTTTGAATCTTGTCTGGAACTCCTCCTTTATATCACATATTATTTCATGAAACTCACTAAAATTTGTTTCATTTTCTTCTTCCTTCAACTGCTGGCAAGTGGGAAGTGTGCTGTATTATTCGCTTTTAATGCATTTTGCATTACAACAAGTTTCCTACAGAATCCTTCAATATGTCCAAAAAGCTGAGAGATATTTTGTTTTCTACCTAGCGATTTCGTATTTAAAGCATTCAGATGAGATGTTAAATCAGTCAGGAAGGCAAGTGTTCGTCTGAATTTCTTGTCTTTCAGCTTATCTATATATTAATTTCCAGTATTTTCATTCCTGAGAAAGGCAAAAATTTCATTCCTTAACCCAAAAAATTGTTGCAGACAATTTCCCCAAATTTTTAAATTATGCTATTGGTTTATCTTCTATTAATGAAAACCATAGAAGAGGGCCAGCCAAATAACTACAAGGGCCGTGGGTTGGAGCACGCTGCTCTAGACCATTTAAGGCCAAAATCTTTCCCTTGCAAAGAATTTTGCATTACATAATCAATAACCAAACTAAAGAGAAAAGGAGACAATATTCACCCTTGTCTAACTCCACTAGCAATACTAAACCAATCACTACAAGCCTTACCTACTCTCACACAGAACTTAGTTTTATTATAGAGAGCTTTCATTACACTAACTTGTCAGGCATTCCATATGATCTAACAATCAACCATAAATTATGTCAACCAACAGAATCAAAAGCTTTTCTGAAATCTATAAAGCTAGTAACCACAGGTTTCTGAAATTCTAAACATTTCTCAAGAATCTGCCTAAGTGAAAATATATGATCAATACATTCCCCTACCACTTCAGAATCCACACTGTTCATCACGCAGTTGTCCATGAACCAAATTCTTAATTCTATTAAGTATAGTCATACAAAGAACTTTACCTGGAACAGAAAGTGAACTAATTCCCCAATAATTATCTCAAGAACTGCAATTACCTTTTTTAAAAATAGGGATAATAATAGCTCTAGTGAAGTCCTTAGGAACAACACCTTTATCATAAAAAAAATTCAAAATTTCAGTCAGTCATGTGACCACACAAGTGTCCCCAGCTCTAAGTATTTCAGTGGTGATTTCTTCTATACCTGGGATTTATGCAGTTTTAATTTAGAGATTGCCAAAATGACTTCAGAATGTGATATAGGGCCAACATTAAAGCCAGTAATGCATTTATCCCCATTACAAACAATGAGAGTAGAAATAATCACATTGTTTAGAACATCTCTGAAATGCTCACTCCACCAAGTCATCACAGAATCCTCACCTTCAACCACCTTACCATGTTTATCCCTCAATCCCTGTGTACCTGTCTGTTTCTTCCCACTCAAAACATTAACAACCCCCTGCTGTTATGCTGTCTAACTGCTTTCTCTGCTTTTATCAGCCAAGCTATCATTTCAAACATTCTTATCAGCTGTTAACTAATCCTTTAAATGTTTATTAAGCTCATTGTAATGCCATCTGTTAGGACTAGTAGGGTGTTGATTTATATTAATCCTGCACTTCCTTCTTTCAGAAATAAGTTCCATAGCCTTATCATTCAAATAATCTTCTTTCCTCTGTTCTCTTTTACCCAAAAGAGTAGCCTACTTAAACTGATCCCATTCTTTCTCAACTTCAGCAGTAAGCAAACCACAATTGTCATAATGACTAAATAGCTTATCATGGTATGCTTTGGCTACATCTGGATTTTCAGGCCTTCAGTATTAAAGGTAATTTTCTTAACCATAGAACAAAATTTCTTAAGCTTCAGTTGCAAGACATTTTTGACAAATTTTTTGACACTTTTGAGGTAATGGTCAGACCCAATTTCAGCTCCCCTTTATGATATGGTATTTCTAACTGAACTAGCCCATTTGTTGTTAATTAAAATGTAATCTATCATATTCCTGTGCAACCCATCAGATGAAACCCATGTATATTTATAAATGTCCTGATGTTTGTAGTATGTGTTAGTTATTCATAAACCATTAAGTTTACTTACCTGTAGGAGATGTTCCCCATTACCATTGGAACTACCAATGCCAAAGGGACCTAAAACTCCTGCCCAAAGGTCAGAGTCAGTGCTAACTTTAGCATTGAAGTCACCTAGCACAAGAGAAATATCTCCTTCACAGAATTCAAAATATCCTGAAGCTGTGTAAAACTTATCCTTCTCATTCTCATCACAGTCCCCTGTGGGGGCATAACAACAGATGACATTCAACTCTTTAATTTTTGTTTTAAATTTTGCTGTAAGAAATATTTCATTAATGCAGTCATATCCTAGAAGAGCATCACTGGCATGTCTGCTGAAAAGCAAATTTACACCTTGGAGATGCTTTCCATCCTCCCTCCCTGAAAAGAGAAATTTAAAGTTATTTTTAAGTATCTGACCTTTACCTGTTCATTTGATCTCTTGCAAGCCTAGAATATCTAGGTTATAATGCTGGAATTCCTGTGTGAGGACATCAAGAGAATACTCTCTATGTAACATCCTCACATTCCATATTACTGCAGAGAGATAAATGATTAATAGGATTTTTCAAGAAACAAGGTTTATTGAGAGAGATAGGGCCAACAGTATCAAACAGCCCCCTGATCGCAGGCATTGGGCAAAAACCTGTCCCCCCTCTGCTACAGGCTGAAGTCACCCATGCTGTTAGGAACTTCAGGCACCATCTTTTCAAAAGCCTTATGACCTGCCTGAGACAAATTACTCCAGTGTAGGATTAGTGATGCCCAACTAGTTAAGCGAAGGTTTGGTACCTGTGATGGCCTCTGATCAGGATTATCCACCAGCTGATATAATACTATCCCATGCATCTGTTCACTTAGGACTGACAACCCACAAGCAAACAGAAAACACAGTAACAGGTTATCCCTCAACAGAGGCCCACCAGTGCACCAAGTCCAGTATCCATAATGAAGCTCAAAGCTGTAAACCAATTCAGTCAAGTTGGTATAAATGGTCAGGACCCTGTGAATTTGACCACTTCTCAGCAAGGCAGAAAGAAAGAAAAAAGTGACCATAGATGATCAGATCAGCAGGACACACTGAAATGGCATCCCTTCCAAAAGAGAATATCTCTTTTGAAAGGTACTAATGGCCTACACCTTGAGAAGGCAGGGTCGGACATTAGGTGCTAGACTTGACCAGTTCTGTGCATCATCACTGGGGATTGGTACACAGCTCTCCTTCCAGTTTATGCCTAGCTACCATTTACAGACCCCTTTCATATTAAATGGACAAAAAAAAAATTGCAAAAGTTCATGACTCATCGTAGATTTTAGCAAAGATTGGGCATAAATATTAGTACACATAAGATATGCAATTGACCAAACTATTAAATTAGTTTTTAAAAAAATGTGCATCCCCTGACTTACGTGATTTTGAGTTACATGAAATTGCATTAATATGATTTCACTTGACTGTTCATATAAACAAACAGAGATGGATTAGCTGTCACTCTCAAGTATGTAAAGATCTGATGCTGATTCAATTAAAATTTGATGAAGACATTCAGACGTCAAAATCAAAGAAGAAAAATTCTGAGCCTGGTGGGATATGAAACCACAATCTCATGAGATAACATATCAAGTGCTCTGACCACTGAGCAATCAACCATGAATCAAGATTTTCTCTGTTAATCGTTTGAACCTTCTATCAGTGGTATACAATATCGCTTGTGTCACATGAATTTTTGCTGTAACCTTTAATTAGATTTCAAGAGTGTTTTCATTGATTCACTCTTATAGATCCTCATTATTTTGTCAAATTTTTAGTGCAGGCTGAAAATTAATGTTAATATTTGTCTAACACAAAAAAAAATTAAAATTTGTGAAACTAAAATAAAGCTATTAATGTTAGTTATACATTCTGTGGTGAAAACTGAAGTCAGTGAAATTAAAGGAGTAGGGAAGAGTTAGACAAACTTGTCTGTTTTATCAGTTTTATTCCCATGTGATTAGGAAGGAGAGTCAAAGGTAGCAAGCAATAAATAGTAGTCAAAAATAAATATAAATGTGTGTTGTGCTGTAAAACAGTTTGTCAAAAATGAAAAATTGTGGCTTTTTATTTTTTTTATGGAGGAACATATAGAGGATAAAAAAAAGTTCCATTGTCTGCCTAAGCTTAAAATTTAGTTTTAAAACTCTGCTTTTAAAATTTTTTATTTTTAAAACTTGCTTTTAACAATAAATATTTTGTGGAAAAAATTTATGCTTACATTTTCTGCAAAATATTTATTGATTTATCAACACCAAAAGAGCAGCAGGTAATGCTGGTGACTATCATCTATGTTTGCTTTTAACAGCAAGTGTGCAAAAGATAGTGAATTTCTAAAAGTTTTCTGATTGGAATTCATGTTATTTTGACAAAGCTGTGAAGCACTCTTGTATGTGAAATGTTCAGTTTGTTTAATTCAAGTAATATGTAAAGTTTTCGGCCTTATGAAAGCAATGTTTTTGAGATATGTAAATTATATATGTATGTATCAGTTTGTTGAATAAGGATATTAAATAAGTTGGAAATTTTAGCTTAAGAATTTTTTGTTCTTGTAAAAATTATTTTGATGCAGTTTGCATTCCAATTTTTTGTAACGATAAAGTTACTGCCTGAGAGCAGTGGTAATTTTTCTTAAAAATAGCTCATCCATTTAAAGACATCTATATTGGTACAGTTTTTCTTTCCAACCATATTTTGCTACATCTCCAGTGAACAGAGAGTTTGCTCCCCAATTTATCTTCTGCTGGTGAATGCTAGTTACTTCTTTGTCTCCTTCTAACCAGGTTAGAAACAGAATATGCCATCCCAAAGAAGATAATTAATAAAAGAGGGCTCTTTTGATTCTGTGAATTAACAAACCAAATGAATATTACTATTTCTGATTGGAGATCATTACAATTCAGTATGAAGTGTGTATGAGTGCTGAAGGTGGGCATTTTGGATGTCAGAAAGGCAGTAAAAGCAATAGTTTACTAGATTTTTTGTACGTAATGTCAAACTCAGCGGCCTTACATTTTATTGCACTTTAATGTTCTGGTCTGGGTATTTGGAGAGGTCGGTTACTCTCTGACAGCACTCCAAATGGTACTTCATTCTGTTCATTTTATTTTGTGTTAAAGTTTGATATTTTATGTTAGAATACTCTACTTGATGATCATTTATCAACTCAACCAAAGACATAATATTACATAAGTGTTATTCCACTTTTTGTTGATTTCTTTTGGTTTATGTCAAGGCTTCGTTCCATCCAACATGCCCCCATCTTGATGAACCATGGCTGGGCCTTAATCTTGACCTCCTAACCCTCAACAGAGTCACTGTGGTCAGCAGAAAGCTCATGAACTCCCTCATTCTGCTCCCTTCTGCATCTTGAGATTGGAAACAGCACTTCATCCCCTACAGTGGCAACCAGAAATGGCAGTAAGGTACAACAGCTGTGTATCTAATGTGAACCTTGCCTGCTCAGACCAGTAAAACAAGCACTAGAAGAAAAAGATTTGATGCATTGAAGAGCTTCAATGGAAAGTATCATTTCTCTTGTGCTAGCATAAGTGAGAATAATTTTAGAAGAATGTCAAAAGAATGGAGAAATAAATGGATTTGCCATGACTGTTTCAAAGGAAATATAGATTCCGATAAATTGGTTACAAATAGAAATACTCCTTCACAAATTGTGACAAAGTCTGTAGCAAAACAGATTTCTCAGGTCAATACAGCATCTGCCTCTCTGAATTTTCAGGTGGAGGATGAGACTTATGATGCAGAGGTAAAATCAATGTTACTTCATATCGATACTAAGTTATCCATACTAACTCACATGAAGGACAAAATAAATTTGCTGGAAACCTCTGTGAGCTTCCTGTCAGAAAAGTATGATGTATTGATAAACAAATTTATGGACAGAAGAACAATAGCAAGCTCACAGAACTATTGACCGAATGCAAAATACAAAACTCTGTGATCAAGAAAGAGATTTGCAATCTAAAAATGGTCAATAATGATATAGAACAATACAGCCAAAACAAAAACATTGAAATTCATGGCATCCCATTAGGAAAAGAAGAAGATGAAAGTGTTCTGCATGGCTATGTAAAAAATTGAGCTGATAAGTTAGACATTACTGATTTTCAAACAAAAGATATTGATGTGATTCAGAGTCTCTGTTCAGGATAAACAAAAATTACCATATGTTATTGGACAATTTAAGAGTAGAACCATTAAAAATAAATGGATTGCTCAGAAAAAAAAAGCTAGAATTTACTGTGGTGGGGTTTTTCATGATAGTTCAAATATTTCACCATACATTAATGAAAATCTGTCACAGGTGAACAAAGAAATTTATTTGAGAGCTAGAGTTTTTGCTAGACAACATAACTATAAATGTGTATGGTACAAGAATAACTAAATATTTGTTTTAAAAAAAGGAGATAATGATAAGCCGATTAGGATTAATAAGAAGAATTAAAAGAGTAAGGAACACTGTAAATAGTTTGATAAGGAAACAAAAATGTTTTTATTATAGAAATAAAATCAAATTAAATAAAGATAACAATAAGAAAATTTGGGAGCTGCTAAAAGATATTATTAATTACAAAAAGGAAATTATATGTTGATATGAAAATAAAATGCTAATTTGGTAAAAATAGAGCAATAGAGTTGATAGTGGGTGATTTTAGCAATTGCCTTTCTAGTGTTACCAAAAATTTAACCCTGAAATATTCAAAAAATATAGATATAGTTATCAATGACATTATTACACCTTCTAATTCACATTATATTTTATACCTGAAGAAAATAGGGATGAGGTATTACAGATCATTAGCAATTTAAAAACTGGTAATGCCAGTGGGCTATGGTATGGTGAAAACTTCATATATAAAAAGCAATGCAGATGGTTTTTCTGAGATCCTGCAACACTTGATTAATTTGAGTTTGAACACTAGCATTGTTCCTAACACACTCAAAACTGCAACTGTGCATCCTATATTTGAAAAGGGATCAAGAAATATATATAGTAATTATAGACTGATCAAGATTTTATCAGTTATTGAAAAAATTTTGGAAAAAAAAATATACAACTATGTTAATAATTTTTTAGATAAATGCAAAATAATTATGGATAGGTAGTATGGGTGTAGGAAGAACAGAGGAACAATTGATTTTATTAGAGAATTTCTCACAGTACATTAATACAGCACTCAATTCTGGAAAAACGGTTTGTGCTATATTTATAGATTTGAATAAAGCATTTGACACGGTTAACCATGACATATTGTTAAAAAAGTTATCATTGGTGGGAATTCGAGGTTCATTGAATAAATGGTGCAAAAATTACTTGTCTAATTCGGCTATCATCACTAGGATTGAAAATTGTGAGAGTTGAGATCAAATTTTAAAATCAGGTATACGACAAGGTTTAGTTTTGGAACCACTTTTATTTGCAGTTTTCATAAATGATTTAGCAGAAATAAATTTTCAGAGTAATTTGTTTATGTTTGCTGACGATATCATTCTGCTGAACACAGGTATGCAGGTAGGAGAGGTAGTTAGATGTGCACAAAATGACTATAATGTAGCAAATTCTTGGTTTCAGAAAAACAAACTCTTCGTAAATGAAGAAAAAATGAAATATATGATCATTCAGAGTAGGCATAAGCTAAATAACTTATGCATTAAAATGCATAATTATAACTGTCAATACAAATTAAACATTTACCAAAATGCATGTCCCTGTCTAATTGTGGAAGAGGTTAATAAAATTCAATATTTAGGAATTTATATTAACCAAGATTTTAAATGGAAATCTTGTATGACATCTCTAAATATATTTGTGATAAACTAAGGTACGCATCTTGCAAAGTGTTGAAGTTGAATACTCTTATTTCTTTAGATGCCATACAATGATATATAAAGTTCTCTGTCAGTCATTAGGTATGGTATCAGTATATATGGATGCACATATAAATCTGTTTTAAATAAAATTAAACGAATACAAAAAAGTACTCTTAATAATGTTAAATTCAGTAAACAAGTAATTAATGAAGATCAACTTGGGAATAGGTTTCATTATCTGAACATTTTACCAGTTGACTTGTTATATATTTATGTAACTATCATTAGAAATTACTTTAAAAATGAACACAAGGAGAAAATTTTGCATGTGACCAATACAAGATGAAAGTGTGAAAATTATTTTGTCAACTAGTTTTCACAATAATTATGGTAAAGCCTGGATATCTTATCAAATACCCAAAATTTTTAATTCTCTACCAAGAGATCTGTTATGCCTGAGCACTTCAGAAATTAAAACTAAAGTTTTGAAATAGTTATTAGATATAAATATTTGTAATGTTTAAAAAGTCACATCTTGTATCTGGTATTGTTTTAAACAACTGCAATATTAATGTGAAATGATGACTTGTACAATAGGTGATATTTTTGTGCAATGCGTGTTATAATCTGTAATTTTATAGGTTTATTTTATAGATGTGTTTAATTTTTCATGTTTGTGTTTTAATTCATGTTTTTCTTTTTGTTGTTGTGTTTTATTTTCTGTTTTTAATTATGTGTTTATTTTGCATTATACATGTCTTATTCTTTAATTAACCTGTCAATTGATTGAAAGGAATCCTGCTGACAAGCCATAAGGCTTAGTGGGTTAATCTATGTATATAACTGTACTAAGGCATAAATAAAGTTTTTGTTATTACTGTTAAAACTGCTAAAATTGTATTTTTCTGTTTTTAGTGTATTCTGTTAGATTTTCAGTTTTATGCATTATTCTTATTTTTGATTTTTTTTAGACATTTGATGAATGTGTCGAGAAACGGGAAAAAGATTGTGATCCAGAAAATATGTGGCTCCAGATTCCTTTCTTTTGTGGACATTATGCAGAATGTTGGTAAGTTTGAGGGTCAAAACTGATGTATCAGAAATAAATGTATGCAGAGTTTTCATTAAATATAAGAATTTAATCATTAAAGATTTAGTCTTTAAATATACCATTTTGAAAGTCAGGCAAATTTAAAAAAAATGAAAAACTTTGGTGAATTATGAATGCTAGTCAATTATATTAAAATTATATTTTCACATAAATTGTGCAGTTGACACTGTAATAGTTCAGAAGTTCTGTATCACCATTTTGATTGCTGCATGAAAGTAGTAAATATAAAAAAGTTTTTGAAAAGATATCAAAAGTTTTTAAAAGTGAAGGATTTTTTGCAGACAATTATCCTGTAGTTCTTAGCAAAAGAAAAAGTTGAGTTCTGATCTTATTGGGATATGAGTCTCTCCTGATTAATTTTCTTACCTTATAGAATAAATAAATGCTATAAGTAAAGATATTATGTTTATTCAATTGGAATTCAATGAGAACACTCTTAAGTATCAAAGTTAAAGAAAAAAAATTGTCACGAGCCAGGTGGGTTAAGAATTCATAGCCTCCAGATATTATCCTCCTATATACTATATATATTATCAGGAAGCCATGGATTATCCTCAGCTCAAGACAATTTTTCGTCTTGAAAGTGATACTTAAGAGTGTTCTCATCAAATTAGATAAATGCTTTATCAGTTTATATTTTTTACTAATTTTCTTAACATATTGTCTTCTTTTAATGTGGAGTTGGTAGTTTTATGAATATAAGTATGAAAGAATAAATTTTTATTTATCATGTCTGTTTCAGGGTTCCAGGTAGTGAATGGGCAATTGCACAAGCAAAACAAAATTTAGTCCAACACTATCTTTTGGTAGGTGTTACTGAAGAGATGCATGATTTTATTGCTCTCTTGGAAGCTACATTACCACGCTTTTTTCATGGGGCCACAGACTACTATATTGAAGGTATTTGCTACTTTTATTTAGAAGACTGTTACAGAATTTTATTTTAGAATTGTACAAATACAGCTTATAAAAATGCTTAAGCACAGGGTAATTATTTATAAGTTGATACTCTTGCAAATAATTATTACAGCTTTCGTTGCAAAATTAATTTTTTACTGCTAAGAAAAAAATATTTAGCAGAACAATTGCTCTTATTTTCTGTAAAGTGTAAACAACATGGCAGATAATGGTAATATTCTGTTGAGATTTTAAATAATCAGCATACACTAAATGATCAAAAGTATCTGGACACTTGCTTAGCCACAATCTCCTGTTAATAGGAAAGGAATTAATATCGTGTTGGTCCACCCTTTGCTTCTGTCATATCCTCAACTCTGTGGGATGGCTTTCCATTAGATTTTGATATGTTGCTGTAGGAATTGCCTGCCATTCTGCCACAAGGGTATTAGTGGGGCCAGTCAAGATGTCAGGCTGTTTGGCCTGGCTCACAGTTGGCATTCCAATTCATCCCAAAGGTGTTCCATGGGGTTGAGATCAAGGCTCTGTGCAGGCCAGTCAAGTTCTTCCACACCCATCTCATCAAGCCATTCCTGCATCATCCTTTGTGGATGGGGGTATTGTCATGTTGGTACAAGAAAGGGTCTTCACTGAACTGTTGCCATAAAGTTTGGAGTACAGAATTATCAAGAATGTCATTATAGACCATGGCATTCAGAGTCCCTTTCACTAGAATTAGGGGACCCAACTCGAACCATGAAAAACAGCCGCAGAGCATGATGCCTCCACCTAACTTTACAGTTGGCACAACACAGTTGGGCTGGTAGCAGACTCATCAGTCAGACTGCTGGACGGTGAAATGTGATTCATCACTGCAGAAAATTCTGTTCCATTGCTCAAGAGTCCACTGGCACTGTGCTCTCACCACTCCAACTGATGCTTGGCATTGATCTTGTTGATGTTAGGCTTATGTGTGACTGATATGCCATGGAAATCCATTCCCTGCAGCTTACAATGAACTGTTATGGTGCTGGCTTTGCTTCCAGAGGCATTTTGGAACTCAGTGGTGAGTGTTGCAACTGAGGATAGGCGATTTTGTCACACCACCCGCTTCAGTACTCAGCAGTCCTGCTCTGTCATTTTACATGGCCTACTGGGTTGTGTTTGCATTGTTGTTTCTCCTAGGCATTTCCACTTCACTATGACATCACTTACAGTTGATTGAGGCAGCTGCAGCAGGACTGAAATGTTTCAAACTAACTTGTTGCTAAGATGACATTCTATGACCGTGCCACGTTGAAAGTCACTGAGCTCTGCCATATGACCCATTCTCCTGTTCATGAGTGTCTATGAAGTTTGCCAGACCACGTGCATCCTTTTATACCTGTTTGGGTCATGGTTGTGGTGTATAGGGGTGAATCGACTACTCAGAAGGGGTGTCCTGATACTTTTGATCAGATAGTGTATCTCCAAAGAGCCCTTTATCTGTTATGTTGTTGTGATGCTTTTTTAAACAATAGTCCTTGAACAAATTTACATTAGAACAACCCTGACATCAGTGTAACCAGATATGACTTCATTTTTGTTCCCAGTTGTAAGGATTTTCATTATATAATTTGAAGAAAATAGACTGTGCTCTGTTTTTCAGTGATTAAATAATTAATCATTTATTATTACTGATCTGATTAATACCAAAAAATGACAGTATGGTCTGTTTGCTTACTGTTCCCACTGTCCATAGATGCTGCTGAGTCAACACATTGTTGGCTTCAACTTGTATGTTCAAAAAGTAAAACACAGTTACCTTGCACTTTAGGCAAATTTCCCAAACATTTTCTTAATTGGTGTGGTTGCAAAATGTAAAAAAAAGGGGGGTTCTCCAAAGAGCATAAGATCCTTTGTAATTTCAAGTAAAATTTTCATTTTTGGTATAACTGCATACCACTGGTGATGTATGTATTTTAATTTGAGAACTGCTGCTCTACATTATGTTTAGCCTAATTTATATCTTCTAAAAACAACTTATCTATGACAAAAAAAGTAACATCTTTTGAATCAGTGACAAAAACAGTCATGTTTGAAGTACATAAAATCTTGGTACTAACCTCTAAGTACTGGGCACACTGAAAACTGGGCATTGATGTGTTTCAAACTTTGTTTATGGTCTTAAGGTAAATAATTAGAGCCCACAGATTTAGGCAAGAAAAATTAAACTGCATAGTAAAAGTGATCAAAATGGGTAGTAATAAAGACACAACCATTTTAACATTTGATGAACGTTGTTACTGCTAATGGGAAAATATTTTACAGAACAATTTCTCTTATTTTCTGTAAAAAATGTTTTATTTTTTCAATAAAAGGTACATTGACACTTGATAAACAAATAAAAATATTATGTGCCTAAGTCATGGCAGAAAGCACCATTTTTGCACTTTTCAGTAGCTTCACTACCTTATCTTCAAGAACACCACACATTCCCTTCATATTGTTAGCCAGTTTTAAAGAACTGAACCAGTAGCTCAGTTAGGTAGCTCAAGGGTAGTAATGGCTTTTGCCAGATGTGAAAAATAAAATATTCCACAGTCAGTTGCTTCATGGATGTCTATAGAGCCTAACAGTATGTTATGCCATAGAGAAGGTCTGTAAACAAGGTAAGACAGCAGAATGTAAACACATGAAAGAAGCATCCTTGCCTTATGTAGGACTTGAACCCGAATCCCTTTGTTATACGCCAATCACATTAACCACTCATGTACCTTTAAACTTTCTCCTAATCTCGGTAGCCTTGCTGAAATAGTTCTATGCTCCCTACTTTATTAAAACAGTTCCCGAAAGCATTGGAAGTTCTGGTGTAGTTTCACTGAATGCCTGGAGTTTTGAGGAAGCTTTAAAGAAAATATTCTTGTTGTTGGAAACCAAAGATCAACATCAAAGAGTAAACCTGCACATGCACAGGGTATAACTCCTGCACATGGGACCACAACTTGAAAAAAAAGGACACCTCTTCTGCAACTCTGTGGAGAGTGCAGAGGAGCATTCTGTGCCAAACATGTTTGGTGGAACATAGTAGAAAAAAAAGAACATTAAGTGCTATCTTTTTCATATAAGGAGTCACATTCACCAAGAAAAGAAGGATGTCTTCATGCTACTAACCATCAGATCAAATCAGAGCCATGGAATATGTAGAAAGCTAAGCAATTGTTTTCTTTTTCAGGTTTTCAGATGTGAGTAAATATATTTTAGAGGGCTGATCAGACTACATTGTTCCAATGGCATTGTTGGCAACATACCTTCCCTTCAGCATCAGTTGCTTCATCAATAAAGACCTATATTATTTTTGCCTTTAATTTCTTAGCTAATTCTTTGAACCACTTTAGTATAATGGGCAGTCAAATGACTGTTTCTTAATGCCAAGTCACTAGGAACACTTTTCTTTGTATACTTTTTTTTTTTAAACAAAAACCCTCAAAGTTGGATTTTATTGGTTTATCAAATAAATACAAACATTGATGAACATTTTTCACAAATTGACTGAAAACTATAGCTGTTGCCAAGAAGATGAATTGTAGATTGGAGAAGACATGTCTTCTCAGCAGCTTTCTGATTCTCAGCATATTTATATTTTATCATCTCTAAATGCTGTAAAATAAAGTATTCCTTTTTGAAATTCACTGGTTTTTCTTGTACCGTAAAAAAGAATTCTGTCCCATCCATTGTAGCATATTAGTAAAAAATTCTTTAACCAAATTATTCAGTTTTGAATCAAAATTCATTTTAGACATATGTCAGACTATTTTATAAAAGAGGAACTTGAAAAAGAAAAGTCATTGCAGAATAAGATCTAAAATTAATATTGGAATGCAAGTGGAGAGCTACCAAAAATATTATAAACAAGACCACATAATAATACAAAGATTACTGCCTTAGTAGTGCAGCTGTATTACATTCAGAGTTGCCTCCTCTTAAATATGTCATTGTCAACACCAGTTATCTCCATTCCCTTCTTAATAAAGAAGAACTTGTCAATAATTCATTCACTCCAACGTTATTATCTCTAACCTTTTCACTTTTTGTGGTAATTGTACCAGTCGTAAAATTTTAAGATTTGAGTTGGGAAGAGGATCCACTAAATATTCTCTAAGGAGGCTGATGGGAGCCCTCTTTTGTCAAGAGCCTAAATCTATCCAATGTGTTTATAACATGTTTTAATGTTCATTAACAATAGCTTTCTTATATATGTGAGTTGGGTTTTGCTTTTGAGGGTATGTTTGTTAGATGTCTAATTGGCCAGGAATGAAACCCCAATGTTGAGGAAGAATGAATGTCATATTGAAGGCCATTCAGCATGCTTTTCTATTGTGCACAGGGTAACCTTCTTCATATGCACAGGGTATAACTCCTGCACATGGGACCACAGCTTAAAAAAAAAGGACACCAATGGAGTTGGTGTCCTTTTTTCATCAAGGGCAGAATGAGAAGGGGTTAGTAGAGAAAATCCCAACTCAGTCACAGTTGGAACTTAAACATAGGAACATCAGGTTATGAAACTGGCATTCTACCAACTGAGCTAACCTCAATTTCTTATTTTCTTACTAATTTTATGAGTAAAACTAAATCTCGATCTAGAAATAAAATTTAGTCAGAGAGACAAAATCAAAACAATATGGTGATAAAAAATTGATATATATCCAATAGCTCTTATATGTTATTATTATATAATTAAATATAATAAAAAACTTTAAAACAAATATAAAATATTCAATTCTTAAATATTAAACTTCCAAATTTTTTATTTTATTTTATTTTTTTCTTTTGGGGGTGGGTGGATAGATTCCAAGAACTATCCTTTTGGTTTTATGCCTGTGGTACACTTAAGACAATCAACTAGCTTTTTTCCCCCTTAAATATTAATAAAAAGCCTGTTGGAATCAAAGGGAAAACAAATGTAACATTCTTCAATCTAATGTATTCAGTACAAATATCTTCTACTTTATTATAATGTATAATAGAAAATATAATTAAAAATCAATCCAAAGTGAATGCACAGTATTCCCTGTTAAGATAGACATCAAACATTAATTAATAGATTCTGAAAAAAAATTCATCGCTGTCATGGCTGGAATCGAACCCGCATCTCTCCAGATTCATGCCAGAGCGCGCTACCATTGCACCACACGTCGGACACCGAATTTAGAATATGACCTTATAAATCTTCTTTCTGAGACGTGACTGAAACAGCGCCATCTATACTCAAAGAGATGCAACTTTTTCAGTCGTTGCATTTGATTATCAGATGTTAATGAGAAGGTCGCTAATGCTAAGACATTAATATATAATTAAAAATCAATCCAAAGTGAATGCACAGTATTCCCTGTTAAGATAGACATCAAACATTAATTAATAGATTCAATTCCCGCTGTGGCGGCGCTGAATGTTTTTCAGAATCTATTAATTAATATAGAAAATATATGTTCACTACACAAAAAAAGTTAATTTTGAGGTGTAGAGTCCATCTAATTGCAAACATTGGGTAAAGCATCGTTTTCCTAACTTCTAAATCCTTTAGCCACATTCTGATAGGAAATTCAGGCAGCACTGTAGCTTCAAGTCCAGTTCTCAATGATATTTTTGCATATTCTCATATATTCCACTTACGCAATCTAAAAAATTGACATTAAAAATGATCACTAAAAATATTCTACATCTAAAAGTTAAAATTAAGTGACTCGAGACAGCTGATCCTAATCACAAATATACCAAGTAATCACATTTAAATGTAATATAAATTTGATAAAACTCTATTTCTAATATTGTGGCTAACTTATATTGTGATAAATTGGCACTGCAATCAACTGCAATTGTGATAAACTGACATTACAATAAATTTATGCTGTGATTAGCTGATGTTACAAGAAATTGAGCATAATAAATTGATAGGATACAATTAGTAGGCTTTTGATAAAGTTTTCTATTACAATTCTATGAGAAATTAACCATATTACTTTATATTCTCAAATAACTCTGTTTGCATTGGTTCTTCAGACGGAATATTATTTTTCATTTGAACTATAACTGTTTAAGATTACCACATTCTTTCTCAACCTCAATAGTAAACGGATTGTTATAATGATTAAAATTAACGGATTGTTATAATCATTGTAAACTTTAATTATTTCTGTATCTTTCAAAGCTTCAGTATTTAGTTGTAACTCTATTACTCTTTGTACAATGCTTCTTATGCTTCAACTGTAAAGAACCTTTAACCCTTTCAAGAACCCTGATGATCATAGATGTTGACAGAATCCGAAATGAGAGTCTCAAATGAACATAGACATCTTCTTGTACAGCACGTGAAACTTCAATTTTTAAAAATAGAAATTGCCATTTAAAAATTTTTTACAGATAAAAATATGTAATTAAAGTTTGAAAAATAATTAATATTTGCAGTTTAATAAAATATGTATCAAATGAAAAGGAAAATAATATAAATAATTTGCTAAAGCTGTCTGATTGCTATATCTTAGAAGTGCTAAATAGTATTGCCAATTTGTTTGTTAATATTACTCTTTGCTGGAGTAACCTTCTGATTTAAGCTTACAAGTTTAATTTGAACAAATCAATTGTTATCAACAAATTTTTCCTTAATGTTTTGAAAATCTGAAAATTAACATAAAAAAACTGCCATTTTTAAAAATGGAAGATTTTGGAAGTAAATGCGAAGTACGTATCTCTTCCTCTCCCCCCTCCCACCATTTTACACTTTTCTGCCTTAACATAAATCACTATTCCTAGAATTATTTTTATCATTTATCCCAGCATTCTATGCCTCTTTCTTGCCTTTCAAATCAAAACTGCAACTAGAAAAAGTCTTCATAGCCAGACTTCTTCAAGATTGGCTGCAGCTTAAGTGTCATATCACAGAAAGTTGCAGATGTTCTAATTGCTCACACATGCAAGAGTGGGAAGAGCTGTCTGCTAAGTGTCTGCATGGAAGTTATTTACATGGATGATTTAATTCCAAATGCTTCCTCCCAACATTGAATTACCACTGCATAAAGTAAATATATTATTTCCTTTTTTACAATTAAACATTTATTTTCATTTCTGTAAAATATCGATCTTTCAGCCGATTAATAGTGATTTTTCAGAGTTATGCTACATTGGATGGCTGGTTTACAACTTGTCACTGTGAATATTTTAATATTGACAGTTATCATAACGTTCTTGCTGGCAAGAATATCAATTATTAAATTTGTCACCGAAAGCATCCTGTAATCCCTGTTACTACCCTCCTCTACGGTACGGTATGTGAATCTCTGCTTAATAACTGTTGATACTTGATAGCATAGTCCATGTGTTAAGTGCTTAAAAACATTTAACAGTGTCATAGAGAATTAAATAACTTTAATTTTAATTACTGCACTGTGTACCTCTACTTTAATTTTTATTTATATTGAACATTTTTAAAAGATTTTACCCCCCCCCCCTCCAATATTTTAGTAGTGTGTGCCATTCTGATGATACAGATGATTTTTTTTTTTTTTTGCTTTTGTGACTTTTTGCCACTTGGCAAAGATAACCAAATTTTAATACTAAATGAAAAAAATTCATAATGTTTAGTTAAAAAAAAAGCATCCAAGAAAGTGTTTCTCCATTTCATAAACAGGACAGAAAATCTCATTAATGTGAGCATTCCAAGTCACCTTGTATAACATTGGCCCATGTTTTAAAGTATACACACTGAAAAGAATCATTAAAAGAAATAAAAATTTTGTTTCATGTAAATATTATATTATTCAGCAAGAAATTTACCATTAATGAATATATAATTTATTTATTTTTTTACTCATTGGGTTTTCCAAAATTAAGCCTTAATTGTATAGTCTAATCTATTTTTTTTTCAGTTTCTCACTGTAAAAAAGTCACTAATATCAATATGTTTATAAATTTGTTAAAAATTTTTATTTTTTATAAAATTTGTAATTAAATTCTGTTTAATTTGGTATATACAAAGATCTATTTTGGGTGCTTGGTTATTAAAAAAGATTCTAAAGTTGACTTGTTTATATGAATCTACATAGTTGGCAAAAAGCCTGGACTTTTTTCAAAGTATGGTACCAAGAAAAAAAATTACAAAAGAAGTAATTTTCTTTTCTTCAAGTAAATATTTTTTCTTATTCAGAAATAGTCTTTCTATTCATGTGCATTATAATTTTTTTTTGAATAAATTTTTATTTGCATTATCTGATGCATTTTTTTATTACATGACTCTAAAAATACCTATTGGAATGAAACTAGTCATCTTTTTTTGTAAAATATTTTATTTTAAAAAAATCTAGAATTTTAAATGCTATCTACGGGACCTGGGTTCGAGCCCCGGGTAAGGCATGGATGTTCGTGTTGTTTTTCTGCTGAGGTCCTGCCATCCTCTCAGATCTTCTACTGTGGCATATTAAACTGACAGGCTCCTGTCAGACCTCTGTGGCAAGCAGCTGCTTGAGGGGGTATTTATTTATTTATTTTATTTATTTATTTAATTAATTTGACATATAACATGCCATAATTCCTTTCATTAGTTATTTAGCAAAACAGTTCTAAATTTTTTTTTGGCTGATCATAGTGAAAAAGAATAACTGAGTCTCTGGATGTAAACTGGTTTTTCAGGCCGGACCCTGGAAGAGTGAATAAGGTTATGATTATAAGCAATCTCAGCTACCTTACATGCAGTATCTGTAGAGAGAAAATGTTAATATTTTCCGCAAAAAAAAGGAGAAAAGTGAGCTTATTTTGAGAGGTGTAAAGACCATGTAATTACAAACATGAGGTAAAAATCTTTTCCCCCACTTCTAAATCCTTTTGCCACATGTTAATAAGAAATCCAGATATCACTGATTTTTTTTTACAGCATTATTCATGAACCAGCTAAGTTGGCATGTGTGAGACACATTACTTCAGTTTGTGATGTCCTTAGATAAAGAAGGATTAAGGTTAAGTCATTTGTATTGTTTTAGTGGCTTTTGAAATTACATGTATATTGATGTAACCCTCTTACACACAATTTTTTTCTATTATGTCTGTTCAGGATTACCTGACAGAAAACATCCTGTGTATCCTTCTGATCAGCAGAGGAAACTAACAAAATAGCAGAAAACAGAATGATAGTTTATCCTCTCATTCTGTTTTCATTTTCATTCCTTTAATATCAGTGGCCATAAACATAATCATTATTCAAAATCAATTTAGAAATGCAGTTAAATAGGATTAAGTATGTGCACTCTAAGCCAAAACAGTTGGTAAAACTGGTCTAGCTGTTGACTGCTACCATTACTCTCGTGAATGAATAACACAGTTTGTCTAGTAGGTTTACACTATAAGAATATTTTATCAGACATTGGACCCCTTCATTTCCCTTGTTGAGGGCTTGAATATCGGAGACTCAACCATGGACCCCCCCCCCCCCATTGAAATTGAAAATTTCTGGTATATCACTGGTTCCATACATCATTCCAGCATTCCAGGTGAAAAATTTACCACACCGTTTTCCCTTTCATGCAAGCGACAAATCTGTACAATGGTCATATAATAGTAGAATCGTACCATATATAGATTCAAGATACAAAATAATAAAATGAGACAAAGAGAATAAGTTTATAGATTAACTTTATGTGTTTTGTATATTGTATTTAGCATTTTATATTGCTACAAACATCAAATTTTTTTCTATTAGGTAAAAAGTCTCATCTGCGAAAAACTTACAATAAAGTTGAGCCATCTCCAGAAACTGTTGCTAAAATTCGAACTTCAAGGGTATGGCAGATGGAAAATGAATTCTATGACTTTGTGCTTCAGCAGTTCCATTTCCTCAGGAAACGTACACTAACAGTAAAAGATGGAATAATAGCTGATAAGGGGCAGCAATTTATGTATGAGAAAATCAGACCAAGATGAAATCTTGGAGTTATTTACCTGTACCTCATTTGAGATATTCTACCTAGGGAGCAAAGACAACCGTATCAAGTATTTTTTATATGAACTAGGTCTGTTGTTTGTAAAATACTCATGCATAAAAATGTTTTTGCATTCTGTTTTTGAACTTGTAAATTTTGGTAAAAATGATAGAGAAAAGTGAATGTCATTTGTATTTCACATGCATCAATTTTGACTACACATATTTCACATAGTCAGTAAATATAATGGTGAGACAAAAAAAGTTATGCTTTCAAAAAAGATAATTAGTTAGACTTTTGAAAAGTGTTTAGCTCTGTTTTAAAAAAGCATAATGCAAATACTCAAAAGGCATGAAAGCATATTAATCTATTTTATGCTTGAACATGCTTAGTAAAAAATATGGTCTTTAGTATTAATTTAAGGCCAGTTCTGTTGATGCTATTTAAAATCTTATTTACAGCTGTATAATATTGATGAAATATTCAAACCTATTTATTGAATGAAGTTCATCTTGTCTAAACATTTAAATACACTGAAAAGATATTTGCCGTCCCGTGGCCGAGTGGTTAGCACGTTTGGCTACTGATCTATGGGACCTGGGTTCGAGCCCCGGGTAAGGCATGGATGTATGTGTTGTTTTTCTGCTGAGGTCCTGCCATCCTCTCAGATCTTTTACTTTGGCATATAAACTGGCAGGCTCCTGTCAGACCTCTGTGACAAGCAGCTGCTTGAGGGGGTATTTATTTTTTTTATTATTTGAAAAGATATAACATTACACATGAAGGGAATAACCTGTTGCTTGAAGAATAATTTCTGGTTAGTGGAAAAACTATTTTTAGCCAGGTGGGATGCAGACCTATGACCTGATATAAAAGTTCTTACCTGTTGAACTACCATCATCAATGAAATTTTCCACTAGCTGTATTCATTGATCTACAAGCAGAAAACATATGCCACAATAAATTGTGAGTAATTAAAGTTGAATTTCTAAATTTCAGTGATGAATTAGCATATTGGCTCTGAATGTAGCAGATTTTTTGTGTATCCTTCTTTTGCTGATCAGCATATATGGTGTGTCAATTATCTTCATAGCTCCTATTAGTGTAGGACTTCATTGGCAGCCAGTAGGTAAGAGCACCTGACATGATATCTGGATACCATGTACACTAGACAACAATTGAAACTTTTTTTTTATAACATTGGTTAAATAGGATGTTTTTGGAGTGATAAATAAAAATATGGCTGTGAAAAATCTGCAGCACGTACAGTTTTTTTTAAAATTACGGCTTGATGTATTTCAAATTTGAATGAATATTCATATCTGGGAAATAAAAATAAATGTCACTATTTTATTAAATTGCAACTTAAAACTCATTAATTAATTACATGATTACAGTGAAAAAAATTAGAAACATCATAGTTATAAACCACTGATTTAAAGTAACAAATGAAATAATATTGAAATGCAAAATAAGAAAACATGGGTAAAGGATCTTTTACACTTACAAGACGTTCATTTTTGTCTTTTATGTGCTGAGGTATCTTCCTTCTGCAAGAACCAGAAGTAGTCACCCATCATTACTGGGTCCCACCTGCCTTGGTATCTCTTCTCCATGGTTCGGATATCTTTGCGAAATCTTTCCCCTTGCACATCACTGACAGCTTATAAGTTCTTGGGAAAGATGTCAAGATGTGAGTGCAAGAAATGGATCTTCAAAGACATTTAGCAGCCAAGATTTTCATAGTTTTTGTGAAGATCTTGAATGAGCTAATGGTAGTTTTCCTCTTTGTGATTCCCCAGAAAACCCTGAACTACAGATGTGAAGGATTTCCATGCAACACGCTCCTTCATATTCAGTTTTTCTTCAAAGACAGTATCATTCAGTAACTTCCTGATCTGAGGACCAATGAAGATCCCTTCTTTGAGTTTGGCATCACTTAGTTTTGGAAATTTTTCCTTCAAGTGCAAAAACTCTTTATCAATTTTTTTCATAACCTTTACAAAGTTTTTCATAAGCCCCAGTTTGATGTGTAGTGGTGAGAGCAGAAATCAGAGGGGTCAAATACCTCACATTACTCTTTCCAGGAATAAAAACATCTCTTTTGGATCAGTCTTTTGTAGCATTCCTTTCTGGCCCTACTGTCCCACAAACAGAAAACAGCAAAAATTTGTGAAGCCTCCTTGAAGCCCGAGCAAGAGAGATATGACTTTTAGGTCATCCCATATTGTCCACTTAAATTGTTCATATTTTATAGCAGTGAGTATTTTTTCCATGCTTTCATAAGTTTTCTTCATTCCCACAGCGTGTGTCACTGGAATGGAAGGTTTTTAGTTTCCTTTATGCAAAAGGATAACTTTTAAGCTGAATTTTCACGAATCTATAAATAGATGCCATTCCTTAGGGTCACAAGTTGTCCCAATTTCTTCCATCAGCCCTGAAACATCTGTGCAGAAACAAACTATCTTGCGTCTTGTAATAAGTTGATAAAGCCAAATTTCTCTTTCTGAACAGAGAAATCTGATACCCTTGGCCAGAAGATTCCACTCTTGAAGTCTTGAACCTAAAACCTCAGCTTGTTGTTTGGAAAGTCCTAGGTCTCGAACAAGATCATTTAGTTCATTTTTCTGAATCAAATGAGGCTCGTTTAACTTTTTAGGGGTGTATGTAGGATCAGGATCTGTATGTGTCTCAAAGTCTTCCTCTGATTAATATGAATCCATCTCCTCCCATATGGTTGGAGGTATTGGTATAGGAAGATCTTCTCCATGGGGAACTGGCCTTATGGCTGAAGGCACATTTGGATGTTCTATTTTGCTTTCGTTCCTTCTTGAAAAGCCCAACACTTAATTAAACAAAAATAGCAATCATGCAAGTAGTCAAGCAAGTCACTAGTTGGCTCGTGCCAAACCATTGGAACTGCAAAGGGCATGGATTTTATCTACCTTTCAACCATTCACTCAGGCCAACAAAGCACGAAATGCAGCACACATGTGGAGCACATGTTTTGTTCTGATGATCTCCAACATGACATCCAAAATGCAAGTTATAGGCTTTCTTCATAATATTTTTCAAAGAACGACCCTGGGATTTTAAACTATAATTTCCACACACAACAGAACTTATCTTGGCACATTAACAATGCTGCCTTTGTGCCACTTAAATGCCAAAATTCACTCTTCAACGTTCAGCACTGTTTCCTCCTACAATGAAAACAACAAGAATGGCGGTCTGGAGTTAGGTTACTGTTACATGTTTTCTCCCACTTGGCAATCAGTTTTACCAGCCACAAAAAGTAAAATATCTAGTATCCTCCCAGTTGCCTGGAGGTGTTGGTATAGGAAGATCTTAATAGGAGTCAAAATGACCAATAATATAAAAATGTGATGTGCTAGTTAATTTTTAATGCCAGATTTGAAATCAGCACCTAAAAAATAGTTTAAGGCAGCTACAATTGTTCATGTTATAAAAACCTTGTAAACTAGTGTGTATTTATATTCTACCTTGCTAAATAGTTGGGCCAGATCTAGGACAAGCAAACCCCCCCCCCCCCCCTCCAATAAGAGAATGAGAATGCTAGTAAGGGTAATAATGGCAGAAAAAAATTATAAACATGTATATTTGATGCATTTTTCAAGAAAGTTTTAAAGACCTCTAAAACAGAGAGGAAATTTATACTGCAATGAATATCCAGTCTTTGTGCCATTTAAATGCCAAAATTCACTCTTCAACATACAGCACGTGTTCCTCCTACAATGAAAACAACAAGAATGGCAGTCTGAGGTTAGGTTACTGTTAGGTTCAACCATTGGTTCTGATGAGATAATAACAATCTATTAATAATATAGTACTATTTTAGCACATGCTTTCATTAAAGGTTTTTTTTTTATTATCTCTGAAAAGTATTTCTTGATGCATAATTAGATAGGTTATTAGTCCATAAAGATTCTTAAAAGTTGATATTAGAGTGATGAAGGAGACCCACAATAATGACCATGATGGATAATATAAGTGTATTGAATGGATGGGAGCCTCTTATCAGTGCCATTGAGCATATTCTTTAAAGTGAACAAAGTGTGGCTCTCCTCACTTAGCACCATAGTTTAATGTCAATCTCATGACTAGCAGCCTCAATTTTATTATTGTTTCTATATTCAACAAAGGCAGGGAGACAAGTAAATATAGATAACTGAAGGGGATATTCAGTGCTGGTAAATTTGGGACTTAAATTTAAGAACTTCAGCTTGTAAGTTAGACACTATTTACTTAGCTATTTGAACTAGGAAAATTGTTTCCCAGTACCAAAGCTTTCAAAATTTATTGTTCCAATTTCAGTTTCTTAAAGATGTCTATGTGCTTTGTATTGTACTGCACTTAGTGACCCTCTTACATTTAGTTCCTGTGGCCAGGATCACATTGGCTATGTAGCTACTGCTTAGTATATTACATATAGTATGTGACAATTTTTTAAGTAGGTGTTATTCAAATTCTGTAACACTGTAATACAGAAAAGGACCATACCTGTCTCCTAATTGCTTTGATCAGTATATTTATGTAAAAGAAAGGTTATTGTTTTTGAATTAATTTTTATCAGTTCATCATTGTATCATATATAGCAAACTTCATGCACCATATTGTCATATAATCTTGGTATATATTTATATGGAAGTGATTAATATATATATTGAATTCATTTCAGGTTTGGTGCTCATTTTACACTTATACACCTTAATTAAATTTACACTTTTATTAAAAGTATAAATGGTACTTAAAATATTCAGCCATACTTAAAATATTCAGCCACTGTTTATATTTGTTTTATAGGTTGGACTTAAGCATAAAGTAATAAATACGTTAGTTCTATAAAAGGGAAGAAGTTTGAATTTAATTATTTTATTTAGTGATTTAGTGTAAAATTTTATGTCTGCATCTGATCATTTTTCAGCTATTAATGAGAATGATATAAAAATTTTTGTTTTAATTCAGATGTACAGGATATGACAACAATATTTTCTGAAATATTGAACATCCTCATTATGATGAATAAACTATAATAGCAAATGCTGATGTAATTTCAATTTGAATTAAACTAGATATAAAAATATTGTGCTTTAAATGATCGTTTTTCACATATGCATACTATTGTAAAGTGTTATGTGAATATTTTTTCATTTTTTAATTTAACAAAGGAACTAACATTAGATATAAATTTCTCAAGCTAATTAAACATTATTTATAACAATGTAGCAAATGAAAAGGATGAATAAGACCCAAATCAAAGCTGAATCCATAGTTGCAGTGTTGACAATTTCCATTTTTGAAAACATTTTCCAAAAAATGCTGCAAAACAACTCTTGTACCATTAAAGTCTCTGTTATCCAGAATTCATGCAGCTGAAATAATTTGAAACTGTAATTACTTTTGCTCAACAGCAACCATTTTTCTCTGCTCAACAGTAATGCAGAAGAAGGGCCTGGAAATAGGCAGACATAGGTACTATTTAAGAGAGCAGCCATAAAATCCACAGCTACTCCTCCTGATCCTAGGCCTACACCATCGATCATTGGTCCTGATGAGATATCAAGTCTCCAGAAACCACGAATAAACTGTTTTGCCCAAACTTGGATTTTAAATAACATTTTGTTTTAAGTGAACTGTTTTCAGTTAATTATACAGTGTATTGGCAGAGTTTAATATCAAGGTCAAATAACAATAACTAGGGAACCCATTTAAAATTCTCTGAAGTTATCAAATTAAAAGTCACTGAAGATCTTTGTGTGAGACTAATACAGTATACACATTATTTTTATTGTATATGTTTGTATATGTTCCTAATTTGATTGATTTTATGTGCTGCAATTTCTTTCACCGACATGAAAAATGGTGAGTAGCATATATTAAAATTTATTCATAGGTTGCAATGCTTTGTAGGTGTTTCTAAGAGAAAGTTTCAAGCAACTGGAACTACAATTATTCAGCATCTCCCGATCCACTTAGGTGCTGGATAACTGGAACTTTATTATGTAAGAAGTTGCTAAGTTAGTATAGTAATAATATAAATAGAGAAAATAAAAATTATATAGGAAATTTATTTATAGAATCAGAACTTTTGCAGGTCTGTTAATGTTCTCCCCTGCAAATGAATGTAAGTCTGGTTTTCCCCTTTTTTAGACATTTCCCTGGATAGGAAACAACAAAAACAAGAATAATGCATGCACACTCATTGCCCATATTATAAAACGGAGGTTAATAATAATATTCATATCCCTGTGTAGCCTATATGGTGTTAAAATATTTAATGGCATCATAGTATAAATAGTTTTAAAATATATAATAACCCTATGGCATTGTGGATCCCAACTGTTGCTTATGTTGAGAATTTACTCTGCTAGCTCTATTTCTGTCCTTGGTGAGAAAAGGGACACTGATAGGTTTGGAAAGCCACCATCTATCAGATGGGACATTAAGCAGTGGCCCCATGTACAAGAGAACATATGATCTATATTTTAAAGGATACACTCGATAGCCTTGACAGGAAGCTTCCAATCTTTCTAATTTTCTCTGAGTCCTTGAAGTCATTGTCATCTTTGCCATGTAGACTATTATATGCAAAAAGTGCCACTCAGAAGTAAAATAATCCAACCATCTATAGCATTGTTAAGAACTAAAAGGGCTAAAATACAGATCTCAGTAGCCAAAATTGTGCTAGATATTCAAATGTTATGGAATTTTGCGAAATGCATCTCTTGTTATATCCTATGCTACATCATAGACATTCTGAGTTGGTAAATCACTGTTTAAAATAATTAAGTGCTGCGCAGTAGATAATTCATGAAGAATGTCTACCAGCTCAGATTTTATAGTTCTAGTGGGATTGCAGTTGAAGAGAAAGCTTTGTGGTAGCAACAATATGACACTGTAAAAGTTGTATCTAAACATACAGGGTGATTCAAAACTTATCGTTCAAATTTCGTGGGGAGGTAGGGAATACGTAAGGAAACCGATTTCACACAGGAAAGTATGTCCGCAAATGTCATCTACATGAACAAAATCGACAAGTAAAGTGAACACAAGGAAACAGTACAGTTAAGTGGTAACGAATGTGACTTTTATTCCAACAAGGTAAAGTACAGGTTCACAGTAGGTGCTCAAAATTGCGACCATTTACATGGACACAGGATTCACAGCGCTGTTGCATTGACCGCCGAACATTTTCAAAAATGCCTGGCATATCACGGACAATGCCTGCGACGGCCACTATTCGTGCAACAAGGTCCATTTCACTGTCGACGGGGGTCTCGTACACATGGTCTTTCATGGCCCCCCACAAAAAGAAATCCATGGGCAATAAATCAGGTGACCTGGGTGGCCAAGCGATCGGTCCACCTCTACCGATCCATCGAGCTCCGAATGTTCGGTTCAGGTAATCACGTGCAACAATTGTGCTATGGGCTGGAGCCCCGTCATGTTGATACCACATATCTCGGCGGATATGCGCAGGAACAGCGCCCAGAAAAGTCGGTAACACTGTCTCGAGAAATATTAGGTATTTCCGGCCGTCCAATCGGGGCGGTAGCAAGTAAGGTCCCAACAAACAGTCACCAATGATTCCAGCCCACACATTTACGGCAAAACGATGTTGCGAGGCAAAACGATGTTGCGAGGCAAAACGATGTTGCGCAGCGTGACTTCTCGTACCAAGCGGGTTGTCGTAAGCCCACACATGTGAATTGTGTGTATTGAACACACCTTCACGAGTGAATGAAGCTTCATCTGTAAAAAGGACAGAAGCTGGAAAACTGGGGTCCACGGCACCTTTCTGCATGAACCATTGTGCAAATTCCACACGCTTCGGATAATCGTCAGGATGCAGTAACTGCACCCTTTGCAGATGGTAAGGATGCACATGTTCCTCGTGCAGTATCCGCCACACTGCTGACAGAGACCCCAAGTTGCTGAGCAATAGCTCGTGTGCTGGTATTCGGATTATCTTCGATGGACTGTAGGACTTGTTCTACGACATTGACAGTCCGCATTAGTTGTCTTCTCCCCATATCCTGCATGTTGCTGCGCAGTGAACCACCTTCGCGCAGATTGCGATGCACACGTGCAAACATTTGATGCTACGGTATTCTTCTGTTGGGGTATCGGTCTTCGTAAACTTGCCTAGCTCGGCGGCCGCTTTTGCCAGCTGCCCCATATGCAAGATGCATATCCGCTAGCTCTTGATGCGTAAAACGATTCATCTTATCACTAGTAAGTCAGCTCGTACACTGATGACAGCGGGAGTGGTCGGGCGAGCTGTACACTGGTTGGGTACACACAGCGCCCTCTACATGCTCATGCGTACATTTGCGGACATTCTTTCCTATGTGAAATCGGTTTCCTGATGTATTCCCTACCTCCCCACGAAATTTGAACGATAAGTTTTGAATCACCCTGTATACTTGAAGTAAGAGACATGCAGGCAAGGTATATGTAGTCTACTGGTGGTGGATAGCAACAAACGTTTGTAGAAGGCAACTAGTAATATGTGTGAATAACTATCCCAAATCCTTGAGAATATTTGTTTTATCATGTCATTCAGAATGTCCAGTAGTCTAACATCTACTTCTAAACATCTACTTGAAATAAAGAGACTACATGCAGGCAAGGTATATGGTATATGTAGTCTACTGGTGGTGGATGCAACAAACGTTTCTAGAAGGCAACTAGTAATATGTGTGAATACTAGCCATCCCTGAGAATATTTGTTTTATCATGTCATTCAGAATGTCCAGTAGTCTAGCAAAAGATACCATCTGAGATATATTTTGTAAAGTTCTAATTTTGGTGCCTGAAATCTGGATTTTGGCACTTTTGTTAACTGTACTATAGAGGTATATATTTTTAAACCAATTATATATGTAAATTTTTTTTTTGGTTTAAAGCAAAGTTCTAATTTTGGTGTCTGAAATCTGTATTTTGGCACTTTTGTTAACTGTACTATAGAGGTATGTATTTTTTAACCAATTATGTTTGTAAAGTTTTTTTAAAGTTTAAAGCAAACAAACCTCATTCTCAAACCATTAATTAAGTTTGCTTGCCCATGAAATATGTTCTCCATTCCATCTTCTAAACTAAAGTGAGGAACTAAATTGATGTAGTATATATTTAGAGCTATTGTATCATTTGATATTGTGTTGCTGCTTCATAATAATTATAAATATAATTTCAGTGACTTTTATGTATAGTTAATAAACTTTTATGATATTTTTGTATCATTTTACATGAACTTTTCATGGTTGTTACTACATCAGCAAATTAACTTTTTCTTTTTGATATTTAAATATTATAGTTATTTATCTATTATTTTTATCTTCCTTTTTAAATTTTTTGGAGAATTTTTTTTGCTTAGCAGTAGTTAATCTTAATTGTAAAGTGGATATTTTGTGTCACTTATTGACAATATGTGTAATACACAATAACTATTTGAATTTTTTCCTCTGCATATTGAAATAATTATATTTTATTATCTAATTTTGAATGTCTTGAAACAAATAATAGTTTGTAATACAGGAAACTAATGTATGTACACTTATTTCCAACAATATGAAACACCTCGCTATTTTAAAATACAAGCTAACCATGATATTGACTAGACTCATTGAAGATATTTATGTATATTGTATATGGACCATATATCATTTCATCAGCAATTGTGACAATAAATGGGCATCCATTTTATAGTGAACTATGCTCAAGATTTAAAGATGCATTTTCTCAGCTGCGTATTAGATGGAGTTCCTATGAGCTGAGTATCCTTGGTTTCCTTATACGCTCATAAGTAATATAATGCAATTCCATCTACACATGTAGTAGAAATTTTTATAATCTAAACATGAGAGACATATCAGTAGAATTAAAAAATCTATTTAACATTTAAGAAATATGGATGTAAGTAGTTGGTATTGATGCAGCAGGGGAAATAAAAAACAACTGTGTTTGTGTAATGCATTATTTTATTTTCGTGTGATGATTTTTCCAGCTACTGCATTGTTCCTTTATAATCCTAGATTCAAATTTTTGAGTACATTCTCCTCAATTGATGACATAAGGTGTATAGTTTCTGCTTTGTTTTAATTACCAGAGTCTCATCATTTAAGATTACCCCCAGAATGCAGTGTAACTGAGGTATAATAACATTATGGCATTTAAGATATATTTAAAATGTAAGGAATAAAATGCACTTTACTTTTGTAGTTTAAAATCTTCATGATGTTTTCCTGCTAAATGATCTGCACATTGTAATGTGAATTTGTGAAGCACAAAACTTTACCATTGGGAATTGTACATATTTTGAATAATCATTTCTTAAAAATTACCTGGTGTAAATATTATGTCATAGTAATTGTGCATTTTGTAAATAATTTAATGAACAGAGTTTAGTTTTAAGCAAAATAAGCTTAGTTCTAGGGCAGCCAGGGGTTGTTTGTAATATCATTTTGATTTTTAATAAAAAATAGAATCCTATATATTGCCAAATATGACATTTGGCAACAGAGCTTATTAAGCAAAGTAAAATATAGAACTGCATACAAGTTGTTTGCTTGTTATCAGAATGTATTAAATTTATAAAAATGACCTTTGTAGCTTTTTTTGGTTTATTGTGTTTTTGCGCTATTGAAGCCTTATAGTATTTTAAAATATGCATTGTAAAGTGAACCCTCTGTAAAATGGAATATACCTACTATAAAGTTTTTTCCATATTCTTTCCAGAAAACTATAGAGCAGCATTCTATTAGTTCATAAATTCTCTTTAAAAATTGGATTGTCATAAGCTTCAAATTGCATTTTTATCCACTAACAAATTGGATAAAGGGGTGTTTTCAAATTTATTTATGCTAGTTACATGTATCCTTATTGTACAAATTATGATTCTATGCATTTGTGTTATCTGTGTTATATATTTATTTAATTTACATTCTGTTTATTTATGTTATATGTATCATAATTTGAAACTTGATTCACAAAGAGGAGTTAGTATGACAAACAGCTAGGTCATTTTCTTTACGTGAAATTATGATCTCTTGATAACGCCCTAGTTGAGTTTAGATAATGGTCGTTCACATTTGCTTAGGTAAAGTTATGCTGTAGATTTCTAGAAATCTTTCTTTCTTGAGGTAAAATTACTGCTAAAGATTTCTTGAAATGTTAGGAAGTTTAAACTTAAATTGTCATTGGAAATGCCTCTATAGGATGAGTAGAGCTTATAATTAACCCTTCAAGTTAGTGAATATTTCATGTGAATCATGATAATCATTACTACACAAAAAAACAATCAAAAGAATTAGAGTATTCAGAACATACATATCGATAGTTATTGCAGTAGATCATGGGATGCTCATTCTACCATTTCATGCAATATTGTAACTTCGCAATTTTGTACTCATCATAACGACTTGAAGCGTTTAATCAGCATAGATGTCAAGGCATCACTTAATATTTTTGGTTGATTTGCATAAATAGCATTTTTTCTCCCACTAGAAAAATGCACTGAAACTATTTTCTGGAACCTTTTCTTAACAGAGTGGAGTAGATTTCTATTAAGTGTTGGGAAACCTGTAAGAGAATTTTGGAGCTTTATTTTTAAAAAACTATGAATATGTTTCTATATGTTTAAATGAAACAATATGTGCCCCAAACACTTTCTCGTTAGGATAGCTGCAGCATACATCTTTACTTAAACAAGTAGGAAGCACCATCATCTTTTTTACTAACACATTATTGAATATTCCATTATTTTACAAATAATAAATTCTCTTATTTTTTTTTTAGTATTTGATACATTTGTGTATTTCTGAACAGATTCCAATTTTGAAACTGAAAACGATACTTGACTGGTGTTGATAACATTTCAATGTATAGTAAGCAATTGTTATGAATATTTTATTATCCAGAAGTCTCTTTTAAAAGATTCATATGATGAAAAGAAAAGATATCAAACACGTTGAATAAAGAAGATTTACCATGTTACAAAAAAATTGGAAGTGGTTAAAAAAACAGGCATTAGGAACCCAAGACAATACTTAACATTATAAGATGTATATGAGATGTCAAAGTGTGCATGCTAAACATTACTACCTCATTTTTTAACAAAGATAACCATAATTATTAAAAACTTAAAATCAAGTAAGCTATTTTTTGTGGAAATGTAATAGATAAGACTTCGAACACTGATGGATGAATGATCTCACCCATAACTAAAAAAAGTTTTTTTTTTCTTTGGGACAGTCAGTGGAAACTGTCAATTTCTTTGCAGTCCACTGCCTCTCTCTTGGGGGGCGGGGGTAGCTCAGTCGGTAGCGCGCTAGGCTCGTAATTTGTAGTTCCCAGGTTCGAGTCCCAGCTGGGTCAGCGTTGAGATTTATCTCTGCAAAATTCCCACCCTGCCTACGGTCAGTAGGGGACACCGATGGGCTTGGAACGGCCGCTATCCGTCAGATGGGACGTTAAACCGTGTGCGGGAGAGCCATACCTGTGCATGTTAAAGAACACACTGGATGGCCTTTACGGAAGGCTACCATCTGTCTCCCAACAGCTGTTCCAGCGGGTCCCCTCCCCCAACCTTCTCTGAGCCTTCGGGGTCCATGTGACCTGGCCATTTAGCCCATTGTGTGCAAAAAAGTGCCGCCCAGAGGTAAAACAACCCAAAAGCCTCTCTCTTGGTATAAAAATAGATAAAGAAACCAGTATGCTAGCTATGCAGACTTTCTCATACTAGGACATGCCCCACTATATTGGAAGTCAGATTCTCGGACCACTGCCTTAGTTAAAGCTAACGTAACATAAGGATGCGCCACTTTTCCAGAGAAGGCTGTCTGTGAAAATCCACGTGAACACATCTTTACCCAGCTCTTAGTTATTGTATTTTTCAGAGTGAAAACTGTATGCTCTTCTTCCTCTCTTACTATTTTTGAATTACCATAGTTGCCTTTCCAGATGTCACTTGGGAATATTGCTGGGTCTTTATTACATGCATTATAAATAAATAAACATTCCCTCAAGCAGCTGCTTGCCACGGAGGTCTGACAGGAACCTGTCAGTTTAATACACCATAGTAGAAGGTGTGTGTGAGGATGGTAGGATCACAGCAGAAAAACGATACAAACATCTATGCCTTATCCGGGGCTCGAACTCGGGTCCCTTTGATCAGTGACCAAGCGTGCTAACCACTCGACAACGACACGGCAAATGCATTATATTTCCATTAAATTTTAATGACTTCATTGATTCTATTTTGGATGTGGGATTTAAATTTAGTGGCAGTATCCACATCATTCGAAATTAAGTATCTTTCATTATTAATTACATGTTAAGTAATCTACAATTGTTAATGCCTACTAGAGGGGGCGGGGGTGGCTCAGTCGGTAGCGCGCCAGGCTCGTAATCTGTAGTTCCCAGGTTCGAGTCCCAGCTGGGTCAGCGTTGAGATTTATCTCCGTAAAATTCCCCGCCCTGCCCACGGTCAGTAGGGGACACCGATGGGCTTGGAAAGGCCACCGTCCGTCGGAAGGGACGTTAAGCCGTGGCCCCGTGTGCGGGAGAGCCATACCCTGTGCACGTTAAAGAACACGCTGGATGGCCTTGACGGGAGGCTACCATCTGTCTCCCAACAGCTGTTCCAGTGGGTCCCCTACCCCAACCTTCTCTGAGCCTTCGGGGTCCATGTGACCTGGCCATTTAGCCCATGGTGTGCAAAAAAGTGCCGCTCAGAGGTAAAACAACCCAAAGCCTACTAGAGTTTTCATTCTTGGCAATACTGTCATAGATATTGTCGTGGTGCATTTGCTCATGGTGACACTACTATGATCAAAGTTCACGTTTCGGTTTAGCATGGTAATTTTTTTCTATTTTAACCAGATAAACTGCTAGTTTTTGCGAAAAAACAAAGATCAGTTTCACAGGTTCCTCTCTGAAATCTGTGTCAAGCTGCTGCTTGAGGTTTTTTTTTTTGAACAATAGTTCCCCAATTATTAGCCTCAGTCATTAACTATATGCTAATTAACTTTTGTGATAAAATAGATTAAAAATTTAATTACATTTATTTTCCCTCTTAACGTTTAGGATTATAATTTAGGAATTAGTTTCTGGTTCCTTTCAACACACACATATTGGAAAGGTTACTGAAACTGAGATAATTATGATACCCATGCTTTTGTTTAGATTTAAGTGTAAGACCACTGATGTATATTAACCACTCCCTTATTAGGTGATGGACTAGTAAACTTAAATGCATCATTTTCCTTAAAAGAAAAGTACTTGTATATTATTTATTTCCAGTGTACAAAAGCAGTGGATGTCTGCAGTGTAGTTAATAAGATTTTTCATGTGAGGACGTCCATTTTATGCATTTCCAAGAATGAACCCCATTCTTGGATGTATAAATAAGAAAGGCAGATAAGGGCGAATAAGAGATTCTTTCTCTTTGCAACATTAAATGAATTTTCATTAGTGATAACTGTTTTTTGAAAGTCGCAACGTTAATATAACATTTACATAATAAAAGTAGGCAATTTGCTTTATTGTGTATGTAGTGGTGGTGGTGAGATGCACTTCAAACTTCTGGTGAATACACCATAACGGGCCACTTTCTTAATTAAAGTCAAAAGCAGTGATATGGCGAATAGTGTGGCATTGATTTGTGCATCTAGCCTTCTCTTCCTCACTTATACACACAGAGTAAATTTCTTTGTAACCTGGGTGAGGATGGCTCAATTAGGACCATGTCAGGCTTGTAACCTGATGTTTCCCATTGTGCTTGCATTGAGGTTTTCTCTGCTAACTCGACCCTTCCCTCGGTGACGAAGGGGACACCATTATTTGGAGTTGGAAAGGAATCCATTCACCAAATGGGATGTTAAGCCATGTGCAGGACAGTGAAACCCTGCTCACCTTAAAGAATATGTTAGATGGCTTTGATGAGAAGCTCGACAATTTTCCATTGGAACTTTTGCACAAATTCGAGCCTGGGATCTTTGTAACCAACCATTTTTCCAATTGTATGGAAACAAATGCTGCTCATAGCTAAAATAACTCAATCTTAGCAAACTGGGACTCCCAAAAGTCGGGCGGGGGAGGCTCAGTCGGTAACGCGCCAGGCTCGTAATCTGTAGTTCGAGTCCCACCTGGGTCAGCTTTGAGATTTATCTCCGCAAAACTCCCCGCCCTGCCCACGGTCAGTAGGGGACAACGATGGACTCGGAAAGGCCGCCGTCTGTCGGATGGGACGTAAAGCCGTGGTCCCGTGTGCGGGAGAGCCATACCCTGTGCACATTAAAGAACACGCTGGATGGCCTTGACTGGAGGCTACCATCTGTCTCCCAACAGCTGTTCCAGTAGGTCTCCTCCCCAAACCCTCTCTGAGCCTTCGGGGTCCATGTGACCTGGCCATTTAGCCTATAGTGTGCAAAAAAGTGCCGCTCAAAGGTAAAACAACCCAAAAGTCAACCGCTGCCGCTGCCGTTGTTTATTTATTTATATTTGCTGCATAGTATAACTTTTTGTGAAGGAAGATACTTAACTCTCAAGCGGTTTTTTAAATACAATTTTTATTTTATTATTGAACTTGGAATCAAAATTCTGTGAAGTTTGAATTTCTATATAACTTTTTTTTTGTTCTGCATTCTGTTGATCTATATCAGAGGCGCACAACTGAAACATAGGCCAGTCACTTTTATTATGTATGCGTATGCCTATTGTTCATCCAGTCCATAACTATAAGATTGTAAAGGTAGAAGTATAAAAAATATTTTTGTTTTGCTGGCTGCAGAGAAAATAATGAGTTTTAACGAGCGAAATTCCACACGTTCACAATTTAGTATTTCGACTGTTAATATTGAAACTAAAAAATGCTTAATATCAGGCTGGAAAATGTGTGTAGCATAACGGAATAAGTTTTCAATATCATTGCAAATAATGCTCAAGAAATTTCAAAATATCTGTAATGATAAAAGTTAACGAAAAATGAAATAAATGTTTTGATATTTTCATGGTTGTTTTTGTTATTAACATTTAACTTTTTTTTACACATAGAGTTGTCAAAACCGGCTGTTATTTATGATCGTGCCTAGATGTAGTGAATGGGTGTTATTGAGCTTGGAAAGGCTGCCATATGTCGGATAGAGAGTTAGCTGTGTGTAGATATATAGAGAGCCATACCCTCTACACATTAAGGACAATGCTGGATGGTCTTAACAGTTTCCCATTAAATTTCCTTCCCTAACCTTCTCTAAGTACTGACATGATCATTTAAACCATTATGTATAACAGTGCCACTCGAAGGTATATCAACCCAACTCTCTGAATGGAAAGGAGAGCCACTATGTAGTTAAAGAATGGCCACTTCGACAAGCTTTACAGAACAAAAGTGTCTCATTAGCAGTTTCTTAGATCTCTTTCCTCCTCTCGAAAAAGAAAAAAAAGATTTGATATTGCCCCTTATCAAACTTGGTTCAACGAAGAATTTTATGAATGCTATGAAAAACTGAAAGTGAGGAATTTTTCTAAAGCTAAAGTTTACAGAATAATTATGGCATAGACCGATGAAAAAAATTTTGTAGTGCACAAATTGGAAAGATCGGCTTCAACGATGTTTTGAATAAAGAAGGATGGCACAGATTTTAAAAATTGCTTTGTAATATCAGATTCTAATATTATGCCTACTTCATGAAATAAATGCTCAAGGCTTGTAAGGCAATGAGATATAAGATGCTCCTAAAAATACATTTCTACACTTTCGTTTGTCCTCACCGACCCTTGGAGCCATTAATGACGTACATTGCCCAGCAGTACATTTTCAAAATTCAATATCAAAACATGTGGAGCTAAAACAAGCTGATCAACTACTGTTAAATGCAAATAATGGAAGCTCCAGATAATGCTTATGAAAAAGGCATTGCCAAAACAAAATTAAAGCAAAATTAATATTATTTCAATAAAGTTATTGACAGATTATTATGCAAAATTTATTACATTTTTTCTCGAAAACAGTACTAGAAAAATTTCCGTTAGTTTCAGAGCATTAGCCCATTCCCACCATTTAAATGCAAATAAAAAATTGACAAATTAGTGTATAAAACTAAAGCTTGCCAAACGATTTTATGATCAAACCAATGTATGTGACTACAACTTGCAAATGAGTTGATTGGGATAAAAAAAACTTTAACAGACATCTATTTACTTCGAAGGAAAGAAAAAAGATTTTATTTGCAATACATAGGAGTGATAGAAGCAACTCATAGCTTTTACAGGCCTTCTCATACAGTGTGGGTTTACTTAGTGGGGGTATCCACTAAGACGGAAGTCATTGTAGACTTAGAGTAACTACACACACAAAGTTTGTCGTTATCATTATATCAGTTGATGCTGTTATTAACTGTAAAACAAGTTATATAAAATCTGTACAACAGATGACTCTGTAAATTATATTTCCCTCTTAGACATGGTTATACAAGACACTCGAAAAGTTGAAAAATTACTTGCTGAAGTATTGGGGTATAATATTCCTTTATTTCTGAAGGAGGTTAGTTTTGATTCCAACCACTAATAATAAAAAGAAAAATGTATTAATCGTCATGTGACTCATAATCAGGAAATTAAAAAAAAAAAGCCACTAAAAATTGTCCAGCATTTCGAACCGAAAGTTTATTTTGTTTCAGTTAAAAATGTCGCAATCAGTTCTGATTCCGCATAGCTCACCGGTAGAAAGTTGAGAGTAAGGTGGCTTAAATTTCTCTTTATTATGAATATTATGGTAAAATAATAACTAATTTTTTCTTTGAAAAAAAAAGGTGTCAATTTTTTGTACTCGATAAAATCTATTCTGAAAGATTTTTATTAGCACATTATTTTTAAAGTATAGGTATATCTGTAAATAGAGGTTTCACTGCAATTTTATATGTAAAAAAGTGTGGAAGAATTGGTCTAAAAATATTTGTTCCTTCTGCTTTATTAATTTTTATCTTAGTTCCATTAATATATCTTCATCAGTGAAATGTTGTAATTGAGCACTGAGTATATAGAAAGTGATTTGTCATCGTTACCAGTAGTATACTGTATTTTTTACAGTACACTACTAACTCACTAGAAGTATAGGACTATGGTATATGATACACTAGTATTGATGCATTGCCTTATCTTCCAATGCACTTGCCGTGCACCACTTGTTCTTCCAGTAACTTTGCTTGTGATAAATTTTGAGAAAGCGTGAAGTGGTATGTTATCTTTGCATTAAGTAAGAAACATTATGGTCCAGTGGCGTACCCAGGAATTTTCTCTGCCTTTTTTCGTTGGGAGAAGATTTTCTCCATACTGAAAGTACCCATTTAGTTTTATTGACAATTTCTCTAAAGACAGAATGGATGTTAATAGGCTTTGGTCCTTGATTTCATACGTTCACCTGTTCTTACATCATTCGTTTCATATGTTTCCGTATTCGAAGGTTTTATTCAGATTATTTGTGATCTTCGGGAAAGGGGATGTGTTGATGCCCCCCTTCACCTCCTGGGTTCGCCAATGCCATTGTCAATACCAAGCTGGAAGTTCATATTGTATAAAAGAAAAACACCTGTATCTACACTTCCTACTCTAAAAAATAAAACGTGTAATTTACTGTTTTTATCGTTTGTATTTGTTTAACAAAAATGCATTTACAAATACAGTAAACCCTTAACATTCCCGAGAGTTTTACATTCCTGTAAACACCCTGAGGATGCTGAGACCATAATTCAACTGAAAATGGAGGGTTAGGTTCAGGGCCGTAGCTATGGGGGGAGGCTCCCCCCCCAAAAGTAACTCGCAATTGGCAAAATTCGAAGCGACTTCGTTAAATCTAGGTGAGTTGTGAAAATTTGTAATCTTTTTTTTTTTGTAAAATTAAGGGGGAGTTGTCAAAATCGAGGCAACTTGGCAAATCAAGGGCAGTTTGGAAAATGGAGAGACGGCAAAATTTAGAGCAGTTGGCAAAATTCGAAGCTACTTAGTAAAATACAGGTGAGTTGGCAAAATCGGGACAACTTGGCAAAATTCGGAGTGACTTAGTAAAATCTTGGGTAATTGGCAAAATTCGGAGTGACTTGGCAAAATCGTGGGGAGTTGGCAAAATTCAGGTGAGGTGTAAAAATTGGGATTTTTTTTCTGTAAAATTATGGCGAGTTGGCAAAATCTAGGGGCAGTTGGCAATATCGTGGAGAGTTCACAAAATTCAGGTGAGATGTAAAAATTGAAATCTTTTTTTTTGTAAAATTATGGCGTGTTGACAAAATCGAGGCAACTTTGCAATATTTAGGAGAGTTGGCAAATCTTGATGGAGTTGGCAAAATTCAGAGTGACTGGAAAAATCAGGTGAGATGTAAAAATTGTGATTTTTTTTTTCTGTAAAATTGTGGCGAGATCGAGGAAACTTGGCAAAATCTAGGACAGTTCGCAAAATTCGAATCCACTTGCTAAAATACGGGCGATTTGTGAAAATTGGGATTGTTGTGAAATTAAGGACAGTTGATAAAATCGAGAAAACTTTGCAAAATCTAGGGAAGTTGGCAAAACTGGAAACCACTTGGTAAAGTACAGGTGAGTTGTAAAAATTGGGATTGTTTTTGTAAAATTAAGGAGAGTTGACAAAATCGAGAAAATTGGCAAAATTTTGGGGAGTTTGAAAAATTTGAAGTGACTTGGCAGATTCAGGAGAGATGTAAAAATTGGGAAATTAAAGAGGTGGTAAAGTCGAGGCAACTTGGTAAAATCTAGGGAAGTTGGCAAAACTGGAAACCACTTGGTAAAGTATAGGTGAGTTGTAAAAATTGGGATTGGTTTTGTGAAATTAAGGAGAGTTGGAAAAACCGAGAACTCTTGGCAAAATATAGAGGAGTTGACAAAATTCGAAGCCACTTGTTAAAATACAGGGGAGTTGTGAAAATTGTGTCTTTCTTGTGCAATTAAGGAGAGTTGATAAAATTCGAAGTGACTTGGCAAATTCAGCGAAGATGTAAAAATTGCGATTTTTTTTCTATAAAATTACGGCGAGTTGGCAAAATTCGAATCCACTTGGTAAAATATAGGCGATTTGTGAAAATTTGAATTTGTTTTGTGAAATTAAGAAGTGTTGGACAAATCGAGGAAACTTAACAAAATGTAAGGCAGTTGGTAAAATTCGAATCCACTTGGAAAATACGGGTGAGATGTGATAATTGGAATTGAGTTTGTGAAATTAAAGAGAGTTGACAAAATCGAGAAAACTTAGCAAAATCTTCGGGAGTTTGAAAATTCTGAAGTGACTTGGAAAATTTAGGAGAGATGTAAAGATTGGGACTGGTTTTGAGAAATTAAGGAGAGTTGACCAAATCAAGGGGAATTGGGACAAATTCACACTGATTTGCTACAATTAAGGCAAGATGTAAATATTGGGATTATTTCTGTGAAATTAGGGGAAGTTGGCAAAATTGGAGGTCAAATGGCAAAATGCAGGAGAGTTGTGAATATTGTCTCAACGCTTCGCTCCGTGGGGGGGCCATCCCCACGGAGCGAAAATCTAGCTAAGAAGCTGACAGAGACATTATTTTCTCAGTTGGAAAATTTTCGATTTCTCCCCCCCCCCCCAATTGAGGTATAAACATGATAAGGTGGTACAATATTACAACCATAGTCCTTCGCTATGCCCCTGTCGACATGCATCTGCAGAACAAAACCCATTGTACTTACCGCAACAAAACTTTTATTGTCCTTCAAAGTACTCCCCTCCAGTATCTATGCAAAGTTCCAGACGGCTACACAATTCTGGAATGCTTGGTGGTATTCCTATTGGGGAGTACTCTGCAACTCTTAATGAATGCCTTTTGCAAGGTCTTGCGCCGTTTTGTAACAGTCTTCCCAGCAAGTTACTTTTTAATTTTTGGAAACAATCGTAAATCGCATGATCAGGTGGGATATATGCTTGATTTCCTTCCTGCTCCAAATTAGTCTAACTTGCTGGGTTTTGGGAATACTGGCATTGTCAAGGAGAATCTTTGACACGCCTGTTGTTGGACACTGCTCTTCATATTCGGCAGGGGTGGGGGTGGCTGTCGGTAGCGCGCCAGGCTCGTAATCTGTAGTTCCCAGGTTCGAGTCCCAGCTGGGTCAGCGTTAAGATTTATCTCCGCAAAATTCCCCGCCCTGCCCACGAAAAGTAGGGGACACCGATGGGCTTGGAAAGGCCGCCGTCCGTCGGATGGGACGTTAAGCCGTGGCCCCGTGTGCGGGAGAGCCATACCCTGTGCACGTTAAAGAACACGCTGGATGGCCTTGACGGGAGGCTACCATCTGTCTCCCAACAGCTGTTCCAGTGGGTCCCCTCCCCCAACCTTCTCTGAGCCTTTGGGGTCCATGTGACCTGGCCATTTAGCTCATGGTGTGCAAAAAAGTGCCGCTCAGAGGTAAAACAACCCAACCGATATTCGGCAAAACCTAAAATTTAGCTGTAAGAAATCTTTCATTAATGCACTCATATCCCAGAAGTTCTCATTTTGGGCAAAACAATATTGGTGTAGTATTGGCCTTTTATAGTCATTTTTTCAGGTGTCCATGGCTACCACTCCTTGGCAATTGAAAAAAATTGTGAACACCTTTTTCCTTGAGTTTCTCTGAATTTGCGTCTCCATCCTGTAAACAGTGCCATATGAACAGGCATGATCCCCATATACTTGTGATAAATCGGCATGAATTTTGTTTCATGTCACCCCCAAGCTGCATCCATTTGAAAATGTAAAATCTTTCCATCTTTTGTAGGCTTCATGCAAACACACAAATTTCACAAACCGAACTTTATGTGCAGCCAGCGAAGACAGAAATTATGATATGGCTTTTGTTTTTAACACGTAATGAAAACCTTAGAGAAGCTTTCAAATAAGTCATACTCGCTAACTTCGGAGGAACGAGTGCAAATCTATAGACATAGTGACGGACTGGGTCTAAAAATATTGGTTGCCACCCACAACAACAGGTCAACATTTTTAACATATTGTCTAATGTTTAAGGGGGCCAACTTCATCAGGGGCCCACTTGCTATCGGGCAAGCTGACACCCTGGCCAGTCCGCCACTGTTAGATACATGTCAGGAACCTTTTAAACACTCTGTGTAATTAGCAGCAAATGTTCTAGTTTGGTTAGGAATACCAGATCATATAAGGGAGATGCAATTGGGTCTGACCATTACCTGTCAAAAGTGTTTTACAACCAGAGCTTAAGAACTATTCTACTAAGGTTAAGAGAATTACCTTTAACACTGAAGCTCTGAAAGATCCAATAAAATCAAAGCATATCATGATACTCTACTCCGTAGATCGTATAATCATATTCGATGTACCGGGTAATAATTTTACCCCTAACCATCTCCATCATAAAGATATGCCTATTTGGCATGAGTAAGAACAAAATATATAAGTAAACCACCCTTAGGTGGGCCCCTAAGGTCAAACATAAGAAAAGCTAAAAATAGCAGTAAAATTGAATAAGAACCTAAAATGGCAAGCCTCAGAGAACGCTACCGTTTTAGGTCTCTTGTACTTGTTCAAAACAGTATGATCGTAAAGAATCGAAGAAATAATCTCATTGGGATTATTTCTTACAGCCTCAAAAAATCTTTTTGAGGTGCATTTTTTATGTGTATATATATATGGTTGATGTCCAGGTATTTATGAAGTCTGTTAGTGACAAACCAGAGGGCATCGACCGCAGTTCTCAAAATCTTGTTTTGTAAGACCTGAATCTTACGAATACTGGTTGGTGTAATATTCGCTCATAGGCTACTCCATTATGACAATCGTGATTTGTTACTACTGAAGTTGAGCAAGAATGGGATCAGTTTAAACAGGCTTTTCTTGAAACCAACAGCACTCTTTTGGGTAAAAGGGAACAGAGGAACCAAAAATATTTGAGTGATAAGGCTATGGATAGTGGGTGTCACCCAGCTGGTTGGGGCGGGGGTGGCTCAGTCGGTAGCGCGCCAGGCTCGTAATCTGTAGTTCCCAGGTTCGAGTCCCAGCTGGGCCAGCGTTGAGATTTATCTCCGCAAAATTCCCCGCCCTGCTCACGGTCAGTAGGGGACACCGATGGGCTTGGAAAGGCCGCCGTCCGTCGGATGGGACGTTAAGCCGTGGCCCCGTTTGCGGGAGAGCAATACCCTGTGCACGTTAAAGAACACGCTGGATGGCCTTGACGGGAGGCTACCATCTGTCTCCCAACAGCTGTTCCAGCGGGTCCCCTCCCCCAACCTTCTCTGAGCCTTCGGGGTCCATGTGACCTGGCCATTTAGCCCATGGTGTGCAAAAAAGTGCCGCTCAGAGGTAAAACAACCCAAACCCAACCCAGCTGGTTTCCACCGGTTGTTAAAATTTCCGCCGGTTTCCGGAAGCTGCGCTGCTCATGAAATGTTGCCGCGCACTATACTGAATTCTCCGCGCATCATTCTGACAAAATAAATAAACATTAAAACATCTCCCCAAATTTTTCAGAAAGATTTATTAGATTTCACAAAAAATAAGCGAATTGTTTCTAAGAATTTTAAGTACGAATATCTAACCCTGGACCATAATAGCTGGTACTTACATCCAGTGGCGGATTATCCATAAGGCATGTTAGGCACATGCCTAGAGGCCCCAGTCTCAGGAGGGCTCCATCTCGAGAACCTTTGGTTGGGTGTTTTAAAAGAAGCCTATTAAGCTTATAATTTATAAAACAAATTACTTAATTTAAATGCAAAATCATTTTTATATGTTTTACTGACTTTAGAGATAGGCATTTCAATCAACAATTATGTGTACTAATCATCATCATCATCCTCAAGCAGCCATGGGCTACGGAGGTCCAAGCAGACCGTGCAATTTAGTTCTCCAAGCAAGTCTAACCTGAGCTGCATCTAGCCACTGCACACCAATTCTAATATGGTCCTGTTGACATTGTCTGCCCACCGCATCCTAGGTCTCCCCTTCTTTCTGAGGCCTTTAGGCACACTGTTCATAACCCTATTCACCAATCTATAATTATTCATACGGGCAACATGGCCAAACCAACGGAGTCTCTCTCTGCACAATATGCTGCTTAAAAGAGGTTGCAAACTCCTTTGCCTAACCTCATCATTAGTTACAAAGTTGAACCACATAACGCCCAAGATACTGCGTTAAGCATCTGGAATCAAAAGCATCTAGTTTCCTGTTATCTTGTTTACAAAGTGTCCAAGTTTCACTACCATAACTAACCCTAGAAAGAACCAAACTATTATACAGTCTAATTTTAGTCTTTAGGTGTATACGCCTATTTCTCCACACTCTCCATAGATTCTTAAAAGTCCCGGCAGCAATCCCTATTCGTCTGTTAATCTCATGCCGCACATCACCATTATCTGTTACATAGCTCCCAAGATAATTAAACTGTGACACCTGCTCAAGACTGCAACCATTCAGATTAACTGAATCACAACCTACCTGACCAATTTTCATCACTTTAGTTTTCTCTCTGTTTATAACCAAACCTACTCTACTACCAGTCTCATCAACAGCTCGAATGAAAGAGTTCATCTCATCAACATCATTTGCCAAAAGGGCTAAATCATCAGCATAATCTAAATCAGAAATTTTCGTATCTCCAGTCCATTTAAGGCCAAAATCTTTGCCTTGAAGTGAATTTCGCATAACATAATCAATAACCAAGCTAAAGAGGAAAGGAGACAAAATGCACCCTTGTCGAACACCAGAAGTAATGCTAAACCAATTGCAACAAGCCTTACCAACTCTCAACACATGACTCAGGGTTATTATACAGGGTGAATCTGAAAAAGTGGGCAAAACTTTACGGGGTGGTAGAACGCAGCTATACGAGCAATATTCGTCATAGAATGTATGGTCGGAACGCAAACGGCGAGCCGCTAGGTGGCGTTGGAAATGGTATAAAACGGTCGGTCCTCGCACCCAACGGCATTTCTACCGTGGATTGCCGAGAGGATGGATGGTTATACTAACCACGATATGCCTCTTTTGAGCAATTTCTTTGAGCATGTACCTCAATTACATTCCTGTTAATAAAATGTTTTCTGAAGTATCTCCTCTCCTTCTTGTGTTCATTCTTTAAATGTGACAGTGGAAAACTACCTTTTAACTTCTCACCACTTGCGTTCCGACCATACATTCTATGATGAATATTGCTCGTATAGCTGCGTTCTACCACCCCGTAAAGTTTTGCCCACTTTTTCAGATTCACCCTGTAGAGAGCTTTCATTATGTTAACTAACTTGTCAGGTATATCATATGATCTCACAATCAATCACAAATTATGGCGATCAACAGAGTCGAGAGCCTTTTTGAAATCAACAAAGCTAGCAACCAAAGGTTTCTGAAACTCTAAATATTTCTCAAGAATCTGCCTAAGTGAAAATATCTGATCCACACATCCCCTACCATTTCTGAATCCACATTGCTCATCACGCAATTGACTGTCAACCAGATTCTTAATTCTATTAAGCACAATCATGGAAAGAACTTTACCTGGAACAGAAAGTAGGCTGATACCCTATAGTTATCACAAGAACTGCGATCACCTTTTTTGAAAATAGGGATAACAATAGCTCTGGTAAAATCTTTAGGAACCATGCCTTTATCATAAAAGATATTCAGAATTTCAGTCATCCAAGTGGTAACCGAAACATTCCCAGCTCTAAGCATTTCGGTAGTAATTTCATCTACCCCTGGGGATTTATTATGTTTTAAAGTTTAGAAACAGCCAAAATAACTTCAGATTGTGTTATAGGGCCAACATCGAAGCCAGTAATGCATCTATCATCATTACAAACAATGGGAGTAGAAGTAATCACATGGTTTAGAACATCACTGAAATGCTCAGCCCACCTAGCCATGACAGAATCCTCCCCTTCTATAACCTTACCTTGTTATCCTTCAATCCTTGTATGCCTGTCCGTTTTCTACCACACAAAACATTAACTGTCTGGTACAGCTCTCTGCTGTTGTGGTGTCTGCTTCCTCGGCTTTGTCAGCCAAACCATCAAGCCAAAGATTCTTATCAGCAGCTAACTGATCTTTTACACGTTTATTAAGTTCTCTGTAATGCTTTCTAGTAGGGTATTGATTAAGGACATTCCTGCAGTTCTTTCTTTCCGAAATAAGCTCAAGTGCCTTATCACTCAGATGATTTTGTCTCTTCTGCTTCTTTTTTCCTAAAAGAGTATTGTTAGTGTCCAAAAAAGCCTGTTTAAAATGATCCCATTCTTCCTCAACTTCAGTAGTAAGCATACCATGACTGTCATAATGACTAAGTAACCTATCATAGTAAGCTTTGGCAATAACTGGATGTTTCAGAGCTTCAGTATTAAAAGTAAATTTTTTAACCCTAGCACAACATTGTTTAAGTTAAAGTTGCAAGACACTTTTAACAAGGTAATGGTCAGATCCAATTTCAGCTCCCCTATATGCCCTGGTATTCCTAACAGAACTAGCCCATTTGCTGTTAATTAATATGTAATCAATCATATTCTTATGCAGCCCATCAGGTGTACTTATGTATGTCGTCGCGGTGTTTGTAATAAGTGTTAGTTATTCTGAATCCATTGAGTTTACTTACCTGTAGGAGACGTTGCCCATTGCCATTGCAGCTACCAATACCAAAAGGGCTTATCACTCCTACCCAAAGGTGAGAGTCAGTACCAACTTTGGCATTGAAGTCACCAAGAACAAGGGTAATATCCCCTTTCTTGACAAAATTCAAAATATCCTAAAGTTGTTCATAAAACCTATCCTTCTCATCCTCATCGGCATCCTCAGTGGGAGCATAACAGCAGATAACATTCAAGTCTTTAACGCTTGTCTGAAATTTTGCTGTAAGAAACCTTTCATTAATGCACTCATATCCTAGAAGAGCATCACTAGCGTGTCTGCTGAGAAGCAGATCCACACCTTGGTGATAGCATAGTATAACTAGTAATACAGCACCCCAACTCGGCGACGGTTTACTGGCAATCCTTCGGAGAGCGGACAGAAACTTTAAAAACATATTGCAGAACACTTGATCGCTCGCACTCCCGGCGTTTATACCGCGCTGTTCGCAACACTCGCATAATAGTTAAAACTTATAAAAATTTCCAATATCTTCCAAAAAGTAAGTTTGCTCATTGATTAAATTCTTTAAAATAACTTGATTTAATTTTTGTTTTGATCGTAGATACCGCAAAGACAATATCCCAATGGAGCAGAAAAGAATAAAATTGCACGCAAAAAAGGTTAAAGATTAATCTGCTAAAGGACAGACATCTGTTTTAGAATTTTTATAGTCACAGAAACAAAAAGATTCCTCGTCAGCTTCACATAATGTTCAAAAGGATTCCATGTTATCACCGACCGAACATGAAATTGTCAAAATCGAAAGCGATTCATTAGAACCATCACCAGTATATAATAATTCGGATAATGATAAACAAGAACCAACGGCATCTTGCAACAAGTGTGACCTAATTAGCAATGATCCAGCTGAATGGAGTAAGTCTGAAGAACTAAGACAGTATTTTATCGAAAAAAAGACATTTTGTACAGAATATTGATTTTGAAGATAAAGATAAAATCTACATTACAAATCAGCAGAGCAACTCAAAGATTCATTTCAAAATCGATGTTTAAACGCAAAACGTTAAACGGTGAAGAAGTAGATCGCTTTTGGCTAATATTTTCACCGAAAACACGTAAGTTATACTGCGGACCCTGCAAGTTATTTTTATTAGAAGGATTTCAAGATCAGTTTATCACAGGCTTCATTGACTGGAAAAATGCCGCATCCAGGCTCTTATCACATGAAAATAGTGCTTCACATTCAAAGTCCTGTTTCAGTTGGTTTGCTAGATCAAAGAAAGTGTTTGGAAACCGATTTCTCTAAAATGTATGAAAATGAATGTGAGTACTGGGAAAAAGTTTTACAAAGAATTATTAATGTCATATGTTTTTTGTGTCAACGCCAGCTTCCATTAAGAGGTGAAGATGATATTTTTGGATCAGTACATAATGGGAATTATTTAGGTGTATTGGAGCTTTTGGCTAAATATGACGCGTTTCTAGCAAATCGTATTGAGAAATTTAAAAATATCGGGCGTGGCAAAACATCTTACTTGTCTTCAACAATTTGCGATGAATTTATTCAAATGCTAGGAGACCATGTAACTAATTTAATTTTAAAACAAGTAAAAGAATCAAAATATTTTGGAATTATAGTTGACTCTACTCCTGATGTGACACATGTCGATCAACTTGCAGTTATAATTAGATATGTAAACTCGCAAGCTTTTGAAGTGTCAGAACGATTTTTAAAAATTTTGACTTTAAAAAGCCACAAAGGAAATGATTTAGCTCAAGAAATTGTGCATATTTAAGTGAGTGCGATCTAAACATCAAAAATTGCCGCTCTTAAAGTTATGATAATGCGGCCAATATGTCTGGAAAATATCAGGGTGTCCAAAGTAGAATCAAGGAAATGAATAATTTTTCAGAGTTTGTACCATGTAGTGCTCATTTCCTGAATCTTGTTGGACAGACAGCAGCCAGTGTATGTATAGAGGCGATGTCATTTTTTGGGGTTGCACAAAAATTATACAATTTTTTTTGTCTGGTTCGACATATTATAGGTGGAATTTGATGAAAGAAGAGATATCCAAGAAACAATCATCGAATTTAAAAGTTAATGAGAGAATATTTGTGTTGAAGTCTCTCTCTGACACAAGATGGTCAGCTAGATATGATGCTTTAAAATCATTAAAAATAAACTACATGGAAATTATGTCAACTTTAAAAATCTTATCTCAGGATTCTGACCAAAGTTATGACACGCGAAATGAAGGGACAAATATCTTGAGTAAACTATGTAAACTAGAGACATGTATTCAGTTTATTTTGGTATGATGTTTTAGAAAGGATAAAGTAAACTTGACATTTCAAACGGAAGGGCTTATTTTAAAACTAGTTGTAGATCAAATACAATCTTTGACAGATATCTGAAAATAATTCGCCAAAATTTTGACTATTATGAAGAAGAAGCAAAAAGTATTTAAAAAAATGTTCATCCGAATTTGAGTTAATCATCTGTTATAAAAGCGATAAAATAAATAAATAAATAATAAATACCCCCTCAAGCAGCTGCTTGCCACAGAGGTCTGACAGGAGCCTGTCAGTTTAAATGCCATAGTAGAAGGTCTGAGAGGATGGCAGGACCTCTGCAGAAAAACAACACGAACATCCATGCCTTACCCGGGGCTCGAACCCAGGTCCCTTAGATCAGTAGCCAAGCGTGCTAACCACTCAGCCACTGGACGGCTTAAAAGCGATAAAACACGTCAAATTAAAAGAAAATTATTCGATGGTGAATCCGGTTGTACGGAAATTTTTTCTTCAAAACAAAAATTTAAAGCAGAAGTTTTTTTAGTAATTTTTGATAGCCTAATTGCTGAAATGGAAAGAAGTTCTCGTTGTTATAAAGAATTACATTTATATTTTTCATTTATTTTCAATTATGAAATGACAGATTTAAATGGAAAAAGATCTGCAGCTCAAAGACTTGTGAAAAAATATCCACTGGATCTGGAAAATGAAATTAGAAAACGAAATTTTACACTGTCATTAGCATATAAAAGTAATCCTCCAACACACAAATACCGGCACAGAAGATCTTTTAAGAACTATTAAAGAAGTTTTAAAATCCAACTGCTATCCAAATGTTGCTATAGCATTTAGATTGTATTTAACTTTAGCTTGTGGAGTCTGTGAAGGAGAACGATCATTTTCCAAATTATCATTAATAAAAAATCAAGAGAAGCGCAATGTCCCAAAATCGCCTAAATGCCTTGAGTTTGTTATGCATAGAGCACGAATTTGTTCAAGACATAGATTTCAAAGAAATAATCCGTAAATTTGCTGCTTCAAAAGTGCGCAAAGCTAAAATATAGTTTTATAATGTATTGTGTATATTTGCAAAACTATGTTTTTTTTTATCACAAATAAAATTGTTTGTTTCATTAATATTTTTTTTTACAATTTACAAAGTCATCTTCCCTCTTTTGCCTGTGCCTAGGGGCCCCAAATGATCTTAATCAGCCACTGCTTACATCACCATGTGGCATCCGTGTTTGAAAAAGAAAAGTAGTGCCATAGACTATGGACTAGGCGGAATGATACGACATAGATGAAAGTTTAGCGTCTTGTCAAAAATGTATATGATGTAATAATTTTATTTTACGTCTATTTTATTAAAATTTGGAGTTTGCTTTAATCACCTATGTATGTTACAGTTGCATGAGAAATAAAATATATTGCTCCGTTATATTTATTTATTTACAGAATCACTGTCACTAATTGCAGGTTTATCCCGGTAGGGGTGTTTTTAATATTTTTAGAAAGGCCCTGCATTCTGTGTGACGCTTTGAGATAAAACTTTTGCATTTAAAGTTAGTTATAGTATATTGATACTTACTTATCATGCAATCTCAAATGTAATATTTTCAAACGTTTTTCCCAGGGGAGGATTCACCCCCCCCCCCCAAGAATGTGGTACCAGTGTCTAACAAACTAAATTGCCGACCCCCCCATCGGTATGGAAACCGGTTGTCAATAAATTGGGGTGACACCACTGGCTATGGAACTTATTTCTGAAAGAAGGAAGTGCAGGATTAATATGAATCAACACACTACTAGTCCTAATAGAAGTCATTACAAAGTTTAATAAACATTTAAAGTATTAGTTAACAGCTAATAAGAATGTTTGGCACGAAAGTGTGGCTGACAAAGCAGATAGACAGCACAACAGCAGGGGTTGTCCAGATTGTTAATGTTTTGTGTAGGAAGAAACAGGTATACAGGGATTGAGGTATAAACATGGTAAGGTGGTTGAAAGTGAGGATTGTGTGATGGCTAGGTGGGCTTAGTATTTCAGAGATGTTCTGAACAATGTGGTTATTTCTACTCCCATTGTTTGTTATAAGGACAAGAGGCATTACTGACTTAAATTTTGGCCTATATCACATCCTGATGTCACTTTGGATGCTAAGTTAAAACTGCATAAATCCAGATGGATGGAGGATCACTAAAATGCTTAGAGCTGGGAACGTTTGTTTTTCATGTGGCCGAATGCAATTTTGAATATTTTTTACGGTAAAGGTATTATTCCTAAAGATTGTATTAGAGCTCTTGAAGAAGCATCTCAGTTTATCTTGGGAACTGTTTAATTATTGGTGATGTGCTGCACGAGATAAAGAGATGAATTTTGGTTGCTGCTGGGTCTGTTAAAAATCTACCGAGTGTGTGGAAAATAAAAAAAAAAATACCCCCTCAAGCAGCTGCTTGCCACAGAGGTCTGACAGGAGCCTGTCAGTTTATTATGCCACAGTAGGAGATCTGAGAGGATGGCAGGACCTCAGCAGAAAACAACACACATCCATGCCTTACCCGGGGCTCGAACCCAGGTCCCTTAGACCAGTAGCGAAGCGTGCTAACCACTCGGCTATTCCTGAAGACTAAAATTAGGCTGCAAAATATTAGTCTTCTGTGGTAGTGAAACTTGGACCCTTTTTAAGCAGCATGACAAGAAATTTGATGTCTTTGATTCTACATAAATGCTTATGCAGTATCTTGGGTACTTTGTGATTCGACTTCTAAGTAATGATGATGTTAGAGTCAGCAACTTTTGGGCTAGCATTGGTTTGGCCATGTTGCTCGTATGCATAGCTGCAGATTTTTTTAAATAAGATTACGAGTTGGGTCGTTCACCTCTGAGCGGCACTTTTTTGCACACCATGGGCTAAATGGCCAGGTCAGAACGACCTCGAAGGGTCAGAGAAAGTTGGGGGAGGGGACCCACTGGAACAGCTGTTGGAAGACAGATAGTAGCCTCCCATCAAGGCTATCCAGCGTGTTCTTTAACATGCACAGGATATGGCTCTCCCGCACACGGAGCCACGACCTAACGTCCCATCCGACGGACAGCGGCCTTTCCAAGCCCATTGGTGTCCCCTACTGACTGTGGGCAGGGAGTTTTGCGGAATCAACGCAGACTCAAACCTGGGAACTGCAGATTACGAGTCTGGCACACGCGCTATTGACCGAGTCGACCCCACCCCAAATAAGATTGCGAACTCTAATGGCCTCAGGAAAAGCCTAAGATGCGATGGGCAGACGTCAAACAGGGCCTTATTAGAATTGGTGTACAGTGATCAAATGCAGCAGCTGCAGGTAGACATGTATAGAGAACAAAATTAGTCTGGTTGGATCTTCATATCCCATGGTTGTAGGATTTCTTTGTAGGTAAATATGAAATTTTTTCATTGTTTTTAGTGGAGCAGTGCTCCAGATGGCCTTATTGGACGACTCGCCCCTTAATAATATAAATGCTTTGTCAAAAATAAAGCCATACTGTTATTAAATTTAATTTTGATGAACATTTTATCAGTAATTGTTTTTTCCATCTTTAAAATATCTTCTTTCAAATACAGTGTTATTGTCATAATCCAGATTAGAGAGAAAACTTATCTATCAGCTAAAGGAGGAACGTACTTAGTTTTGGGGAAGGGGGTCGGAGAAATAGATTACTATCCATGGGGAAACACTAAACCGATATTCTATATGGGATAAAATTTTATAGTCGGTGGGGATTTAGAGGTCCAGGGGCTCTAAGTGTCTCTATGGGTTTTAAAGTAACAAATAGTTATGAATTCACAGAACAATTTTGCCCCCCCCCCCTCTCTCAGTAAATGGCCACTCAGTTCACTAATTGATAATCCACCCCTGCTTATAGACACTAGAATTATGAAAACAATTTTTTGGACTTCAAAGCTTCGTATAAGACAACGGGAATTCGCCCCCCCCCCCCCCGGCATGTCCTTTAGCTAAATTGCACGTATGGAATATATTATGGCATGAAAATACGCTTTTAGTTTTAATATTTCATTCCACTGCATAGAGGCAGCGATGGCTCAATCAATAGCACGCAATTTGTAATTTGCAGTTCCCAGGTTTGAGTCCCACCTGGGACAGTGTTGATCTATCTCCACAAAACTCACTGCCCTGCCCTTGTACCAGCAGTATCATGGAATGGGGATTGTTCTCATGGTAACAAGGCCCGTAATATAAGCAGGAATGCTTTGAGCATTGCATTTTGTATGCGCCTGGCCACCAAATTCCCCTCATACGAACCCCATCGAACAATTGTGGGATGCAGCATTCACGGTCCACACCAGTGCCTCGACGAATTCTAGGACGTCATTCTGTCCAGAACACTTTAGGATACCTGTGTTCCAGTGGAGTTGATATCACACCATGTAGAAGCAATTATCATGGCGAAAAGTGGCTCCAACACGCTATTAATGTCATTGGCTAACGATTGTACTTTTGAAGTTCTGTTTTGAAATTCTCATTCTCTTGAAAACGAGAAGTTTGAATCAGCCAGCATCTCCTCTAAAAGAGGACTGCGGGAACCAATGAATGTACCGCTGATTGAGTGGAACGAGTAATTAAAAAAAAAGAATTTAACTGAATTAAGGTATCTTCGTTGTAACATTTATGCATCCTATCGCACACGATTGTACCATCCACCTCATAACTGTACAAACTTGGCCATCACTATGGGAAAAATACTTCCCTATTCTGTGGATAAAAATATATTACAGGTATCCTTTCTGCACAACTTACTCTGATCCGTTGTGAATCATGGCAGTTGTCAGAGTATATATGCTCTAGCATAATAGAACTCTGTGGATTCAACTTGCTTTATGACGATAATCCCAACACGGGATCATTTGATTTTTTTAAGAAATTTGATGCAAAAATATACACCTCTCGATTTACACGATTTTTCTGAACCTAACAAAAAAAAAAAGAGGGAAAGGGAAATAGGTTCCTTCTTTCTAGTGGTCGTTAAAAAAATCTTGCAAAATATGTATACGATGTTTATTTTTTTCGCCTCAGCTTTTTTACTAAAATTCTTTAGAGGAGAGCATGCATTCACCACTCTGCAGATCCGATTCTGATCTAATGTATGTGCAGAATTTTAAAGATACAAACCAAAATCAATACTTGACTTTCATTTATTTTTTGCTGTACAAAGGCTGAAACAAAAAGCGGCCACTCACAGCCACAGAGGTTACACAAATGGACCGAAAGCAAAGTTTGCCTTTTAAACATGCATTTGCTCAGTCATACAAAAATAGGGGTCTATACCATCAAACACTTTTCATCTTGCTTAATCAGTCGATTAGGTAGTCTAATGAGAAATAACAAAGTACAGCCCTTTAGGAAAATTATAGTTCGTGTAAAAAGAGCAGGCTATATACAAAAAAACCACGTTTATAAATTTTACATCATTCGTCAAAATTCTGTTTTCTACGGAAACAGCATTAGAAGAATAAGACGTTTAAATGAGACAAGATTCACTTTTATCAAACACCAGAATTTTTTTTCAGGTTAGCAATAATTTCCATTACAATGTAGAGCTAGAAAAAGTTATGCAATTCCATCATATCCGAGGTGGTTGGTTTGTGAATTATATATTCATTTATAAAGACTAGGTTGGAAAACTTTTTTTTCCATTTGTTTACAACAATGAAAGCAACCCAATTTATGTGAATGCATTTCAGAACTTTTTTTACGCAATAGAAAACGTGCGTTAAAACAAATATTAAAATATATAAAACACGAATACAGCGCACCATCTCCCACTTTCGATTGAAATTTTAAAGTCAACAGATCTTTAATTACTATGCAAAGTAGAATATCGCTTCAAATATATTGTTGAGTCGCAGGATTTCAGACTTCCTAGCATACTTAGATACTTTCATTGTACAAAAAAAAATTGACAGTACTGGGGTGCAGAAAGCAAATTCGTTCAATACTGCCAATGAGCAAGAACTTACTTTGCACATTACCATCAAGCTAGAATAGTTCGTTGACTCCACTATAGGGCAGCGTATATTATCCCATCAAGGTTTTTGCCTAAACACTGCTAACATTCAGCTGCTGATGAAGAACCTACACTTTCACATAAATGAATGCCTGTAGTTAAAAATAAATGGAATATAGTAAAGCACACCGAAGAAACAGCATTACTATAAAAGCTTCTCTAGTAGCAAAATTTCAGAACACCCATCTTTAATGTAATGTAGAAATTAACAATTTTAAACAAATTTAAAGAAACATATTTCGGAAATCTGGTACTATTTAATCTTTGCGTTTAAATTATTCAAATGATATAAACTAAAGGAAATGACATTTCAAACGAAGTAACCAAATTTTAATTCTACTTTATATACTAGAAGTTAACTAGATAAAGAATAAAAATCGCATCAAATTCTTGAAAATGCGACAAATTACTGACACGTTATGCAAGTATATTTTCGGGCGAGATGTGACAAGCATCCTTTTCCTTAGGTGATATTAACCTGGGTTATTTTTTTTCTAGCATAAATCGCTATAAATGGTCAGTTTACAAGGTTCGCTCTTATGATTAGGGGCTTGGCAGCAGTTTTTCCTCATGAAGTCGGGATACGATTTTTAAATAGGTCAAAAACGCTTTGCAAAAATCAATACTTCTGCACATAACTAGTTCACCACCAGGATGGCAGGCCCATAACCAACTGGGGAGTAAGCCAATTAGAGGTAAAACACCACCACGACCAAGCATACTTTCGGTATCTCCTGCGGTTTTAAAAGATTTATAATTTCAGTACTGAAATATTCAAATTCTAGCCTAAGTGCGTTTAAGTTCATTAAGAACAGAAAGAAAAAATAGGTTTCTTCGAGATCTTTTTCCTCATGAAGAGGGGAGCTTCGGAATTTACAGAGGTAGCTGAACAAAGATTTTTTTTGTTGAAAATATGAACTGAACCAGTAAGCTTTACAGATTTTTCAATAGATATTCCTAATGTAAATAAATTCTTGTAATGGAGTTAAAAGTTTAAAAAATTCACACTAAATAATTTGTTTGCGTGATAAACTACCATTGGTTACGGGCCTAAAGAAATTACTGCCTAGTAGATTCAATTCAGTCTGCTGTAAAAAAAGATATTCAACTAACTTTTTTCCTATACAAACACTTCGGGATGGAACCAGTAATCATGCCCAAAATATTTCTTTAGCAGACATGGGCGTTTAGTTGCTGCCGGTGACAGGTTTGGGCGGGACTACCATTGATGATCCTCAATGATAAATTGAGGCCATAGGAATTAAAATAATTTTCTTTGCCTTGTAAAAGTCATCCATATATTAAGGATTATTTTTTCAGAATTTCAGTCTAGTTCTGTTTCTATGAAGAACTTGTACATTACGCCGTTTACAAAGGTTATATAACTTCAAAAGTTTTAACATATAAAAAATATGAATTCTTTTAATGCTAGGGGTAACCTATGATATAAACTGCCTCAGTATGATAAATCTCTATATCCGCTATTGCTCATACAAATTCTCGTTACTTGCATTTTGAAATTATGCTCGTTTTATATCAATTCCCGCGAAGGATTTGGAAGCTTTCGTTTCATTGTTGGGATAATGATTGTCTAAACTGTTTTTGTAAACATAATTACCTCCAATAATTTTTAACACAGAAATGATTACATAATATCAACTTTTAATCTCATTGCCATAATAGAAATGCCTCACTACGGAAATCGCGGAAGCTTTGGGGCAGATAAAAATTCCTTCAGAATTATTTTTAAATAAGACTATGCATTAATTAACCAGTCTGATCAATTTACTTTGTGCATGTTGAATATGAAAAAAAAAAAGCGCGCGTATCACAAGAATGAAATTTGGCTATCATCTATTCATTTCTGTCGCCGACGTAAAACTCTAAATTTAGGGTTTCAAATTAATGACAAAAGTCGTTCAATGCAATGTTTCTAATCCTAGCAAGACTGTTATACTTATATCAGGTGTTTAACAAGTATTATTGCAATATTAACAAAGCTCTGCTAAAAACTAAGTTTAGTTTATAATACACATAAAAGACACGTGAGGTGATAATCTTCTATAGAATTAGTTTGAGAGTACATTGTGTTAGAGACACTGGAAATTTACATCTCACCTTATTATAAATGTCACTGAACACTTCTGTGCTAGGTAAATGGAATTTTATGGAAAAATGTCACTGGAGAGAAACTGAAGATTTCAATCAAATCTCGATTTTCAACAACATTTATTTAATATTCAGAGTTACTGGAGCTGGAACATTTAACCGCAGACAGTGTTGTCACATTAGTCTTGGTGCAATTTTCTTCAAAATGGACAAAAACTCAAACTTCCAAAATTATATTCTACTGAACAATTATTATTTGCATTAACTTCTGAGGTAAATTCTTAAGACTATAGCAAACACTGCCATTAAATGTGTTATAATTCTTTACATATTAAACGAATATTGTTGATAATTGAGATTTAAAGCAGCTCAATATACTTCTAGCGACTTTTTCTCATCAAAGGCTTACTTTTAAAGTTAGGGAGCGTAGTGCATGTCAATATATCATCATGCCCTTAATAATCGATTTGTGTAGATCCCATTTCCGTGAGCACACAATCTTGCTCGAATCTGTTCACTCCTGGAAGGGCATGAATGCCAGAATGGTTATGAAGCATATTAACTGTCATGTTTAAATGCTCTAGGTTCGCATTTCTTCAGCCCTCTTTGACAATAGCTTCCCCAGGAATAAAAATTAGAGGTGTTCCATTTTTAGAGGGGGGGGGGGGGAATTCTTACAAGAGGAGAGGAGAAAATCCCTGCTTACTAATGGTCCCCTTTTAAATTTCTAGAACTCCACGTCGATGAAAATTACAAAGAAATTCTTTTTGCTAATAATTTCATTTACATCAGTCACAATTATAAAATAACAATTTGTAATATATATACTGACGTTTCATTAATAATGTTGCAGAATGAAAATAATTACAAGTTTATCTATACAAATATTCTGAGTGTTTTAACGCAGCTTGAAATGATTGTGTCGATTATTTATGATATATTATACTTTTTTTACACCTTAAAACAACAGATTAAGAATGTCTGGACTCCTTCCTTATAAATATCTTATGTTAAAAATACAGTTTGTCATTAACTGTATTTTTAACATAAAAATTCAATTGTAATTAATAATTAAAGTAATTGAATTATATTTCCTGAAAAGAATGAATTGCTGACAACAAACGATCGATTCGCTGTAGAATTTGAGTTATGAAGAATATCCAGGTAACTCCTGACGAGAGCGCCTTGTGGTATTTGCACTCTCTTAATAGAGCGCCTTGTGGTATTTGCACTCTCTTAATCTATCATTATTTAAAACCATTAATGGATCATCTGAACTCAATGGGGGACACTTCACCTAAATTTATTTTCATAGATCACTAAAAATATTTTTCACTTTTTTGTGGAATGATGAATACTATTTAAAGCAAAAATTGTACTGAGATTTGAAACACAATCTGAGCAGAAGTATTTCATATACAAAAGTCTTATAAATTAATCTCATTCAATAACCTGAATTATAGTTATTGGAATAATCCCTTGATAAGTTGTCACAATTATTCTTATTTAGAGCTTTTGTGTGTGTGTTATGCAAACTAATCTTTATTCAAACATACAGAATATTCAATTTTAACCACCTTAAAATAGTTCCAAAACACTGCTAAAAACAATTTTTGAAGATAATATATTTATAGAGAATGTGAGAAAAAAAGATGGCTTAGTTTTGGATGCAAGTTTTAAGTTTAAAATACTGCTCTCTAAAAGTATTAAATACATTCTTCATTGCAATATTCTTAACAATTACACGTGATTATTTGAATTGCAAGCAAAAATCCTCCAAAATTTAAATATCTTTCAGTATACAATTAAAAAGACCTTGCTCAAAAATTAATTTAAAATAATTTAAAATTCTCTGTCATTGAGCAATAAAATTTTAGAGTTTATCCTTCAAACTATTTGATGCTGAAAGTTCTTTCAACATCAAATAATTTGAAGGATAAACTTTAAAATTTTATTGCTCAATGACAGAGAATTTTAAATCATTTTAAAATATTTTTCAACTCTATAAAAACTTTCTTGGGATATTTTATGTTGAATTTCTATTTAGAAATGAGTTGCATGCAACTAATGTGAAAATGATACAGTCACATAGTGTTTTTGTGATTTGACATTAACATTTACAAACTTTCTGATGTCCTAAAGCAAAATAATTATCAACAGTGATGACAGACAGAGTAAACAGCAATGTGCACAGCATGTACACTCTCTCCTGTTTGCTATTACACAGAAAGTTTGGAAAATGCTAATAACTCTAAACTACCTTCAGTGTGGTTATACTGAAAGCAAGTGAACACTTTTATATATCAACCTGCATTTCACTTTCCTCTACAAAATTTACACATTTGACTATATACACAAGCCACAAGATTTAATTTCTAAAAAAGAAAAACATTTCATTAAACTTTGAAACTGCTTAACTTTTAGAATGCTATTGCAATGGATGTAAACTTTACATGTGTTAAACTTTATTGATATGAAACGGGAAGTTTCAGAAAAGAGAAGTGGTGAGGGGCAACAGTTTAATCCATTATTCAGCCATACAATAAACTTACAAGCATTTTAGCAGTCTATAAATGATAGAAAATGCTATCTCTTTTACAAGTTTAGTCATTGAAAATACCTTATCTCTATTAAACACGTTCTCAGAACTTGTAATTTTAAAGTATAAAATTTATATTAACGCAAAATTTTTGAAGATTTCACAATTCTGCATTTATGTATAAAACTAGAGATCAATGGCGTACTTCCCTGCCCTTGCCAGAAAATATCACATTAGTTGTTGCACATCTACAGGTCGGTATGTTTATGTGACAACACTCCCTGCATAAAAGCTATGAATTTCAGAAAGATAACATTCCCCCTTTTTACTTACTACGTTTAAAATTTTTTTATTTTAATTACTGCAATTTTAGTTCAATTTTCTTTAATTAGACTAAGTTTCTCGTAAACTACAAGTAGTTAAAGATGTCCCACTCATAACATATATAAATGCTAAATTTTAAAGAAATGGTTAAAAAAATAAATGACACTATTAATTTCTTTAACTGTTGCAATCTTTAATGCTACCTTCTTGACTTTCAAAATCCATTAACTACTGCCAATGTTTTTTTTGCGAATCTTAAGTGAGCAAAAAATTATATTTACAGCTACACCAGCACATTTTTTGAGTCCAACAAGGGAATGCAGTGGTATGTGAAGGTTCATATTTTCAAAAGTGCACTGCTACTTTTTGTAATCTGAAACAAATCAAGATGAAAAGTTTGGATACAGGCGAGTCTTAAGTAATTTCCCATTGATCAGAGAATGAACGGTAATGAGGCATCAATGTTAGCTTCCAGTAACTCAAATTATTCTGTTATGAACTTCAATGAAAAGACTGCAATCTTCAACAATATATTGCCATTAAATCATATATTAGTGCAACAGTACTGCCTCTAATATTATATATTTAAAGTAATTTTATTTCCTGACTTGTGATGTGAACTATAAGCAAATAAAATTTCTTTTTAATATACATTATTTTATACGTTTATAACACATTTGGTGATTTAAATGAAGTGTTTTGAATTGTGTTGAATGAATTGTTAAATTATGAAGGAAAATATCACTATGAAAATGCCGATCAATTTTAGAGGAAAAATTGTCTTGAGCCAAGTGGCATATGAACCCATGCCCTCCTGATAACATGTCAGGTGCTCTGGACCACTGAGCTACCGGCCACTAATCAAGATTTCCTTTAACTGATGCTATGAACTTTCTACCTACAGTATACAATTCTCCGTTTTATGAAGGCATTGCCCAGCTGCTCTCAGCCTCAAGAAACAATGACAAGTATGTCATGAAGACGGCAAGTATGTTCTGAGTATACAATTGATTAAATTGATGAGATTTTTTCGACTTATTTATTCAATTATAAAGGAAGATATCACTGATAATTCCTTCATAATTGAACAAAATGTCAAAAAAAAAAACTCAATTTAATCTATTGTATACTCAGAAATACTTGCCATCTTCATGACACTTGTCATTTATTTCTTGAGGCTGAGAGCAGCTGGAACAAAGCCTTCACGAGACAGAAAATTGTGTACTGTAGGTAGAGAGTTCATAGCATCAATTGGTGGAAATCTTGATCGGCGGCCAGTAGCTCAACGGTCCAGGGCACCTACACGTTATCAGGTCGTGGGTTCGTATCCTACCTGGCTCAAGACAGTTTTTCCTCTAAAATTGATTGACATTTTCAGAGTGATATCTTCCTTGTTTACATCAAAGTTCTGGTGGATTATTAAAGTTTCATTTTTAGGATTTAATAACATTTGATTTTATTACTATCCAATCTTTCAAATATCTTTTATTATAGAAAGCCATGGTTATTACATATATATTTTCTACTTCCTTCTGCTTTTAAATTAGTTACTATATACAATTTTTTACTGCAAGTATTCTTATAATGTGTTAAGAATAAAAATAAATACATATTTAATATTCAAAAATTCAAATAGATTAAAATGAAATGTCAGACATTTCATGGCATGCTTTCATCATAGAAACTGATAAACATGCAACTGCATGTAAAATTAGAGGAACATCAATAAAGCACTTGCCAAATTTAAATAAAATTTATGTCCTTTTAAATTGGTTCCGTAAATTAAGATCTCCAAGTACTTCAGTGTTGTTAACTACTATAAAAACTGACAAGTCAATGTAAAACATGTATTTAAATTAAACTGTTTATTTTGGTTGTTCTTATGTGAAATACTTTGAACTGTTGTTTTAAATTACATAAAGAATATTAACACCTTTAATAGTAAAAACTTAATTTATATTTAAAACTACCATAAAATATAAAAAGCAAAATTACAACTAATATACTGCATTTTATACTTAAAATATGACTTAAAAAAAACTTAGCTTATCATTTCAAGTAATTACCAATCTTTTAATTAGAAAAGTCAATCACCTCTGGTGCATAAGGAATATGTTTGCCAAAGAGAAAAAGTTTTATCATTTTCCAACTTTAATGTACCTTTGCAATGGAAATTCCAAATTATGAATATATTGAATTATCCAACCCTAAAAAAGATTTTTTCATTTATCTTAAAAAATTGAATGTCTAGAGATGACACAATGAAAACAGCTCTTTTTAAATGAATTAAAAATGTGCATTACATTAAAATATAAGAAACCATATAATTCAAAATAATATAAAAAAAATACAAGGGCTTATTTTAAAATGTTTTTAAGCATTTATATATGTTATGAAACCAAGTTTTTTAAACTATGTATTCTACACTATAACTGTAATTAACATACAGATGCAGATGACTAAAGCACACTGTACAAAATGGGAGAATTTTTCAAATTATCCTTCAATGTTTATTATTCTTGATACTTTCCAAGTTCAAAGTATAAAAAGAAACACTGCCTTATGGTAAAAAACAATGAAATCTGCAAGAAGCAAAACGTTATTACTTTTATAGTATTTCATTACAAACAAAGCAGCTTTATTATTTTAAGGACATCACATTATTTCTGCATGTATCAAAGTTTTCCACAAATGTTTAAAATTTATGCTTAACGTTTCATCTAAAAAGTTATCAGTAATTTCACTTGCCAGATACTATAAACAAATAAAAATTCATCTCTTTTTGATATACACAATTTTGTGTGTTTATAACACAAAACACTCATACATTTATCCAAATTTCATTCATTCTGTACTTGCAAAAGAAAACTCAATATATATATAACTATAAGCTCCATACACTCAACTTTTACTTGTACCAGCTCTGGAATGGTCTTGTGAAGGCCACCAATGACTATTGGTTGATAAACAATGGTTGTGGCTGGATCAACATTTCAGACAATGACTTCCATTTTCCAAAACCATTCAAAATGAAAAAAAAATACAGACAATGCACCACTCAAACCTTCTATGGCGGTAAAATAACAAACAAAAATGAATATTAAGTATGAAGGTAGGAGAAGTGAACTTTGTGGATCAACAGCAATTATTGTGCTTTCCACAAGTGTCTCAGAGTAGCATTCATTGTCTGGGATAACAAGTGATAGATTGTCCCTTAAAAAGTAGGCTTTTCTCACTGAACAGTCTGATCTTCACAGAAATTTGCTCCTGCATCACCAGTATTGTTGACATCAAAGTCTACAGAGTCTCTGGGAACAAATGTTGTCCATTCATTGTTCTGTGGATCAAGATACTCTATTGTATTAAGGAATGTCTTTCCATTGAATCCTCCTACAGCAAACAAAAGGTTACCAACTACTGTTACACCCACATTTGCACGACAGCTGGTGAGAGGTGGTCCTGCACTCCAAGTATTTGTCTGAGGATCATAGATTTCTACAGAACACAATGAGCGTACACCATCATGGCCTCCCACAGCATACAATTTTCCTGAAAGTAAACATATAAAAAATATTAATATAAAGCTCCATGTTTTTGACTAATATCATCAAAATTTAACCTTTAATTTTTGCAATTATCAGGTGTTAAATATATATTTATTACCTGTGTTATTTATGTTTGACCTTAATATCACTGAAATCGTTATTTTAATCCATTTGGTGACAGAAACAGGTTCATTATAACACACCAATCTGTTTCAGCATTATCAAAACAACAGTACTGTCAAGCAACTGTTATAACCTTTTGTACAAATTAGAAAACGGTGAAATAACAGTGTAATGCCTGCCTGTCAAGCAACTGTTATAACCTTTTGTGCAAATTAGAAAACGGTGAAATAACAGTGTAATGCCTGCCTGTCAAGCACAGATCTCAATTAGTTTAAAATAAATAATACTCAAATGCTGCAATAAGCATCTGGAATAGGAGGTTCAATAGGCTTAATCTTTCAAGTGAAGAAATAAATAAATGTTGCAATAAGCTGCAAATCAAATCTAAGTTTGTATCATATGCTCAGTCAGTTCCAGGTTGGTGAATAACCACAATAGTTAATATGTTGTGCAGTTATTAACTCAAAAAATGTGCTGACTAAGATGCAAAAGTTTTAGTGAGGTCCGTCCCATGGCCGAGTGGTTAGCGTGTTTGGCTACTGATCTAAGGGACCTGGGTTCGAGCCCTGGGTAAGGCATGGCTGTGTCATTTTTCTGCTGAGGGCCTGCCATCTTCTCAGACGTTCTACTATGGCATGTAAACTGACAGGCTCCTGTCAGACCTCTGTGGCAAGCAGCTGCTTAAGGGGGTAGTTATTTATATATTATCACTGATGAAATAACTTGGTGAAATTAATAACTTAATCACTGTAAACATTGTCTATGATTATTCACTGAAATTACAATGCAAACAGAAGTGCATTAACTTTTGAAGTCTGCACAATGTAGATAACTGAAACAGCAAATAGTTATATAGTCAGTCAAGAGTAGTATTAGTATATAGAAAAAAATCATATAAAGAGAAAAATAAATTTCATCCATTACTTATAAGTGAGTGAACTGGAATATTGCATGTGATTGTTGACATGTTACAGGCAATGCTCATGCACTGGCTAGTGATTGTACAATGCATTTTTTGCTTGATAGCCAACTCAAAATGTACTATGATGATACATACAAATGAAATTTGATTTGTAGTGTCTGAACATTGCTCATATAAGGTTAAGAATGCTTTCCATGTCATGAAGGGTGATTCCAAGTATCTCGGTTATAGGTAGGGACAGACGAGGTCATTATCTTGAAATCAATGACATTCACGAAGAACTAAAACTAATATAATAAAATAATTATTTCTGTTTGGCAGCAAATCTACAGGCAGGAACTCAAGGGTTCCCATGAACTTAATCCTTTCCAGCAATCTCTGATTGCCCTTCCAGACCGCAAAACAAAATTATTCAACTCAGCAGCAATTTTACCTGTCTTCTCGTGTTGCTATGTTGATATATTTTTAATTTGGAATAGCAGCAATGAACAATTTAAACTGCTTCATTAACAGAGCCAACAATATGTTTCATAAAAGAGGAAGAAAACAGCATGCCATCCCCTATTTGGATGTTTTTATTGAAAAAGATGATGCACAAGCCTTCACAACATCAATATACTGAAAGGCTACCTTACCTACATATGCTCCATCATAGGCATGGACTCGTGCACCTTATGGACATACAAAATTGCAGCCTTCCATTCATCCATAGTACCCCTTCACTGTATCATCAAACAAGCTTTAGCTTAAAAAAGATATTCAAAACATTCAATCCAAAAAACAATAGAAAAGCTAATCAAGGTATAGAAATGACAAGAGAACAGATTCAGCTTTCTACCCAATCAGACTTCAAGCAGGCAACCTTTGTTGAGACAAATTTAGACTTTTCCAAAAAATTAGATGTATACAGATTTCCCCTACATTTGGCAGATAATTCCATCATTATATCAGAAAAACCACAGTACAGGAGAGGTTCACAGAGCATCAGGTAGATGTGAGCCAAAACTAATCACTGCAAAGCTGGCAATAAAACACGCAGCTACCATAGACTGGGAGAATACACACTGCTAGCACATGCATCTACTCACTATAGAACCATCGTCTGCAAGGCTATTGAAATAATGACCTCATCCATTCCCACACATAGTGTCACTTCACTGAAGATAGTGCTGTCCTTGCTCTGAAAAGCTTCCAAGTTTGCCCCTAAAATCTTTTAATATGCAAAGAGATAGTTTGAAGATAAACTTCAAAATTTTATTGCTCAACAACAAAGAACTTTGTTCCTTTCATTATTTCCTGAACAAGATTGTCTTTTTAATTGTGTAAATATGTTCATTCCTAAATCAGTAGTAAATAATCACAGGATAAGTCCTGTAGACATGAAACTCATGAAATGAGCTGAAAAAAAAATTTTTTTTTTAATTTTATCATTCCTTTTTACTGTATCATTGTAGTAGATGAACTATTTTAAATGTTCTTGTTTTATGCAGCTTGATGCATGCAACTGGTACTGAATTGCTGCTGCCAGCAGTATAAAGCAAAGAATCAAATTGGCTGAGGCATCAAACATCACTACTATGCCAATCTGAAGCTAAGGCCACACACACCTTTGACACTGGGGGTAAATAGTAATTCTAAGACAAGCACACTTTCAGAATTAATGAAATAACACTTCAACACTGATCTTACATTTTTGTCTGAGCTATTAATACTTAGAAGCTTAGAGGAAAATCTTATTCTCAAATTAATATACTAATACTACGAAGATGTCAATATCTTACTACTTTACCATTATAAACAGCAACACCACAGCCTCTGCGTGCAGTATGTAGTGGTTCAAGACTTGTCCAACTATTAGTAACAGGGCTATATTTTTCAACTGAATCTAAGCAATTCCATGAATCACATCCACCAACAGCATACACTTCTCCATTCATAGCTCCAACACCAGCTTGATAACGTCCTAGAAAAATTTCCACATATACATATTCACATAAATATGTACTAATATATACACAAGGCCAAATCTAGGAGGGCAGCTAGCTCTCCCCTCCCCCCTCATTATTAAGTTTATTTACATTTCGTGCATTTTTCAACAAAATTTTTAAACACCTGTAAAACATTGGATTTTCAATGCAGTATAGCATTTCTCCCTGTCTCTTGGCACCCCCCCCCTTTTACATTTTCTCCCTCCCCAATTTCTTTCTAGATCTGGGCCTGCGTATACACAAACAGCTTTCTATTGCATTGCTTTATAAAATATTCAAATAAACTTTGCAGCAGTATAAATTAAACACATTTTATTCTAAATAACATTAAAATCTTTATTATAAGTTCAAAGTACAAAGACTCATTTAGGAAGTTTTGATATCAAACAAGTATTTGGTAATTTGAAAAGGTACTTGCTAATCTTGCATGAAACTTATGCACTGGATTGCTTTAACCTTCATGTTATGCACTTAATCTCTACCTCACTATTTCAACAGCCACAGTACAGTGTAAGCAATGACTTTGTGGCAGGACTGCCATGTGATTAGGGATAAAGGACCAAATAGAGTGGCAGGAGAACATGTTCCAGCCTCCTGGAAGGTTAAATCTTGAGTAGCACCCCCCCCCCCATAAAAAAAACTACCCCCTCAAGCAGCTGCTTGCCACAGAGGTCTGACAGGAGCCTGTCAGTTTATATGCCACAGTAGAAGGTCTGTGAGGATGGCAGGACCTCAGCAGAAAAACAACACAAATGTCCATGCCTTATCCGGGGGTCGAACCCAGCTCTCTTAGATCAGTAGCCAAGAATGCTATGAAAATTAAAACTCTATAAAGTTTGAAAATGCTTAATATTATTCAACCTCTCAACTTCTTAAAATTATAAGGGATGAGAGTTGGGGAAGTGCACTTATCTGCAATTTCATTTTTTGAGGTTTGAGTCCCAACTGCCTCAATTGAGATTTTTCCTATTAACTCCCATTCTGCTGTTGGGGAGAATGAATTCAGCTTGGAAAGATCACCTCTGTCAGATAGGACTTTAAGCCATGGCCCTGTCTACAGGAGAGCCATAGCCTGTGCATGTTCAAGAACACATTGAACCTGTACAATGGACTAAAGGGTCATAGGGATCAAAACAGAGGTGAGGAAGGAGACCACTTGACATCTGTTAGGAGTAAATGGGAACCACCAGATAAATTCACTTTTAAGTGCACAGGATGCAACTCTTTCTGTAATTGGAACATTCACTGGAGAAATGTTAACTCATGCTCTCATGTATGCACAAGTGTGGTTCCTTTGGATGTGAGGCCAAGATTTAACTCTTTCTAGAAATTTTTCTGCAGCAGCTGGTACCTGAACATATCTACAAGATTGTATCTATTATTTGTTAGTTTTTAAAACTATCTGCTAATAAAACCTTACGACACTTTCATAAATTCATGAAAGTGAATATATACTACAGAAGTTGATTTTACTCAATTTAAGAAAATTCATTTTCTTTAATATTTTTCAGAATATGCAAAATCAAAAATGTTTTAAAGTTTCCAAGAAAATTATCTACTTAATTGAAGAATACATTATATAATAACTTAGTTTACCAGAAGAAAATATGGCACTGCTATAAAATCAATAGAGACAGATTAGTAGAGCAACACTAATTATTTAGTTTTTGGTTCCACTGTTCAAGCAAAGAAATTATGGCCTAAATAAGTGCTAAGTGTTGCCATCACACCTTTTTCAAATAATTTTGAAATGTTTCAGAAAATTAAGTAAAAATTCTTTTTTTTGTATGAAATAAAGATTTTTTTGATTTTTTGTTTGTAGTTTTATGGCTATTTTGAAGTGTTCAGTTATTAATTATGATACATATATTGTAATTTCAGATTTTTTAAAACTGAAATTGTAAAAACTAACTAGTTAAATTAGTTTTGGTTATAAACTGGTGCTATGTTTAGTATATGTCATTCTCTTTAGTAGGAAATTACAACAGGAATAATTTTTCAAAAAACTTTTTTATATTTCTGTTCATTACTTATTGCAGAATAAAGGTTTAATGCTTTTTTGCTGTTTCATTTTTAAAAAGGGCTATTTAGATGATGACCCTTTTTAGTAAAACATTTTATTATTACTTAATGTGAGCCATTTCTCTTCATTACTTACTTTAGGATTTAGAATAAGGTTTACTCAAGATTAAAAAATTCTAAAGTCCAGGGTGTTTTTTTTGCTGACAACAACTGAAAATTAATTTGGCCACAAAACTAATTCAATTTGCAAATGTGGAATGTAAAAGATTTAACTTTCATCATAAAACTTTCATGTATAATGGTCTAAAGTCAAAAAGGTATGGTGTCAAACTTATTGCCTAACAAGATATACTTAAACAGTTTATTTTTGTATAACTTACTTCGTGCTACCGAATTTAAAGCTAAGGGAATTTTAATTGGCTAACAGCCTTCCCCAAGATCCAATTTGCATATTGCATTGGTAAACTAAAGAAATTTATTTTTTTTTGCTGCCTTTGATGAAAAATGCTCTTTATTGGAAATTAGGTACAAAAACAATGCTGTACAGCAATTGCCATTTTTTCTACAAATTTTTTTAAACACAAAATCAAGAATTGTTTTATATGAGTGACATGTCATGCTGAATAGTGAATAAATGGTTAGGTCACAAAGGCAATATAGCTCAGAACATGGGTGGGGTTATTGTAATTTTATGGAGCAGAAGCAACCAAGGCTATGATACACTAAACCTGGTAAGATGGGAATAAAAACATACAAAATAAAGTGCTACATTGAAACAGTAACAACAATAAAACATACAAAGATAAGACTAGAACAGGGCTACTCAAATGATGGCCCACAGCCACATCTAGTCTAAAATTTTTGTGGCTCATTGGAGAATGTGTAAGAAATACAAAAAACCAAAATTAAAAAAGAAATGAATTTGCTTCTTTTCCTTATTTCATTTTCAAAAACAAAGAGTGAAAAATGTGCAACTTATAAAAATATAATTGTGTATTTCTTTTCGTGTCTCTTTTGTCTTCACCTTTGATCTATGCAAGATTTCTGTTATCTCTGACCTGTAAAGAGAACTGAAATTCAAAAAAAATGAAAAAATCTACCTCACTTGAAAATATAATTGAGTAGCTATAAAGATGCAATATATAAAATCAAAATTTCCAAGGGGGAAAAGGACCCTGATAGCAATAAATAATTATAAAAAAAAAATGGGACTTAGAGTTGAGTTATTTTACACCTGGGAAGAGCCTTTTCTGCACACAATGGGCCAGTTCACAAGGATGGAGACTTACTAGACAACTGTTAACATATGGAAGCCTCCTATCAAGGCCATACACAATGTGTTCACTAACATGCACAGGGATGGCTCCCCTGCACATGGAGTCATTGCTTTACATCCCGTGTGATGGATGGCAGCCTTTCCAGGCCTATCAATGCCCTCTTTCTGACCAAGGGCAGGGCTGGGATTAGTGGAGATAAATCTCAACACTGAAAAAGTTGGGACTAGAACCTTGGAACTATAGATTATAAAGCTTGGCTTGCTAGCATCTATGCACCTCTGCTCCTTGGGTGTTAGAACATTCAAAGCAATATTTATACAATCATAATTAAAAGTTAATTCAAAATTTCTTACCAACACTTAAAGGTGCCATACTTGACCATATGTTAGATTCAATATCAAATACATCACACCGAATAATTCCACGTTGTCCATTCCATCCACCAATAACAAAGATTCTGTTCTCCACACTGCACACCCCTAAATATACAAAAATTAAATTGTAAGCACTTATCAAATGCAAGATATGAACTTAAAGAATTCTATGTCTCCAGGTGAGAAGGTCCTCTGGAAACTTCAGTTGTCCTACAGTTTGTCTACAGAACCAAACTATGGTTAACAGAAGCTAAAAAAAAATACTGCTGTACACAGCAATCATTGTTACAAAAAAAGACAGCCTACAACACCAAATGGTGATTCAGGCTTAAACTGATCAGTGGCTGAACAAATAAAAAATGCTGTGGAGTCATGACAATGAGGCTGCAGATATAATACGAGAAGGAACAGCAGTGTTTAAAATTTGCATTGCCATGACTCATGTTCAGGAGCTCCAAGTACAAGAGCTCGGACAGCGACACTCACCTCTAAACACCAGGAGATCCAAGTGTGACAACCACACTGAGGTGAATGGGGATGATACTCACCAAAATAGGTCCACTTCCTTGCAGCAGGATGGTAGTAATGCCTTCTCTTGTGGGGAGGAAAAAAGGGAAAAATAATAAAATTAAAAAAAATTAGCAAGTTCTGCCTCAATCCATTTAGGCCTTGAAGTCTTTCAGTTAAAGCAAGATAATGCTAATCAGTGTTTTCACACAGCTGTCAAAAACCAATGGGTTTGTTTTCAGCTTCAAAGCTCACTGTGCAATTTAGTTGATCATAGTTTGAAACCATAATAGTTTTTGTAAGAAATAAAGAGTTATGACTATGAAATTTAAGTATTGTCCCAAAACCCATGCAATATAATGAAACAAAAGTCAGAAGATACAGTTAAGAAAATCAAATAACATGCAAAGAATAAAAAGTGTTAATCACATGCACATTTAGGATTGAGATTTAGCACAGAACTTACTGTCAGTGAGGAAACAGAAAAGAAGTATTGCCCCTAAACTAATCCCTTCCCTTTAGCACACACGTTTGTGTGCAGAGTTCCTCATGGCTGAGGCTGAACTGCTACAACATTAAAGGGCAATACAGTACCCTCAGCAGCTGAGTTGAGAGGGTCCAAGTCTTCTGAGAAGCAAACTAAAAGTCTGCTCCTACTCAGCTGCCAAACTGAGCCCATCCACGCTAAAATAAACATCTTCTGCTGCAGCTGGGAGCTGAAACTAATCACTATAACTAGTGAAATTGTTGATCCAGGATGGTCTTCCACCTGCTTTGCTTCACCTACGTACATCATGGAGGACGACCTGAAATTACACGAGAAAGGCAGAATAAGACTTTTTCAACTGTTCTTGTTCTCCCATTACAGTCAGATGTAGCTATGTCAGCAGACTAGCTAGAAGATACAAATAACACATTCATTCCCAATAATACAGCATAACCCTCCTTAGTTGTAATGTCTGTGAAAAATACAGGAATTCAGAAGAAATTTTGAAGCGCATATTTCTTGCATTATATGCACAAGATTCACTACATTAAAAAACAGGATTCCCCTGTAACAAGAACTATAATTCAGCAGTAGTCTGCTATACACTACTAAATGCATATAGCAAAGCTGTTGATATTAGATATTTTTGTTTACAATTAAACATGTGTAAAGACACATGACAATTACAATTTTGATATAAGAGGTGTGAAAAACCAGTTTTTGCAAATATATATAATTTTACTGTTTCTTCTCAATTGAAAAAAAGATAAAGATTAGAGAACTAAAAACTGCATGAGAGAATGCAAAAACCAACTGGCAATTACTGTTTTATATGAGCAAATGACAAGCATAGTAAATGGGGAAAGATACCTTTTATGAAGTCTCATGGTAACCACATTATTTTTTTGCTAAGCATTTTCTATGTGTTTCATAGTGTCTGAAATAACAATATGCAATCCTGTTTAAAATTGTGAAGTTCAATATAATTCATAAACAATATAACCTCAATAAAACTCAAAAACTGGAAATGTATCTACTTCCTAAATAGATAATTTAAAAAAATATAATGGAGGCTTTTTACAGCTAATCCAATACTGAATTTTCTACAGCTTAAACATATTTTTGTAACAAGGCAAAATATGACAACAGAAAAGATATGAGTAAACCAAATGAACTTCCCTTTGCTTTTATGTGCCCAAACTTAAATTTTTTTTATTTTAATAGTGTAATTTTGTATTAATTTTGGCCCATTATTATAACTAAAATCAATTTGTGAAAAGAATAATATATGTAGCTGTTTAAAATGAACTGTCATTAAACTTATTAAATATTCACATTGTATATTATTGATGTAGAACTGTGTCATCTATGTACAAAAATTTATAGCACTTTGTATAGTGTGGATAAGTTTTCATTTTAATGTCTAAATCATTATTAACTTTTTGGCTATATGTTTAAGAGCTATACATTTTCCCATAGAAGACCACGACAGTGAATATATATATATGTGCTACATACAGCTTTAACTGATGACAAAGTTAACCTACAAAGTAAATGTGTGAATGCACTTGAAGTACCCAAAATGACATGTTGCAGCCAATAGGAATATTCCAAATAGGGCATTTCAAGTCGGAATGTGATGGAGAAGTTAAAAAATATTAGGTTCAGAAAAGTGAAGTGTCTAAGGGAAAGACTTACTAGGTATTAAAAAAAAAGCCAAATCAGCTAGATTTAAAATTAGGATAGAGTTTACATCTTTTCACCTGATGATGAGACTCATTTGGATTGTTTTGACACTGACACTTTCTTTTCTACAAAATACACAATTTCAATATTAAATTTCTAGTCTATTAAGGTAGTATAGGTTGCTTGAGTAAAAAAAAAAGAGGAAGTGTGAGTATGGAAACTTTAGGTATGCTTCAAGCACATTTCCTTCTGAAAAATATATTTAATATATTTCCTAAACCAACCCATGGCATGTCCTAAGAATGTGAAGAAATGTAACTATTGTGTTAGAATAAGAAATGTCAATAAATATAAAAAATAAACTAAGACTTACATAAGACATATTTAGGAATAAAATTTCAAAGGAAAGGCAAAACAAATCCAATCAACAGCACCCGTGTTTACTTTTTGTCTTTCAATCAAATTTTTAAAATTAGTTACAATGGGAATTTACCATCTTGAAATGTTAATAATCTTGTTGCTATCTTGAAGTCATCAGCTTTTTAGCTGTCGATCATGTGGTGTTTACTTCACACTGGGCCTAAGGAGTTTGCACACACCTGTATCCGAATGTGGCCCTTAAGATAAAAAAATTAAATCCCTATATTCTAAGCAAATTGTAGGGATTATGAGGAAATTGGTTGAAACTAAGGTATGTAAAAGCTGCATCAGGAAAGAAGAATCTAAAAAAAATTAAGTGTGTGTATGGGGGGGGGGGGGGTGAATCTATTTAACTGTAATGGAATTCAGGTATATATTTTTTTTCTTTCCATTTCAATGGTCTTATAATACATATTTTGCAAAAATATTCATAATTTTTTTCCTCCATTCATTAAAATTCTTCCTTTAAAATAAGGGATATGGCTTCTTTATATCTGGCTCTAGATCAAGCCCTAGGCTGTATCTAAAACAATTCATCAAACACTTCTCACTAAACCCTACTGAAGTGTGGAGGAAAGACTTTTTATGTTAACAGTATTACTTTCTTTGACTGAGAAGAGCTGAAATGAGACATGGGAAAGAGCCTTGTGAAAAGATGAAAATTAAAAATATAAATGATGGATAAATACAGAAATTGCCAGAAGGTATGAATTTTCTGCTTGCTGTTTTTCACAATTCCACAGGAAATAACACTGAGACCAAAATAAGCACAAGATCTGAATCACTGGCCTAGCTATTTTACCCTGCATAACATGTATGCAAAAGAACTCCAAATGATTTTAACTCTCACAGACCTATTTTTAAATACTTTAGTTCCACAACTGCTCATAGATGGTAGTAATAAAGATCTTGAAATAAATCATCCTACCTTACAAAAAATAACCATAAAGGTATCAAGTTATTTTGAATATGACAACCATTGAGAAAAGGAAGAAATAAACTTGAAATTTATGTTTTTTTTTATTTTACTTATGCTCAATAATAACTTTTGCAAATATGACATTTGTTGCTGACTAATTAAGTACATATTTTGAAACCATCCATAATTTTATTCTGTGTAGAATGGAAATAATTACAAGCGGTTGCACACAGCTAAAATCCCAACCATGGTAATAATGCAGTTTTTCATATAAGTAAATTATATTAACAGTTTTGGCCTGATTAAAAAAAAAACTGCTTCCTCCCAAGACATATTAAGGTATTAGAATAAATGATGATCAAAGTCTGAAAACTGTAGAATGAAACTGCTGTTCTATTATATAATCAAAAAAGACATAAGTAATTATGAACTAATATTTTTCTTAGCATACCATTTCGATTCAAAGTTGATGATATGAAGTTTGTTTCCCAGTATTATTTTGGAAGTAACATGGCAAAAAAAAGGTGCAATTTATCTACAAGAAGTCCCAATCATTATGAACTCTTAGTACCAAGTCACAAAAACATGTCAATTTTTCAGAAAAATTAGATTTACTACAAATCCACCTATAGTACCAACTATTTTCAGGCACAAATTCACACATTACATGTCTCTACCATTCTACACTCCTTTAATGCAATTTGTTCATTTACTCCGTACAAGCTCCATTCACTTCAATGTGTCGCTGTTTCAGTTTTTTCTTGTTCAAATGAAGTAACTTTGACCTTACCATCATGGATGCTTTAAACTATTGTGTCCTACCAGCTAACAATCCAAAGCTGCAGACAGTTTCAATGCCATTTAAGTTTTACTTATAAAATGTATGACCAATTCTTCCATTACTATTATATAGATCCAGCTCACATCAAGCCAGAGTGCTACTCTAAGGTTTTATCCAAGTACTGAAATAGTTTATTCATTTGACTTGTTGTTCACCTGCTTTAATATATGTATTTTAATGGTCCTATTTTCTTTCTTTCTTTGTTTTATTTTCCCCCACTTATCTGCAAAGCACATTAATATTTACACACAATGGGTTCTGGACTTGTGCTATTTTACTCAAATCATGGTTCTTTCATCAGCATGGTGCAACTGGAAATATTGATTCAGAGTCCCCAATTTTCAACTGACCAGTTTTGGTGCCATATTACTAATTTCAGGCACAGTTGTTTGTTACATGCTGACAGGAGTGATGAGTGTCAGTTATGCTGTGCTAACTTAAATGAACAAAAGTGACACAGAGTCTCATCTGATATATTACATTGTAGTCCATAGTTGTATTCAAAGGTTATTTTTGTTCCACTATGGCTCATTTGCGTGATGGCAAAACCCTAGTAATCTTCTATTGTGTTGCCCTTAAATATCAGTAAGTCTTTTCTGAGCTATGTATTATTCTCAGTCCCATTGCCACAGTTAGTGAACCTCAATGGTGTCTGATTAATATTTGCACTGGTTCTTCTTACCTTTGCATTATGATGGGTTGAAAACAGGTTAAATCAGTTTTATATACCTGTAATTTTAGTGCAGTTAATTCCCAGATCAGATTAAAAAAAAATGCACATTTGAACATGGATGTGTTACATAGTTTTTATTATCTGTGCTATTTCACCTCCCTATTGCTGCAAGAATATCAAGTTTGTTGTAATCAAAATGATTGCATTATTATTGAAAGAAAATTAGTGTTGCCCTGTTCAACAGTTATTGCACAATCACTCTGTAGTAATGAAAATTGGGATTATTCCTTTCTGAAGTGCAATGTCAATAGTGCATACTGTAGAAAGTTTCAAGGGCATTTTATTTGGACTTGAACACATTTTCAAGAAAATTTTTTTTCTTCTTGTTGCTAAATTAGGTTGCACGTAAAAAAACATTGTCCAATTTTATGCTTTTTAAATCCTTGAAAAGATTAATGTGTTATATATATATATATGAAAATGCTTCTATATTATTTACATGCTCACATCCTATTGTGCACATTTCAACAGTTTAGCTTGTGAAGAATGCAGGAGATTACTATAGTGATTAAACCCTTCTCTTGAGTGGATTTCAGGCAACATTTACATATATTAATTTAATTATATTCTAGCATAACAGCATTAAGTTGCTTATTGCTATTTTAGTGAATTTTCTTTTACTCCATCCAGCTCTTATAGATTTTTAAGTCCTTTACATTGGATTACAAGTATCTACGACTAGAACAACCATCTAAGGAAGTGGTTTTCAGTTATTTATTAAATGTCAACTTCTTGAACCTCAAAAGCCTATGCTTCTCGAGGATTTCATACGTAGCTCAATTTCATATTCAACTACATTTTAACATTAACGTTTGTGCATAGTAGAGGCCTGGGTCAATACCAAAGTGAATCTTAGACCTGTGCTAAGAATCAATGTCAGATTTATCTTCAAAAGGTTTTATGTAGTTTACATTGTCAACTCTTTTTCATTTCTTGATTCTCATGTCCAGTATACAGGCATTGCGATACATATGTACACATAATTATTTTACAACGAACTTAAATTTCAAAGGTATTGTAACTTGCAGTGTATTGTAAACCTATGATCAAGTACACTTAAGTAATTTACAATGCTAAATAAAACAATGCCTTTTAAAGTGCTTTGAGTATAAATATTTCCCAAATATCTGCCATCAAAAACTTACACTAGAGTATAAGTATGCAGTTAAATAGAATGGTATACACTGGCCTTTAACTCAAATCCTTCTACAACAAAACAAATTGTCATATTTGGCATTATCAGTTTCAATGAGCTAATTTCATCTAGAAGAGCATTTTACAACTTAGTATGTTACAAAAAATAAATTATTCTGTATTGTTTTTAATTAAACAAGCATTAAATTACACAGTTGTTTACATGCAAGTCAGTCTGGGAAATTATTAGAGGTAATGCAGCTTTCTGAACAATTTCTTATTTGTGAGATAAATGAATTTTAAGAATAGTTACAAATATAACCAGTTGTTGGAATAAATCTAAAAAACTACAATTTTGTCATTTTATCATAAAAATTTCAAAGCAGAATGAGTACTAAATTCTCAGCTATTAATCAGTGGCTTCATATGATTTTGATAATGTCTTGCTGAGTGGCTTAAAGTATAAGTATTATCCTGAGTAGATAAATTAGGCAAATAAATGTTCACATTTCACAATTCATAAAGCCTTAGCCATCTCTTGCTTTTAGGCAATGGATGTGCCATTATACATAAAAGTTAGCAAAGTAATTTCAGTCTGTATATATTTATGTCTTTAAGGTCAAAAGCAAGACTAAAAACTAATAATTGAATACAGAACCTTTACTGGAACACAAAATTTCATCATACTGTTGACAAATGAAAGGAAAAACCAAGCTACATTTAAAAAAAAGGGAAAAATGTGTAGTAGGCACCAAAACCAAGCAACAACTTAACCAGTCTATCATTCTCAGTGATTAGTTCTTAGCTACTCCAAACTGCAAGGAACTAGATAAGAGAAAAGGTATTTGCTTAATATTTGTTATATTCAGCATTTAAATATTTTCACACCCTGAATATAAGAAATGATATATATATATGCACACTTTTTTCACAGAATCAGAGATGGAATTGAGACAAATTTTCAGTTACAAGCCAAACACATTAAAAAAAAAATTAGTTTATAAATTTTAAGATCAGTTTTATTAAAACCAATCATACATGCCAATGGGAAATTATTATCTGATATATAATTATTATCTAGATCAGTGGTGTTTCTTAATATTAACAGAGTGAATACAAATATATTATTCATAATGTACATGATTTCATTATACATACAAACTACCAGTATACATTATTTTTATAAGCAAATTACATAAAAAAGATTGCCGATATGGACATTTTTAGCAAATGTTAGAAAATATTGAGCTTAATCCTTAGAGTGGTAACTTTCAGTTTTAGGGGTGGAAAATTAGATCATCCAGAAATATCTTCAGAGATAATTATTATGTTATGTACCAAAAGCAGAATTTAATTTTATGCAATAATGTAGAAATTGAGATGAAAAATAAAGGTAGCAAAATTTTTCATGCCATTTACAAAGGGTAAACTTTTATAGTATTTTACACATTATTGTTGAAATTATTTTTTTACTCGAAAATTTTAGCAACACATGCTCTTATAAATGGCAAATTTTTTAAACCAACAACCCAAAGTTGCAATGTTAATATATTTGAGGGGTAAATTCTATGGCTATATCTATGGCTATATTAGAGAATGCCTACCACAATAACCCACACAAATCTGGATGAATTGAAAAATCAATATATTCAATACTACTACCAACATTTCACCTATGATGCTTCAGGCAGGTCTGTGAACATGCTTCATTCATCATGCTCAGTTATGCATACAATGTAATTTGAAAATTTTTTTATAACAATAAATAAAACCTTATTTTGGATAAATTTATTCATATTAAATAATGAAATAAGCTCAACATATTCAATCAAGTAATAAATCAGCACTTTAGAGTCGATTTAAATCTTAGAGGAAAAATTGTCTTGAGCTGGGTGGGATACGAACCCACGACCTCCTGATAACATGTCAGGTGCTCTGGACCACTGAGCTACCGGCTGCCGATCAAGATCTCCTCTAATTAATGCAATGAACATTTCTTTTATGCCACATATATGCGCTATTCTGGGCAGTTTAGCCACAAGCGGCCTTTAATTTGCAAATAGATGGAAGCATATGATTACAAGCATGCAGATAATAAATAATGAAATAAACTCGACATATTCCAAATCAACTAATAAATCAGCACTTCAGAATCGATTTAAATTTTATAGCAAAAACTGTCTTGAGCTGGGTGGGATACGAACCCATGACCTCCTGTGATAACATGTCAGGTGCTCTGGACCACTGAGTTACCGGCCGCCGATCAAGATCTCCTCTAATTAGCGCTATGAACATTTCTTTTATGTCGCATATATGCGCTATTCTGGGCAGTTCAGCCACATGGGGTAGTTCAGCGGTCCAGCAGAGCACCTGACACGTTATCAGGAGGTCGTGGGTTCGTATCCCACCCGGCTCAAGACAATTTTTCCTCTAAGATTTAAATCGACGCTAAAGTGCTGATTTGTTACTTATTCATATTGCTCATGGTTTTCATTTAAGACCACCAGCCTCATCCTCATATATACTATTCACTGGGTTCTCATAAAAGAAATCTCCCTGTATATATGCACCAGTTTTTTAGCAAATGTAAAAAACTAGACTTGGAAACTTAGGGCTACATAAATTTTACTCAAAAGACAAACTAAAACTAGAAGAAATATATCACCTCTGGTGAATACAATGAAGTTAATCTTTTTTACCTTTAGCACTCTCTAACAGTGGAAATTCAACTAATGGATGATTCAGAAAATGTGAAGAGTAAAATTTCATTAATATTTATCCAGCCCTAAAGAGAATTTTTCATTTATCTCTTAAGTATTACACTGCTTTAACCTGAGAGTATGCATGCCCTTTTTGGTCACATTATTAGTTGCAGTTGGTCTCTTTGCTGCCTCCTACTCTTAACTTGCCATTTTGGTTAAGGCTTCATTCTCCTTAAAAAAAACTCAAGCAGATGCTTGCCACAGAGATCTGAAAGGAGCCTGACAGTTTATACACCATAGAGAAAGTCTGCAGTCCTTACTACTTATTCCCCATACTTTTATATAAGTTTTGAAAAAATATATATATTATGCTTTATATTGGTAAAAGTAAAAAAACAAAAGTAGTAGTTTTGTATTTTTTTCCTCATCCAGCCATAGGCTATGTAGGTTCAACCAGATTGTGCAATTTAGTTCTCCAAACATATGTCCTGAGCTACATCTGGCCACTACACATCAATTCTAACATGGTCTTGTTTGACATTGTCTGTAAAACAATAAATGTTTTGTGGAAAAAGTTTCCCCAACATATGGGACTTGAACTCGCATATCTCCAGAAACATGCCAGAGTATCCTACCATTGAACTAACACCAGATCTCTTTTTTCAACTATGTATGACTTTAAACTCTTCCCAAGATTTCAGTGCCTACAGTTGGCTCCATCTATGATATCAGGTGACAACCATTTCTTTTTTATTGCACTAAGATGGAAATAAATAATGAAGTCACTTCATTCTAGTGTTAATGATTTAAACATAAATGACAATCACAGCATTACCTGTTGACTCTTTAACCAGATAAGTCAATAGATGTTTTGCAGAAAATGTCTGCCCACCGCATCCTAGGTCTCTCCCCCTTTCTGAGGTCTTTAGATCCACTGTTCATAACCCTATTCACTAATCTATAGTTATGGATACGGACATCGCCAAACCAATGCAATCTCTCTGTATAATATGCTGCTCAAAGGAAGTTAACTCCCTTGCCTAACCTCATCATTCTCACAAAGTTGAACCACCTAATGCCTAAGATACTGAGTAAGCATCTAGAATCAAAAGCATTAAGTTTCCTGTTATCTTGTTTACAAAGGATCCAAGTTTCATTACCATAATTAATTCTAGAAAGAACCAAACTATTATAGTCTAATTTTAGTCTTTAAGTTATATGCCTATTTCTCCACACTTTCCATAGATTCTTAAAAGTCCTGGCAGCAATCCCTATTCGTTTGTTAATCTCATGCCGCACATCACCAGTATCTGTTACACAGCTCCCAAGATAATTAAACTGTGACACCTTCTCAAGAGTAGAACTATTCAGATTAACTGATTCACAAACTGCTTCACCAATTTTCATCACTTTAGTTTTCTTTTTATCACTAAACCTACTCTATTACCAGTCTTATCATCATTTGACAAAAGGGCTAAATCATTCATCATCATCATCCTCAAGCAGACATGGGCTACGGAGGTCCAACCAAACTGTGCAATTTAGTTCTCCAAGCAAGTCTATCCTGAGCTACATCTATTGCATCTTGTACTGCACACCAATTCTAACAAGGTCCTGTTTGACATTGTCTGCCCACTGCATCCTAGGTCTCCCCTTCTTTCTGAGGCCTTAGGGACACTGTTCATACCCTATTCGCCGATCTATAATTATTCATACGGGCAACATGGCCAAACCAACGGAGTCTCTCTCTGCACAATATGCTGCTTAAAGGAGGTTGCAAACTCCTTTGCCTAACCTCATCATTAGTTACAAAGTTGAACCACCTTATGCCCAAGATACTGCGTAAGCATCTGGAATCAAAAGCATCTAGTTTCCTGTTATCTTGTTTACAAAGTGTCCAAGTTTCACTACCATAACTAACCCTAGAAAGAACCAAACTATTATACAGTCTAATTTTAGTCTTCAGGTGTATACGCCTATTTCTCCACACTCTCCATAGATTCTTAAAAGTCCCGGCAGCAATCCCTATTCGTCTGTTAATCTCCTGTCGCACATCACCCTTACCTGCTACATAGCTCCCAAGATAATTAAACTGTGACACCTGCTCAAGACTGCAACCATTCAGATTAACTGAATCACAGCATGCCGACCAATTTTCATCACTTTAGTTTTCTCTCTGTTTATAACCAAACCTACTCTACTACCAGTTTCATCAACGGCTCGAATGAAAGAGTTCATCTCATCAACATCATTTGCCAAAAGGGCTAAATCATCAGCATAATCTAAATCAGAAATTTTCATATCTCCAGCCCATTTAAGGCCAAAATCTTTCCCTTGAAGTGAATTTCGCATAACATAATCAATAACCAAGCTAAAGAGAAAAGGAGACAAAATGCACCCTTGTCGAACACCAGAAGTAATGCTAAACCAATTGCTACAAGCCTTACCAACTCTCACACATGACTCAGTGTTATTATAGAGAGCTTTCATAATGTTAACTAACTTGTCTAGTATACCACGATCTCACAATCAACCACAAATTATGACGATCAACAGAGTCGAAAGCCTTTTTGAAATCAACAAAGCTAGCAACCAAAGGTTTCTGAAACTCTAAATATTTCTCAAGAATCTGCCTAAGTGAAAATATCTGATACACATTGCTCATCACGCAATTGATTGTCAACCAGATTCTTAATTCTATTAAGCACAATCATGGAAAGAACTTTCCCTGGAACAGAGAGCAGGCTAATACCCCTATAGTTATCACAAGAACTGCGATCACCTTTTTTGAAAATTGGGATAACAATAGCTCTGGTAAAATCCTTAGGAACCATGCCTTTATCATAAAAGATATTCAGAATTTCAGTCATCCAAGTGGTAATCGAAACATTCCCAGCTCTAAGCATTTCTGTAGTAATTTCATCTACCCCTGAAGATTTATGTAGTTTAAGTTTAGAAACAGCCAAAATAACTTCAGATTGTGTTATAGGGCCAACATTAAAGCCACCAATGCATCTATCATCATTGCAAACAATGGGAATAGAACTAACCACATTGTTTAGAACATCACTGAAATGCTCAGCCCACCTAGTCATGACAGAATCCTTGCCTTCTATAACCGTATCTTGTTTATCCTTCAATCCCTGTATACCTGTCCGTTTTCTACCACCCAAAACATTAACTATCTGGTACAGTTCTCTGCTGTTGTGCTGTCTAACTGCTTCCTCGGCTTTGTCAGCCAAGCCATCAAGCCAAAGATTCTTATCAGCAGCTAACTGATCTTTTACATGTTTATTAAATTCTCTGTAATGCTTTCTATTAGGACTAGTAGGGTATTGATTAAAAACATTCCTGCAGTTCTTTCTTTCCAAAATAAGCTCAAGTGCCTTATCACTCAGATAATTCTGCCTCTTCTGCTCCTTTTTTCCTAAAAGAGTACTGTTAGTGTCCAAAAAAGATTGTTTAAAATGATTCCATTCTTCCTCAACTTCAGTAGTAAGCATACCATGACTGTCATAATGACTAAGTAACCTATCATGGTAAGCTTTGGCTATAACTGGATCTTTCAGAGCTTCAGTATTAAAAGTAAATTTTTTAACCCTAGCACAACACTTTTTAAGTTTAAGTTGCAAGACACTTTTAACAAGGTAATGGTCAGATCCAATTTCAGCTCCCCTATATGCCCTGGTATTCCTAACAAAACTAGCCCATTTGCTGTTAATTAATATATAATCAATCATATTCTTATGCAGCCCATCGGGTGAAACCCATGTGTACTTATGTATGTCGTCGCGGTGTTTGTAATAAGTGTTAGTTATTCTGAATCCATTGAGTTTACTTACCTGTAGGAGACGTTGCCCATTGCCATTGCAGCTACCAATACCAAAAGGGCCTATTACCCCTCCCCAAAGGTTAGAGTCAGTACCAACTTTGGCATTGAAGTCACCTAGAACAAGGGTAATATCTCCTTTCTTGACAATATTCAAAATATTCTGAAGTTGTCTGCAAAACCTATCCTTCTCATCCTCATCGGCATCCTCAGTAGGGGCATAACAACAGATAACATTCAAGATTTTAACGCTTGTCTAAAATTTTGCTGTAAGAAACCTTTCATTAATGCACTGTTTAAAATGATACATCATTAGCATAATCTAAATCAGAAATTTTCAGATCTCGTGACCATTTAAGGTTAAAATCTTTCCCTTCCAATGAATTTCGCATAACAAAATCAATAACCAAACTAAAAAGAAAAGGAGACAAAATGCACCCTTGTCGAATACCAGAAGCAATGCTAAACCAATTGCTACAAGCCTTACCTACTCTCACACATGACTCAGTGTTATTATATAGAGAGTTCATTATGTTAACTAACTTCTCTGGTATGCCATTCAATCTCATGATCAACAAGAACTGCAGTTGATGCTGCAGTACAATATGAGAACAAGCAGAATATCCCATATGCTGAGATGCAGAGCACTTTTGCATATATGGGATTAAGGAGCAGAAGGCTCACAAGTTCTTCACCAGAGGTCATTATTGTCAGCTTGACAATTGAGTGGTGGAAAAAAGTGTGTTGGCCTGACATTTGTTGCAAATATAAGATGATGTACTCTTCATGACGTATGCCCATTGTCCAAGCTGGTGGCATGATATTGGGCATGACTACTGATATGAATTAGGATCCCTGATGTTTATGGACCAACATGTAACATGTCTGGACTATCAGCAGTTCTTATCAGAATCAGATTACATGCACTCCACAATGTTGCATTTGTTTTCAGACCAGGGCAGAATCTTCCAGGATGATAATGTGCCATGTCACCAAATCCAGACTGTACACGAGTAGTCTGAGGAACACACAAAGGACATCACCTATCTTTCCTAGCTACCAAATTCACAAGGTATCAATCCCATCACACTCTTATAAGGCACTCTAGAATGTGATGCAAAATGTAGAGATCTGCCACTGTCTCCCATTCAGGAACTGTGGGATGCTTTTCACACTGTATGGCTACAGATCCCTTCCAATGGCTTCAAACATCTAGTTGAATTTATGCCACACAGCAACAGGCCATTTTACATGCTAAAGGTGGCCCAACACAATATTAGGTAGGTTGTCATAATTTACTGATCACTCAGTGTGTACAGATATAATACCAGAATAGCTTTGCAATGCCTAAGAAATACATGTTTTAGTCAATAAGTTTGATTTTTCTCACAATTTCTATGATGCACCCAACTACATGTTCTAAATCTTAGGTGGCAGGAAATTATCACATCTGTTTATGCAAAAGTGCTATACAGCAGTCCCACATGCAAGAGAACAGATGATTAACACATTCACTGCCACCTCAATACCTATACTGGCCAGAGGGATAAGGAGTAGCATTGCACACATATAACGTGAGTCTCAATCCAACCGAGGTGTGGGGAACATGGTCAGTGAAGACTGGTTCAGATGGGAGAGACTGCCATTAACTGTTGATGCACACACATCATGCAGCACAGTGCACATGTACATCAAGTGCTAATCTTCCTGTTGATACTTTTAAAATCATTCAAAATAATTTTGCCATACATATCTATGCAGTTTATTCACTGATATTCTTTGCTATCAGTCTATAAATTTACATGGGTGGTAATTTCTTTTAAATTTCTGATAAGGTGTGGAATCTACTGAAGTCTACTTATCACTGTGTGATAACTCCTCAATTATAATGTAAGAAGGAACTAATGAATATATATTTCACTCTCTCAATATTTTTATTTGTTTTAGCAAATGTTTAAAAAAGTCATTATACTCTGCATTCTAGTATTCCAAAAGTGTCAGTGAAACTAAAATTAATTATTTCTATTGAGTCAAGATTTATATTATATATGTGTTACTAAAGTAGGAAACAGGGCATTATGAAATATTAACAGCTGTTTTCTTACTCTCTTCATGTGAAAGGTGAAAATGGCAATGGAAACATTGCAGATGTGTAAAAATTTGTTATTAAGTAGAGGAAAGGTAGCCATAGATTACTGATTAGTTGCTAATGACTTTATAATTTGTTACAAAATATTGGATTTTAAGCAGTAAAAAGAGTGAGAGGATGCTTAAAAGGTGCTAGAAGTGGGTATATTCGATTTTTAGTGGCTGACCACCAATTTTTAGTTACATGCGATTAACTGGAAATCAATAACCATAACAACTAGAAAATTATCAGTGAGAAGTGTGTCCTGCTAAAACATTCTGAAGGAATGTCACTTCACCCAGTCAAAGTGAATGGTGGAGAAGATTGAAACAAGCGACTAAAATTTTGTGAATCAGAACATACAATTATCTGTAATTATATCCAGTGATTAACAATGTTTCACCTCAATGGACTGATGAAATTACTAAATGGTGAAAGGGTCATGTGGAACCATATTTTTGACAGCATAATGGTGAGGAGGACTAATTCAACATTAGTTTTGAAACTAATGTCAAAAGAGATCTTCATTTCATCCAACATTTAAAACAATAACTAGCAACTTATCACTGAATGAAAGAAGTTTTATTTAGACATTACTCTTACACATTTTGCTCTTAAAGTGCATAAACCTTATGGAATATTCAGATATCAATGAATGATATTCAGCAGAATGGACCTTGGTGACAGACCATATTCATTTGGACTTCTTTTACGATTGTCATCTTGAATCAGTTGTGTACAAAACTCAACCAGCAACTGATTCAAATCTAAACATATTCAAAAATAACTTAAAATTCTCTGTCATTAAGCAATAAAATTTTAAAGCTTATCCTTCAAACTATTTGCATGTTAAAAGTTTTTAGGAGAAAACTCTGAAGCTTTTCGAAGCAAAGGCAATGCTCCATCTTCAGTGATTTCCCCTACATTTGCCGGATAATTCCGTTGTTTACTACATCGGCAAAACTATACGCTCTTTACAAGAGAGGTTAGCTGAGCACCAAACTGATGCCAGCCATAAGAAGCTAACGACGGCTGCTGCCAAGCTAGCAGTACAATACACGGCAACAACAGACTGGGAGCACACCACACTGCTTGCACGTGCGTCCACTTTCTATGGAACCATAGTCCATGAGGCTATTGAAATAATGACTCGTCCGTCCCCACCTGCAACTGAGACACTGGAATTGCCCTTCATGACATGTGGAAAGAAGCTATTTGTCTAAACAGACCTAACATCACCACATAGCACCACTTCACTGAAGATGGAGCACTGTCCTTGCTCAGAAAAGCTTCAGAGTTTTCTCCTAAAATCTTTTAACTGCAAATAGTTTGAAGGATAAACTTTAAAATTTTATTACTCAATGACAGAAATTTTTAAATTATTTTTAATTTCGAGCTAGAAGGTATTTTTTAATTGTGTACTAAACATATTAGCCAAATATTCCAAGATTATTTCTGACATCTTAATTAATGATAACTTAAAAAGAATTGGGTTATTTTACCTCTGAGTGATGCTTTTGTGTACAAAATGGGCTAAATGGCCATATCATAAAAACTCTGAGGGCTCAGAGGTCAGGGGAAAGGGACCACTGGACTGCTGCTAGAAGACATGTTAGTCTTATGTCAAGGCCATCCAGCATGTTCTTTAATGTGTACAGGATATGGCTCTCCTGTACATGGGGCAATAGCTTCACATCCCACTCAACAAAAGAAAGCCCACCAGTGTCTGCTTTCTGACTAAGAGCAGGGTGGAGGTTTAGTGGAGATAAATCTCAATTCTGGTCCAGGGACTCAAACCTGGGAACTAAAGATTAAGAGCTTGGAGTGCTCCTGACTGAGCCAGCCCCTGTCTTTAAATGGGGAACCACTGGACAGCTGTTATGAAACAGAAGTCACTTATTATAGCCATCCAGCATGTTCTTTAACATGCACAGGATATGGCTTCCCTGCACACAAGGCGATGGTTCCATCACCAGTGACCTTTCCCAGGATGTTGTCTTCCTTCTGAGTGAAGACAGGGAGGGGGGGGATAATAGAAATAAATCTCAATACTAATACAACAGATGGGACTCACCTGGAACTGAGGACTAGGTGAAAACCTGGGAATAAAACCCATTAACTTAATGAACTGTACCAGGCATGCTATCAACTGAGCCAATCACCCTTACCATTTGAAAAGAGAGGGTTCAAAGTGTATTTTTACTACTGGAGAACAATACGAATATATTCTAACATAAATATGTTAATCCTAAGTTTTACAACTTTTGCACCAACCTATACAACAATATCCCTGAAACATTTCATAATCATGAATGATAAAATATGATGTCCAACTACAAATAGCTATGTGAATGAGAGGAAAAAAAAATGCTACCTTAGTGTGTCATAGCAAAATATTTATAAAATTGGAAAAACAATGAGTATAATGTGATGCCCCCCTCATTCACTTTTACTTTACCAGTTTTGCTTAATTTACGTTATATTTATCATTTTGGGGATTTTTATTTCCTTTGTGGCATCACAGCACTCGTTTCCAAGAGTTACGAGTTGCGCATACGCAACTCCGAACTTTCGATTGTCACCCGCTAAAGCGCGTGCACAAGGACATGCCACTCTTGCATCATAGCTTTCACCGTTCATCAATTTATGCAAATGTCTTTCCCGGCGTGCACATGACACGTGCGGGCTCTGTAGCCTCTTGTTATAACCTGGTGACACTTTAGTCACAGTCAGTTTGAGTTAGTCACAGTAGCAGAAGCACAGTTAGTGAAGTGTGTGTAGTCAGAGGTTTTGGACAGAGTTGAGAAATGATGTAGTATCTTCTTCATTGAAGTTTTGGCGAGTGCTTTTTGGAAATAAATTGTTTGTTATTTAAACCTTTTTGAATCTTTACTAATTTTTTTTTCTCTTGAGCAACGTTAATTGTTTTGATTAGAATTAACATTAGAATTGACAATCATTTAATATTTTTGAATTCTTACTCATTAACGCTCGCTGGTATTTCGAACCCTAATTAAACTTTATTTTTTGGCAATTTGTTAATTATTGCCTGGTGCCCGACTCTGCTATCCGGAGCATAAAAATAATTGGATCAAAGGGTTCAAACTTTAAAAGTATTTCATTTCTTTGGAGCGTTACAATAAAAGGGAAGTAAAGCAAGAGAGAGGGGGGGGGGGGGAATCAGCAGATTTAAGAAATATTGCATGCATTCATGTTGAACATTTAAGCATGATCCCCCCCCCCCTTCTACTGAAGACAAATTTTGCTCAATTACATTTCTAGTATTAAGAGGGACACTGAAATTGATGTTATTTTAGAAGTACTATTCCAAACTTTAAGTGATATGTTAATGTTAAACCAATCACTAATGTTTAGATTACAATGGATTACAAATTTAGTGGAAACAAAATTTTCTTATAAAAAACACTGTTGAAAACTTGTTCCAGCTCCATCTCTGTACATAAAGTATTACAGAACCAAATAAGTATAAAAAACATTAAATTTAAATACAGTACAATCAGCAGCTTTTACCATATACTAATCTTTAGTTGAAATACATTTGTATTAATCACAGACAAACACAAAGTTCTGTAGTTTACATATAATTGCAGATTCAAGGGATAGTTTGTTAATTAAGCAGCATTTTTATTAATTAGCTTTTTATACTCTTAGAAAATTACTCTTAGAATATATTAAGACTTTAAAATGAATGTAATGTGCTTGAGACATCTGAAATATTTTAAAAAGAATAACGTTACATAATTCATCAAAATTAATTTTCAACTAATGCCTGAATTGACTAAAGACTGAATCATCTTGTAAAGTTAAAGTTTTTGATATATATATTTGCTAATAGTGTAATGCTTAATGATTGGGTAAAGTTCACAATCTTTTAAAATAATATTACTTAAGGTTGTCAAGTTACAGTAAATAAATCATTGCAATGATATTATACTTTTACCAAAGAATTAATTTCAATAAATATTTTATTGTTTTAGCACTCTGGTGAATTACTTTTATTTTTAGAAATGAGTTAATGAACTTTGCAAGAAAATGAAAATATGAAATATATAATTGTTTAGGGAGGGGATACCATGTATTTATGGGAACTTATTTATAAAAGCAAAAATTGTTTTGGTAACATTTTAACCTTTTCACTGCTTTTAGTATATATCCCTTTCAAGGCACTGCTGAAATCTGAAGTGTAGACATAAGTACTGTAAATATCTTATCACAGACTTTATTATTATTATTATGAGTAATTCTGTTGAAAAGACAAGTACAAGCAAAAAAATTCAATTTACAATTTCTGGAATTAAAGCCAAATTTGATATCAGTGACTATAAATGGAGAGTATTTTTACACTTGTAAATTTCTACCATTTTAGGGTGCAACATTTCAAAAACCTAGATTCTTTATATTTGCATTATATTTTTAATTTCAGTGAAATTTAATTTTGCTTTGTAGAAAGGACAATGAGCTAGCGGTCCTATAATGCAGATAAAGAAATATATTGAAACAAAAAGTATAGTATTTTTGGAAAGCAATTGTAAGAAAGAATAACTTTTATTTCTTGTAGTGAGTAATATCCAAAAACTACGTTTTTGAATAATATCTTATGGTAAGGTAGAAAGAAGTCCGATTTCATCAGTTCTACACCTTATGATAGCTTACTATATATTAAAGAACTAATGGATGTAAGTTATTTCACCTGAGTAGAACTTTTTTTTGCACACAATGGGCTAAAATGGTTAGATCACATGTATTAAAAAAGGAAGCCATTGGACAGCTGTTACGAGACAGATGGAAGCTTCTCAAAGTCATCTAATTGTGTTCTTTAATTTGCACAGGTTATGGATTTTTCAGAGGGCCATGGCCTAATGTCACATCTGATGGACAGCAGCTTTCCCATGCCCAACAAATATTCCCTTTCTCACCAAGGGTAGAACAGGAGTTCACGGAGAAATTTCTTAATGCAAGCACAGATTGTGACTAACATTGGAATGTTAGATTATGAACCTGGCAGAATATTAAATGAGCCAATTCCAGCTCAATAATTAATGACTTGATGCATATAATATGCATACTCAGTACATGCTTAAATAATTGGTTTCTATTTTAAGGCTTGCATGAACTTGGTTAAGTTTAAAATAACACTTAAAAAATTATTAAATCACTTGCAAATTCATTGTATTTACTTGTAATTTCTTGCATTCCGTTGGCCTATAATACTGCATTTCCACTTTTACTAGGGTTATTAAAGAGTCTGTATTGTGGAAGTTTTGTTGTTTAATATAGTTATATATATATATATGTTGTTTAATATATATTTAATATAATAGAGTATGTAATTATTTCAATATAAATGACAATCACAGTGTTACCTGTTGACTTTTTTTAACGTCCATAAATCGATAAAGTCAACAAGTAACATGTGTTTGTCATTTATGTTTAAATCATTAATAATGCTAAATTGTGTGAACACTTATTTATTTCCATCTTACTCAGTGCAATAAAAAAGAAATAGTTGCCACTCAAGATCATATATGGTGCCAACTGTAGGTGCCAAAATCTCAGAAAGCTGGCATTAGTTCAATGGTAGAATACTCTTGCAAGTTTCTGGGGAGATGCAGGTTCAAGTCCTGTAAATTGGAGAAATTTTTTCCACAAAATATTTATGAAATTATTTGCTAGTTCACATATATTAACTAATTGTAACTCTGCAGTAGTACCTGTTTTCTCATTTTAGTTTACATTTTGCCAAAGGGAGCATGGAAATGTTAATGAAGGGTAACATTTGCTAGATAAAAATGTTTTCAGCCTTTCTGGAACATTTTTGTATGTGTATTTATTTAATCACTAACACTTTGAAATTCGTTTTTGTGGAATACATACCAAGTATACTGGGCTACAAGCATGACACTCAGCATAATTCTGGCATTGGGTACCAAAATTTAAAAGCACTATCCCTGTAACCACACAGGACCTTATTATAACAAAGTATCACAGTATGGACTAAGCTATAGTGGATTCCTTGGTGTGTTTAATCGAAGATTATGAAAGGGAAAGTTTCAAATGAGAATTTTAATTCTTTTGTTCTTTCAATAGATTGAAACCTCTCTATAATGAAAGATCAAAGGACAGAAAATTTTCAGAGGTTTCAATATAAAGACAAACTAAAAAAAATTGCTTAAGGAGAGAGGTGTTAGAGAAGATATTATTATCAGATAAAAATTTAGAACATAGTGATTTCTTTAAAAGCAAAGTAAATAATTATGTTTACACTTAAAAAAAATCACCCCCCCCCCCCATCAGCCTTATTTTCTGAATGAAAGAATGAATGAAGAATCAGAAGAAATTCATATTTTAGCAGTTAGACTTACTATTTAAGGAAAGATGATTATAAACAAAAATTGCTGGTTAAACTTTTCAGTTTTCAAAAGTCTGAAGTTTTGTTTGAATCATAAATCAAACAAAGTCCTAAACAACATCATTGATTTCTTCATTTACAATCTTGACATTTTTTCTTGACTTTGCCATTTCCTTTCAATTGTTCAGCTTAAATTCTATTTAAGGATGAAATAAATTTGAGCCTTATCACAAATTTGTTTCTTACTTGTTATACACTTTTTCCCACTTGTATAAATAAATTTATGTTTACCTATAAGCTAAAAATATTTGCTTTTATACACCATCTCAGAATATAATTGATTTAGTAGCACTCATACAAAACAGTCTGTAAATGAGTAACTTGGCTTTAACCAGAAAGAGTTGCACATTTCCCTGAGATGCACCCTTTCATCGGACATGTCAGGAATAATGCTTCCACAATTCCTCTCCTTTCCCTTTCACAACCTGTCATTTACAAACACATCAAACATTGTGTTTGTAAGTGAAGGTATCGTGAACCCTACTACTAACTCAAACTCTTTTGACCACCAAGCATATCATTATAAGCAATGATGATGAAGGGTCAGTGATCATGAAATTAATCTCCTTCCCTAGGAAAAATGCTTGCCCTTTCTCATACAATTCCTTTGTTAAATATCAATTTGAAGATTTTTTGTCTAAACTAATTTAGAAGTTTGTTAGATCTATCTCTTTTAACTATCAGTAATATGTATTGCAAAAAATTCAAAGTTTCCTGTAATAATTTTCTTTGTTTCTTAAAGGTAATCTGTTTTAACACTGTTAAAGAATAATTTCATCTGCTAGAAATGATGTAAATGTTCAAAAACCAGCATTTCTACTCCCTTTCATCCAAGTTGAGACCTGATGTAAATAAATAGCTCCTTGCCCACTGGCTCAAGACATCATCACTACTTATAAATGAAAAGTGTACATTTTTCTTATATATTAGTTTCAACAAAGCAAAAAGCAATAGTCAGGAAAAATAATCTTTATTTGGTTGCCAGATGATGTATTCTATTAGCACTTAATACTAATAATCAGGAAATTAATTTGAATAGCCTATCAAAACTAAAACCAACTCTCAAAGACAGATGGCAACCACAAAGCAGATGTTTGCACAAACAAGAAAAGCTACTTACAAGATCATTCATTATATATATATAAAGTTTAAAACTGAATGTTAAGATATCATGTAGAAACACAAATAAAAGGAACTGCAAGTGGAATTTCTGAAAATATTGGCATCCTAAAAGTTCCATATTTACAATAAAAATTTAATTCAAATTGGATATTTGATACTCCAGGTGAGCAACAGAAAGTAATTAAATGGTTACAAAAATGTGATCAATTTACTTTGACAGCCATCGATACCAGTTTCCAAAAAAAAAAAAGCTTCAAGGATTTTTCATCAGAAATTAACTGTTGAATTTAAACAAAATATTGATAAACTCAGATCCTGATCAGTCTAACATTATAAAGACATGACTTTAGATTTCCCACTTGAAAAAGCAAAGCTGTTTCAACTGAATGAGGTAAAATAAGGTGAAGAAATTATTTACAGCAAATTAAAGCATATTGTGGAAGTAAAAAAAAAAAAAATTACCGTTTACATAAAACATGGGTAAATTAAGGCCACACAGTTTCTAAAGTGTAGCAGTTGATGCAATAAGTAAACAAGTTTTCGAAAATATGTTTGCTGACTTACAAAGCAGCAGCAGTAGTGATGATACCATAGACGATGTATTAGAGGGTAATGATTTCCAATCAATTGCAGATTGAAATGGTATTTTAGTTTTAAAGTTAAATTCATTCAAATGCTTCTGTTAATAGCATTTGTATTTCATATTTTTTCATAACCATTTAAATAGTTGAAACTAGCATTTATTTAGCAATGGGGACACCAGGTCGTACATCTCTGGTATTGTATTTTCATATGTTTGATGTGCTTGAAAATAATGCCCCAAAATATAGCCAATAGCAGTTATTTCTGTGCACACCGATACTAGGAAAGGCTTGCTTGTATTGCATGGTTTATGGTAGATCTTAACTTAGGTCGAATGGAATATAGTTACATAATTAACAATACCAAAATCATACCTTGAAGAAGTATTCATAGACAAATTATTAATTTTGCTACTTCAACATAAAAGGAGACACAAATGACCACCTGAACAAAGTAGTCACTGAAGAAGCACGATATGCATTGCAGTGCATTATAAATCCACATAATGTTATGTAATTGTCTTTTGGCAAAAGTTCAAACTGACATATTGGAGTACTATGCTTGTAAATACTGTATGTTGAAGTGTCATTGTCTGTATGAGCATCTTTGTCCTGGATATCATGAGCATCAAAATTATAGAAATATTAATTTCATCTTAATGCATTTGGAAGCATCAATATTGAAGACACAGTATTTTTGTATAAGTTCCCCAGCATTATGATCTTCAACTGCTATGTGCTAACTAAAATGTATCGACCTGCATTATTGAAACTCATTACTCTTATTGAATGGAACATCTTTGTCATTATCTGCATTGTTGTTAATCTGCATTTATGGACTTAACTATTAATTAGCACTTCAACACTCCAACATATATGATCTTCAATGTTGGTATGATCTCGTAGCATTGTAATTACTACTTTTGATGAATACTATATTACTTAATTATACTAACTACTTACTATACTACTCATCTGGTTTTGGCACTGTTAATTATGCAACTAAATACATACTGCTTTTGAACATTTACATCATTTCTAATTTTTTGTCTAAACTTTGATTTGAACAGTCTCAACCACCCTCTTCCAATTTTCATCCAGCCAGTTGGAAATTTACAAAACTGGATGTTTCGGAGGAACCATTCTGAAAACAATTCTTATGTGTACCAAAATTTTTTTTTCTGTCCACTATAAATATGGCCGAGTGATTAGCATGCTTGGCTACTGATCAAAGGGGCCTGGGTTCGAGCCCCAAATAAAACATGGACGTTTGTGTTGTCTTTCTGCTGAGATCTCTCCTTCTTCACAGACCTTTTATGGCATATTATACCAACAGGCTCTTTTCAGATCTCTATGTCACCAGCTGCTTAAGAGGAAATTTTTTTTATACATATACAGGAAATTTTTTTATCCGCTATTTATATTAAAGCACATTTTAACCACTATGGATAGAGGAAATTTACTCACAATATCTATTGAAATTAATTTAAAACTATTTTCTAACATTTACTATTTAGGACATCTGCAATTATTTTAACAAACACACAGCAATTTGATTTAATTGCTGTGTGTTAAAATAAATTTTTATAATAATTTATATTTTAGTAATTGAATTTATTATATCTGCAGTTGTGCATAAAAGAGCATTATTGTTTTTCAACTGGTTTAGAGATTTCTTTTTTATCACCCTAACTGTTTTCGATACCAGTTTCCAAAATTGGACTGTTCTTCGTAAGCACATATTTCAAAAAAAAATAAAAAATTAATGCCCAATAATTAGTAAATAAAACAAGAACCTTCATAATTTAACAATAGTAGTGCCTAATTCATTAGGTCTGTCCAACCCACAACTCACTCCAAAAGAACTTGCAGCTCATTAAAAATAATCACTATACTGAATCAGACTCATTTCTTCCTATTTGTTTGACAAAACATTTCAAGGTGCATAACTAAACAATTTTTACAATTCATAGTACTCGTTAAAAACATTTTTTAAGGAATCCAAAAAATATCTTGATTAAAAAATAGTTTTTTCTCCAATTCATTAGTTAATAGAAATATGCTTTTTTTAGAGTGTGTCCTGTGGCTCTTTAAGAAAAAAAATTTTTTTTCTAGTGGATTTTCACTAAGTTTGGTTGGGTTGGACAGGCCTGGTCTTAATGGTTCAAAATTCTCTAAATCCTTAGACCACATATTTTTCTGAAGCAATGAAACTCTTATTTGCAATGATCTTAACCTTTAACTATTTGTGCCAAAAACAGTTACATAAATACCTGCATGGCATATTAAAATGCATTGTGGCACTATGTGGATATTTAATTTGGAGTATAAAGAATATAAAGAAAAATCTGAATTTATTTTCAAATTGTATACTATATCCTTTATTATATAAATAATTTTTTGTTTAAAATCAAAGGCTAATCAACACTCATATGCAGCAGTAGTTGTTTTACCTCTGAGTGGCACTTTTATGCACACAATGTGCTAAATGGCCAGATCAAAAGGACTCCAAGTCTCAGAGAAGGTTGGGGGAAGAAGGCCCACTGGACAGCTGTCAGGAGAAAGATGTAGCCTCCTGTGTACAGGGCCACATCCCATCCAATGGATGGTGAGCTTTCCAAGCCCCATTGGGTCTCCTTTCTGACTGAGGGCAGAGTGGATGGGTGTGGGTATCATCCTCATCCTCAAGCAGCCATGGGCTACGGAGGTCCAACCAGACCGTGCAATTTAGTTCTCCAAGCATATCTGTCCTGAGCTGCGTCTGGCCACCATATACCATTCTAACAAGCTCCTGTTTGACATTGTCTACACACCGCATCCTAGGTCTCCTCCTCTTTCTAAGGCCTTTAGGCACACTGTTCATAAACCTATTCGCCAATCTATAATTAGGCATACAGGTAACATGGCCAACCAACAGTCTCTCTCTCTGCACAATATACTGCTCAAAGGAGATTGTCGACTCCCCATCATTACTTACAAAATTGAAACACCTAATGCCCAAGATACTGCATAAGCATCTAGAATCAAAAGCATCAAATTTCATGCTATCTTGTTAACAAAGTGTCCAAGTTTCACTCCATAACTAACCCTAGAAAGAACCAAACTATTATACAGTCTAATTTATACAGTCTAATTAGGTGTATACACCTATTTCACCACACTCTCCATAGATTCTTAAAAGTCCCGGCAGCAATCCCTATTGGTCTGTTAATCTCATGCCGCACATCACCATTATCTGTTACATAGCTCCCAAGATAATTAAACTGGGACACCTGCTCAAGACTGCAACCATTCAGATTAACTGAATCACAGCCTGCCTGACCAATTTTCATCACTTTAGTTTTCTCTCTGTTTATAACCAAACCTACTCTACTACCAGTCTCATCAACAGCTCAAATGAAAGAGTTCATCTCATCAACATCATTTGTCAAAAGGGCTAAATCATCAGCATAATCTAAATCAGAAATTTTCGTATCTCCAGTCCATTTAAGGCCAAAATCTTTCCCTTGAAGTGAATTTCGCATAACATAATCAGTAACCAAGCTAAAAAGAAAAGGAGACAAAATGCACCCTTGTCGAACACCAGAAGTAATGCTAAACCAATTGCTACAAGCCTTACCAACTCTCACACACGACTCAGTGTTATTATAGAGAGCTTTCATTATGTTAACTAACTTGTCAGGTATACCATATGATCTCACAATCAACCACAAATTATGATGATCAACAGCGTTGAAGGCCTTTTGAAATCAACAAAGCTAGCAACCAAAGGTTTCTGAAACTCAAACATTTCTCAAGAATCTGACTAAGTGAAAATATCTGATCCACACATCCCCTACCACTTCTGAATCCACATTGCTCATCACGCAATTGATTGTCAACCAGATTCTTAATTCTATTAAGCACAATCATGGAAAGAACTTTCCCTGGAACAGAGAGCAGGTTAATACCCCTATAGTTATCACAAGAACTGCGATCACCTTTTTTGAAAATTGGGATAACAATAGCTCTGGTAAAATCCTTAGGAACCATGCCTTTATCATAAAAGATATTCAAAATTTCAATCATCCAAGTGGTAACAGAAACATTCCCAGCTCTAAGCATTTCCGCAGTAATTTCATCTATCCCTGGGGATTTATGAAGTTTAAGATTAGAAACAGCCAAACTAACTTCAGAATGTGTTATAGGGCCAACATTAAAGCCACCAATGCATCTATCATCATTGCAAACAATGGGAATAGAACTAACCACATTGTTTAGAACATCACTGAAATGCTCAGCCCACCTAGCCATGACAGAATCCTCAATTTCTATATATAACCTTACTTTGTTTATCCTTCAATCCCTGTATATCTGTTCGTTTTCTACCACACAAAATATTAACTATCTGGTACAGCTCTCTGCTGTTGTGCTGTCTAACTGCTTCCTCGGCTTTGTCAGCCAAGCCATCAAGCCAAAGATTCTTATCAGCAGCTCCCTGATCCTTTACACGTTTATTAAGTTCTCTGTAATGCTTTCTATTAGGACTAGTAGGGTATTGATTAAGGAGGAAATAAATTTCATCACTGGCTCAAGTGGGACTAGAAATTGAGAATACAGGTTATGAGCCTGGCATGTACCAACTGACCACCCCTCTCACATGTAGTGCATGCTTTTCCTTATTACCTATGAATGTGATTTGCATGAAAATTGTTATCCATTATATTTTTTCCCTATTGACATACATGACACTGTCATCTTGATGTTCTTTCTTCCGTACGAGATAAAGTTACAGGTTAAAAATTACAAATTTTTTGCAATTTGTCTTTTATATTACATAGTAAACTTTGCATTTTTGCCCATTCCTCAATATGTGATTTTTATTTGTTGCAATGCTGGATTTTTCAAAACGATTCATCTGTATTTCTGTGGCAATCTATGTGCAAAAAAGATTGATGAGGGGGATCATCATATGCATCTAAACATTGAATATGTGGGCACACATTTTGTCCACAGTGTCAACACCACCTTTGGAGCTACTATAATCATTTATTATTTCTGGTGCCTTTGCAGTCAATTGGTTGGTTGTTTTAGGTTTTATGGTGTAGTAGCAACTAGGCTATAATACACCAAATGAGATTTAGAAAAAAGAGGGCAAAAGACATTACCAGTTAAAAGCAAGCATGAAAAGATGTAAAAGGAAAAAATAACACATCAAAATATAAGATAAACAAAAGTTGCAGAACAATAAAGATACACACAAAAAAGATAAAACAAACTCAGGTGTAAAAGATAGTTCAGACAGAATATAGGTGACAAAGCCATAAAATTATAATCTTGGTATACTGTAAAATGCAAAAACTGGGGAGGGGGTAAAAGCAAAATGACCCAATAAAATATACCAGAGTTTAAGAATAATAAATAAATACCCCCCTCAAGCAGCTGCTTACCACAGAGGTCTGACAGGAGACTGCCAGTTTATATACCACAGTAGAAAGAAGAAGCAAGAAAAAAGAGGGCAAAAGACATTACCAGTTAAAAGCAAGCATGAAAAAATGTAAAAGGCAAAAATAACACATCAAAATATAAGATAAACAAAAGTTGCAGAACAATAAAGATACACACAAAAAAGATAAACTCAGGTGTAAAAGATAGTTCAGACAGAATATAGGTGACAAAGCCATAAAATTATAATCTTGGTATACTGTAAAATGCAAAAACTGGGGAGGGGGTAAAAGCAAAATGACCCAATAAAATATACCAGAGTTTAAGAATAATAAATAAATACCCCCCTCAAGCAGCTGCTTACCACAGAGGTCTGACAGGAGACTGCCAGTTTATATATCACAGTAAAAGGTCTGAGAGGATGGCGGGTCCTCAGCAGAAAAACATCGCAAATGTCGGCTCAGATGTAAATTGTGAAAGCCAAAGTAAAAATGATGTTCAAGGTCCTTCACATTCAATTTTGTAGTCATCTTGCATGGTTGAAATAAGTTTAACAAATTTATTTTTCTTTGGTGTGAATTATATTGATGGCTTCTTGTAATCCCAATATTGTGCTTCCAGATGGTATTGCCTTTTCAGGCAGAAAGTCTATTGGCTACTTTTTTTTAAGTAGCCAATAGACTTTCTGCCTAATAAATGCAGTGGGACATGCATTAAGAGGATAATAGAGATGAACAATGGTACCAGAATGAAACAGACAATTAGCCACAAATTTTGCTGCCACATTGAAATGCACCATGTGAACAGTTAAAAGGTTAAGGAAACATTTAGTTCCAAAAATTAGGCAAGTGTGAAAATTTACATATTTTTCACACATTTTTAATTGGTATCCAAACAACTAGAATAGTGACTTTACAGTAATTTGTTAAACTCTCCTAAAATGTCTAGCTTGAGGAAAACAGAATAAATACTACATTGAAATGAATACAATATATAGTTACTTTTTTGAACAGATTTATATATGTAACGATAAATATAAATAGCAAGGAAATTCTTTAAGCATTAAAAAAATGCAAATTTATACAAACACTAGCTGAACTGTACCTGGCACTGCCTGAGTCTCACTTTTATTCTGTATATTCTGATTTTCCCTGAACTAAAGGTAAGTTTTTGAGTACCAACATCTGTCCCCCCCCCCCCCCCCCCCACCTCTGTCCAACCAATTGGCACAGATTCAACAAGCAAATGTGCTGGTTTTGTAATCATGAAGAATGGAGATGCCCCAAGCTCGAAGATTTGTGGGAAGTTTTAAGGGCATGTCCCTCTTGAAGTCACAAAAGTCATTGCTGGTACAAGTTTGTGTGCATATATTTTGCAATAACTTCAAAACAGTTGCCTTAATCATTCTGATATTTGGTACTGATATTTCGTATAAAAATATGCATCACATTCAAAGATGAAAGAGATCCATTGAATAGAACAAAAATGGTTATCATTTGAGTAGAATATAAAATTCATAACATAATTTGTTTAAATGCTAAACCCTACAGATATTTGAAAATGCTCTTTTCTCTATCATATATTTTGCGCTTTTCTGATAATTTCACCTGCTTTACCTCCTTACAGTATAAGGTGATTTTATCAAACACATGACTTATTAGCAACAGGTCAAAATTTTGTGTTAAAACTGCACATAAGCTTTTGAGTTTCATATGCATTTCTCTGCCATGATATCAATTCTGTAGGTTATTTTAAGCCACCAGCTTCCCTAGAATTTTTATACAAATGATAACAAGAACAGTTATTTTATCTGCGATTCTTTAATATTGAAAAATAACTATAAATTGATGCAACAGGGCAACTCATCTGGAATTCAAAACATATGAAGTTCAAACATGAAATTTTCAACCTGTTGCCATTTATTGGACTATATTGATAAGATAACCTAGATACTGTAAGCAGATGAAATGACTAGAAAAGGCTGAATATATGATAAAGAAAACAGTTTTCAAATACCTGTACTGGTTTAACATTTATAGTGAAACAAATAATGTTTCACTATAAGAGAGACATCTGGGTAGAATTTTGTATTCTACCCAGATGATTATCACTGTCATCTTTGTTTTATTTAAGGACCTATATTTATTTATATTCAAATATAACACATACTTCTACTTGAAGAATCAATATACCAAATAAAATCATCAAGGCAACTATTTGAGAATTATTGTAAAATAAGTGCACACCAACCCATACCGGTAGTGACAACAATTATAGTTTACCATAGGAATCGCATGATAAATATTTTTACATGTAGCAAGCCCCCTTTTAGAATTTCAATTTGAAATTTGTCACTGCAACTCTAATGACAACCAGAAACACTGTCAAATTTTGTTAAGCCTCTACTATGATTTCCCAATGAGTTATGCTGCCACAGACAGACATCTTTTATTACTATAGATTATCACAATAGAGTATAGTTTTTATTCTGCATTACTTGAAATACATATCCCACTTATTTAAAAATTATTTTGATTAGCAGTGAAAGGGTTAATGGACAACTAACAGTAATCTTTAGAAAGCTTTCAAAGAGATAAAATGCTTTATCTATGCAGTTTTAAATTATCACAATCTCATACATTATAAAATTTGGTCAATTTTTATTTAAAAAAAATGACATTTTTAATGATTCACTAACTTTTTCAAAAGCCTAGGAATTGAAAAGTTCATAATGAAAATATGTTAAAAAATATAACTATTGTAACAAAAATATGAAAAGCATCATGATATAGGTATCAACTGGACAAAAAAGATAAATCGTAAAGAGATATTATTGTTCTTGTTTAAACTTCAAAAAGAATAACCCTGAAAAGTTGCAAGGGTATTGTAAATGAATGATTTACATGTTTAAAATATTCTACTTTCACTAATTCACAAATACTTATAAAGCTGCTTAAACAAACACTACTACAAACCCTGAACTATGCAATGTAAAAAATTCTTAGCTCTTATGTGTGTTAATTTCAGAAATTTCTGTAGAAAGAACATTGCAAAAATCAATTTTAAAATACCAATTTTGAAAATGTTATATAAATTTGTCCTATAAAACAAGTTGTTTATCTCTAATATTTTTTACCTGTGATAATGGTGAAAATCTGGAAAACTTTGACAACATACTTTACCCTAGTGTTATATAAATAAAGAATATTCATTTCAGATTAATGGGTAAAATGTTGCATTTTATAATCTGAAACTGTGCACGTGTTGCAGCTTAAACGTTAATGCGAATTTAGGAATTTTGTTTTGAATTCAGATTAAGGAATTCTAATAACAAATTTTAGGCCACAGTATGAAAGAGTGCAAGCTGTCAAAAATACATATAGATTTACTAATAAAAAACTTCAGGCAATTCATGGCTATGGGGTTTCATAAAAATTTATTGGCATAATATGCCAAGAAATCTCTGAAATAGGAGACTTAGGGGAAAAGACAAACATCTTTAACCCTTACAGTGTCTGAAACTGATTAATCAGTTTTCATCGCTATAAATGAACTTGCAACATGTTTACCTATTATTTATACCTTTTAATTTTGATATATTTTGTTCAGAATTATATTTTTTCTTTTGGTATGTAAACTATTTTCCTCATTAATTACTATAAGGCCCAAAATTGAGTTGCTCTTTAAAAGAAAAAACTCCATTGTAAGGGTTAATACTGAAACTAGGGAAAGAGCTCATCCTACAGAGTAAAATGCAATTATGAATTACAAAGTGTATAATGCTTTCATTGGCAAAGTTCGTTTAAAAAACTACAGCATGTGAACTCTCTGCAGTAAAAAAAAAGGTTCTTTTAACTGATAGTGAAGGTATAGTAAGTGGCAATAGCTTACCAAAGAAAACTGTAAATAGTACATTATAATTTTAAATATTTTTAGACAAAATATCTAATTTGACTAATCAAAATTTTTTAAAATCTCCAATTTCAGTTATTAAAGAAACATGATTAATTACAACAACTGGTATTTTAAACAAACCTTGCTCTGTTCTTTCTGAAATCTAAACTGAAATCTCAAAAAAAATCTGATTAAAAACAGGAAATGATTCTGGAAACTTCCTTTCTTATTCCTTCCAAACAGATGAGCTGGCATTTCTGGAAATTAAGAGTTCTAATAAATAAAACTAAAACAAATAATGTGTTACATACCTGCATGTGAACGAACAGCTGGCAGATTAGGCAACTGCTTCCAGCTGTTAGTATTAGGATCAAGAACTTCAGCAGAACTTAATTCTTTTTGTCCATCACAGCCACCTACTGCATACACCTTGTCATTAATAACTGCAATGTCAAATCGACCCCTAGGCACCTTCATTGGTTTCATAGTAGTCCATTTATTGGAAGCTATGTCATAAGCTTCAACAGTTTTCAAGCATTCACCTCTGTCGTAGCCACCTAAAGAGCAACATTTCTGTTATATATTGCTCTATTTTATAAACGCAAAAAACTTGCAGTACAATGTCAATATCGATACTAGTTTTCTGAGTAACTAATTACTCTAACAAAATTATTTTCTCCAATCTTTAAAATTTGAATTATATACTATTGTTTTGGTCAACTTTATTTCTTTTCATTACTGTGTTCATAAATACTGTACATTATTTGTTATATATTTTACACATATATAAACTGTGGAATTCAATTTAAAATTCTAGCTTTTCAGTCATTTAAACATGAATATCCTAAATTAAGATAAGATTCAGCTGTATATTGCTTGAAAACTTAAATACACTTATACTCAACTAAAATACCAATTTTATGAAGCATTTACTACTGAATTATTTCACTTTTGCCATAAATATTATATATGGTAGCATTCTGCAAATAAAAAATATATTCAATTATTTGTAAACATTTTGTATGCAATAATTCCAATTCTAGTTTACATTGGGTTGGGTTGTTTTACCTCTGAGCGGCACTTTTTTTGCACACCATGGGCTAAATGGCCAGGTCATATGGACCCCCGAAGGCTCAGAGAAGGTTGGGGGAGGGGACCCACTGGAACAGCTGTTGGGAGACAGATGGTAGCCTCCCATCAAGGCCATCCAGCGTGTTCTTTAACGTGCACAGGGTATGACTCTCCCGCACACGGCTTAACGTCCCATCTGACGGACGACGGCCTTTCCAAGCCCATCGGTGTCCCCTACTGACCGTGGGCAGGGCGGGGAATTTTGCGGAGATAAATCTCAATGCTGACCCAGCTGGGACTCAAACCTGGGAACTACAGATTACGAGCCTGGCGCGCTACATTTACATTGGGATTGGTAGAGAAACAATCTCTGGCAAAGTGAACCACAGTTTCATAGTTGATGGCTCATTGTAATGTTTCAGGATTAAAAAATATATTACTCTACATTGGTAAAATGCCACAGGTAACCCAGGTGTCAATTTCGATTTAATATATGACTGACAGACTGGCGATTCAAAAATTCTTCAGCATTACTAATCATCAACCTTTCCAAAACCATTGCCAATTCAACTGACTGTCTTATAAAGAGCAATCTTGATTACAAAAATATTTATTTCTTGTATTTTTTATGTCAATTTTTCAGAAACAAAATGGAGTGCACAAGTGATTTTCAGGAAATTTACGAATATTCTTTACATATATTGCAATTGTTCTTTTATTTCTAGCCTTAACCACAGCTAGAAATAAAATTGTGTCCAAAGAAGCATTTGCTATTCACACATCAACAAAGCATGAATGTGGTTTTGCATGAAGTTCAGAGGAAATGGAATAACCTGAACTAAAAACAAAGTATCAGTTGAAGTCTGCTGCTCAGCAATTACAAATTCATTGAGTCATTGCAATTTGATACTGCTGAAAATGATGATCTGTGAGCAAGCATTAAAGATAGTGCAGGTTTGAGATTATTTGAAGGACATATCCTGCTAGAAATGGAGAAATCCAGTTTTTTTTTATCCTAGTGGTTTTGGATGAGGTTTATGTGCTGTATCTAATTTCAGCAAGTTTTATTTTTCTTAAAAAAAGTTATGATCAGTTCCTCTGCTTCTGGCATTGACCATAGAACATTTGAGAGATACAGGAACTCAGTGCACCCATTAAAGCAAACAAAACTATCTTGTTATAAGTTGACATATATATATCTAAATGAAAGCATCTAGTGGTCATTTCTGGAAAATGAACCAGAAAGTCAAAACCTTCAAAAATGTTGAAAGTTTTGCTGACACTGCAATTCAAGAAATGGAATAACAGCAATTAAATGATAAAGTTATTTCCCTCAACTTATATGCTTCTTTCCAAATGGTCCAGTTGATTTACAGTTAAGACATACAATTAGGTGAAGGCATGTAGCTTCTTTAATGGATTGAATGCTCTACTTATGATCTTTCAAGTACACATGCAAGAAAATGCTGCTATGCATTACTTGCAGAAAAGGAAACAATTGATTATAAATATCATTAAAAAAAAAATGCTTCATGGTTGTGTCTGTTCAAATGACAGGGTTGAGCATTCTTTCAACAATAGGAATTGTATATTAAAGAAACTGAGAAAGTAGCTATGAAAAGGCATTTCAAAGCTAAACACTGAGGGACCTGATGTACTTTTATACACCTTGTTGTCAACAATTATAATTACATGTACATAAAAAAAAACTCTACTTTTTTTGTAAAAAGAGTAGCTGTGTCAAATATAATTTTATTAAGTGTTCTGTTTTGGCAAATTTGCAATAATTACATTAATATCATACCTAACCAATAATAAAATACTAGTTACAGCTTGCCAAAAGTTTGACAGAATGGAAACTAATTTCTCCTTTGCAGATTTCTTCACTGACTACTTTATTAAAAATTTATAGGTGAGAAACCCATGGTGACATCAGAGCCACAAAAAATTGCCAGATCCTCACATATGAAAAGGCTTTTAAGTTCTAAGCCTCTTTTTATCAGAGGTAGTGACTCAAATTTTCAATTCAGCACTGAACACAGGAGGTACCTGCTTACCAAATTTGGGACCTCTGGGCAAAGTATCTGGGTAATTATAGAGAGGCAAAAATAAAAATCTCAACAGTGCACAGTAATAAAGCCATATAAAAGCATCAATGAATAGTAGAACAATTTAAGGTGCACTAGACTATTTAAAATATGTGCCTAACCTTTTCTCCATTCTCACCAATTTATTCATTAAATGATAGTTATTTCCCTGAACTTTTTTTTTTGATTCACAAGGATCAAGAATTTGCTTCTTACTATGAGAATTTTTCTTCTACTACGAGAACTAATTAAGAGCCAATGAGAGTGCACTGATGTCTGTAAGCTGCAGAAAAAATCTGCCTGCCTATTCATCTGGATACTGCTATTGTAGTTAAATAATAGGAATATACAAGCATTCCTTTAATTGAAATACAGTATATCCTTGCCAATCATGGTAGTTATATCCATGAAAGGCAAATTCTTGATTCTGGTGAATAAAAAAAAAAAGCATATAAGTTGAGGGAAATAACTATCATTTAATGAATAAATTGGTGAGAATGGAGAAAAGGTTAGGCACATAATTTAAATATCTAGTGCACCATAAATTGTTCTACTCCACAATGATAAAAGAAGCATTTTTTTCCCTAAGAGATATATCATTTGTTTAACACCTATTTTTCTGCTGCACTCAGCTACCCATTTAAATATATATATATATCACTGTTGATGTTTGTGTTTTTCTGCTGAGGTCCTGCCATCCTCAGACCTTCTATTATGGCATATAAACTGGCAGGCTCCTGTCAGACTTCTGTGGCAAGCAGCTGCTTAAGGGGATATTTATTTATTACTAATGTTTTAGAATTTTGTGAACAGAATATTGCCAGATTTTTAACTGAACAGAAATTACAAAGCTCCTTCCTGTACAGTGCTTTACACATCCACTATGCAATTTGCTGTATGTAACTAAGGTTGCAAGATTTTCTGTGACTGATCTATAACTAGAAGTATTGTGACATGACTCAAGCAAGAGTTGTGCAGAACACCAATTGTCCTAGAAATAAGAAAGTGAAAACATACTTTACATTGAGTTAGGGTGGGTGGGACAACCCAATTTTACATTTTTTGCACCATATTTTATTGTGAAAACACTATCGTATACTATGCGAGTATGTGTAGTATAAACCTATTCTTCTATTTGATTAGTTTTTTTTACATGAATAAATTTGTAATTGCATAGGCCATGCAATTATGGTGGAATGATAAATGAAGCAATTAGATGGTTACTGCTATTGGCACTTGGACTTGGCAGATGGAGTACTGACTGAAATTTATTGTAAATTATTTGGATTACATTAAATTATCCTTTTTCAGATTAAAAGAGGTGATACAAGAACCACTCATATTTGTTCAATAAACTTAATACATTTAAATTTCAAAACAGCTTCTCAAAAAAAAAAAACTGTCTACCATCAACTGACGTATACATTTAAGTGATGGGTCACTGAAGTGCTAGCAATGAATGAAACTTTGTGCTGCAAATAAATGTGCTGTTTTAGACAAACAGCTATTTATAGTCATTTATAGTCAGTTTCTATCTCCTAGAGACTGGAACATATCAGGGAGCTTTTCCATGTCCTACAATAACATGGCTATTATGGCAGGTATTGCAAACCAGCATAACCACAGGATGTGATGCATGGCCATCCAAGCCCTCAATTTTTATGGCACTTTTTGTCTCTTTCAAAAGATTACTTCTCTCTCACAGCTCATGAATTCCCAATACCCATTTATCTGTTAATAAATAAATCTAATGAAGTAAAATTGTTTCCTGTTGCCATGCTTATTTTCACTGCCTTAAGCAATAATTATTTTTGCATTATATTGCTTCTCTGGAATTTATACATATTCACAAAAAAGTTTTGCAAAACAATTCAAATGTGAGAAATACATGTAAAAGCTAAAGAAGTATAACTACATAAACACTGATATAAAAAGCTAAAGAAGTATGCCACACCACAAAATACTCTCCCACATACACACCTGATGGGAAGGTCTACAATTAATACTGCAACACAAAGATCAGTTCATACTCAGTTTTTCTAGACCATGTCTATTGTTGCACCCACCAAATTTGGGGAGAAAATTTATTTGATGCATTATAATATATACATATAAGAAAGGCAGGTCACTAGGATTTTATTCTTATATTAGTAATTATAATTATTTTATGATTATAATTACTAATATAACTAACTATTAAATAAAGAGACATTTAACAAAATTAAAATGTTAATGCTATTTGGAACAAAATATTAGAAATAAAGTTTGTGGGTAACATCATTATAAACACAAACAGCCATTCAAGTAGAGAGAATACATAAAAAAGTAATCAAAAGCTGCATGATGCTTATTTTTGATTACTAAAGACTGATTAAAATACTGAAATTATAATCAAAACATTTTACATTTGTACTTATTTTTTTCACAATTACAAGAAATATTTGAAAATTAAATTATTTTGAGCCTAACACAGTCCGAAGTCATTTCTACTGCAACAGCTAATAGATATTAAGCAGTTTAATGGTTATATCATGCAGTGGATTTTAAGATTTAAAACAGTATATACTACTGTTAAGTTTTGCAATTTAGTTTAAATGATGTGCTTATGAACAGTAAATGAACTGTTTATAAATTTATAATAAATGAAAGGTACTTCCCTACACAAAGGAAGAAGATAACATAGAAGCTATATTAGGCTTGTCCTAGTTTCTCATACAATACACAAATGCCTACACAAAGACAAGCCCCACTGATCTTAGCAGTTAGGTACACTAATCACTAGATGAGGTAGGACTTTTCTTACAGTATTATTTTGTTACAATTGCACTCATTATGCCAATTAGAGTACAGATTCTCAAATAACTGAGGTTACACTTCTGTTACAACATCTTACATTGGGATTTTCTTTTTTTTAATAAAAAATATTTAAATCATTCCTTTTCATTTAATATTTAGTTTCATTTTTATTTCACTTTATGAAGCTATTTTTTTCTTATTTTTTCATAATACATATACAAATGGAGCATGATCATATTAATTGAATTTGAAATAGTGTGAATTTTTACTTTTATATAAAACACTATTCAAGAATTAATGATACAAATAGCATTTGTTAAGTAATAAAGTATAACAGGAAATGTCCTGTTGACACGAAACACTTGAAATAATTTGCCGAAATAAATTTGGTTTCATCCTGAGTGGGATCCGAGCCCACATCTCCTAGAAACATGCCAGGCATCATTAAACCATCAGAGAGTAACCATTTTCTTCAGCAATGTGACATATAAACATTCCCACACATTTTGTTGATTTGCCACTTATGATCTCTATGTCAAAAATTGGGCAACCAAGCTGCATCATATGATGGAAGTAATATTTGTCACTTGTGCTTGCAGCATTATATAAAAAATTCAGTAATTAAAGTATGACAGGAAACATCATGTTGACAAGAAACATGAAATAATTCCCCATTCAGAACAAAACCAAATTTTCTCCCCTGGAAAATTATTTCATAGCATTTGTTACTCTTCTTATTTTCATTTTTTATAATAACAAATTTATTTACCACAAACAAGAAGTTTGCCTTGAAACTCTGCAGTTCCTACAGCACACCGAGCTGAACTCATTGGTGGAACTACTGTATATGTATTGACTTTCTCCACAGAGGTATTTCTGGATGACAAAGGACTGTGGGACGGTGTATGAACTCTTTGTACAACTGATAACACTGTCAATTTGCCTGATGCTGACACTAATCCCATCATACTGTGCTCTGAAAGATAATATGACTAGGTGAAACATTTTAAACAAAGGTTATGATAAATAAAACATGCTTCAAAATATTTCTTGCTGTACAATTATTTTACAAATATTGATTAATTCTTTAAATTTACCAATGAATTAGTTATAAATATACTGCATTATATTTATGCTACATACAATGAAACTTCATTTATACTAGTTTATACAAAACTAGTATAAATCATTTTATCAAGCAATTTTTTTCCTGTGCAAAAAAGATAGCATTTCAATGGTTCTGACACACCGAATTTTGTCTGGAGGGTAAATTAATTTTGAAATGTTTTTAGTAGAAAAAATGCTTAAAACCTTATCTTAAACTAGCAAAACTAGGTAATGCTACAAACAAAAGAGCACTTAATTCTGAGTAAATGAAATATCCAAGTGAGCAATAAAAAAAGGGTAAAAAGTATGATAAATTGTTAAGGTTTTAAGACAAAAATTTAATTTTTCATTTCAACTTCAATATTTTTTTTTCTCATCTAAATCATTATTCTAATATATTTTTTAATACTTTTATTTAAAATTTTCATTTACTTAGCTTTTCCTATTAGCTACACATGTACTTTATATGTACGAGATACATGTGTCCAATTTTCATTAATCACAAACCAGGCATGACAAATAAAATTTACTTTCCTTAAACACACACAAAACCTAGAAAGAGCTAAAAATAGTGAAAAAACAACAAATATTTCACAGAATATAAAAGATTAACCAAATCACTAAGTTAAAACCAAGCTTGCTGCCAGATTACCTTATAGAAGTTTTATTTTAAATTAGAATAAAATTCATTTAAAAACCCTGACTGTATTTATAAATTGATATTTATTTAAAAAAAACCCAAAAAAACCACTGAAAAATCACATTTTAATATGAACCTAGAGAAAAAAAATGATTACATAATGACAGCAATTCACATTGTGAACATGAAAGTTCAAGTAAAACTAATCTGTTTTGAAACATTTTAATTGCAAAGATTTTACTTCAGAACCATACATATTCAACAGAACCTTTACAACTTTGAATAAACCTATTTTCCAAATGGGATAATATAATGAATATTCTAATATCAACAATTACACTGTTTAAAAACATTTACTAATAACTTATAAAAAATATATGATAGGAGAGAGAATCTTCCTGTCAAAGGTAACAGCTGTCCAATAATATAATTTTAAATGGTTTTCTGCATACTATTAAGGCAAAGAATTTATAACATAATTTCATACACTGAATGGACAAATTATATACACCCAATAATAATATGCAAAGCAAAAGTATCGCATCCAGTCACATGGGATGCTGAAACTGCCAATGCCTATAAATAGAGCAGGTCTGTACGCATTGGAAACCAGTCACAAAAAAGTAATCATGGGTAAAGTCAGCAATGTAAGTGAGTTTGACCATAGGCAGATAATAGGTGGAGGAAGGTCAGTTGTTCAATCACAGCAATCGCTGAATTGTTGGAATTTCCATGTCAGACTGTTGTACGTGTATACCAAGACTACGTGAAATATGGAAAAACTTTCAACCAGTGGGAGAAATGCGGACATAAACATGCAATTGACTCTTGAGGTGAATGCACTGTCCAGCATCATTACAAGGAAATCGCACGGCTACCATGTAGCATATAGCATTGGAATTGAATGAGGGCATGTCCACAAGCTTATGCACAAAGACTATCCATCACACGATGGAAAAAAAATAGGCTATGGCAGTTGACATCCACATCATGTTCCTTTGTTGACTGCAAGGCACCAAAAGATTAGGCTGCAGTTTGCAAAGGCCTATTGCAACTGGAGTGCAGAGGATTGGAAACATCTGACAAATCACAGTTTCAACTCTATCATGCTGATGGGAGGGTGCAGCATAAACCACACGAAGTGATGGACCCAGTTTGCCAAGTTGGGGTCACAGACAGGTGGAGTTGGTGTAACAGTTTGGGGTGTATTTACATGGGCTTCCTTGGGGCCCATCATACCCGTCAAGACATCAATCACTAGTACAAAGTATGTTAACATCCTCACTGACCATCTACAACTGTTCATAAAGGTTCTAACCCATTCTCTTTCTGCACTACGATGCCATCTTTCAACAGGACAATTCCACACTGCATACTTCCCAAGTGGCAACCAATTGGCTCCAGCAGCATTCAAATGAGTTTACTGCACTCGAATGGTCCCCTCAATCACTGGACCTCAACCCCATTGAGAATTTGTGGGACAAATTGGAAAGATCTGTTTGAGCCTGCCAACCCCCACCAGCAACTGTGTATACTCTACAACAGGCGATCCTCACTTCATGGCAGGAATACCACCTCCGTGTTTTCAACACCTCATCAAGTCCTTACTAAGACTTTTGGCTGCTGTTGTGAGGGCAAAGGTGGAGCAACATATTGTTAGGTAATTTGACCATTCAGTTTAATTCCAGGTAGCAAACAACCCTAAAACTTGAAACTGAGCAGTGCTTTTGAGCATATAATGGGCTAAACCAGCCAAGCTCAAGGTCTGAAGGATGGGTAGAAGATCCACTAAACAGCTCTCAGGAGACAGATGGAAGCTTCCTCATAAAGGCCATCCAGTGTTCTGTGTGCAGAACCATACTTGTGTACAATAAAGAACATTCTTGATAGGAGAGATGGAAGCCTCCTGTCAAAGTTAACAGTTGTTCAATAAGTTTCTTTCTCCTACCCAGCTCTGAGCTCTTTGGTCTGTGCCATTTAGCCCATTGTGTACACAAAATTCCATTAAGAGGTAAAACAACCCAACCTATGGTGTCATTATTTTAGTTATTTAATCATTTGTAACTAAAAAAATCTGCTCTTATGAACTCTAGTTATATAACAAGATGCAGAAAACTGCTTCAAAGTATATTATCCCATTAGGAAGTTACGATTATTCTAAATTGTAAAAGTTTCATGTGGATACCTTGTATATATTTTTTGAGAAGTGATACTGATCTAAATATAGCTAGTAATTTTAAAACTAAAAATAGAATAAAATATAAAACCAAAAAATGTTGTGCATTTTTTTTACATCTGAACAACTTTTTCGTATGCAATGGGCTATATGGGTTGGGTTGTTTTATCTAATTGGCATTTTTTCACACACAATTTAAGGGACTAAATTGGCCAGGTCACAAGGACCCAAAAGCTCAGAAAAGACTTGGGAACAGTTGTTAGATGATGAACAGTTGTTAGATGTTCATTGTTTCCATCCATCATTCAGTTGTTAGATGTTCATTGTCTTCCATCCATCTAACAACTGTTCACTGAACAGTTGTTAGATGGATGGAAGGCTCCTATCATCCAGTATGTTTTTCAGAGGTATGGTTTTTCCCCACACAGGGCCATGGCTTAATGTTGCATCCAGTGGACATAGGCCCTTCCAAGCCCACTAAGGACAAAACAAATTAGGAGAAAATTCTCAATGTAGGCATAGTTGAGACTCAAACCTAGGAATAGCAGATCAAGAATCCATGCATACTACCAACTGTACTAAACTCAGTCTCACCTAAAAATGTACATCTTGAAATATGTAAATCACTTTAAATAAAAAAAAAACTATTTTTTTAATCTTGCAAAAGTCAGCCAACTATTTAAGGGAGTGTGGATGCTGAAGCCCCCCCCCCCCAAATCCTTGAAAGCACGAAAAATAATACTATTTACAGGCACAGTTCATTTTTTTTTTTGGGGGGGGGGGAGGGGACTGTTAACTGATAGTGAGTTAAAAGGATAAAGTTGCAGCTTGCCAGGATATAAGAAACAGGCATGGCCTATCATTTATTTTTAATCTGCAACCAAATCTGAAATAAGACCTTAATCAGCAAATGATGAAATTATGGAACAATGTGAAAATTTGCTTTTTCTGAGCACAAGCAAAGTTGTATTGTTCCCAATAAGGTAAATCACCTCTTGTGGTTAAAAAGATAGGGAACATGTTTCTTTTACACAAATTTCTTCAAAAGTATATATATATACACACACACAAACGAGAGACAAAATCCTCCTTCCACCCTGCTAACCTGAAAAAAGTCTTGACCATACTGTGTTGACATTAAAAAATATTAGGTTCAGCAACCACCTAAAAATCCTAAATAATAATCCTTGATCATAATGTATTTGCCAATCTTAAGATCAGCATATATGACCCAATATACCATTTCAATGGTGTAGCTTGGAATCATTTTCATCATTTTCATTCTTCAATTGGAGTTGAAATAGAGAAATTGTTTTCTGTAGGTATCATCTGCAAGGTTAAAAATCAAATCCAAAATTTTTGGATTTGGTTTTTAACCTTGGTTTTTTAAATTTGGTGGGGAAATATACTTTCCCCTCTCTTCAAATTTTCAGTGTAGTCCATCTCCTTTGTACACAACACTATATAAATACATTCCAAATGAATGGCTGGGGGTGGCTCCATGGCCAATGGCTGAGGGTGGCTCAGTCGGTAGAATGCCAGGCTCATAATCTGCAGTTCCCAGGTTCGAGTCCCAGTTGGGCTAGCATTGATATTTCTCTCCACAAAACTCCCCTCTCTGTCCATGGTTAGTATGTGACATTGATGGGCTTTGAATGGATGCCCATCTGTCAGATGGGACATTAAGTCACGGTCCTGTGTGATGAATTTCCACATTTTTAGCATGCTTAGCAAAGGCTTAAAGAAACCTGGGTTTGAGCCCCAAATAAAGTATGAACATTTCTTTTCATGTATTGCCTTTCTGCTGGGGTGGCTCTTTATTCTTTGGAAGTGAGCCAGGTTCGAGTCCTGCCCTTGGTCAGTAGGCAGACATCAATGGCCTTGGCTCCATGTACAGGAGAGCCATACCCTGTGCATGTTAAAGAACATGCTGGATGGTCTTGATAGGAGACTACCATCTGTCTCCTAACAGTTGTTCAGTGGATCCTCTCCCCTCAAACCTTCAGGGGTCTTTGTGACCTAGCCATTTAGTCCATCGTATACAAAAGAAGTACTGCTCAGAGGTAAAACAACCCAACCATATTAGATGTGGGCATATTTTGCAATATGCCTACATTTAAACATTCAACACTATATCCTGCAGACCCTTGATTAAAATCTGAAGTGTGCAGAAAATAAATCTTGAGAAAATTGACAGATATCTACTTTAGAACTATACAAGCATAAAGGAAAAATAAAAGCAATTTACCTCCAGTGATTGTTGTTGCAATGACCTTCCAATCTTTTTCATCATCATCTGAGAGTGAAGAAAGGGAAGAGCTAGAATCAGACTTTGTGTAAAGAAACTGACGTGGTTTGGCAGGGGCTTGGTTGGACGGCCTACGACTGCTTCTGTTGGCATTGGGCAGGGACACTCTTCTTGAGAGCTTCTTGTAATCTTGAATAACTTCGGAATCGTGAAGATCTCCATTCTCAATATCATTGCAATCATGCAATGTATGATCCGGATTCAAATACAACATATGTATCTGGTACAGAATAAATTGCATTTTATTACACTTTGACATTTCTTTTAAGATTAGTTATTTTAATAGACTAACCAAAATATGTAATTATTGATCAAAACTATTAAAATATACACTTAAATCTTATACAGTTGTACTTTGTCTTATAATTCCATTAAATTAACAGCTATGTTCAAACTTACACTTTGAATTTTTGAACTTAAGACTTGAAACTGGACAACTGGGGACTTAGCTACCCCCCCCCCCAACTCTTAACTCAATCTTTTTAAATTGCAATGATCAGACACACAAAAGTTATTAGCTCACTTGCAGGTTAGCAGTCACCATGAACCAATGCAATACCATTGCACCACAGAGATGGTATTTTTTCTGAATCAGTCATGAAACATTGAGTCTGCATCCAGAAGTTACTTGCATTGCACTCACAATGGTTGTCTAGATTTTTTTAATGATTTTGGTCTTTTTTTTGAAAAATTGTGGATTTAGAGTTGCATATTTTTTTCTTCACTGTTAATCATTGTAGAAAAAAAGGAAGAGCGATACTATTTTTCAAATCAATCCTGTTATCTTGGTGACCACACCCAAAAATTAATAAATCAGGACCAAAAAATAATAAATCAGAAGTAGTATGTCAGGGATGGTCAACCCATGACACATAAGTCCACAACTGGTCTGACATTTTTGATGGCAAGTGGATATACAGCAAAAAAAATATAATTAGACAAGACACTGCTGTTGCAGGAATAAAATTTACTCTATTCAAAAATATAAAGTTATTCCAGTAACAAGTAATAACTGAATAGATTTTACTAGAATATCACAGTTAAAATAGGTAATAATTATATACATGTAAACATTTTTTTTCAAAATAAATTATGCATTATTATGCGCTTTAATTTGTTTTGTTGTGCAAATTTAAACTGGAAATTTAGATACATTAGGACAGTAGCCAGTCAATACATTCTTTGTTTTCCCATTGGCATTTTATAAAAAGGTTGGTAATAAATGCTCTGAAAGTCAAGCATTCACTTTAAAGCTAAGCCAGAGTCAGAACTAAATGTGAAAAACAAGTCATTAGGATCAAAACAAGAATGAGAGTAACCTAAGTGTTACTATACACATAACTGCTTATAAGCTGGGAAAGGTCTTCCAGTTTGCTGAGATTGTGTGAAAACTTCCATTTATGTATAATTCTGGACACAAACTGTTGATGTTCCTCCAAAGCCTGATCAAGATACCACAAACACTTTACCTATTCTTAGGCTAGCAAGGTGATGCTAGTTCATTTGATGTATCATTATACCTGAGTACCTTGATACTGGATGCAGCTCAAAGACAAAATGGTTGGCTGATGTCAGATCGACACCCCACCTGAGTACTTCAACATACATGTGGCTCTCGAGTTGGCTACTACCAGCAACTATTTTCAGGCCAACAGAGGGATGTGGCTCACCCCTCTCTGGACTTAAGTCTGACGTCATCCTAAGGCATATAGAAGATTGTGTTTTGGCAGAATGTCTTATTCAACAAGTATTATACCAGTGGTAGTAGATGCTATATACTCTTAATTTGGCTGGGCTCCCAAGCAGAATTTTCAACAAAGTAATACCTTCTATTAAATATACACATGAGGGAGAAGTTACTAATACTTCCTTTTTTAGATGTTCAGATTACAAGATATTCCAACCATGTTGTACTACTTCCTCATATAGAGAACCTACATATATTCAAAGTTTAATCCTGCAGATTAGGCATACCCATCAGTATTTTTAAAAACTAAGCATTAAGAATATATTTCTTCCATACATACAAGTATTCTTCAATGCAATACTTGTTGCATAGGGAATTAAAATATATATGCTGTGACGGTCCACCCATTCACTTACTTTTTCTTAACAAGTTTTACTTTATTTATGTCATTTATTATTTTGGGGCTTATCTTCAGTTGATCAAAGCTTTGCTTTGTCAAAACATCGCTAAAGGAGTTGTGCATGTGCAACTCCGTTTTTTGATTGATTGTCACTAATGTGCGCAGGACACGCCCGTCTTGCATCATATCTAGCATGAGTACACGATTGTAAGTTTATGCAAATATTTACTTTCCCAGCATGCAACACACGTGCCAGTTGCACACCACATAAGGCCATGGAGTAGAGTTTAGATGTTAGTAGTTAGTTTGGAGACAGTGTGAGATTGAGAATGTAGAATGTTGGTGGAGATTTTGAGTGAGCTGTTAATAGCTCAGAGAATTGTGTAGAAGTTTCACTTTGGCGAGTCTCGATTTTTGGAAATAAACTTTGATGAAACAGTTTTGATTTTGCTAATTTTTTTCTCTTGAACACGAATTTGATTAGATTTAACTTTAATAATTGACAATCTTTTTGAATTGAATTCCTTTTGAATAAGTAATATCTATTATACTTAGAACCCTTATTTAACTTTATATGGCAAAATTAATTGCCTGGTGCCCAAGCTACCTGGTATTATAGCATTTTTCTGGATCAGTTACAAGGTCCATAGTAAAGAATTTAACATACATTTTGGAGCATTACAAATATCAAAATAGGATATGAGGCAGGATATACCAAAGAGCGAATAGATAAAATACACAAAAATTTTAAATATCGACATAAGGCTGATTTCTCAACCAATAGCAGCCCAACCCAGGAAAAGTTAATTACTTTAAATGATCCATTACAAAAAGTGCATCCAAAACATAAATATGTGGAATGCACTTACAGAATTTTTTCCCAAAGGCTTAATGATCATCAAACTGACATCAAAAATAAACATCCTAAAATGGCATTATCTGAAACAGCTATAATGAATTAATGATTAATTTAAATGAAGCTAAAATTGTAAGGCACCTCCCACTAAATACCAGCTTAATTATACTGAAAACGTAATTATAAACCTTTATACAAATGTGTTTGCTACACCAATGCAGCACCCCTCCCACCAGCATGGAATCGGCTGCAGCCACCAATCTCATTTGTATGCCTAATTCTTGTCTACAGGTAACACCATTTAAGCAGATACCCCACTTACCCTTGCAAGCCAAAAAATATTCATGCAATGCACTGCATAATTTTCTTTTAAACATTTAAGTTTACATTTTGGACTTAACTTATAAAGACTAACTTGTTAAAGTAAAAATCCCCTAAGTGTAACCCCTCCCCCTCTAATTACACCACTCTGCACCAGGAACAGGTAGCAAGATAAAGGAGTATTTTACACAAACACTCTCTAATATATTTGAAGTAGCAAATTTGCTACAGGTAATGAGAAAAGAATGTCCATATATTGCAAATTATTGGTTTTTGAAATTTAAAGATAAGATTAATAAGATTCTAATATGCTTTTCTACACTATTTATGTATTAGATAAGTCTAGTTTTTTTAAACACACTTATGACTTAGCAAGTTTTTGCATGAAACTAACAATGTTATTTCTAGAAAACTTTCTTCTGAAAACAGGTTATATTCAGACAATAGGACACAACTCACAATGGCAACATAACCTACATTTATTTTCTACATTGAAGTTTTTCTCTAAAACAATATAAAAATTTGCCCAACAGCAGAGCAGAGTAACACATAGTTATTGCAATGACTCAATGTTTCTCAAGTAATCTAGATCAATTACGTTATCCCCCATGAGAGATTGGTAAATGGCCCTTTTCAGATAATTTAAAACATGGATGCAGATGACATTATATAGTCATCATGATGCAGAAATCTCATAATTACAAGTGGACAGATTATCCATGTCCATTTAGTATTAGCATACTTTGAAGACAAAACCGTAAACCTAACATAAATTCACTATTTCAGTTTAAATACTAAACAGTACATGTATGTAGTTTCAACTCTTTCTTATAAATCACTTTCATTAATTCAATATTCAAAATAAATTATCTAACATTTCTACTTCAATCTGCTTGCAGTAACATTAAAATGAAAATAAAATAATCCAGATTTTTACTGATTTCACAGTATTTGCCTGTACATTAGAACTGTGAAGCTTCTTATAACTCGATTGATAGGCTGAGGCAATACATAGACAGTCTAATGGAATTAACACTTAATTTTGCCTCAGAACAGTACAAAATGGATTCTAGGAATGCATTAGTTACAAACCACTATGGGTGTAGCTGTTTCAAAAAGGAACTAAGAATTGGTTGATTTGAATCTTGTCTAAAAATTTCTTATGTTTTTTGTCATAAGTATAAAAAAGCACAAACAAAAGTGAATCATTCCAAATGTTGTTGTTTTGATTAACTGTGTTTTTCAGTTATTTGCATAGTTATCAGTTCCTATTAACATGGTTAATCAGGAGTTTTCTGTACTATTTTGAAATTAAGTTTTTTAAATACAAAGTTTAGACCTATGCAAAATATCAATAGATATTTCTTTAAAAAAAACCCTGAAAACTGCACAAGCCACAAAACCTACTTTTTCTGTCAATTCACGGATGCTGATGCTCTGATCATCCGTGACTCGTTTCATCCAATCTAAGACCATGTCACACAAATGCTTGACATTAGTAGCATTCTTTTCTTCCAGACTATTTTGTAACAATTCTACTTGAACAGTGGGCAATGCTAAGAGTTCTTTGCTCTTGATAACTGAAGGAATCTGAAATTAAGAACTATTTTAAATAGATGCAAATTTTTAAAAAATATGCATGCAAAATACATATTTATGGTTAATTCATGATAAACATTAATAAATTCCTTTTTAATTTCAATAATTTCTCACAATTTAGCCTGAAAAGAAATTTCTCAATTTGCACTTTCATTTTAAACTTATAGTCCAAATCTGCACATTAAAAACCCCATAGTCAATGTCAGGGCCTCTCACAGATCCAGGGAGGACTGGACCACTTCCAGTTTTTGAGGCCACTAGCCAAAATAGAAATTATTATTTACAAACTTTTCAATTCTAATTTTACAAAATCTACATAAAAATTTACTGCTGAAGTAGCTTGTTTGCCAGAGGTCTGACAGGATTTTTTTTTGTATAATGCCATAGAGAAGGTCTCTAAGGCAAGACTTCAGCAGAAAGACACCATCAGAAAAGAAACAACCTCTTTTACTAAATCACATCTCTTACTGTTGTACCCATGTTAAAAAAAATAAGTGCCAAAATTTGAGCCTGAGGCCAAATAGCCCTCATGATCCTCCCTCTGAAAGGCCCTGATCAATGTGTTTGATAATGCAAATAGATCATTTTAGTAGATAACATGCAATTCTGCAAAAGAATTGCTCAAATTACTTTTAGGTGAATTAACAGAATATAAAACAGTTCATTTATTATATTATTGCAATATCACACTGCTGAGCAACAATGGAGAAACAAATGAGCTTTCATTATCTAGAAGTTTTTGAACTTTTAACAGGGATTATACTCATTACATAAAGCATGGCTATTCCAATTATATGCCCAAGAAAAAAATTGTAACCCACAGAGAATGTGTGGGAAAAAAACAGAAAAGGCAAAACAATACATGTATTAGTTTTTGTGAAAGAAAAATAGACAGGTTAAAAATATGGAAAAAACCAGATAAAAGCAATTTTGTGTGATTTTTCTCTTTACCTTCAGATTATTACTTTTAACTGAAATAAAAGAATGTCAAACATATTTAAACCCTCCTCAGGTTCAGCTATTTTTTCACTCTTACAGGCAAAAAAAAAATTTAACTTCAGAACTTTTTTTGCCAAATAACTAATGAAAGTAATTATGGCATGTTATATGCCAAATTAATCAGCATTTAATTCTAGATTTTCTGAAAATAAAATATTTAACAAAAAAGATGGTTAGTTTTATTTTAATAGGACTTTTTTTTAGTCATGTAGTAAAAAAATGCATCTGGCAACACAAATAAAAATTTATTTAAAAACACTAATAGACAGAAATTATTATAATACACATGAATAGAAAGGCTATTTCTGAACAAAAAAATTTTTTTTTCTTGTTTAAAGAAACATTTCTTCTGTTTTGTAATTATTTTCTTTGCACCATACTTTGACAAAAGCCAGGCTTGTTGCAGAGTCCAATAAAAAAGTCAACATTAGAATATTTTTAATAAATAACTAATAAACAGAAATAAGGCATGTTATATACCAAATTAAAGAGAATTTAATTCCGAATTTTATTGAATTAAACAATATGAACATTGTAGTAACATTAATTTTAATAACACTTTTTTATGGTAGTATACCAAAAAAAAAGGTACAATATTTCATAATTACCTTCAAACTCTTCCGTTTTTAAAAATTGCAATTTGTTAATTATTAGATTTTCGAAAATTGAAGGAAAAATATGTTGATAATAGATCAAACTTGTGAGCTTAAATCAGGCGATTGCTTCAATACAGAGTAACGTTAACAAACAAATCGGCAATACCATTATAGTGCTTCTAATATATGGCAATCAGATGGCTTTATTGAATTATTTATATTGCAGTTTAATAAAATATTCAAATAAAAAAAGGAAAATATTTTTCAAACTTGAATTAATATTTGTAAAAAATAAGAATTTTCAAACAGCATTTTTTTTTTTTAAATCGACGTTTCATGTGTTGTACAAAAAACATCTATAGACGTCATTTGATCTGGAAAGGGTTAAGGAATATATTTAAAAATTTCACATGGATAGATTGCATATAAAGGATATATTTCTGGCATTTTTTTTTAAATGCAAGCTATTAATTTTTTTTAATTGTGATCAGACACAAAATTACTAGCTTATCTGAAGGTTATGAAAGAACACACAACGATACCCCCTCAGGGCTTGAAAATCCCAGTAGTTGCAATGTTGCCACAAAACAATTTAATACCACTCTGCCACTAAGGTGATTAATTACCATAGAGAATATTCATGATCATTCAAATGGCATACAAGATATTAAATGGCACTAAAGTCCTTCCAGTAATATAAAAAAATGTGACTAATTCATATTCTGCAATATTCTTTTACCACAACAACAGTTTATGATAACAGTGAATAAGAGTAACTCCTTGCTGAAGGTTTGATGATTCAACTCCAATTTTAAGCTTTGTAAAATGGTCATTTGAAAAAAAATTGCCCAAATTTGGCAGTGCTCAACATTCCAAACATGATCTAAGTTTGGTGCTCTATAAATCTTTGTTTCTTTGGTTTAAAAAAAAAATGCAAACAGATGAAAATATTTTTACAATATAGCCATATTTATAAACCAGCTGAATTTATTATGCAGATCAGAAAATATGGATAAAAAAAAATGTTTATTTCATGTTTAAAACAAGTGGCTTTAAAAACGAAACTAAATTAGGTGAAATTTAAGGAATATTAATGAAATGAGACTATATGAAAGACAAAACTGCACACAAATACTTAACTATACAAAAAGTGGAATTAAAAACAAAATTTAATTTTCATAATACACATTTTTCTTACAGTTAATTTCCATAATTGTTTCATTTCCTTTTTTACAACTGAAATTGCTGAGAAAATGCTCAAGGAAAAAGTAGCGTTCTAGCTTCAAGGATAAGTCAAAAAATAGGCACCCACACAATCTATCCTAGATGAATGAAGAATCTCCTGGTCCATCAGTTTGTCTTAACATTCAGAAGCTAAACTTTGTGAACAAACAGCTGAGCATATATTCATGCATTTTTAAACCCCAGCTATATACAAAAATAAATATTTCCTTACTCTTGCAAAATTTTTAGATACTTTAATGTCCTACTTGAGATAGCATTCAGGCTAAACCTTAATTTGAATTTATGTCAGCTAAGTTAAATTCAGTTGAACACTTTACAGTGCAGTTCTAATAATTAGGAAGACCTTGCATCTTGGTCATTTACAGGTTTCCCTAGAGATATCAGGAAGAATTTTACCACATAACCTTATGTTATAAAGAATGATGCATTCCTATCTTTAAAGTTTCAGTGTAATCTTTATATAATCATATTGGACACAGTTTATACATTGCACATATTGTACTAAAAACATAAGATTACATTTTCTAGTGTATTTCAATTGTCAACAAAGTGTTGCGAGTGCTTGACATCTGGATTTCTTCAAATGAGATTGATGCCTCTCACAGTCTGGTGAGGTACCAGTCATATGCTTATGGAATAACAAGGTCAAAGCACAAAAGTGATTTGTCACATAAGCGAGTGAAAACCATGTATCTCAAATATTTTTATTTTCCTATGATGTATCGGCAAAAAAAGCATATCTTGAACAAGCATACTTTAAGTGATACCTGTACTTTATATAACAAATATAGAGGCTAAATAGACTAGACACTTAATTTCAATTTAAAATATATCAATCACTGATTAAAATTACCTGAAACCATAATTGCAAACAAAGTAGGAAATATTAAATCTTACAAGTTCTAAAAAAATCCAAACTATTATATAAAAACTTTATAGAAGTAGTAAAAGATTATTTGCTACAAAAAAAAAATGAAGATTTGATAGATTTCCTTACATTTTGACGAACATAGTTGTCAACTTTCACCAAAAACTCTGGATCTGATGAAATGCCAGGCATAGATCGTAAACCTAAACAATAAACAGAAATTTGTTACAATCAAATGTAATAAAAATGTATTAATCATACTAATTTTAAGAAAAGAAAAAAAAACATTACCCCTCAAGCAGCTGCTGCATTCACAAACCTTAATGTTTATCCAAAAACTTTGCCAATCTTTATAGACTCTAGATATATATAGCTAAGCTACAATCAATCAGTTTTGCAATAATAATGCTGCCACAGTGCAATTGCACACCATAGCATTATTGACAGGGCAGATTAGATGATGTGCCATTGACAGTTATGGATATAAATCCATATTGGAATGTGTAGTACAATATGGATTTATGTACAAATGAATGGAATGTGTAGTACAATATGGAATGTGTAGTACAATATGGAATGTGTAGTACAATATGGATTTAGTTAATGTTTTAGGGAGAACAGTGGCTATTGTAGAAAAATATTTCTTGAATGCGCTGTTTAAAGATCAGTATAACAGATTTATATTTCATTCTTTGCACCTAAAATAACTAACATAGAACAGGGGTCATGAACAATTTACCTCCTCAAGCAGCCATGAGCTATGGAGGTCTAACCAGACCGCACAATTTAGCTCTCCAAGCATATCTGTCCTGAGCTATACTGCTACCTCTCTCCACTACACACCAATTCTAACAAGGTCCTGTTTGACATTGTCTGCCCAACGCATCCTAGGTCTCCCCCTCTTTCTGAGGCCTTTAGGCACACTTTTCATAACCCTATTCGCTAATCTATAATTATCCATATGGGCAACATGGTCAAACCAACGGAGTCTCTTTCTGTATAATATACTGCTCAGAGGTTGCTGACTCCTTTGCCTAACCTCTTCGTTAATTACAATGTTGAACCACCTAATACCCAAGACACTGTGTAAGCATCTAGTTTCCTGTTATCTTGTTTACACAGCATCCAAGTTTCACTACCATAACTAACCCTAGAAAGAACCAAACTATTACACAATCCAATTTTAGTCTTTAGGTATATTCACCTATTTCTCCACTCTACATAGATTCCTAAAAATCCCAGAGGCAATCCCTATTCACCTGTTAATCTCATGCCACACATCACCAGTACTGTTACATAACTCCCACGATAATTAAACTGAGACACTTGCTTAAGGGTGCAACCATTCAGTGACTGAAGTACCAACTGCCTGACCAATTTCCATCACTTTAGTTTTATCTCTGTTTATCAAACTCTATTACCAGTCTCATCAACAGCCCTAATGAAAGAATTCATCTCATCATCATTAGCCAACAAGGCCAAATCATCTGAATAATCTAAATCAGAAATCTCTACACCATTTAAAGACCAAAAACTTTTCCCTGCAAAGAATTTAACATAACATAATCAATAACCAAAATAAAGAGAAAAGGGGACAAAATGCACCCTTGTTGAACACCAGATGCAATGCTAAACAAATTGCTACAAGCCTTACCAACTCTCACACACGGCTCAGTGTTATTATAGAAGCTTTCATTATTCTAACTAACTTGTCTGGTATGCCATACGATCTCACAATCAACCACAAATTATGACAATCAACAGAGTCGAAAAGCTTTCTGAAATGAACAAAGCTAGCAACCAAAGGTTTCTGAAACTCTATACATTTCTCGAGAATTTGCCCGAGTGAAAATATCTGATCTACACACATCCCCTACCACTTCTGAATCCACATTGCTCATCACGCAATTGACTGTCAACCAGATTCTTAATTCTATTAAGCACAATCATGGAAAGAGCTTTACCTGGAACAGAGAGTAGGCTGATACCCCTATAGTTATCACAAGAACTGCAATCACCTTTTTTGAAAATAGGGATAACAAAAGCTCTGGTAAAATCCTTAGGAACCATGCCATTTATCATAAAAGATATTCAAAAATTCAGTCATCCACACGGTAACTGAAACATTCCCAGCTCCAAGCATTTCCGTAGTAATTTCATCTACCCTTGGGGATTTATGTAGTTTAAGTTTAGAAACAGCTAAAATAACTTCAGACTGTGTTATAGGGAAAACATTAAAGCCAGTAATGCATCTATCATCATTACAGTAGGAGAACTAACCACATCACTGAAATGCTCAACCCACCTAGCCACGACAGAATCCTCACCTTCTATAATCTTACCTTGTTTATCCTTCAATCCCTGTATACCCGTTCGTTTTCTACCACATAAAACATTAACTATCTGGTACAGCTCTCTGCTGTTGTGCTGTCTAACTGCTTCCTCGGCTTTGTCAGCCAAACCATCAAGCCAAAGATTCTTATCAGCAGCTAACTGATCTTTTACACGTTTATTAAGTTCTCTGTAATGCTTTCTATTAGGACTAGTAGGGTATTGATTAAGGACATTCCTGCAGTTCTTTCTTTCTGAAATAAGCTCAAGTGCCTTATCACTCAGATAATTCTGTCTCTTCTGCTCCTTTTTTCCTAAAAGAGTAATGTTAGTGTCCAAAAAAGCCTGTTTAAAATGATCCCATTCTTCCTCAACTTCAGTAGTAAGCATACCATGACTATCATAATGACTAAGTAACCTATCATGGTAAGCTTTGGCTATAACTGGGTCTTTCAGAGCTTCGGTATTAAAAGTAAATTTTTTAACCTTAGCACAACACTTTTTAAGTTTAAGTTGCAAGACACTTTCAACAAGGTAATGGTCAGATCCAATTTCAGCTCCCCTATATGCCCTGGTATTTCTAACAGAACTAGCCCATTTGCTGTTAATATATAATCAATCATTCTTATGCAGCCACTCTGGTGAAACCCATGCATACTTATGTATGTCACGATGTTTGTAATAAGTGTTAGTTATTCTGAAACCATTAAGTTTACTTACCTGTAGCAGATGTTGCCCATTGCCATTGCAGCTACCAATACCAAAAGGGCTTATTACCCCTTCCCAAAGGTCAGAGTCAGTACCAACTTTGACTTCAATGCCAAAGTTGGTACTGACTCTGACCTTTGGGGAGGGGTGATAGGCCCTTTTGGTATTGGTAGTTGAAATGGCAATGGGCTACAGGTAAGTAAATTAATGGTTTCAGAATAACACTTATTACAAACATCGTGACATATATAAGTACGCATGGGTTTCACCAGAGCGGCTGCATAAGAATATGATAAATTATATAGAACAAGGGTAATATCTCCTTTCTTGACAGAATTCAAAATATCCTGATGTTGTCCATAAAACCTATCCTTCTCATCCTCATTGGGGGAATAACAGCAGATAATATTCAAGTCTTTAATGGCTTGTCCGAAAATTTGCTTTAAGAAACCTTTCATTAATGCACTCGTATCCTAGAAGAGCATCACTAGCGTGTCTGCTGAGAAGCAGACCTACGTCTTGGTGATGCTATTATCTTCCCTCCCTGAAAAAGAGAAATTTAAGATTATTTTTAAGAATCTGACCATCTGGTCTCTTGCAAGTCGAGAATATCTAAATTATAATGGTAGAAATCTTGTGTGAAGACATCAAGAGAATAAGCTCTGTGCAGAGTCCTCACACATTCCAACTCCTATGGAGAGAAAATGGTTAGTGGGATGTTTAAAAAAAATTATGTTTATTGAGAGAGGGAATGCTGACAATATCAAACAGCCCCCTAATCGCAGGCATGGGGCAAAGACCAGTTCGCCCCACCTCTAAAGGTGGAAGCCATCTACACAATTTACAGGGATAACTAAAACAGTTGGCTTTAAGTTTCGATACTGTGTGTGTATGCAATCTGAAGTTTTGATATTTCAGAAAATTAGAATGTGAAAACAGATTATATAATAGAGTAAGAGGCTGAGCCATAAACGTATTACAAGTGGTTTAAAAAAAAAAACTTACCAATGCAATTCTCTGGACTCAAATTATCAATTAAATAATTTCCACACTGTTTAGCAGCAGAAAACATACGCAATCTTGTGGCAGCTATATAAGTTGCTTTAACTTTATCTTGTGGAACTTCCAGCCTAAAAGGAAAATAAAAAAATAAAAAAATTAGACCATCAATTGACTTTAAAAAAACTAGCTAGCTTAGTTTTTTGAAAATTTTTCTGCAAACTTTACACTTCAAGTACACAGAGCAGTGTCTAAAGCCTATGTAGTATACAATTTGAAAAACTGCTAAATGATATTTTTTATTCTTAGACTGATGAAAATATAAAAATTTGGAAGTTTTAAGATATTTTGTGAAATTTTGAAATATTTCAAACATAGACCTGCATTTACACTGATATAAATTGGATATTTTCAATAATGTACACTATTGAAGAAATAATTTTGAAAAGTGTAAATGGGACATTTACAAAGAAAAATTCAGAAATATTCCAAATAATAATCATGATGGTAATTCAGGATGAAACACTGGCCTGTTGGATCAAAGAATGCCAGACAAACCATTCACTTAAAGTTATAAAAAAAGAAAATTTTGTTCCATTATATTGACATGGGAATATAGTTTTAAAAGTGGCAAATTTTCAAATGTAAACACTCTGGTGGTTGAATTAATTTGGAAGTATTTCCTTTGTAGCTCACAAAAGATATTTACTATGAAGACAAAAAGCAAATTTTCTTTCTGAATCGTGATATGTCTGAGATCTACAATATTTGGAGACTAGATTTTTATATTTCTAAACATAAATATAACTACACAAAATTATAATTTAACTTTTTGTTTACCACTTTTAATTTCAAAATAAAGATTTCTGTTAAATAAATGACATTTTTCATTCAATGGAATGAAAAACTAATAAAAATGGGAAGGTTTAAAAACAAATTTCAAGTGAAAGTAACAAAAACTAAAGCAGCAGTCCTAAATAAGGGTGATAAACATGTCATCTTCATGATTTAGCATGCAACTTACAGCATTTTGAGTGCAGCCCTCTCTGTTAAGATGTTTGGTCAACCTTGTTATATATCAGAAGTAACTTCTAAACATTTTCAGTATTAAATAAAGACTTATAAATTGAAATTTCTTTCAGGAAAAAACTAAAAACTCTGTGGTGTTTTTTGACCAAGAATTATGATCCTGATGTCTTCCAATATTTTCAGGGTTAATAGAAGTGGTGTAGTAATTTTATTAGACTAGTATTCACATAATTAACATCCATACAATGTTGTTTAACAATTGAATTATATTGAATGGCTGTTAACTTCTGTAGCATTATTTTCAACTAAATGAACATTTATACATTTTAAGACAGCATTTTCTCCAATCAGTATAATAATGAAGACCATTTCTACACTGTTAGTTAGATACCAAATTCTGGACATTAATTTCTTAGCTGCTGAAAAAATGTCCATTTTATTCACAGTGCTGAAGAGTTTCTTATGTCCAGTGCATGCTGAAACCATCATGAATACTGATGTCTACCTCCATCTTCCCCAAGTTTTAACATGAACATAATAGAGTTCTAATCTGCTTACTGCCGTAAGTCCTACAAGTGGTTTCAAATATTATATTTTTTACATTTTGATTCAGGGAATTTAATAAATACAACACTGGAAACAAATTAATTCCTAAAAAAAAAAAAAAACTGGGAGTTCTGGTTTTTTGATACTAGCCTTCTGTAATACAAAAAATGGGAACTCACTCATAAAAAATTGAATTCATTTGTAGAATTTGCTTTTGTAGAGTTGATAAATTCATTTTGTAAAAGCAAATAAATCACTATTTGCAGATTATTTTTTGTGCACTATATACTATCAGATTTACCTGGCATTACTCAGGTTTTAAACTCCAAAATATAGACAATATTCCCCATTTCACAAGTTTCATTAACCCTTCACATGTCTAGGTCATTTATACATGTTGATAGAATCTGAAATGAGAGAACCGAGGCATCTGTCTGTTTTAGCACAACAAAAAAAAAATAGACTTTTTAAAAATAGAAATTGCCATCTGAAAATTTTCTTATATATTTCTTTTAAAAAAACACATTATTCAGGCTTGAAAAATAAAATATGCATCAAATGAAAAAAGTATTAAACTAGGATATAAATATCCTATGGAAATATTTTACACGAGTGCAGTTCACCTTAATTTATGGAATTTGTTGTTGAGGTTGTGAATATAAATCAAACTTATTACCATTAATTTATGTACAAAATAATTCATAATCTTAATTACAATTATTCTGCAGGGAACTCCACATTACATAATAAATACGATATAAATGTAATTTACGTAGTGGCAATTATATTTTTCAACCATCTTTTTGTATAAAAACAGGATTTCTAATCAGAATGAAATTTTTAATTTTAAATCCAGAGTTTTGGGTTTACAATTTTATATAGAAAAAGAAAAAGGAATTATTCCATAAAACTTTTATTTCATTGTGTTTAAATATTTTAATTCAATTGAGTATACAATAAGAAATGATATATGCTTAACCTTTAAGAACATGTTTGTGCATATTAGTCAAAGTTAGACAACACTGAATGCATGTTTACTGTGATTAAATAATTTATTATCATTTACATAGGAAGTGATATTTGGTAAAATTGCATACCCAAACCACTTTATCTTTTAGATTTTCCATGATAAAACCTGGAAAGCTCCTTGGTTGTTCATATATAACTTATTGATAGTTTTGAAGTTTGTTTTAATAGTCTTTGTAAAGTGTTGGATTGATAATGCATTTGACAATGTTTTATATTGTGTGTTTACTGTACTTGCTCTTCACGCTATAATAAATTTGACTATTTGTTAAATTCAACTGATTGACATTTGTTAGACCTGTTATACGGTATTATCAATTATTTGCTAATGTTACTCTATGCTGAAGCAACCCTCTGATTTAAGTTCACAAGTTTGATTTGAACTATTATCAAAATTTCCCTTAAAGATTCGAAAACCCTGCTTTAAAAAAAAAGAGATTTTGGAAGTAATTGTGAAGTGCAGACTGGTGAATCATGGTTACCAGTATGTCTCTGGATACTTCAGTTTCAGATATATTAAATTTCCCCAATATTTTCATTCCCATTTATAAGTTTATATATATATATTGGAAATTTTAGATAAACTTTCCTCAAACAGTGATGCAAATTTTTTTCTGCATATAATTTTGATTTCAACTTTAATGAATCAAAATGAATCTTAATAAGTTTTACATACCATAAAATATATTTGGATTTTTGCCAGAGCCATTATTATCCCTATTTTCAAAAAAGGTGATCGCAGTTCTTGTGATAACTATAGGGGTATCAGCCTACTCTCTGTTCCAGGGAAAATTCTTTGCATGATGTGCTTAACAGAATTAAGAATCTGGTTGACAAGCAATTGCATGATGAGCAATGTGGATTCAGAAGTGGTAGGGGATGTGTAGATCATATATTTTTACTTAGGCAGATTCTTGAGAAATGCTTAGAGTTTCAGAAACCTTTGGTTGCTAGCTTTGTTGATTTCAAAAAGGCTTTCGACTCTGTTGATCGTCATAATTTGTAGTTGATTGTGAAATCATATGGTATACCTGACACGTTAGTTAACATAATGAAAGCTCTCTATAATAACACTGAGTCATGTGAGAGTTGGTAAGTCTTGTAGCAATTGGTTTAGCATTGCATCTGGTGTTCGACAAGGGTGCATTTTGTCTCCTTTTCTCTTTAGTTTGGTTATTGATTATGTTATGTGAAATTCACTTCAAGGGAAAGATTTTGGCCTTAAATGGGCTAGAGATAACGAAAATTTCTGATTTAGATTATGCTGATGATTTAGCCTTTTTGGCAGATGATGTTGATGGATTGATTGGATTGTTTTACCTCTGAGCGGCACTTTTTTGCACACAATGGGCTAAATGGCCAGGCCACAAGGACCCCGAAGGCTCAGAGAAGGTTGGGGGAGGGGACCCACTGGAACAGCTGTTGGGAGACAGATGGTAGCCTCCCGTCAAGGCCATCCAGCGTGTTCTTTAATGTGCACAGGGTATGGCTCTCTCCCGCACACGGCTTAACGTCCCATCCGACGGACGGCGGCCTTTCCAAGCCCATCGGTGTCCCCTACTGACCGTGGGCAGGGCGGGGAAATTTTGCGGAGATAAATCTCATCACTGACCCAGCTGGGACTCGAACCTGGGAACTACAGATTACGAGCCTGGCGCGCTACCGACTGAGCCACCCCCGCCCCGATGATGCTGATGAGATGAACTCTTTCATTCAAGCTGTTGACGAGACTGGTAGTAGAGTAGGTTTAGTTATAAACAGAGAGAAAACTAAAGTGATGAAAATTCAATCAGGCAGGTTGTGATTCAGTTAATCTGAATGGTTGAGCAGGTGTCACAGTTTAATTACCTTGGGAGCTATGTAACAGATACTGGTGATGTGAGGCATGAGATTAACAAACAAATTGGGATTGCTGCCGGGACTTTTAAGAATCTATGGAGAGTGTGGAGAAATAGGTGTATACACCTAAAGATTAAAATTAGACTGTATAATAGTTTGGTTCTTTCTAGGGTTAGTTATAGTAGTGAAACTTGGACGCTTTGTAAACAAGATAACAGGAAACTAGATGCTTACGCAGTATCTTGGGCATTAGGTGGTTTAACTTTGTAACTAATGATGAGGTTAGGCAAAGGAGTCGGCAACCTCCTTTAAGCAGCATATTGTGCAGAGAGAGACTCCGTTGGTTTGGCCATGTTGCCCATATGGATAATTATAGATTGGCGAATAGGGTTATGAACAGTGTGCCTAAAGGCTTCAGAAAGAGGGGGAGACCAAGGATGAGGTGGGCAGACGATGTTAAACAGGACCTTATTAGAATTGGTGTGCAGTGTCCAGATGCAGCAGATGTAGCTCAGGACAGACTTGCTTGGAGAACTAAATTGCACGGTCTGGTTGGACCTCCGTAGCTCATGGCTGCTTGAGGATGGTGATGATTTTAAATTCATTTATGTTAAAGTAAAATAAACTTGTCATAACTTTTGGTTAGATATTACAGATCATACTAGCAACAATTATATATTAATATTATGTTAGCTTTGATGGTCAAAAGATTCAAGCAATAATGGAAGCATTATGAAATATTTACAATAATTTAAAAATTTAGTAATTTTCTTAATCTTAAAAGTTAAAATGAAAATTACAGCAAAATCTCTTCTGGGGTAATACATAAAAAAAGTCAACCTCCTTCATTTCCTTTGAATTTATATTTAATAAATAATGGTAACTTTTAATGACCAATTAAAATAATAATCCTTCAAAATATATGCTTATTGCTTTTATAACTACTAGTCCTTCTTTAGCAAAAGTAATTATGTACACATTACATGCAGTGGCAGATTACTGTATAAAAGCTAGCCTAGGGCCTCAACACTTGTTGGGGCACCCAAAATGCTGTTTCAAGCACTTTATTGAGTAAAATATTTCCCAATTAGCATAAAGTACTATTTATGTACACATGTTTTTACTTAGGTTAATACCAAATGTGATGTAATTTTTGTTAATATGTTAAAACTAACAGATATTTATTTTTGTTTATAAATAAAAAATAAAACTAGAAGAATGCATATCACCTCTGGTGATATGAGAATTTTTTTTTCAAAGAGAATTAAGTTTTTCCTTTACTCCTTAACAGAGAATTAAGCACTTCCCTCTTTCACTCTGTAACAGTTTTAATTTGAGCCAGTGGATGAGAAAAATGCAAATGGTATATTATTAGCAATTGTACAACATTAGTCTTTTAATTCTTAAATTTAAAAAGTTGCATTTCCCACCTCTCTCAGAAAAATGGGCAGATCATTGCTGTCAGTGATCTCTTGAAAAGCACCACTAAAATTTAAATTTTCTATTATATACATATTATTTGAAAAATTTTATAACAGTTCTGCCAGTTTCATATTTAGTGATCTGAAAAGAGATATAAGCTCACCGCACAAAAAATTAGTCATCTCCCGCCATAAGAGGGTTACATCTGTTCGACAGCAACAGAGGGTGCACCATTAATAAACGCGTCCTCAAATGGCTGTGCCATGCACTACAGGGTTCATACAGTGACAAGAAGTAGCTGTGTGCCGGTGCGTTTTAGCTGCTCCGTGAAACATGGGTTGCACCAAAGATGTGAATGAGTGGCAAAAAGGTGTTTATTGCATTTGGCAGAGTCAAAAGGCATATAGTGTACAAGATGTTGCTGCCTTTTCAGGTGTGTCGAAACGTACTGTCCAATGCCTTTTCAAGTGTGTCGAAATGTACTATCCAAAGTGTCTCCAAGCAATGGCATACATTGCAGTCCACTGCCAATGGTCGCCAGAAAGACTGTGCTCACCAATAGGAACCACCACAGTGTGCCATGCACTGTTAGGGCAAACCGCTTTGCAATATGGCAGGAATTGCTCCAGTCAGTCAATGCAGGCCTACAACAAGCTGTTTCCAAATGTCTCCAAAGGGAACTGCATGTCATGAATATCTGGAGCAGAGTACCGTGGAAGAGACCCATGTGGATGAATATTGATGTGCACTACATTCGCACACTGGTGGCATCCTTGCCAGACAGGATTTCAGCTGTTCTTCGGTCACACAGAGGTGCTACTAGGTGACATTCAGCCAGGGGTGACTAATTTTTTGTCCGGTGAGCTTATATTAAAACTACCTAAGTATTTGAAAAATGTAAATAGTCCCTCTTCCTTCACAGCTTTGTCTATAGTTTATTAAACTGATGGTCACACTGCTATGTCCTGGACCAGCCACAGGAAAACAATTACAGCTAATGTTTTCATTCTGACACTTGTACTATATTTGATATATGTATTTCCTTTAAATCAGCAGCTCCCATATATCTTAATAATACATTGGAAACCTTTGGTGATTGCAACACTTTTTCACTCTGCAAAACTGAGTCACAAAAACTACAAACATCACTATTTTGCTAATATTACAAAAAAAAATTCAAACATCTATGAAATTATACTATTTAGAAGTTCTCAATCATTAACAATATGATAAAAAATAATGGTTATACCTTGCTGTATAAGCATAATCAACAAGTCTTTCAAATGCATCAAAATCAAAATTTCCATTCAATTTATATTGATTCCTGTTGCCTTTATTTTCTGCTGTAAATAAATCAAAAAGGTAAGGACTTGCACTTGCTAATACAGCTCTATGAGCATGTATTTCCCTCACATCCTGGGATGCTCCAACCTGAAAAGGGGGAAAAATACATCCGTTAGAATAAAACATTAATGTAATATCCACAATACAAAAAAAAACCCAAGACAATAAGCCTTAAATTTTTGTTATCAAATTCAGAACTGACAAACCTTTGAGCATCATTTTTTTTAATTTATCTTTGTCCCTGGGTGGTTTTTTAATTTTACTTAAAGATTCAGCAGAACCAGATCTAACAAGTGGAAAAAACAACTTTCTCTACCATTTCAGGGCAAAAAAGCACATTAAAAAACACATTATCCAAGGATACTTGGGTATGAGGTTCAGAAAGTTAAAATTCCAATTCGAATTTTATACACCTTAAGCTCCTATTACAGTTTTCTATACTGTATATTGATCAAGAGTATTCCATCTGCTCATGATAACTTTAAACCTATACAAAGCATATATATATGTTCAATAGCTTTGCTTATGGTAATATCAACTGACTGAAAAATTAACCTGACTACCATCTGTAATAGCATTTTTATTAATTCTTTGATTCTGCATAGTATGTCTTTAACACTAAGTAAAATTCATAAAAAGCCCATGGATTTAATCCCATTTCAATCTAAGATTCCTGTTTATTTAACAGCTCTTTAACCCTTTGCACTTGAATTTTTTTTTATAGGTGTTACTAGTTACTGGAAGCAATATTAATAAAAAATAACTTTTTCATATTGTAGCTTAAATTTTTTTTAAATACAAATATTATCAAAATACTTGCCTGCAAAAACTTTTTTTATTGATAAAGACCTTTATACATACTTATAGAACAACAATAACAGTGATTTACAAAAAATAAAAACAAACAAGCATCATGAAAAAACAAAAAAATATACACAGTCGTATCAGAATAATATGACCACCTACCATAGTACATATATGGTAGGTGGTCATATTATTCTGATATAACTGTACATACACAAAAAACTACAACTTATAATTTTTTAACGTTTTTTCTGCTTTCATCACAGTTGTTGAAAACAAATTCATCATCACTGCTATCAATCATGCTATAACTTCTACCACTGGTATTTATTTTATCTGTCATGTTTATGGGTAAAAATTATGATCACGAATAATAATATGGAGCACAGATACAACACACAACCATCCATTATGGATGTTAGCACCAGACAGACAATAGTGTTGCCATGGTGCCCGAGTTTTATGATAAAATCGAAATGGTGCTGCTGTGGTGCCCTCAGGTGCAAAGGGTTAAACTAGCCCAATAGTTAAATTTTATTTTCTAGTATAATTTCTATCTAGAACAACTCTGTTTTCAACTTATGCATCATATATACTCACATTTTAATTTAACTGCAACTGACAATAAATATGCATAGCATATGACACTCACCTGTAAAATCACATCACAAAATTGCTTAGTTTTGCGCAACTTATTTAAGCTGTCAAGAGTTTTATCCAGATGAGTAGAATCATCATATAGGAGCATCTTAGGTGATTTTGGACTTTTCTTGGTCTCCTTAACAGACATTATGTCAAACACGGGGCTACCATTCATCATTACACCATTCAAAGGAGAATCACAGCACCTATAACAAACAAAAATATTTAACATATTAAGCCCAACATCACCATTAAAACATCATTGGTAGTAAATATGAGTAGCACTTTTTTACTAAAGATACTAGGCAATTAAATACTCTAAAAATTTAACCTTTCCATATTCTCTATTAGTTGTTGATACCACAGACCAGAAATACAAATGTTTTTAATAACACACAAAACCTCAATTTTTTTAAATGTAACTTTTTACATGCACACACATACACTATTGTTCCAAACATATGTGTGTGTACACACACATTCAGAAACAACACATATTAAAGTAAATAAATCATGTTTACCTTCTTAATTTATTATAAAATATAATCAGCATAAACTTATTTTGGCTGAATAAGTGAAAAAATAGCTGGACCTCTAGATTTATTCATTTTTATGGCTGGATCCTAGAAGGGTTACAAGTACTACCTAATTTTTAATTAATGCGAGAAGGCAGTATATGGTAGTTAAAAATAAACATAGATGATAATCACAGGTTTACTTGCTGCTCTTTTGGTGTTGATAAATCAATAAATATTTTGAGGAAATTTTTTTTCCGCCAACATACGGGATTTGAACCCGCATCTCTCCAGAAACATGTCAGAGTATTCTCCAAGTTGAACTAATGCCAGCTCATCTTTTTTCTGCTAATTTTAATACTAAACACTATCAGACTATTATTTCGATCTCACTCTGTGCAATATAAAAGGTAATAGTTATTAGGCCTTAACTGGCATAGTAGTTAGGCAGTTAGCAACTGTTCCAGCAAGGCAAACTTTGTGTGTTGTGTTAGCTCTAAGGCAGTGGTCAGCAGTGACTTCGGTCTTAATAGAGCATGTCCTTGTATGAGAAGGCCTTAAAAGCTAGCAGTAGCTTCTAGGATTTTTCTCTGTCCTATATGTAGCAAATCAATCAATCAAATAGTTGCCATCCGAGATCATAGATGCCGCCAATGGTTGGCCCGAAAATTTCGGTGATAGTTTAATCCTAAAATTAGTGGAAAAAAGATGAGCTGGCATTAGCTCAACTGGATGAATACTCTGACATGTTTCTGGAGGGATGCGGGTTCAAATCCCATATGTGAGTGAAAATTTTTTCCGCAAAATATTTATTAATTTATCAACGTCAAAAGAGCAGCAGGTAACACTGTAATTATCATCTATGTTTAAATCATTAATAACGCTAAATAGCGTGATGAGATTTATTTCCATCTCACTCTGTGCAATATAAAAGGTAATAGTTGCCACCCGAGATCATAGATGGTGCCAATGGTTGGCCTGAAAATCTTGGCATAGAGTTTAGTCTTAAAATTTGCAGAAAAAAGACAAGCTGGCATTAGTTTAACTGGTAGAATACTCTGGCATGTTTCTGGAGAGATGCGGGTTCAAATCCCGTATGTCAGAGAAAATGTTTCCTGCAAAATATTTATTAAAAATAAACATTCATTGAAATAAATGTGCTACAATCACCATCAAAAGACAAATCTGATCGTGTATACATACCCAGAAAATATCTGAATATATATTCCAACCAACTTTTCCCTGACCCTAGAGAGACAAGGACTAAATTGAATTTCTGTAAGTTTTTGAGGTGGGTTGGGTTGTTTTACCTCTGAGCGGCACTTTTTTGCACACCATGGGCTAAATGGCCAGGTCACATGGACCCCGAAGGCTCAGAGAAGGTTGGGGAAGGGGACCCACTGGAACAGCTGTTGGGAGACAGATGGTAGCCCCCGTCAAGGCCATCCAGTGTGTTCTTTAACGTGCACAGGGTATGGCTCTCCTGCACACGGGGCCACGGCTTAACGTCCCATCCGACGGACGGCGACCTTTCCAAGCCCATCGGTGTCCCCTACTGACCGTGGGCAGGGCGGGGAATTTTGCGGAGATAAATCTGAACGCTGACCCAGCTGGGACTCGAACCTGGGAACTACAGATTACGAGCCTGGCACGCTACCGACTGAGCCACCCCCGCCCCCTTTCTGAGGTGGGTCAAGTAGGTGTAGTCTATTTTACATTATGAATATAAACTTATCCCAGTGCAATTTCATGCCTCTTGTTGAGAATCAAATACAGGTAATTTCAAATAATGCAAAATTTGTTTTAACTCTATTCACATATATTGGAAACTTTCCAAATAGCACGTTCACGAGAAGGTGATTCTCATACAGCACTCATATGTGGGATGAGCCAAGGCATTTCAAAATGAATAGCAGCTACACGTTGTGTCTTTGTTTCACCTTGTGCTAGTATGGACAGACATCGATACAAAGTTTCTCACAAAATTTCATGTATATCTGCTACATTTGTCATCCATCTTTTTGTTTGTGAATAATTTCTAGAATAATTTCTTTTTCATGTTCAAAATTTTATTATAAATAAATATTAATTATAAGTTCACAGCAATATAGTTAAAAACAATATTTAATACACGATTTATGCTATTTTAAGGGAGTGAGCCAAGGAGCAATCACATTTACACATTGACTATCTCATGAATAGTTATGGTACAAGTTGTTACAATTGTATGACAGAACTTAAAGCAATCTTTAAAACAATAAAGGTTCAAAGTAAGTCATAGCTTTACCATTTTTCATAGAAAGTCCTGCTGGCTATAGCTGGTTAAGTGACATGATATGATCCGTTTTTGGTGCAGTCTTCGTTATAGATGCAAGCACACATAGATGTAATCATAGAAGTGATCATAAAAGGTAACACAGATGCTGTTGGTTCACAAGTATTAACTTTTGATGTATACGTATAATACTCCAGATGCCAGTCTGGAACTACGTTGATCTTAGAGATGACATATTTCAATGGTATTGATGCTTGAAATTTTCAACAAACTCTTTGATGTGATATACTTAAGCTCAGGAAGCAGCTCCATTTTGTCAATGTCCAGTATAATTGGGCTTCAGATTTATTTCCAAGTTTACATCCCACAAAGCCTGATGAAATCCCCCATGCATCTGGGTAGGGCGGGCCACAAGTTTTTAACGTTTTTAATCTAGTGCTTTGACTTTGTTTTTAATTTGCACTGATATATGCTTGTTCATGGAGTTTGTAGCCAGCAGGACTTTCTATGAAAAATGGTAAAGTTATGACTATTACTTTGAACCTTTATCGTTTTAAAGATTGCTTTAAGTTCTGTCATACAATTGTAACAACTCGTACCATGACTATTCATGAGATAGTTAAAGTGTAAATGTGATTGTTCCTTGGCTCACTCCCTTAACCCTTTCAGGACCATAAGGTTTCTAAGAGTAAATATTAGTATGTAACTGTTTATTTTAGTTTGTTTAGACATAAAATAAATAAAAATCATAAGAAAAATACATAACAATGTGTAGTTTTTTTGGAATTTTATGGGAAATATTTTTCCCAATGGACTATAAAGGTAACACAAATTATAGTTAGGCTTATTATGCAATGTCTTTTATTTATTGGTTTATTAGAACAAAATGTTAACTAAAATAATATAAAATTATGAAAAAAAATTACTATACAAAATGATGTGCTAATTATGATATTCTGCGAAGCAATTTCTTTTGGTAGTGAGGTAAAGATGGACATTGCACATAGTACATATATTATGCATCCTGACAGTTCTGTTTTTGTTTTCTAAACGTTCCCGTTTACGTAATTGCGTTCAGCATACGTTCTATTTTGACATTCTGTATAAAAAATGCAGATAAGGTTATAATTAAATACGACAATCGCCAATTTTAAAATGGGAAAAATGTTTCCCTTAGTCGTGAAAGGGTTAAAACAGCATAAATTGTGTATTAAATATTTATTATTGCAAAAGTATGTAGGTGAAATCTGGCACTTTGCTACTCTCTGTTTTGAACTGCCAGCTGCTTTCCCACTCTCCACATATTCCTCTATCATAGCAACTTGAATTTTCAGTCAGTGTATTGTTCATGGTCCTCGCCCAACAGATTTGTGGTGCTCAGGATACGTATGACATCGAAGCGTAAAGTGTGACATAGAAACAATGTTATAGTAACTGTGTGTTGTGGTCGTTCTACGATTTGTTTCTTTTGGGTAGGTAATGTGAAGTCACGTCATGTGTGATTTAAATGTGAATGACATTTTTGTTCATTGCACTTGGAATACCTTGCCTGGTAGGGTCACAGGTAAGTGGATATGTATAATATATATTTTACGAGGGATTTTTAAAGATAAGCAGAAAAGGAGTAATTAGTCCGTCCCTTTGTGTTTTTGAAATTGTTAAAATATGGTAAATTACGAGTTATTTAACATATTTAGCAATTGAAATTATTTAATATTAGGAGGGTTGTTGTTGAAAGTCAAGTCTTCTGTAATGTTATGGCATGTACTCAGATATGGGAGTTCAGTAGTTTTTGTGGCAGTGTGAGGGATGTTTTAAATAAATTCTTTGGAATGGGTTTGAAGGGGGAGGGGTAAAACTATTTTAATCACATTTTTGTGTTTAGTAGGATGCAGCATGTATTTTGTTGCGAGTATGAAAGAAATTAGCAAAATTTTGAAATATGGGGAAATGAAGTGGTTGTTTTGGGTTGGGTTGTTTTACCTATGAGCGGCACTTTTTTGCACACCATGGGCTAAATGGCCAGGTCACATGGACCCCAAAGGCTCAGAGAAGGTTGGGGGAGGGGACCCACTGGAACAGCTGTTGGGAGACAGATGGTAGCCTCCCGTCAAGGCCATCCAGAGTGTTCTTTAACGTGCACAGGGTATGTCTCTCCCGCACACGGGGCCACGGCTTAACGTCCCATCCGACGGACGGCGGCCTTTCCAAGCCCATCGGTGTCCCCTACTGACCGTGGGCAGGGCGGGGACTTTTGCGGAGATAAATCTCAACGCTGACCCAGCTGGGACTCGAACCTGGGAACTACAGATTACGAGCCTGGCGCGCTACCGACTGAGCCACCCCCGCCCCAAATGAAGTGGTAAAAAGTAGGAAGTTTTATAGGGGTATTAGTGTTTTAGAATAGTTTTTGGGGAAACTTGTAGTGGGTTTTCAGAGAATTCTAATGTAGTGGAGGTGGAGTATGATGAAAGAAGTTTTTGTGTGTGGGAGTGAACATGGCGGTTGTTAGGAGAACATCTCATTATAGTAGTTTAAGATGAATTGAGTGGTTGTTAGTAGTTATGTATAGTGTAACAATTATTATTGCATTATAGTGATATAATAAATAGCTAACAAAATTAATATATTTTTAATGTTATTGCATTAAAAATGCTTTTTTTTACATAGAAATTTGGGATACAGAATTGTTGATGTTGGAAAATCGCAGTCCATAATGGAGGCAGGAACGCTAAAATCGTTATTTAGGAAAGATTTTTTTTTTTTTAGAAATATGAATTATTTTTTAATTTATGGAGGGCATAAAATCTGTAGTTTTTTCGATAGCTTAATTCAGTATGCTTATGTATGTTTTTATTACTATTTCTGGTTATGAATATTAATAGTGATAGTACTGATATATTTGGTTCTGGAACTAAATATTTGTTTTTAATTTTGGTTATTACTGTTTGTGGTTAAGAAGTTTAGTACGAATATTTAACTGTCGAAAATGATAGGTAATACATTAATGGCTGCAGATATGCAATTAGCATTGTAATAGATATTGCAGGTTGGAAGTATTTTTGTATTTTTGTTGTCCAAGATGATATTATTTAGTCTGGGGCTTTTTTATATATAATTCGGATCAGTGGTGTATTGTTTTAGACTATCTTTTTTTTGGGATGTGTTGTTTCCAATGACATTATTTAGTTTCGGGGCTTTTTTATAATTCGGATCGGTTGTGCACTGTTTCCGATTTTCATGTTTTTTGGTGTGCTGTCTCCGATGACATTCAGTTTTGAGGGCTTTGTTACAATGCTGATCAGCAGTGAATTGTTCATGATTTTCTTGGTTTTAAGATTTTCATTTGATTAATTATTGTACGTATGACTTGATTTATTAGTTTAGTTTGGGAAAATATATTTATGGAGTATTTTAAGTGTTTTAAAAAGAGGGCAGGGGGGGGGGAGATATTGCAGGGCTGGGTTGTTTTACCCCTGAGCAGTGGGGCGGGGGTGGCTCAGTCGGTAGCGCGCCAGGCTCGTAATCTGTAGTTCCCAGGTTCGAGTCCCAGCTGGGTCAGCGTTGAGATTTATCTCCGCAAAATTCCCCGCCTTGCCCACAGTCAGTAGGGGACACCGATGGGCTTGGAAAAGCTGCCGTCTGTCTGATGGGACGTTAAGTTGTGGCCCTGTGTGCGGGAGAGCCATGGCCCTGTGTGCGGGAGAGCCATATCCTGTGCACGTTAAACACGCTGGATGGCCTTGACGGGAGACTACCATCTGTCTCCCAACAGCTGTTCCAGTGGGTCCCCTCCCCCAACCTTCGGGGTCCATGTGACCTGGCCATTTAGCCCATGGTGTGCAAAAAAGTGCCGCTCAGAGGTAACCCAACCTCTGAGCAGCATTTTTTTGTATACCATGGGCTAAATGGCCAGTCACAAGGACCCCGAAGGCTCAGAGAAGGTTGGGGGAGGGGACCCACAAACAGCTGTTGGGAGACAGCTGGTTGCCTCCAGTCTAGGAGTTCACAGGGTATGGCTCTCCCACACAAGGGGCCACAATTTAACATCCCATCCGACGGATGACGGCCTTTCCAAGCCCATCAGTGTCCCCTACTGACCGTGGGCAGGGCAGGAGTTGATATTGCAGGAATTTGTACTATGTGGGAAGGCAAGTGTTGTGTTGTCTTGGTTTCTGGGTTTTTTTTTTTATAATTTTAAATTTTTTTTTAGTAAGTCATGATTGTGAGAAATGTTTTTTAGGGGGGAGGGAATTGCGTTTTTGTTATGTTGCATTTGTGTACAATGGAAAGTTACCCTTACCATGTTAACGGTACTTTGTGTTGGATGTAACTAGAGTTATTACTGTGGTAACAGAAAAAAATCTTTTTTTCTAGAAACCCCTGTTTAGGTTAGGCTCTGGGGGGTTGTGGGAATCATCAAAAAGGGTCATTTTGCTACATTGCATAAGAAAAAATGTTGGCCGATGAAAATCAAACCATAATGTGCACTGCTACCTAATTTTCATTTACATTTTTTGGCTTCTTAGTAAATAACTTTACACAAATAGCATACACATTTTAAAAAATATATAAGCATGATACACTAATAAAAAGTATTATATTACAGGATGCCCGACAAAAAATAAAATTGTGGGGATTTTTGGGAAGCATTGTCCCATACTAGAAAATCTTAAAGGGCCGGCAGGGGGGGGGGGGTGCAAGAAATGTCTCAAGGGGCTCTTGCAGTTCATTTAATGTGCACCATCATATACTTGAATTTTAACTTTTTAAAAATGTACATAATAAATAGACATATATTTCAGATTCCTTAATTTATTTTAAAATGTTGAATTATGCATTATTTTCAAAACTTTCACTTTTTTTGCAGCCCACCACCACCACCCTTCTAATGGGTGGAATAAATCAATTTTAGTACTACCTATTTTTATTCATATGCTTGTTTGAAATGCAATTTTCCTTATCAAAACAATGCTTTGTAAATTTATATTTATTTAGTACTGGTTAAAAAACATCGCTAGGTTTTTGGTGGTACATGAAGAATTTGGGAACCATTAGCCTAGATTTTTGACTGGTCTTCCAGATTTTTGTAGTGACTGCAAAATAAAATGAAAATAAAAAATTATCTTTCAAATGAGTTATGAAGTGAATAAAGTTTATGGTAGTTATGGCTCTGCCTTACTGACCAATAAGAAGGGAGTCCAAAGTTAAAAATTGGGTAAAAAAAAATCGCAACTCTAAAAGTATATAATCAAAATTTAATAAAATTTTGATGTATCATAATGGTGGTATAGATAACATTTTGAGCTATGGCAGTCTTGATGTCATTATTCTTTGTAAATAAGTCATTTTGATTTCAAGTTCATTCCATGAAATCCTACTGAACATACAATAGAATGAATACTGATACATAACAATAGAAGACTTTTGCCAGAAATTTAATTTTAGCAAAAAAACTAAAGAAATATGCATAAAGAGAACCATTGGTAAAGATCGTTATTTTACTTTTAATCCAGGAGTATGTTAATGTTCTTTTCCCTCCTCCCAAATGTGCTTTTTTGGATTACCAAAAATTAATTCTTTAGAAACTGCACTAGCCTAGCTGTTCTTGAATGATCTTCTCTACTTAGGTATAAAAAATATTTGCCATTTTAACAATCAATGCATTTTGTTATTGCATGTTGAAAAATAATGTGTTTATTTTTTGTAAATGAACAAAAAAGTTTACTTTTGTTGTAACAGGTGCAAAACCTATATTAAGAATTGCAAATAAATATAAAATTAAAAAAAGTTTTCTTTTTTGCGCCTCGACTACCGACAGTCTGTCACTTCAGTGGCAAGCGGATACTTGAAGGGTATTTATTTTTATATTTGTGCCAAACTGATATATTTGTGTATTCTTTTGAGATATTATCTACAATTGTATACATTATAAAATAAAGCAAAAACGTTGTTTCCGGTTGGTTAATAAATTGGAATGACACTGTGTACGATTTGTTCCCCCACTACCACCACCAAAGCGCGGAATGTCAGAGCAACCTAGTCCAAACGAATAAACAAATCATTTATCAATACCTCTAATTTTTATGGTAAATCATACACCTTTTATTTTTGAAACGCTATTCAAATAACCCTATATGAAACCATTTTTTCCTATTAATAATTTCTAGTAACATTCGAAATGGCGAAAAATAACGCCATAGTTAAATCGTTACGTAAATTAAATAAACTTCATATCTGTAATAAGTAATCGTCGAACTTTTCAAATACCGCAAAAAAATTTTATACTCACCTTTGTGTCGACGGCATGACTAACAGTCAACTTCTAGCGAAGGAAGATGTATATATCACAAAGTAATTAAATCTATTCCAGCAGCTTATGTTTTTACAAGAAATAAGACCTCAGCATAAGGTCATTTTACAGAGATAAAAGACACTACTTGGTTATTACTTAAACTACAGCCGTACTTAAACAGTGCATCCACCGCTTTGAGAAAATCGGTGTGCAACACAACTGGAGGTAGGAAAGCGGGATCCAATCAGGAAAGCTTGTCCTGGTTACACGTGCTCATGGCAGCTAGTGATGACGTTGCGCAGATGCCGGGCAACGATGACCTGTACTGTGCGCAGAAAGTTGAGTACTTGCTGATGCAGACAGAGTGTAGCCGGGTTCTACTACGTTACCTTCGTGAATTTGCCAAGTGACGTGGCATGTTCCCTCTACTTCTCTCCCGGGATTAAACCGAGGGGTGGGGTATTTCTGGCATAACGCCTGTTCTGCTGCTGACACGAATAAAAGTTGGAGAGGACAATGATTTCCACAAACGATAGCTTCTAAAAATGAAAAAGGACAAAATCTTAACCGTAAAAGGGTACTTTAAATTCAACTTTGATTTCAGTGCTTTTAATGGTCAGCATCAAACTAAACGTTTGAAAAACCTATAAATCAATCACGATAAAGTTCCTCAGAAAAGTACTAGTTCGTTCTCTTTGACCTATCGACAATAGTTATCAACTGCAAAACAGAAGCGTTCTGTCAATATCATTCAGTGAGCCAAAGCAGGCTATACAGAATTCAAGGAAAAATCGGGTGCGCTGGGTTGGGTTTTACCTCTGAGCGGCACATTTTTTGCACACAATGAGTTGGGTTGTTTTACCTCCGAGTATCTTTTTTGCACACAATGGGCTAAATGGCTAGGTCATAAGGACCCCGAAGGCTCAAAGAAAGTTGGGGGAAGGACACTCATTGGATAGCTATTAGGAGACAAATGGTAGCCTCCCGTGAAGGCTATCCAGCGTGTTAACATGCACAGAGTATGGCTCTCCGACACACGGAGCCACAACAACGTCCCACCCGACGGCCTTTCCAAACTCATCAGTTCCTACTCAATCACCACCATGTGTGCCGATTGGAAGTAAATACAAAATGTTAAATTATCTCAGATACACTGACCACTGGAAAACTCAGGATTATACACTAACCCACGACTTCTAAATTTTTTACAACGAACTCCGATCATATTATTTAGAAAAAGTGTTTTAAATTTGTATTTTTGCATGTTTTATGCATAGAAATTAAAAAAAATTATTGCTTTCTTTTATATTAGCAGAAGTTTTTACACTGAATATATTTTTAAAGGGTTTTACTGCTTCTCACAAAGTTTAAGCAAAAAAACTTACACCGACGTCCATTGTCAACGAAGAGTTTTTAACTTTAATGACTAATTCTATACAAGAACGTACGGAGGGGGAACATTTGAATTATCGAGACTGCTTTGAAATCTTGTGTCCTATATTATTATTTCAGCCCTATATTATATAAATAATAATAAAATAATAATAAATACCCCCTCAAGCAGCTGCTTGCCACAGAAGACACTAAAAATGATTTTTATGTTTGTTTATCTTTTAAATCTTATTCCAAATAGAATATCGTTTCAATCTTTCCTTTTTGGTGGGGGGGGGGCTCAGTCGGTAGCGCGCCAGGCTCGTAATCTGTAGTTCTCAGGTTCGAGTCCCAGCTGGGTCAGCGTTGAGATTTATCTCCGCAAAATTCCCCGTCCTGCCCACGGTCAGTAGGGGACACCGATGGGCTTGGAATGGCCGCCGTCCGTCGGATGGGACGTTAAGCCGTGGCACCGTGTACGGGAGAGCCATACCCTGTGCACGTTAAAGAACACGCTGGATGGCCTTGACGGGAGGCTACCATCTGTCTTCCAACAGCTGTTCCAGTGGGTCCCCTCCCCCAACCTTCGGGGTCCATGTGACCTGGCCATTTAGCCCATGGTGTGCAAAAAAGTGCCGCTCAGAGGTAAAACAACCCAACCCCAACCCTTTTTGGTGGAATATTTTAGTTATTAGGAAATCCTACTCAAGTCTTATTACCTGGGTACGTGCCTGATTCTACATATCTACCTAAAGTCAGTTGAACTATAACCCAACACATACTTGTCAATAGGCTGGATTTCCATTATAGTATAACATTTCCCCTCCCCCCGTTTTAGAAATCTCTAAAAAAAAAATAAGTTTTGAAATATTAATTTGTTTTGCCCCTTTTTCTTGATTTTCTTGCCAGTATTTTCTCATGGGGGATGCCTCCCTTTCCCCCAACTAGATCTGGCCTTGCTTATCAATGTCAAATTATATTTAAACTTCTTTCTAAATGCTTACACAGTATCTTGGGCATTAAGTGGTTCAATTTTGTAAGTAATGATGAGGTTAGGCCAAAGGAGTCGGCAACCTCCTTTGAGCAGCATTGTGTGGAGAGAGAGACTCTGTTGGTTTGGCCATGTTGCCCGTATGGATAATTATAGATTAGCGAATAGTGTGATGAACAGTGTGCCTAAAGGCCTCAGAAAGAGGGGGAGACCAGGATGCAGTGACCAGATGCAGCTCAGGATATGTATTTAGAGAACTAAATTGCAAATCTGGTTGAACCTTCGTAGCCCATGGCTGCTTGAAGATGATGATGATATTAATTGAGCTGTCCCTGGCCGAGTGGTTGGCGTGCTTGGTTACTGATCAAACATAATTGGGTTCGAGCTCTCGGTAAAGCATGAACGGTTGTGTTTTTCTGCTGAGGTCCCACCTTCCTCGCAAACCTTTTCTACTATGGCATATAAACTGACAGGTTCCTGTCAAGACCTCTGTGGCAAGCAGCTGCTTAAGATGAAATTTATTATTATCAACTAGGAAAATTACCCGGCGTTGCTATGGTAATTCTGCTAATTTAAAGTATAGAGTAGATGGCAATCCTCACGTCGCAAGTTTTTTGTTGCATAAAATTCAATACGATTGTTTCTTACACCCCCTCTCCCCCCACATAGACACACCCAACACTATGTTAAAAATTTCTATTGAGAAATTCTTTTGGAGAAGTCTGCAACTTTTTAAGTATACAGCAAATTGCACTCCCCACGCCAGAAGCTTCCATTTGTCATAAAATTCATTACGAGCGTTCGTCTAGGGCCTCTCTTGTACGTGAGAGCTCTGGCCATACCCTGTGCATGTTACAAAATATTTAGTAGAATAACCTTGATGGGATGTTTCCATCTGTCACTTAACAGCTGTTCCATGGTTTCTCTTCCCCTACTCAGCTATTAGTCGTTGGGGTCCTTGTGTCATAGCTATTCAACGTATTATGCACACACAAAAAAAGCACCAATCAAAGATTAAAAAAACCCTCCCCTATCAAATGCATACTCCTCTCTCATTGGTACGGTGGGGGGAAAAAGTCTAAATCGGTCCCAGTTTTGAATTTTTTTTTTTTCCTGAATATATTGACACAAGGTCTTTACTGGAATTAGCAAAAACATAAATTGCGTTTGCGCAGAAACCTCAGCGGCGCTAAGATTTCTGTGGAATAAGCGACATTTTTGAAAATTGGGCAGTTCTTGAAGGGAATAGAACGTTCCAGGAGGGTAAAATGACAAACTGATACCAAAGTATGTTAATTTTCCCGCGTTTCTGTAGTAGTATCTGGATGGCCTTGACGGGAGGCTACCATCTGTCTCCCAACAGCTGTTCCAGTGGGTCCCCTCCCCCAACCTTCTCTGAGCCTTCGGGGTCCATGTGACCTGGCCATTTAGCCCATGGTGTGCAAAAAAAGTGCCGCTCAGAGGTAAAACAACAAACAACAACAACTGTAGTAGTATCTAGAGCAAGATTTTATGCTGTACAAATACAGGTATTGAGCAGAAAAATGGAACAGTTCCATGCTATCGCAATAGAAAAATCGCATTGAAGAAGTTATTGAACTCTGAATATGATTTTTAATGAAAAATATGTTTAAAGATAAAGATCTCAATCAAATCAATCTAAATCTCGATTTTGAACAATATTGTTCAGTATTCAAAGAGTTATGAATGCTGGAATATTTAACAGGCTAAAAAACAATTGTCCCCAAAATTGAATTAAAATATTAATAAAATGGGTTAAGAGATGATTAGTTGATCCTCGTAGAGAGTAGCGGGTGCATTACACTCGGTATTGATCTCTTACCTGTTTTAATTAAATTTTAGGATCAATATTTTGTAGCCTGTTAAACATTCCAGAGTATTCTTGAATACTGATTTTTGTTTAAAATCCAGCGTTAAATAGATTTGATTTAAATCTTTATCTTTACACATATTTTTCATTAAAAATCAGATTGAAGAAGCTATTGAGCTCTGAATGTGATTTTCTATTGAGAACATGGAACCGTTTCCATTTTTCTGTCGAATACCTGTATCTACTAGCGTCAGTGGGGACCAGTGTTGGCAAACGAAATTAAAAACGTTTCGTTACGTTTTTAGTTAGAACTAAAAATTTAATATCGTTTTTCGTTATAGCAAAACTTAAATTTCGTTATATCGATATATTTTTAACATACATTTCATTATTTTGAATTTGTGCTTTCATTTAAATTATATAGTCTACAGTAGTATCTTCCAGCGATTCGCACCAGTTCAATCAATCCATTTGTTAGAAAACAAATAATTTGAAAAAAGTAAATTTATCAATATTAATAACAATTATTAATAACGAAATAAATCCATATATGCAAATAGATTTGTATATGTGGATTTATTGTTTTTTCTGCTACTAAATAATGAAATGAAAATAGCAATTAGGAGATCCAGTTATGAATAAATATGATGATATCACTATATATTCGAATAAGGTTTGTAAGCCATACAATCAAAACTACTGAAGGATTTAGTTTCGGGGCAGGGGGATCGCAGGATTTAGTATCGGAGAGGGTTCGAGAATTTAGTTTCAAGGGCTGGGGTCCGAAAATGTAGTTTTGTTTTGGGGGGGATGTGAGTTTTAGTTTGGGGGGAGGCGAGTCCGAAACAGACTTGAGTATGGTCTCCTAATAGGTAATATATTCTAGAGGAAAAGTTAAAATTATATTCAATATGGAATAAAATTTTATAGTTGCTTTCTTTATATCTACTTCTCAGTGTCGGGCATAAAATATGGGGCTAAAATAAAATATGCAAAGACACCTGTTGTGGACTTCAACAAAGCAGGTAGACAAGTTTGAGATTTTGCATGACTTCCATCTTATGCAAAATCCATTTGTCTATTTTCTTCGGATTTTCGCGGGGGAGGAGCGAAACCTCCACACCTCTGAATACTAAAGAAATTTACGCCACACTTTATGATTTGTTCAGAATAAAATGGAGGTTTATTAATAAAAATTTCTTAGCATAAGTATGCAATCATAATTCTTAAGTGCTATAATGAGTTTTGTGCTAAGATTAATATTTTTAAAACAAGCTACTAAAATGACTCGAGGAAATTTAAAAGTGAAATTTCCTTCAGAAATATTAACCTCATAACGCATAGTCGACGAAAATTAAAAAATAAATTTATTAAAAAATACTGATATAAGGCAATCAATATTATTCTACTATTTTATTCGTCATTATAGGTAAAATGTCTTATAAAATTTTTCAATTCAAATTATTTCTTTTGTTATAGAGAATCCATTTAAGTAAAGAAAAAATCTCTCTCTGCAGATACCTGAGTTGCAGGAACTACTTAGCCTTGTAATGAATTGCAAGAATTGCTCTGTCTTGATTTTTTGTGTAGCGAAAAATATTTTTTGAATAATTGATACAAAAAAAAATATTTACATATAATAAATGCTTTCTTTTGTATAAATTCATATATAATAGACTTCAAATAGCATAAAAATAATATAATGCTTAAATAGAGTAATGAAATTGAAAACATTACTTATTTAATTTATGCAATCTGTTCTTAAACGAGCTGCAGATAAGAAAAAACCCAGCTCGGTTGAAAACGAGAATTACTTTCTTTTTCTGAAGAATGTGCTAGGCGAGGTTAATTGCTAACGGATTTGCAAACACACACAACGGAAATTTTCGGGAGGTCGGAGGTCGAAGGTTTGATGAGAAAATTAAAAACCGAAAGTTTCGACTATTGTCAAGTTAATGACCATTTTCCTCCAATTCTTTTTTACACTCAAATGATCACACCTACATAGTTCCATCTCCAAGTGTTTAAGCGGATCACAAGGATTTGTAATATAGTTAGGTTGTCGCCCTATTTTCCTTCTGCATAAATGAAGACTCATTCTTTCTTTTGCACTGCAGCTCTTATCTGGCTATCACAAAGCACTTCCTCTGAGCGCCAGTTGCGAAGAAGGTGGCTGAGACAGCTGCTTCGCAAATTCTTTGGGAAAGTGTCATTGAGCAGAATCACTGGAAGGGCTTTGTATGTTAATCATAAAAATAAACTGTACAACTGTCTGTTACATAAAAGTTTCTAAGTATATCTTATAAAGGAAAATATCTGAAACGTATCAACAGATAAACAGCGAAAACAAAAAAAATTCTTTTTTCCGTTATTTGTTACGTTTTATCGTTATAAATATTTTTAAATTCCATTAATGTTATTCAAAAATCATTTCGTTACAATAACGTTTTCAAACACTGGTGGGGACAGTATCATATATCGTATATCTCGTGTTGGCAAGATGCAGTACATGGCCCATACCTTATAGTACTTAACTATTCAGTTGAATAGTTAAGTGCTATGCCGAGTGGTTAGCGCGCTTGGCTACTGATATAAGGGACCTGGGTTCGAGCCCCGGGTAAGGCATGGCTATTTGTGTCGTTTTTCTGCTGAGGGCCTGCCATCCTCTCAGACCTTCTACTATGGCATATAAACTGACAGGCTCCTGTTAGACCTCTGTGGCAAGCAGCTGCTTGAGGGGGTATTTATTTTTATTATTATGATAGAGACCGCTTGGTGAATTAGCCAATGCGAAAGATTTCGCTCTTGATGAATGTATGATGAGTGAAAAGGGGGGGGGGGAGTGGAAAATGCATGATGGGATATGGAGGGAGTAAGAATTAGAAATTTGTGGAATTAGTAAGAGGGTAAAGGTTGGGAGGGGATTAGGTGGGAGAGTAGTGCAGAAGAAATTAAATGGGGAAGGGTAGACAGGTAGTGCCTTGGGGGCAGTGATTCTGAAAACAGGTATAAGTTAGGGTATGAGAAGGCTTGAACACACCAGGAGTAGCTCCCTAATACCTTCGCTGTCCTTTTATGTTTGCAAATAAAAAAAAACTGCTATGAACTTTCATATTCAACTATAAGTGGACGGAAGCAAAATTTTATACAATTTCCTAAAGCGCGCAGCTTTATTTCTATCTGGCACATTGCAGAAAATAGTAACTTTTACAATAAGAGCACATGGAATCTAGCATTCACAATTTTCATTTACAGTATATTATTTCACGATTAACAGTAAATTATATTCTAGTTATGGGTTCAAGAAATTGAAAAAAAAAAAAGAAAATAAAAAAAAATTAGTCCCTTAATTTTCATTTATCGAGTCTCAGCTGTGTCAGAGTTGAGATTTATCTTCGCAAAACTCCCCGCCCTTCCCACGGTCAGTAGGGGACACCGATGGGCTTGGAAAGGCCGCCGTCCGTCGGATGCGAGGTTAAGCCTTGGCCCATGTACAGGAGAGTCTTACCTACCCACGGTCAATAGTCATGTTATGAGTTATGCAAAAAAGAAGACATTTCATATTTTTTCAAACTTCCGGGAGGACACAAGATAAACAAAGGAAAACAGGAGGACTTATGGTAACCCTAGGTATAAGTTAAATAAGCAAATTGGAGGACTTATGGTAACCCTAGGTATAAGTTAAATAAGCAAATAATAGTTTTTTGATTATAGGAGTTTATTCCAATTCTACAATTATTTTTAGCCTAATTATTTAACGATGTGTATTGAGAGGTAAATTAATTTTATATATCAGTGCCTGATATATTGTAAATAATTCTTCTTAAACCATGCCATACGATTTCAGAATCAACAGCAAAATTAACCATTTAGTCAAAAAAAGGCAAAAATATTATATTAACAATTTAGTCAGAAAAAGGCTCCAATTCTTATTCAGTGCATTTCAAAATATATGACGTGCCGATTTTTATTCATACTTGATAAGCAATCAAGGGTTCTGGAGCAAAAACCTCTGTGATATCTGGAAAGCAAGTAATAGTTTGTTTCTGAAATTCTAAATATTTTTTCAAGATTCATACCAAAATATTTAATCTATGCGTCCCTACCATTTCTGAACCGACATTGTTAGTCTCGAAGTGTCCATCAATCAAACGCTTAATTCTGTTAAGAACAATGATAGACAGAATTTATTTGAAATAGAGAGTAGACTGATAGAATGGGTTGTTTTACCTCTGAGTGGCACTTTTTTGCACACAATGGGATAAATGGCCAGGTCACAAAAACCCCGAAGGCTCAGAGAAGGGGAACCACTGGAACAGCTATTGGGTGACAGATGGTAGCCTCCCGTCAAGGCCATCCAGTGTGTTCTTTAACGTGCAGATGGTAAGACTCTCCTGTATATGAGCCACGGCTTAACCTCCCATCCGACGGACGATGGCCTTTCCAAGCCCATCGGTATCCCCTACTGACCGTGAGTAGGGCGGGGAGTTTTGTGGAGATAAATTTCAACACTGACACAGCTGAGACTCGAACCTGGGACCTGCAGATTACGAGCCCCCCCCCCCCCCCCAAGTTGACTGATGACCCTATATTAGTACAAGAATTGCAATAATCTTTCTTGAAATATAAAATAAATTTTCGCTCAAACAACCCCTTGCCACAGAGATGTGAGGAAAGCGAACCCTCAGTAGAAAAGGTTGGGATGTTTTACCTCTGAGCGGCATTTTAGTGCACACATGACTAGGTCAAAAGGATCCCGAGTGCTCAGAGAAGGTTTGGGGAAGGGGACCCACTGGACAGCTGTTAAGAGACAGATGGTAGCCTCGGATCAAAGTTTCCCAGGTTCGAGTTCCAGCTGGGTCAGCGTTGAGATTCATCTTCGCAAAACTCCCCGCCCTGACCACGATCACTAGGGGACACCGATGGGCTTGAAAAGACCGCCTTCCGTCGGATGGACGTTAAGCCGTGGCCCCGTATGCGGAAGAGCCATACCATGTGCACGTTAAAGAACATGCTGGATGGCCTTGGGTTGTTTTACCTCTGAGCGGCATTTTTTTGCGCACCGTGGGCTAAATGGCCAGGTCACATGGACCCCGAAGGCTCAGAGAAGGTTGGGGGAGGGGACGCACTGGAACAGCTGTTGGGAGACAGATGGTAGCTGGATGGCCTTGATGGGAGGCTACCATCTGTCTCCCAACAGCTGTTCCAGTGCGTCTCCTTCCCCAACTTCTCTGAGCCTTCAGGGTCCTTGTGACCTGGCCATTTAGTCCACGGTGTGCAAAAAAGTGCCGCTCAGAGGTAAAACAACCCATCAAGGTTATCCAGCACGTTCTTTAACATGCACAGGGTATGGTTCTCCTGCATACAGCGCCATCGCTTAATATCCCATCTGATGGATAGCGGCTTTTCCAAGGCCATCGGCATCCCTATTGATCACGGGGAGTGCGTAACTCGAACCTAGTAACTACAGATTACGAGACTGTCTCGTTTCCAGCTGACTATTAGTAGAAAGACAATACATGTAAAGAAACGTTCATATTTTATTCGTGGCTCAAACCCAGGTTCCTTTAAGCTGTTGCTAAGCTAAAGGGGGCTAAGCTAGGGCTAATAATACTTCTAGTAAACCCCTTAGATAGTCCTTTTGTCGCATAAAACATTCAACACTACTGCACACAAACAACAAAATCATTCCTAGCTAAAAGCATTTTGGCAGCAATTTAATCTATCCCTGATGACTTCTGTAGTTTAAATTTTGAGATAAAGCAATTTCTCATCGTGAAATAGGCCAACATTAAAGCCAGTAATGCAACCATCATTAGAAATAATGGGAGCAGAACCACTGTTCAGAATTTATAGGGAAATGGTTAGCCCACCTTGCCGTTACAGAAACCTCACCTTTATTAAACTTGCCATTATTATTCCTTAATCTCTCTATGTCATTTTTTTTCCTACCCAAATATTACTATCTGATACAACTTTCTCTTGTGTCTGTTGTTAACATTTTGTTTTGTTAGCGGCTATCTAGCCAAAGTTGAACCTTTCAAAATTCAACTAATCAATAACACGTTTATTAAGATCTCTGTAATGCTATTTATTATGTTAAGATCGGCAGAGTTAATTCAATCCATTACTTTCGTTCAGAAATAAGCTGCATATCCTTATCATTCAAATGACCATGATATTATTTTACCAAAACAGTATTATTGGTTTAAAATGGTCCCATCAATCCTCAATCTCAGTAGCAAACTACGATTCGCATAATGACCTATCATGTAAGCTTTGGCTTTCAAACCCTTCACTGTTCAAAGCAATTCTTTTAGTCTTAAGCAGATCATTTCTTAAACTTCAAATGCAAAATACTTTTACAAAGTAACAGTCAGACCCAATTAGAAGTTCCTGGCGTAATGATGTAATTGTGAGATGGGGGAATACTACTATTACGCCATTGAGGTTCTTACCTCGGGTTCTTACAACTGAACTTCTATTTCGATCGTGTGTATGTATGGGCATGAATGGAGTATTGTGAGAGGCGATATACATTTGCACTTCCGACATCGAATTCTCGGAATAAGCGGAAGTTATTTTCACGCCTGGTGTTCAATAGTGCTAGCCCATTTGCCATTAATATTATATACTAATAATTAATGCTGAGCTCTGAATGTGATTTTATATTGAGATAACATGGAACTTTTTCCATTTTTCTCTGTCCAGTACCTGTATGTACTGGTAAATATCAAACACCCCACTCTAAACGCAGGTGTGGAGCAAAGATCACCTAAGAGTAATGTCATTTATTACAAGTTGAAACCATCATGCTAAAAGAATGGAGTTATTTAACACAATTGTGGCAAAACAGTAGGGGGTGAGAGGTAGCAAAAATAACTTTTGTGACAAACTTATTCGAAGTCATGTAAAATAATTTATCATATCTTTGCTAGGACATTGTACAGGTCTCTGATAAGGAAACAAATTTTTAATATTATTTACTGTATTCTAATCAAATTTCACTTTTTTTCTCATGATTATGTATAATACTTTGTTACTGAAAAACAGGAATCTTTAAATTTCTTTCATATGCAAGCAAGATTCTTCCTTTGATTCTTACTTTGTAAAGGAGCTACACACATTTAATTTCTCTAATTAGCTATGCATTTAAGAGTAATGTCATTAACCCAGACAAACTGCTCTGTTTTGCCAGTTATTTTAGGTCAACGACAGTCGACTGATACTACGCGCTGATTGTAAGGAACCTGGTGTCAAAATAGCTCCCGCTTGTTCCGAGAATTCGATGTCGGAAGTGCAAATGTAGATCGCCTCTCACAATACTCCACTCATGCCCATACATACACACGATCGAAATAGAAGTTCAGTTGTAAGAACCTCAATGGCGTAATAGTAGGATTCCCCCATCTCACAATTACATCATTACGCCAGGAACTGCTAATCGAATTATCTGAAAGCAGAAAACTACGCCGATGACTTTATATCATACAGGACAGCGAAAGAATCAAGACTAAAAAAGGTAAGGTAAATAATTACTGTTTTTGTCTGTGGTGAAAAATAATAGCAATGGTTCAATTACTGGATTCAAGAAGCATTTTCCTATCACCAATATTTTCCCAGCTCCAACTCTACAAAGGATCGGCGTATATACCTACATATCTAACATCTATATACAGGAGGGTGCCCCTAAGTCCTTACATATAGGCAAAGTAATGTTATTCAATGGTACAAGTATTCTACTTTTGTATTCACTTTATTCACCTGTACCGATCCATACTAAGACATCAAATGCTTAAAACTGAGCACCCCTGTTGCTTGGGGTGACACATCCTGCTGAAAGAAAACACTACAATAACGTGCTAAGGGTATGTCTCTAAGTAGGGTACCAAAATGACATTTAACATTTGCAAATAAAAGTCGCCGAGACTGTCAGTTTAAAAGTAAGGTCCCATGATGTTCTCACCATGAATTGCACACTAGATATCCTGGGATTGTTCCGTATGTGTGCATCTTCAACTCACTGTGGTTGTGTCGCAGCCCAGTAACGACAATTGTGGCGGTTGACTGTCCCATTAAAGTTAATATTTCCTTCATCGCTGAAGATTATGTCAGCCAAGAGAGAGATGGTTGTTCCTGAAGTTTTTCTAGTACCCAATCACAGAAATGGTCCATGTCATCTCCACACAACTCCTGCACCATTTGCATTTTGTATGAGTGGAACCTATTTTGTCTCAGGATTCTGAATACAGATGATTTTCCAATTCCCACCTCCTGTGCAAATTTTCTTACAGAACGACAAGGGCTAACTTCAACTTTAGTCAGAACATCAACAGTGTGGTCTTCATCTGTGGTGCTACTCAGATGACCTTGTCTAGGTGTATATCACCGAACTAGTCTCCTTCAGTGTCTTCAGAATATTATTAAAGGCCATGTGACATGGCTTGTCTGGATGTAGTCTACGAAATTCCTCGCATGCTTCTTTCTGACTTTTTCCAGAAACATGAATAAGTACCAATTCTATTTTATTCTGGGGTGCGAGGGATGCATTGTTAGTCATAGATCAATTAGTCGATTCACCTGAAACAACAAAGAATATATTATAGTTATTTTTACTTGTGCCTATGTATAAGGACTTACGGGACACCCGCGCCTATATGTAAGGACTTACGGGACACCCGCGCCTACGTGTGAGGCTTATGGGACACTTTGTATATAAAATAGTTTCTCTTCAACATCTGCTAAATGGTCAGAGCTGGGACCATCAAACTTCATCTACGGCTTATCTCACCGTAACTTAGTGCACTGTAAGGTTTTCGACCCTAAAAAATTAGGCCCTCCCTCAAAAACTGCTCCCGAAATGACTGCCTAATGATAACTTGGGAGATCGATAACGTACTATTACATTCATGACTTTCAAGTCCTCATCCATAAGGTAGGCGATGGCAGTGCCCCCCCCCCCCCCCCCCCGAGGTTTCGGACGCTTGCAGCAGGTTCATTTCCAACACACCAGTGAGGTTGGGTTGTTTTACTTCTGAGCTGTACTTTTTTGTACAGCGTGTATATGGTACTTTTTTGCACACAATGGGCTAAATGGCCAGATCACAAGGACTCCAGAGGCTCAAAGAAGGTTGGGGGAGGAGACCCAGTGGACCGTTGTTGGGAGACAGATAATAAGCCTCCCATCAAGTCCATCCAACGTGTTCTTTAACATGCACAGTATGTAGTTCTCTCGCACACGGGGCGACAGCTTAACGTTCCATCTGACAGATTCGCAGCGAGGAATCCAATCTCTAAACACTATTTATCCAGAACTAAGTGAACCAAATTCGGGACCGACCTGTGGAATACCTGTGGGTTTACGGGGAACCGAAAATTTCCGGCACTCCGGATGTGATCGAGTATCCGCGCACCCATTTCGAATACATCTGCATCTTTGGAATCATTATATTGAGGTCCGAGCCAAAGAATATGTAAGGGTCCTTACGTGGCCTGGACAATGCAGTAACAGAAAAGTTTTAAATGTTTAAAAAATAATTCAACAGTTTAACTTTTATTTATTAAAATTCGACTAATAGCTATTTCTGAAATTTGGTAACCAGCTCTAAAATATATTTTAAAGTAGTCAGAACGAATAAATTATTTTATCCTGTTAAGAAAATAGACTTCAATTAAATATTAAACAAATTAAATAACTTAAATTTTTTACATATTTCCCCCCCCCCCCGCTTTTTTTTTCTTTTTTGCTCAACGGATGACCACCACTCCTGGTGTATCAAAATGGCCTTGCTCTATCTCTTAGGGGAGAGAAAAAGACAAACCCAAATCTCAAATAGGATGACTTCTGTTATACATAAGGTACATAAAATACAGTGGAAGTATATTATTCACTTATCCACCAAGAAAGTTGACTATCTAAAGTACGATTCTAAAAATTATTTTTGAAGGCGGCTCCAGTTTGGGATCATTGGTCCCAAACCAAAATCTAAAAGTTTTAGACCATCCAAAATCAAATTTTGAAATCAGCTCTAGACGCCCTGGTTTGCGAGAAAACACGTTTATTCCATCCAGAATTAAGTGTTCCAATTCTGGCAGGGGCGACGCTACCACTTGTGCGACCACCATTGCAACTGTGCCGGGCGGCATTTTATTAAGGGTGGCAAATTTTCAAGTAAACTAACAATAAAGTTAATTGGAGTATGTTCGATCTATTTTTCAACAGATGATTTTCAATTGCTTTTAAAAATGACGTTATATGATCATTAAAAATAAAAGGACAAAATTAATCATTAATATCTAAGATCACACACGGAGAAAAAGAGGCGGCAGCGTCCACGTTCGCTCCGGAAGGCAAAATAACTAGAGCTGGCCCTGAATTCAGGAAGACAGCGAAGCCCCGACTACAAGTTCTTTCAAAAAGCAGATAAAACACCAAAATATGCTTAGCTCTAGGGCTATCAACTACGATGTTTAGTAAAAATATGACACGTAAGAATATTTTAAAATATAGGATGGCAATGAAAATCTGATAGGCACTCCAAGGCTTGCTACTTCTTGATTCATTCTTTCAAATATTTTTGTTACTATCATTGGTGTTATGTCAGAGAAATGGGTAAGAACTGTAACCCGATGCTATGGAGTTAAATGATCGGTAACTAAATATTTCAAACGGTAAAAAATGCATAAAAAATTGAAATGCCTACCTTTGGGGGTTGAAATCCGCCCTTTGGTAGTAGTTGTAGTACCTATTACAATACTGAAAGAGATATGGGCGGGGATGACTCAGCTGCAGTTCCCAGGTTCGAGTCCCACCTGGGCAGCGTTGATATTTATCTCCGAAAATCTCGCCTAGTAGGGGACACCGATGGGTTTGCAAAGGCCGCTGTCATCGGATGGGACGTTAAGCCGTGACCACGTTTGCGGGAGATTGATACCCTGTGCACGTTAAAGGACAAGCTTGGTGACCTTCACAAAAGGCTACCATCCATCTCCTAACAGCTGTCCAGTGGTTCTCCTCCCTCCAACCTTCTCCGAACCCTCGGGGTACTTGTGACCTGACCATTTAGTTGGGTTGTTTTGCAAAATACTGTCGCTCAGAGGTAAAACAATCCAACCCGAAAAAAGATATATTCTAAAACATGCTTTTTTTTTTCTTAATCTTCTAAAATTTAATTGCCCTACAATTTTTAAAAGGAGGGTCCGCCGCTTGACTATGCGCGATTTTTTAAAATTTATCGATATTTCATAACCCAGGCGCATACAAACAGATCATAACAATACTGACCTTCGAAAATATAATTTTGTAATCTTATCTTTAGTATGCAAACATGTATTAAGTATTAATGAGTGAAAACAGCTCCGCTGATAAAACCAACAGCTGAATAAACGAAACAGCCATCTCAAATGGTATGTTACTTTGGCACATGCAATGCGAGTCGTATCGATTGCATTAGAGGCTGTTCTTTGGTGACTCATGGTCGTTAACCTCGAAGCCTAATAAAACACTGTAGCAGCTGCACTGAAAATATGCCAATTATTTTAACTTTTGTTTTTCATCAGACCCAAATGCAGATCCATAAGAGTAAATGATGCTGGAAATTACAGTGTTAGTAAAACAGAATTATTACAGTGTCTTCGGCTATGTCAAGACTTAATAAGAATTGGCTATTAATGTTTTAAGAAATGCAAAAATATGCATATAAAAAGATACAAACTATATTTCACATTTTTAGTGCTTTTAATTGGGATTGCTCTGTTACAAAGGCCACTGTTACAAGATTTCGTTACTCAATGTCCACAGGGTATAAGTTTTATTATATCTGTGGACACTGACAGCTCGCGAAGCAGTTGACTAGTTGGTTGAGGTTTTTTGGCGCAATAGCAACTAAGGCTATATTGCGCCAAACAGCAGTTGACTAGCTGTAGTTTATTTACATCATTGCTATTAAAGACGTATAGCTGTCGTCCTAAGCATTTGGGACGAGCTTTCCTGACTAATTTCTTATTTCTTGAAATTGTCCCCAGGAAGTCTTCAGGACATTTTGTGGCACATTTGAAACCCATGATGTTGTAATTTTTAACTTTATTTAAAAAGTGGGGGTTAGATTAGGATACGATTTTCTCAATAGAGTGAGATACCAGTGATAAAATATGAAACAAAAATAATTTTTTCTCCACGTTTTTGCATTTTTTTTTTTGCTCAAATGTATCCATATTCAAAACGACCTTATATCTATTTTAAATTCGACGCGCTGCTGTTGTTGCACACTTTGAATACATGAGTAGTTAACATGCTTAATTGCTGATTAAAGAAACCAGGGTTCGAGCCCTGGATAAGGCACGATGTTTCTTATTTTGTCTTTCTGCTGAGGTCTCGCCTTCCTCGCAGACCTTATCTAAGACTTCTGTGGCAACTCAAACCACCATAACATATAAAAACCCAAGAACTCAGCGAAGGACTGGGAACAGGATCCACTTGACAACTCTTAGGGGGAATGGTGGAAGCCTCCCGTCAAAGCTTTGACGTGCTCGCGACATGGCTTTTCTGCATATGGTGCGACGACTTAGCGTATCATCCTACTGACGGCAGCCTTTCCAATCCCATCAGTGTATTGTTTCTTACCTAGGTAGAATGGATGTAAGAACAGATTGCTTTCTGTCTTCCTGCAGCTGGAATGGCTTTCTTAAGAGTCATATACAGTACTGACTACCATACATTTGTTCTACATATTATATGTGTAACACATTGCTTCTAGTTAAATATTTGTAGTTGTAAAGAAAGAAAATAACATGACCAAAACAAGCACAGTTTGGACTGGAATCTGAGAACAATAGATTACGAGTCTGGAGCGTTACCGACTGAGCCAACCCCCAGCCCTTTATTGCGATTGGGCTATTGCAAATAGAAGCAAAGTGTCTACTACCACACAAAATTTCTAATTCTGTTTCATCGTCCAATATGTTTAAATATGATCGAGACAATCGCATACTTTAAGATACAATTTTGTCAGTCATTTTTATTCCTAGATCCAATCCAGAGAGGAAAAATCGATCGCTGATGAATCCATATGACAATACGTACGAGATGTACATGTGGCAATACGGTATTTTGCATACTCATGATCAGATTACTAGAGACATTAAAATTCTTGAATCAAAAAACTATTCACGGAGGGTAAGAAATGCGAATCACTGAATAACAAACAACACAATTAAATAGGGATAAAATTAGATTTGAATAATTAAAAGAAAGCATATCTCCTCTGGTGTATATGGGGATTTCGTTTTCAAAGAGAATGAAGTTTTTAATTTATCTCTATACACAAAAATGTTCCATGTCTGGACAGACGACTTAAATAAACACAGCATCTCGTTGTTTAAACCAAAAGAAAATCGAAAACGATTTTTTTTTTTTATGAGGTTGGGTTGCTTTACCTCTACGCGGCACTTTTTTTGCATTCAATGGGCTAAATGGCCAAGTCACAAGGACCCTGATGGCTCAGAGAACCCACTGGACATTTGGTTGTTAGGAGACAGACGGTAGCTTCCTATCAAGCGTGTTTTTTAACGTGCACATGGTATGTCTCTACCGCACACGGGGCCACGGTTTTAAGTCCCATCCGACGGACGGCGGCCTTACCAAGCCCATCGGTTCCCCTATTGACAGAGGGCAGGGTGGAGAGGTTCTCGGAAATAAATCTCGACGCTGATCTAGGCGGGACTTGAACTGGGAACTACAGATTTGCGAGCCTGACGTGCTACCGATTGAACCACCCAGCTTTTTTTTTTATAAAGCGAAAAATACTTAAAGCATTAAATGTTAATTAAACCGCATTAAAACACTAAATTATCCGGACTGGAAGCCACGTTTAAAAAATCGTTCATTGTGCATTTATATTTGAAGACCCAATGCTGAGCGGTGTTTCCGACGATACAGATCGATATATGGTAATTGCATGCAATTTTTCATATTTAAAGATTATTAATTTTGCATGCAAATTTCACTTTATTTGTACAATTATCCAAAATATAATGAGTTAAGTGTTTTTTGTTGTAGTACTTTCTTTAGTAAACAATAAAAAAATTTATAATCATATTATATATACCAGTTTCATTTTAAGTCTATTATTCGAACTATTTACATCACCAATTAATCGAGTTCTTCCTGTACTTCGGAAATAGTTTCGTTTTCCCAACTGGAGGTCAATAATTATTATCTCAGTTGATTACTACTAAGTACGACATATATATGCTACCGCTAAAGCTCGAAAGCCGTTAATGTGCACATTACCTAGCTAATCTGCAGATTAACTGATTTGCTCCGTTAACGTGCGGAATCAAGAGTTTTCCGCATTTTACCTAGGTAATGTGCACATTAACGGCTTCCGTATCGTTAAAGTTCAAAAGTTTGTTCCTCTCTCATAGTGGTGAATCTCTTGAATATGAATCTTCGTGTCACGTGATTCACTCGCGTCCGCATTATAAAAAACGCCCCGGATGAGCGGAGGCCAAGTGAGAACGAATCGGTAAAGTGATTCATTCTTGATAACGAATCACTAAAATGATTCGTTCTCACTTGGCCTGTTCATTTTGGGGGCGTTTTTTATAATTCGGACGACTGATTCATGTTGACAGAGGGATGACCCTGATTTCAACTCTACTCTCGGACACTAGATAAATAACATTATGTTAATTTAAGCGTACAGAAACGTTCCTGTTGTTCCAGCAAAGATCTTATTTTCACTTTAACGAGTGCCTAGTAGGTAATGTGCAGATTATCCAGGTAATTTGCAGATTACCTAGGTAATTTGAGAAATAAAACAATTTTCCGCACGTTAACGGATCACCCTAGTTAATCTGCACAATACCTAGATAATCTGTAGAATAACTGATTTCTGCACTTTAGCGGTAACATATATATTGTTTAACAAACCATTTAATATGAAAATTGATTATTTCCACGTTTTTATATACATTTTTAGAGATTGATTTCATTATCTTCTCGATGTATTTTATTGAATGCAAGGAAATCGCCGTTTTATACAAGATTTAGGTTTTATCAAAATGGTCATGTCTTTCCAACATAAACCTCTGGCTAGGCACTTAACATTGTCTTACCGGAAAGCTCACCTTTATCAACATCCCGGAAATGCTGAACACAGCAGCCAACATCCAGCTCTCATCGATCGAACAGAAGTGCACTGGCAGTCTATGTTATTATGGCGACTGGTCTGCCGATTCATTTTCCCCCTAGTCTCGCCTATTAACCCTTCGAAGAGACGAACTGCAATATGCAACGCGCGTGCTCCACAATATTATTATTAAAAATTAAATTGCATTTCCATTCCATGAACAAGGGTACATCTTAAACTACACGGAATGTTTTGGCACAATATTTTTCCTATTTCTGTAGTTGCTTTTTCAAAAATGCAGACATTAAAAATAATACTGCTGTTTTACGAAACAAGAAGTTTCGTGTATATCCTTCAAAATACGATCTGTCAGGTGTGCAGTTTCATACAGAGGTGAAATGCCATTGTATCATATTTTTGGTTTTAATTTAGAATTTAGTTATTTGACACGGTTATCGTAATTTGAGCCTATTCGGGCTTTTTCCTGCTGTGGAAATAACGTTTTGAACCTTTATATACATTGGAATATGCCACTCGAATTTTAAATTTATTTTCGTTCTCTAGTCACTTCTTTCTACTTCTGTTTCCATAAACCATGCATGGGGAATCTCGGGCTCGTGGGTTTGATGCTGTTGGGTTATTTTACCTCTGAGAAACACTTTTGCCCACAATGCTTACCTGGCTATTAGTTAGATTAAATAAGATTCAAGGTTAATTACGAAAAGAATCCAGTGGACCAAAGAATACGCATCTAAATATTTACACTGGACAGCTGTTAGGAGACTGTTCAAGTCTCTCGTTAAGGCGATCCAGTGTTTCAACAGGATATGGTTTAGGTCATACGAGCCACGGCTTCTGGAGCAATTTCTTGCGATTACTATTGTTGTTAAATTTTCAGACTTCCACAATGCTTTATACATATATACCTCGATTTAAACGGTTTCAGTTTTACACGGCGATATCCTCGGTTTTAAACGATACGGATTTAATTCTTTTTATGTGTAACTTCATATAAGATATAATACATGCTATGAAGTATCAGTGGTATAGCTGATATATAGTATCAGGGGAGATTATTAGACTGCCATCCCAAAGTAAAAAATAACTAAATGGTTTTAGTTTATACATTTACCTTCAATAATATAGAATAGTAAATTCCTATATTAATAAAATCATCTATAAAATGGTTCTCAACCTTTTATGCTTCACGAACCCCCTGGAAATGTCTATGTTACTAGCGTACCCCTTGTATAGATATATAAAACTATAGTTATAGTATAACAATGTGAATAAAATAAAACATATTTATATGTAATACATCTAGCAACTTTTGAGCTCTCACGGCGTACCCCAAAAAATTTTACCGCGTATCAAGGGATGGGTATATACACCCATCCCTCGATTTACACGGTAGATGTACGGAATATCACTGTGTATTTACACGGTAGATTTACACGGTAGATAGGTTCCGGAATATCACTGTGTAAACTGAAACCGTGCAAATCAAAATCAACAACTTATGAAGGGGGATTGGTTCCGAAATAATCCTTGTTATGAATAAAACGTACATTTGGCTTTTCTTATGGTGCAATATTAATTTATCTTAACCCTCACTATTCGAAATAGGGTGTGAAACACATCAAGTTGATTTTTACCTGCTGTCTTCAATAAAAAAAAATTCAGCATGTTTATTACCCCTCAAAGATTTTCGGATAAAAATAATCCGTTAACAGGCGTATTTTGTCTTAAAAATCTTTTCCTGATGTCTGGAATGTATTTTTCTTCCCCCAAGCTATTTGAAAGTAATAAAGTTAAAATTTTTGCGATTTTTTTCGGTTTCTGATAATGTATGAACATGCGAGAAATTGAGATTTTTCAGGCAATGTGCAAGAAGTGGAATATTAGTTTGACATGTTCAGAAGCTGCTTAGGTATAATAGTAAACATTGATTTTTAAATCCATTCATCGTAAAAATACTTTGCTATATAAACTACTGAAAATACCATATAATCGTCTTTATTAGAATATCGTCTAAGCAGCAGTAATTAAAAAGAATTATTTTTCCCTAAAATAATCATAGAAATAACATTACAAATGTAAAAAAAATACCAAAAGGGAGGTAAAAAGTTTTTATTTGCATTATATAGGACAGAGAAGAATCCTACTTTCCAGAATCGTGCATTTTGCCGCAAAATATGTGAAAAACTGTTTTTCATATAAAAAAAATAAAAAGGAGTTAGTTGAATCCTGAGTTGCTTTACCTCTGAATGACACGTGCACACAATGGTCACGTCATAAGGACCCCAAGGGCTCAAAGATGGATCGGAATCGGCCATGGCTTAATGTTTTATCTGATGAATGACAGTCTTTTCCAAGCCTATCAGTGTCAATTGAATCATGTAGCAAAATGCATAAACTGGCATGTACTTATGGGATGAAATTCACACTATAGACAGGCCCCTTTCAGGCCTTTGTGGCAAGAAGAGCTGTTTGAGAGGTGAAAAACATAAAATTAATAAACTTTTGTGAGAACTTCAGAGAGCTTTTGTCTAAACTCCCTGAATAAAAACCATTCTCCCATTTTGTGGATAAATCCCGCTAAATATACTGCTTTCAATATATATTTTTTAATTTTATGTTGCAATTTAGTTTCTTTTATATATTGTGAAGTACTTATATCTGTACATGGACATAAAAAATTGCATGGTGAAACAAACACAACTGTGTTCATTCGTGGTGACACACTAACTGCTGGGTTTCAAAAACTGAAAGTCCAGGGTTAAAGGCATAGTCATTTGTTCCACATAATCTGTAGATAAGCTGTTAAAGTTTGTGGGTTAGAAAATATGGGTTTAAAATGTGGACATAAACAACAGTTCAATACAGGGCTGGCTGAAGCTGGTGAGATAAGAACAGCATCGGGATGTCTTCTCCAAAGTTGTCTTCGACAACATGATGCCAATAAAATGTTTGAATAGGCAACTGAAAAGAGACTTCACATCAGAAAAAAAAAGTGGGGGGGGGGTAAAAATACCACTATTTTGCTGCTAAATATGTGAGAAACACTATCAAACAACATAAAAAGGAGTTAGTTTAATTCTGAGTAACTTTAACACTTGTGCACAAATGGTCAGGTCATAAGGACCTGACCAGTGTGCCATAAAAGCACAAATATACCATACTTGATCGAGCTGGTTCAATATCTACTTAATAAACTGCATTATTTTTAAGGTTTCCTACGTAATAGTAGAAATAGTGGTAAATTAACATGGAGTTTTAGTGCTTTGCCTCGTTTTCCTGATCATCTATTTGGTTAAAGATCTGAAGACTACCATTTAGTTTTCAAGCATTTAATAGTTTTATTTAACTGGCTGCTTTATATGTTATGATGGTTCCCCACTATCCCATCTTTGCGAGGTAAAAAACCTTTGTTATCTTACTACAAGATTAGAAGATGAGAAAAAAAGCCTAATTACTCATGTGAAACATAATGTAATTAAATACACAAGAATAAATGTGCAGTAGTTTGTTCCTTTTTTTTTGGGGGGGGGGGGCGTGTCTTAATCTTTTTTATTGCTTTTTGGTTGGTGAAACTATCAATAATATTGTGGCTATATTTGGCAAAAAAAAATTTCCCCAACAGTTGAATGAATGATTCATAATGAGCTACCTATCAAATGATAACTTATGTAATGTTCAGTGACAGACTATACACATACACAGAAAAAAAAGCCACCCCCTTCAAAAAGATGGATGAGGAGTTTGCAAGTTATTTTCTCATGTCTGTGGAAAGTAGTAGAACTCTTCCCACACATCATCATGATATGGGGGTTGTTCCTTTTACCTTCTTCCCCTAAAAGTAACAAAGTTTTTTAATAATTTCTTACTAAAATTCAATAGATAAATGAATTTAAAAACATCTTCCTATAAAGGGGCCTGATGTATAATACAATGGATGTAGTAGCAAAACTCCAAATTTCTGTGCTTTATGCTATGAAGAGCACATCTTGGTCCTGTATTAAATGAGACAGACTATTCTTAAATAAGTAGCTCTTTAGAAGTTGTTAATACATACTGCCAAAAAGTAAAAAATCTGTCTTTTTCTAAAAAAAATATATTGTTTCTTCTGGAAATTTTATTTTTTGTAGCTATGCAAGTTTCAAATTAAGCCTTATCTGTATGAAGTTTAAAAAAAATTAAAAACACATAAAATAGACCTCCAATGTTTATGCCATTTACTGAAATTAGAATTCAAATGCAGGGTGAAAACATTGCAGTGTTATATGTTCTTGTAAAATTTATTTGTCATGAGTAAATGACAATCATTGCACACCTGTTTTAACTTTTTTTTTAAAGTACTAATTCATAATTAATAGTTAGATACTTTGTTATTTGGTTGCTTATGATTTAACTTGAGATCTTCACTGAAATAGTATTCTGACGGGTTGTTTTGCCTTTGAACAGTAGAGGTTTAAAAAAAGAACGTAATGACTAAATGGTCAGACCATAAGGACCCCAAGTGCTCATAGAAGGTTGGAGGAAGAATAACCATTGGCCAGCTGTTAGGAAATGGAAGCCTTTTCAATCCATCCAAAGTGATCTTTAACATGCACAGGGCTACAGCTTATGTCCCATCTAATGGATCGCAAGCTCACTGGTGTTTCCTTTCTCATTGATGGCATGGTGGGAGTTAGAAATAAATCTCAATTCCAGTTATCTTAAGCTTCAAACCACAGTTAGGACTCGAACTTGGAAACTGCAGATTATGAGCCTGGTGTGTTACCCATTGAACCACTCCTAGTATTCCAGCAAATATATCCTTATGTTAGCTGCAGGGCGGCATACAAGAAAGAAAGTTTTTGAGAAATATTACTATCTTTGTGCATGTAAGAAACTGGTAAAATACTATTATATAATATTCTGAATTTGAAAATAATAAAGCTATTCATGGTGCAGGTCAAGGGTTTGAGGAAAATGCAGTGTTAATTGAAATTATGTAAAAAAGATACTAAAGTGGTTGTAGTTTGTTAGGGTGTATGAACTGGGAATTTCCAACCTCTTATTTTAAATCTGCAACCACAGAAAAATAAACATGAAGACACTAATCAGTGAGTGATGAAATTATCAGTGAATTTCTGAAATTGTTTTCTGAGCCACCATCAATCAGTAATTTGAGGGCCAATTGGAGATGCTAGGCAAGACTAAAAATTCTAAAATACACTGTTGAATTTTGGGTCGGGTTGTTTTACCTCTGAGCGGCACTTTTTTGCACACAATGGGCCAAATGGCCAGGTCACATGGACCCCGAAGGCTCAGAAGGTTGGGGGAGGGGACCCACTGGAACAGCTGTTGGTAGACAGGTGGTAGACTCCCGTCAAGGCCATCCAGCGTGTTCTTTAACGTGCACAGGGTATGGCTCTCCCGCACACGGGGCCACGGCTTAACGTCCCATCCAATGGATGGCAGCCTTTCTAAGCCCATCGGTGTCCCCTACTGACCGTGGGCAGGGCGGGGAATTTTGCGGAGATAAATCTCAACGCTGACCCAGCTGGGACTCGAACCTGGGAACTACAGATTACGAGCCTGGAGCGCTACCGACTGAGCCACCCCCGTCCCGCACTGTTGACATTTCAACCATTCTCATCATTGTGTTATATAGACTCTTCATCACGTCTATGAACTATGTGGCCAATTTCTGGGGGAATAGAAATAAAAGGAACTTGAGAATATTTATTTTTCCCTGATTAATGTTTTATGCTTTAAGCTTGTGGTGTCTTTATTACCCACATCATTAACATGAGAAAACTTCAGTTGCATTATGATTGCTGACCAAGGTTTTGGAGGGACAAGAACAAATACTTATTATTACTTCTTTGCTACACTTCTCTACTAGTTACAAGCATGTTTCACTGAGGTGTGATATTTGGCGTGAGGTGCTGGGGAAATAACGATGCAGATAACTCAAAAGTTAACTGTTAATAGTTCATAACTGGAAACTACAACACTTTGCTTTCACCTCAGGGTATGCTAGATTAGTATATCCCACTAATAAATTTCTATCATTGCACTTATTAATAAGAAACCAGACTTTCTTGATTATCCATTATACTGAATAAAATGAATGCTTTCAGTATTTCTATTGGCAGACTGCTACTAGAGTAGACATGACCACCAAAAATTACCGTAGATCTTCACAGTGCAGTAATTAAAATTAAGTAACACGTCATAGAAAATTAAAGATATTATTTAATTTTTAAACAGAATTATTTCGTGTGTTTCTCTGTACTCAGAGGTAAACTGTGCCTTAAACAGGGGCCCCTGCCCTTTTGGTATGAAGTGTAGGGATGCAACCCTACCTGAATTCTATAACCTATTGCAAGAATAGTCTCCAAAGATCTGAACCCAAGTTCTTCGACTGTGAGATCTCACTAAAAGCAATTTCTTTTTCAGTATCGCCTTCCATCATGAGGAATGCAAGATGTAGCTTATGTCATTGTTTCCCCCTCCGATTTATTAATTCTATTAATGATTATAGCTCATTGATTATGGGAGACCTAAGTTTATTAGCAAGTGATTGATAAGACATTGGATCATGATTTACAAGAACCATCACAGTGTCCAACTGTTTCATGGTCTCTCAATTTGTCACTCGTGTTACACAATATGAACAATAGTATGTTAACAGTGATAAAATTATGAGAATGACTTAAATTTTGCACAATTATAAAAGTACACACATCGAATTTATCTGAACCTTTACTTACTTAACCATGTATACAATCTGGATCAATTAAAAAAAGAATTTTCATATTTTGTACCCACATTGTATATATGGTTGAAACATAAGGTATGTAATGCAAATTAGAATATCCTTTTAGCTGAAACATTTTGAAAAAGTACTCTCCGAGGCCTTCCTAATATACAGTAGAGTTAATAAACTACTCAGCTAAGATTTTTCATAAATATGATGCTGTTCAGAAGTTATAAAATATGTAATGAAAAATTAGAAATAAAAATAATGTTTTTGCTTCTGACAACCTTTTTTAGTTATCAGTTTCATCTGATGTCCTATTATCACTATATAAACATTGCCAAGAAAACACAAGTGCATATTTACATCAATATAACAGCACTGCTAGCTATCTTAACTAAGCATTGGAAAGTGGAAAGCTTATCAAATGCGACTTTAATTATTGATTGCCTAAATTTATGTGATAACAAACACATGCAAGGATTTAAAGGAAATACAAAGAAAACTTCTCAAATGCAATTTTTGGAAAGTGGATTACAAAACATGATAATTTTAAATATAACAATTTGATTTTTAACTATTAATGATGGCGTACTACTATCAGACCTCTGTGGCAAGTAGCTGCTTGAGGGGTCAAGCAGCTTCTTGCTGTTGATGTCTGACAAGTCTGTCAGACTTCAGGGAAAACTGTTCTACATGGTAGGGATGGCCCGACATATAAATATCAACACTGACACATTCTTATCATTCTCCTTGTTTTCACAGTGCTATTACAAATTTATGAATGGCATATCAAATTTCTCAGCATTTTTTGGCTTAAGTTGAAATGTTATGGTTTACATTTGATTTTAAGCTCTATTATTATACAGGATAAGCTGTTATCATATTTTTACTTTCATTTATAGAATATAATTAGTGCCAGTGCTTTCTAATCATTTAATTTTAAACAAAACCCTAATATCGATGTTTTATAAGGAAAATTAATGTTTGTGGTATTTATAAAAATAAAGGATCATTAAAAAAACCAAATGTTTTGCCACAAAACTGCTCGAAATCTTTTGGGAAGCAAGACAGTTTCAAATCGTTTGTTAGCAGCGTAAAATTGATAAGCTTTACTACGTATCAGCGTGACTAACAGTAGGGGCCGCTGTCGAAATTGCGCATTTATCATTTAAAGAGAAACAACAAAGAACAGGCAACTATAACGTGCAATTTCACATGACATGGAAATATTACTGTGGCGTTTTTTTTTTTTCAATACTCTTTCAGTGTACGTATTTTTTATTGTAGAAAAATTTAAGCCACGGATTTTACACGCTTCGTGAACTTGAAACCGTTCTGAACGCAATGTGGGCGCAAGCACAATCCGGTTCGGGCAATTACTTTTTATGGTCTAAAAAACGTAGTAGACCAATGACATTTACCCACGACACGTGCAGTAGCCAAAAAGCGAGCTGTACTTACCGTTTAAAAGAAAGCTAGCTTGGCCAGCGAAAAGCCTGGGTCAAACAACAGTCATCGGTGAAGGTGAAGTATGGAAGCTCTCGTTTAATAACTTGGGCGAAATACTGTTATGAAATGAGTAGCTACAGACTGGATTCCGCCAAAATTTGTTTCTCTGCGCCAGAATTGCAAACTTTAGGTAAACACTTGTTTCGTTCAGACTACCGGAATGCGATGTAGAAATCGTATAAAGAGAAGGAGGAGGCAGTGAGAGAAGAAAATCCGTCCGGTTAGAACCGCTCTTGACGTCTAGTTTCGCCGACCAATGCTACCCTGTTTATCGATTTTTGCAGGACTTCATATATTGCGCGCGGCGGTGCGATGAGAGCTCAGTTTTCTACTCACCAGATGGCAGTGCCAACAATCGCGGTTGGCGTCGAGCCAAGTTATACCTATTTGCTAAGTTATAAGATGATTAGGTAGAGAGGTGACCTTGTCGAGAAGCCACCCAAGACGGAGAACCCCTTCGGTTTGGGGTGGAGTCTGATTTATTCCATTGTGCTGACGTCAATGAAGAGTACTCAAACATGCGTGCAACGTTTTCGAACTTGTCTGCCCAGTGTGGAGAAACAGTTACAGTTCATTTGCTGTCTTTCATGTGTTCTGTAACCAAGCAACTGTAGATTCTGTTAAAGCAATAATCGCCTCTTTTACTTATCGTTTATAAGATTACAAACTATGTCGAGACAGGATTGCTAACGGAATATGGACAATTAATTAAGTTATCTGATACTGATATGCAGTATGACAACTGGACTTAGGAGCTGTCTGAGCAAGTTTTATTGGGCACATCTGACTATCAGTAAGTTCAAAGTGGTGTATAGCAATGGTTCTTAACATGGGCCACGCCATACTTCTGATGGCCACATGGAACATTTTTTCCCAACTAACAGCGGCTATGAGGGGAGCCATAGAGGTAAATGAAGCTCAGAAGGGACCCATGAGCAAAAAAAGGTTGAGAAACACTGGACTTTTGTTGTTTGTGACATCATTATTATACTCTTGTCTGTCTTATGGGTAACCTTATAAACAACAGAACACCCAAGGAGTGGGGAGGATTTACCACCCAATACCTCTGATTATGAAAATGGTGAAAAATCAAAAAGGTGTTACCGTAGTTAGGACCCCTATCCCGATTACACTGATCTCTGCTTATAGTGACAGAATTAGCTCGGGGCAGTTCCCCAGGGTCTGAAACCTGTAGGAGCCCGGTGAAAGGGCCCCGATTGGATTTCGAGAAACATTTTTCTTTAATGGAAATGCTAGGTGAATATATGGATTGGAAGTTGTTAAAGAGAAGATAGGTATATTAATAATATTTGCTCCCCAGATTCCTTTGTAAATAACCAACAAAATTAATAACTGTCTTAAATATTGTTATGATTTCTAGATCCATCATCTCTCTTTCAGGTATTCTTATTCTTCGACCGTATTTGTTCATTTTTTTTTTTGCGTTGTTTTCAATTGTATGAAGATATTTCCGATTTTTAGGATCATGCAAAGGAAGTTGGTAGAAAAATACCCTGAGACATTCAGTTAACCTTATAGAAAAAAAAACACACACGTTTTCCGCCATTGAATTCTTAAAATCATATTTTAATGGTACTTAATTTCTAATTCACGTCATATTCTCAGTGAAATATTTTAACATTTTCAACAATTGCATCTTGACTGAAGAGATATTATCACATAATAAATATATGCCTGTAGTTAAAGCAATGTTAGCTTTAGATAAAAAAATTGAAAAAAAAAGGTTTGAAATAAGGAGTATAAATGCAATTGACAACTTAGTTGTGTAGAATTACTGCCGTTGAAAAATTTGGCGCCACGAAAAGTGCCCTGCCCATGTCCTACTTGTTTCGCCCCCTGTTGATAGTCAAAGTTAAATCTTTAAAGCACCATTCGTGTGTAAAAATAGATCCATTTGCATATAGAGCATAAAAGATTCAAAGGTTTTTAGATGAAGATAATGTTACTGAGTGACAATTATTCTCTTTCAGAGTATTCTTCAACGTGCGCAGGGTATGGCTCTTTTATATACGGCCCCACTGATTTACATCCCATACGAAGGACAGTTGCCTTTCAAAGCCCATCAGTATTCTCTTTCTCACCCGGGGCCGGGGTGGCTCAGTCTGTAGTGCACTAAACTCGTAATTTGCAGTTCCCAGGTTCGAGTCCCAGCTGGGTCAACGTTGAGATTTATCTTCGTAAATCCCCCCCCCCCCCCTGCCCATGGTCAGTAGGGGACACTGATGGGCTTGGAACAGGTCCCGTCCATCGGATGGGACGTTAAGCCATAGCCCCATACGTTTAAGCATAAAAGATTGAGAACCACTGGCCTAGAGTGCTGATAAAAATGCATTAGTACCTTTCAGGGAGAAACTCTCTATCCTGAAGGAGAACAGAAGAGGAGAGCAGCTAAATCAGTTTGTCCTACTGATTCGGACTTCTGTGGCAAACCTTTATATTTGATCACTGCTTATGAGTAGTTAGTTTCACCAAGTCTCAATGGTGATCGCTTCTATAAACCTACAATTTAAACTGGATATGAATTCCACGAACAAAGTTTTTAATTAAATGTAAAATAATCTGTGATTTCTCCTATTGCGTAATAAAACCCCTCTCCTCATAAAAAAAAATACCCCCTCAAGCAGCTGCTTGTCACAGAGGTCTGACAGGAGCCTGTAGTTTAACTTTCTAAACTCTTTTAATTTCAAGAAAAAGGAATTACATTATTTGCACTGCGAGAAATATTCAAATTCTCATCTTCAGAAATTCAGATGGATTGTAAACAAGAGGTAAATTAAGATAGCAAATTACATAAACAACTTTCCACTGACCTTCGACAGCACCAACTACCTCGTTTGGAGAGAGAGTAGCAGGTCGGAGAATGGCACAATAGAATTGGGAAACCTTCCTCGAATATGGATCAATAAGTGAAACGTCACAAGAGCAAAGGTTCTCTGAGAGATCAACAAGTTTAACGATCACTGCTAAACAGGATAAGGAATATTAGTGAGCCTCCATTCGATCAGCAGTGAAAGCCTGTTCCACAATGTTTCTCCGAAGTGCAGAGTCACGGAAAATTCTTCAAGGGAGTAGTAGTACAGATATTTGAAAACGTTTTCGTAAAACTTTCGTAGTTATTTTTTATACTTTTTCTCTTCGGTATTCGTTTGTCCGACTTAGTGCCGTAACTATGGGGGCGGGGGTAGCTCAGTCGGTAGCGCGCCAGGCTCGTAATCTGTAGTTCCCAGGTTCGAGTCCCAGCTGGATCAGCGTTGAGATTTATCTCCGCAAAATTCCCCGCCCTGCCCACGGTCAGTAGGGGACACCGATGGACTTGGAAAGGCCGCCGTCCGTCGTTAAGCCGTCGTTTACCACGTTAAGCCGTGGCCCCGTGTGCGGGAGAGCCATACCCTGTGCACGTTAAAGAACACGCTGGATGGCCTTGACGGGAGGCTACCATCTGTCTCCCAACAGCTGTTCCAGTGGGTCCCCTCCCCAATCCTTCTCTGAGCCTTCGGGGTCCATGTGACCTGGCCATTTAGCCCGTGGTGTGCAAAAAATGCAGCTCAGAGGTAAAACAACCCAACCCAGCCGTAAATATGATCTAAATTTTCTGTTGCACGTGCTACTGAATATCTCAGTATCGCTTCACCTTTATGATTCTTTCACAATTTCAGTGGCAAAAAAAGTGCTTAACGGTGAAAACGGGTTAGGTATAAAAAAAAAGTGTTAGTCCCTCCTAGGTATATACACTATATTACAAAAAGTGTCCGGACACTTCCATGTTAAGTGAACGAATAGCCACATTCAAATTTACCTAACTTTGAAAATAAGCTTTTTACGGAAAAAAGTCACTAGACATAAATTGGAGATCTCGGTCAGAACTCTCTAAATCTCTATTTTCTACAATATTAATATAATATTTAAAGAGTTATGGAGGCTTAAACGTTTAAGTGAAACTTTTGCTAGTTTTTAAAATTTACTTGAAAAAGTTAAATCACAACTGTTATAACAAGTTGTTCGCAAATATAAATGCGATATTTGAATTTCGTGTAAGGATGTTTGAAGTTTTCATCAATTTTGGGGGAAAATGTTTTGGAAGGTGTGGTGTGTGATAACATCTGTTGTTAAATATTATAGCTTCCATAACTCTTCAAATATTAGATTAATATTACAGAAAATAGAGATTTAGAGAGCTCTGACCGAGATCTTCAATTTATGTCTAGTGACATTTTTCCGTAAAAAGCTTATTTTCAAAGTTAGATAAATTTGAATGTAGCTATTAGTTCACTTAACATGAAAGTATCCGGACACTTTTTGCAATAATAGTGTATAGGAGGGACTGGCACTTTTTTTTTCAGGGACGCAGCTACAGCAGAGGGGGTGGGGGGCGATGATAAAAAAAGTTTTCTGATTTCAATACTTATTTTTTGAGAGTTTATATGTGAAGCTTAAAATAAGTTTTTCTCAATTCTGTGGAATTTCTGTAAATTAGCAATTATTATTATTTAAAAAAATCCTGCTTCTATCAGATTCCAAGGGTCCGCGACATTAAGGGCTAGGGCAGGGGCGTGGCGAAGGGGATATGTTTGGGGGGAAGAGAACGATAATTTTCCAACTGAGGAATAAAATTTTGCCAATTGAGAAAAATAAGTACTTTATTATAAATTTAATCATGTCTGTCATTTAGCTCCGGGATAGACAGAGGGGAGAGGTTGGGACAGCTCCCCAAGATTTTTGCAATGCTGGCAAAATCGAGACAACTCTTTAATTTCACAAAAACAATCCCAATTTTCACAATTCACATTATTTTACCAAGTAGCTTCGGATTTTGCCAACTCTCCTTAATTTCACAAAAATCCAGTTTTCACAACTCACCTGCATTTTCCCAAGTGGTTTCGAATTTTGTTAGCTCCCTAGATTTTGCCAAATCCGATTTACTTTTTTTGTGGGGAATACCACATAGCTGCGCCCCTGGGCTCAGTCACGACTGAGGACGCAACAACACTCAGCGCTCTTACCAACCCGCGCCTGAGTAAAACGCCCCGGAAATATTCGCGACATTGTCCCACCCTTAAAGAATAGGTTGCTTTCAAAATGTACAATTAGTGGCGGATTATGGCACAGGTGCTTAAAACAATCTTAGAACAATCAAAACTCGTTTTTCTAACATATATCAGTAAAATATTTTACAATCAAAATAATCTATTATTTAACTACACACATCATGTTTTTACTTAGGTTAATACCAAACATAATGTCATTTATGTTAAATACACTAGAGATAGTTATATTTGTTTACAACTTTTGTTGTTTATTTTTTAAGTGCAGTAGACCCTCTCATCCGGTCTCGGCTCAAACGACCTCCGCTTTAACGGTCGTTCCAAGAAGCGGAAGCAACTCGCCGCTTGTTTTGTTTATTTGCTTCAAGTCGCCTCGTGTTTTGTTCATAGTAAATAAATACCCCCTCAAGCAGCTGCTTGACCACAAAGGTCTGACAGGAGCCTGTCAGTTTATATGCCACAGTAGGAGATCTGAGAGGATGGCAGGACCTACAGCAGAAAAACGACACACACATCCGTACCTTACCCGGGGCTCGAACCAAGGTCTCTTAGATCAGTAGCCAAGCTCACTAACCACTCGGCCACGGGTGTTTCAGTTCCTCTTTGCGAATATTACAGTGTACTGTGCGTACACAGGAGTGTGTGTTGTGATCTATTAATTATTGTGTGGTACAAAATGAGTGCAAAAACATAAGCGTAATATCGTTACGATGTAGATGAAATTAAAAACCTTAGGATGTATTGACAACATGATCCAGTAAAGCATATTTGTGATGAACTAGGTGTTGGTAAAAACACGGTAAATGACTGGAGAAGGAATATAAAATCTTTACAAGATTTTTGCACTCAAGTCGAGTCTGAGAAAACGTTTTCTTCTCGGTGCACCCTTAAAAAGCCGAAAAATGAAATTGTCGATGATGCACTTTGGTTATGGTTCATGCAAGAGCGTCGAAAAGGAACGCCAATCAGTGGGCCAATCTTGAAAGAAAAAGCATTAATCCTTCATTCTAAAACCGATAATGGGGGACATTTTTCAGCAAGCGAGGGATGGCTTTCTTGCTGGAAAAAACGGCATGGTGTTCATTATCTAGGTGTTTGTGGTGAGAAATTGTCAGCTGATCCTTTAGCAGCAAAGGAATTTTCAGAAAAACTTTAGCGATTATTGAAGAAGAAAGCCTATACGCAGAACAAATCTACATTGTAGATGAAACTGGGTTAAATTTTAAACTTCTTCCAACGAAAACATTTGTGACAGCGCAAGAAACCTCAGTATCAGGATTTAAAACAAATAAAGAATCACTGTGGCTGTGTGTACAAATGCTGCAGGTACGCACAAACTTCCTCTTTTTATTGTAATTAAATTATTGTAATTGGGAAATCAGCAAAACCCCGAGCATTCAAGCATTTAAATTTAGTTTCTCTGCCAGTTTACTACAAAGCTCAAAAGTCTGCTTGGATAGACTTGTATTTATTTAAAGAGTGGTTTTTTACAGAATTTGTTCCAAACGTAAAAAAAAACTTGACAAGTCTTGAAATGCCTGTAAAGACCCTACTCATTCTCGATAATGCCCCAACACACCCAAGCGAACTCATTTCTGACAACATAAAAGCCATGTTTTTGCTACCTAATGTAACATCATTAGTGCAACCAATGGATCAAGGCGTGCTTGTAAGTTGGCGTGTAAAAGGCGATACAGGAGAAAGCTTCTTTCAGAAAATCTTCAGCGAACCGAAAATGACGGAATAGGACTTTTAAATGTTTTGAAAACAATGAATATCAAAGATGTGATCTATATGTTGACAAGAGCTTTTGAAGAAATTCCTCGTACAACGTTTGTGAAGTCATGGAGAAAACTTTGTCCTGAAGTTGAAAATTGTGTAGAAAGTACCAAAGACGACAACACCAAAGTATCGAATGAACCTGCTCCTGCCGAAGGTATGTCGGATAATGACAATATTTCGCTGCTTAATGACTTGAAACTGCAGCCTGGATGTGACACACTTAAAGAAGATGACATTGAAAAATGGTTAAAAGGTGATGAACATTGGAAAATGAAACACTGAATGATGACGAAATTATCAATGCAATCAGCCAAGAAGGGAAAAGAGAAGAAGCAGAGAATGAAGAAGAAGAGGAAGAAGGGAAATAAAATTGATGTTTCAGTAAGATACATTTGAACAACAACAGGCCTCATCTGCGACTGATGTGATGTTTATTAAAAAATGGCAAAACTTTGCAAGTAAAAAAGTGTTAAGTTCAAAGAAACAAAAGAAAATCACGGACCGTTTCAAGTGAGTGTGAATAAATTGTTAACATTGTACAACAAATTATTAATTAAAATACAATACAGTTAGAATTTTTGTCATTTGCCGTTTTTATTTATTTTCTGACACAATTTTCGGATTAATTGGCCTTTCGTTCATCCGGCCAGGGGTCCGATCCATAAGGGTCGGATAAGAGGGAGTCTACTATCTACAAATTTATATAATACATAATTAACCTTTCCATATATACATTTCTATAATTCAATGTGTTTAAACTGCTGCATACATTTTTTTCCATTCGTAAGTTGTAAAATATTTTACATATTGAGTCCCCCCTCCGGACAGTTAGGGTAGTCTCTAGAATCTTTTACGCCAAAGACCTTCAGATACTTTAATACTCCACTGTGTACAGTTCTACTCAGCAAATTGCTTTTTTAATATCCATCCCTCCACTAAACCAAGATGTTTCCTTGTTTTAATGATAAAAAAATGTTGCCATATTCTTTCCTGAACAAAAAAACTCCAACGTCTTTATTTTACGCCATCATCGACCATATCCCCAAGCACGTATGAAGCACTGGCCGTGTGTCAGATCTAGTCCTCCAGCCATAGTCGAAACATATCGTAAAGTTATGGATGAGAAACTTTGCTCAATGATATTGTGTGATACGGTGTGACTCACACGATGTTACATGACAGCCTAGGACAGAATAAGGATGTTTCGCCCCAGGCAGTTCCGGACCATGCCTCCTCAACAGTTTACTTCCATTTACATCTACGATATCATATCTCAGGTTTTAAATTCATTGATACCATGACATTAATTTTAATATTTCATTACTTTTCTAAACTATCAGATCAATGTCTTAATGAAAACAAATCTAGAGTAATAACTCTTTAATGAAAACCAAACCGGCACTCTTATGGAGAGAGGGTGTTCATTCAATTGGTAGCCCACCAGGTTAGTAAATCTGCATTTCCCAGGTTCGAGTCCCAACTCTCCGTGAGTTCAGATTCATCTCCGCAAACTCCTATTCTTCTCTCTGTGAAAAAAGGGACACCAATTGGCTTGGAAAGGCCAACGTAGCCCTTTTTGGGTGGGACTTAAGGCGTGGGCACGTGTCAGGAGAGCCGTGCCCTGCTCTCATCAAAGGATGAGAAAGGACGGCAAAGGTCACTGGATGACCTTGACGGGAAACTTCTATCGGTCTATTAAGAGCTGTCCAGTGGGTCCCCTTCCCACATTCTTCCCTGAGCCAATTGGGTCCTTGTGACCTGTCCATTTAGACCATAAAATGCGAAAAATTGCCACTTAGAGATAAAACAACCCAAATGAAAGCGATGGATATACCGATAAGTGGACTAAGCGACAACTTAGAGCCCCGGTTACTGAGGGGCCACCAAATCGTTCTGTGAATTCCCTTCATAATTGTAGAGGCCATTTCAACTATACACCATTCAGTGTCCCTAAATGTTGTTCCGCTTAGGGTCCCTGGGCCTTAAATTCTCTACTACCAACTGAATTTAACAGACTGTGAAAAGAATACAAAGTTACAGCGATTAGTAGAGTATTTTAGCAGTACAATGTATTAGTAGTACCCTCAACCTTCTCTGAGCCCTCGGGACTTGGCCATTTAGCCCATTTTGTGCAAAAAGGGCGCCGTTTAGGGTTAAAATAACCAAACGCGTACCTTTAGGAAAACATGTGCAGCTCTTGAATAAAATTGATGAAAGGTGATAAAGAGAATAGTTATAGCCTGGAAGCGCGATAAAAAGGAATTCTGAAAAATCAGAAATAGAAATGAGTTGGAATCATCAATTTTTCCAATGCGCAGGGCTAAAACCATTTGGACTACTGTTGAACCCGATTTGGGGAAAAAATTCTCCAACTCATCATAAGATATATATAAAAAAAATCATGTCGTTTATTTTCATATTATTTATTATAATCATTTTATGACAAAATCAAAATATTGATACTCTTTGAAAAGAAAAATATTAGAAATACTGGTAAAACTGGAAGTTCGTAGGTAACATCATTATAAAAGCGATGGTTCATTAGTTTATTAAAGATAAAGAATGCGCCAAAAAAAATCAAAAACCGCAAAGTGCTTAAAATGGCTAAAAAATGTTCAAATTATAATAATTTTTTTGAATGTTTTTACTTATTTCCCAATTGCAAGAAATATTTGACTGATTATATGCGTCTTTTACTGTTTGTTCTTTCATATCAAATAAAATTTTTATGTTGGAAATAGGACTGTTATTTGTCAGATTCGATTTTGTTAAAGTGCGGAACGAAAAATTCATTTACTATTTCATTTCGACTGACATGTCAACAAACGTCAGCCTTCAGTTAGTATTCCTATAGAAAATTACAGAAATAATGGCGGAGCTCCCGTTATTTCTTACACGTTATAATTATCGCAAGAGATCTTACTTTCGTAACACGCGACACTCCACTCTAAGAGCACACGTGTCATTTTGTCTTTCTTAGATCTGACTCTCGTGTCTTCCTGTTACGAAACGAACGTTTCTCCTGCAACAGCGATGCTCATAAGAGAGAGAATATCGTAGAGTCATGAATGACGCCACGCTTGGAGTGTTGCCAGATGCGGAAGTCTCTAGTCAGTGTAAATCCATCGTTGCCAAATCTAGAAACTCTTAGTCGGTGTGTAAATCTATCAGCATTCTAATGTTTTATATAAGCAAACGTTTTAATGAACAGTTTTAAGCTTTCTTCCTGTTGTTAATAACTGCAGTTTCATCTTCTGTGGCTTCTGTTTGCTGTAATATTATGCAGTAGTTTCAAAACAGCTAGGGTTTCAAACTAAACTTATGGGCATAATTGTAGTATATTGCCCTAGTTGTCATTCATCTTAAGCGCCATTCATAAATTGCCAAACAACTCGAGGAGGAGAGGAAGTTAACTGATTGTTGTATATCTAAATATATGGGGGAGATGTTGTGGGGCAGTCCATAAATTGCATAACAGATCGTGTGGAAAGGGTTATTGATTATGTTACGTCGTGTTACGTTGAGCAGAGGTGGAGTTGGTGATAGAAAACCAATGGCGTTCCAGCATAATTCTTTTCTCTCCTTTTTAGTGGTCTTGAACAAATTTCTTGAAAAATACGGGTCATATTTCTTTCGTTTATATTTCGGCGAGGTTTCCATGGGGACTGCACGGGAATATTGTTAAATAAACACAATCTGTAGTAACATATGATCTTAAAATATTTTCATTAGGGAATACTAAAGGTGCTCTTATAAACCGGTAGTAATCACCAATAGTAAATGTTCATGTTTTTAGTTGACACGAATTCATTCCGATAGTACAAAAAAAAAACAAAAAAAATATAATTGATATTAATGTTCCTTTTGCTTTCACAAAATGGCTTTGAAACGCATCAGACTAATATGCGAAATATTGCTTACGTAGTTTGTATGACCTTTTAGGTAAAATGATAATATATATAGGCCGTGGGAAGCCGATACTTTGAATTCTATATAATATATATATTTTATAGACATCAAAACGCCTGGGGCTTTTATATCTGCCCAAGACTCTCAAGTGTGGTTCTTTGAATTATACGCTTCTAATTTGTACAAGATCTAATTTTCATAGTTTGGGTAACTTGGATCTGAATATCGTAATCAACGCTCTTATTAAAAACAAGAATAACTGTTTCACTAAGCGTTATATATGTTCAATGTATTCATTATATTTTGTATTCTATGGTTGTCATTTATTTGCTCAAACGAAATGGCAAACTTGAACTATTTGAAGAGTTCAGAAGTATCAAATCTGGGACAAATGAAAGCCTTAAAACTTTTCAATTTAATTATCAGCATTGTGAAGTGTAATATTTGAAAGCAGAACAGATTTAGGAAAAAATATGGGGGAGATGGTTACAGATATGGTTACAAATGTTTGTAATCAAGTTTCTCCTTTTCCATTTTAGAGTCAGAATAAGTTCACTGGATAAAAAAAAAGTAAACCAATTAGTGCAGGGGTGTATCTAAGGGTTCGCTTTTGGGCATGCGTAAATTAGAAGTGCCACATTCATAGCCGGATTAAGCAATTGGAGGCCCTGGAACCATTTCTAAATGGAACCCCAGAGACAAATCCTAAATGGGACCCCCCCCCCCCCCATATCCTGCTAAATTGAATATAATAAAAATTGCCATACTTTACGTAAAATCGTCGAGTCAGGCGATTGAAAAATTAAATAAAGAGTACCTTAAATAAGAAAAAAAACAATCTGGTTTTCGCGGAGCCATAACCCCACCTTTAATACTACCCAGGCCACTCTCACTGCTGTGTAGCTCATCGTCTTCTGTCAGGTCAAACCTTCTCCCATTTCAATATCTTGGGTATGCTACTGCATTAGTGATTGAAATGAGTGAGGTTATTTTATATCTTAGCTGCACCTTTATGCACATGATGGGATCAAGGACCAGATCATAAAGTTCAGTGCCTGGTAAGGGTTCTAATTGATAGCCGTTATGAGACAGAGGGAAGGCATCCTTCGAGACCATCCGTGTACTGGGAATGATTCTCCTGCAGAAGATGCCTTAACTTTCCATCTTTGGACGATGGCTTTTCCAAGAACCATCAGTGCCCCTTTTCTCACTGAAGATAGAGCAGGGATTAGCGGAGAAAATCTCGATGCTGGCACAGTAGAGACTTGAACTTGCACTCTACCAACTGAGACAATCCATGCTGGTTGGTTGAAATGGAGCTCAAACAGTTAAAAGCGAACGGAATTTTAAAGAAACCGGGGTTTGACTCTGGATATGTGCACCTGGTGGTGCTAATAAGTAGTTCCTCCACTAGGTTAAACGAAAAAAAAAAATATATATATATCTATATTATTAAGAGAAAATATTAGGTACAGGTAGTATAATAATGCATGAAACTAGGCCCGGATCTAGAATAAATAAAAGTGGGCGGGGGAGTGAAAGCGACGCAATTAAGCCGGAAATAGGTAAAAAGGTAGGGCAAGGGACTGGGTTTCTATTGCAGTGTAATATTTCCCCCTCCGTTTTAAAGGTTGACAAAAAACTTCTTTAAAAATCATGAACAAGTTGAATAATTTTTGCTCTCCATTAGACTTGCTAACGTTATCAATGGCGGAGGGTTGCATGTTTTTTCTCACATGCACAAAATATAACCTACTGATTTAAATATGTTTAAAGATGCAGCTCAATATCGACGCTTTCATAGAATGATTGATTATGGTTAGACTGGTTGGAGATTTTAATATTGCAGTCAGGCAGCAGACAGTGCACATTTTTCTCTGGGGGGAAAATGGTTGGGTTGTTTTACCTCTGAGCGGCACTTTTTTGCACACCATGGGCTAAATGGCCAGGCCACATGGGCCCCCGAAGGCTCAGAGAAGGTTGGGGGAGGGGACCCACTGGAACAGCTGTTGGGAGACAGATGGTAGCCTCCCGTCAAGGCCATCCAGCGTGTTCTTTAACGTGCACAGGGTATGGCTCTCCCGCACACGGGGCCACGGCTTAACGTCCCATCCGACGGACGGCGGCCTTTCCAAGCCCATCGGTGTCCCCTACTGACCGTGGGCAGGGCGGGGAATTTTGCGGAGATAAATCTCAACGCTGACCCAGCTGGGACTCGAACCTGGGAACTACAGATTACGAGCCTGGCGCGCTACCGACTGAGCCACCCCCGCCCCAGGGGAAAATGATAATAGCACACGTTGTGAGATTTTGAAAAATTTTGTTATAATTTTGGGAGCGCACTGTTCAGTGGAAAGAATGACGTAGAAGAAATCAAATGAGGAAAATCCACATGTTCTTGATTTTTTCTTTTCATAGTACAAGGCATTAGCTAGTCGTCCATGCACGCAATACTGATTTTGTATTTCTGTATCTTGTGTCAGAATCTGCTTCTGCTACAACAGATTGATCTCGTAACAATATCACAGTAGCCATAGTAACAGGACAGTGTTTCTGGTTACCAGGTCGCTCCACCGGAAAAGAAAGTTAAATATTTAAAGGTAAAACGCGCTGAGCGAAGCGCTGCAAGAGAAAAGTATAGTTGGAAGTGCTTCTCGGAGACTTTATGAACTTTTAATCTTTGTTTGGGATTAATTGATGTAGGGTTGGGTTGTTTTACCTCTGAGCGGCACTTTTTTGCACACCATGGGCTAAATGGCCAGGTCACATGGATCCCGAAGGCTCAGAGAAGGTTGGGGAGGGAACCCACTGGAACAGCTGTTGGGATATGATACAGATGGTAGCCTCCCGTCAAGGCCATCCAGCGTGGTCTTTAATGTGCATAGGGTATGGCTCTCCCGCACACGGTTTAACGTCCCATCCGACGGACGGCGGCCTTTCCAAACCCATCGGTGTCCCCTACTGACCGTGGGCAGGGCAGGGAATTTTGCGGAGATAAATCTCAAAGCTGACCCAGCTGGGACTCGAACCTGGGAACTGCAGATTACGAGCCCGGTGCGCTACCGACTGAGCCCCCCCCCCCCCCCCCCGCCCCCAGGGCTCCTTGGGTTATTAGAGTTAGGAGGTACCATGGGCGTTCGCAGAAAATTTTCCAGGGAGGGAGGCAAAGCTTGGAAACAAATAATTACATCAATAAATTTTTATTTAATTTTTTTAGGGCTTTCTTTTTCACAAGTAGATTATAGAATACAGTATTGCATCAATACAAAAGCACATATATAATGTATATAAATTAATTACGTTTAAATTGTTACGATTATAATTTGTGGAATTTTTTACTCGACCCCAGGGGGGAAGTGCCCCGTTTGCCCCCCTCTGCGGACGCCCATGGCTACAGCAGTAACCAAGGTACTTCAATTTCCACGGAAGAAGCAGTTCTAAGCTTGAAGATAGTGCCTAAGGATATAGAACATGTAGACCGTGCACAACAGGGGGTAAAGAACAGAAAAAAATTGGGTAACACTGCTTTAACGTGTACGGACTCAGGCTTTACTGCACAGGGAGCCATGGCTTAACATTTCATACAGTGGATGGCGGTCTTTCCATCCCTATTGAAGTCCCCTTTCTCATCGAAGGTGGAATCACTGCGAAGATTCGAATTTAGAAACATAAGGTGCCAAGTTTTTGCGTCCTTCACTGAGCCTTCCAGCTCTAAGAGTTTGTAATCAAAGGAATTAATAATCGAATTTATTTTTAGATCAGCGTAGTGAATCATTTATGATCGATTTTGCATTAAGGAGATACATTTTCGAATTTCAAATGAATATTTCGTTTTTTGAAGGGGGATGTCTCACTCGGTAACGCGCCAGATTATGAGTCTGGCGCGTTACCCAGTGAGATTGGGTTGTTTTACCTCTGAGCGGCACTTTTTTTGCACACCATGGGCTAAATGGCCAGGTCACATGGACCCCGAAGGCTCAGAGAAGGTTGGGGGAGGTAACCCACTGGAACAGCTGTTGGGAGATAGATGGTAGGCTCCCGTCAAGGCCATCCAGCGTGTTCTTTAATGTGCATAGGGTATGGCTCTCCCGCACACGGTTTAACGTCCCATCCGACGGACGGCGGCCTTTCCAAGCCCATCGGTGTCCCCTACTGACCGTGGGCAGGGCAGGGAATTTTGCGGAGAAAAATCTCAACGCTGGCCCAGCTGGGACACGAACCTGGGAACTACAGATTACGAGCCAGGCGCGCTACCGACTGAGCGACCCCCGCCCCTACCCAGTGAGACAAACTTTATAAGTTATATCTGATGTAATCAGAAATTCGAAACTTTCATTTGCCCAGTAGTGTTCGTTTATTCTGTATTGCTCAGAAAATTTCGAGTTTGTTAAATGTATTCAGATTAAAAAAAAATAACGTTTAATATTTTATATAGTTTCTATTTTGCTTCTTTTAAACATCTCTTGGACCAGGGTCCTGGGAACAGAGAATTTCCGGAGCTTTATAACTACCTGGGAGTAAAGGGTTTGGGCCAGGCACTTCTAACTACATTCTTGGCTTGGGAAATTACCAAAAACATCAGAGGATTCCCAAATTTTAGACTCTAATAATTGTACCGTTTTCAGTATCATGTTAATAGACTTTAGAGTACAAAGTATATGCTTTTGGATTCAAAATCGTGGAGTTTGATCCCGAATAGATAGTGCCTCAGTCTGATTACAAAATTCGTAATAATTTAAATTTTTATATTTACATAATTTATATATTTATGATATGCAGTTATCGGTGGCCGAGTGGTTTGTGTATTTGACTGTGAATTAAAGGAATATTGCGATCGAGTCCCGGATTATTCATGGTTGTCTTTCTGCTGAGGGACAAGATTGATTGGAATTTTGACAGAATTTAGGGGAAAAGAAAATGAATTTATTATTGAATCAATGAAATTTGTTACCTGTTGAATAGAATTTGAATTTCAGAACTTTTTTTATATATTTCAAATTCTGGGATGGGGGGAGGAGGAGGAATATACTTCTCTCGTGGGGGAGGAGGAGGAGGAATATACTTCTCTCGTGGGAGGAGAAGGAGAAGGAATATACTTCTCTCGTGAGAGGAGGAGGAGGTATATACTTCTCTCGTGGGGGAGGAGGAGGAGGAGGAATATACTTCTCTCGTGGGAGGAGGAGGAGGAGGAATATACTTCTCTCGTGGGAGGAGGAGGAGGAGGAATATACTTCTCTCGTGGGAGGAGGAGGAATATACTTCTCTCGTGGGGGGAGGAGGAATATACTTCTCTCGTGGGAGGAGGAGGAGGAATATACTTCTCTCGTGGGAGGAGGAGGAATATACTTCTCTCGTGGGGCGCCCATAATTTGATGTCTTGCGATCTCTTACTTTAATAAGCCTCACTTTAAAGCATTTTGGTAAAGGTTTCAATTGGGTTTAATTTTTCGCAACTCTTGATGACTGAGAATTCTACATCGCCATACATATAATGCTTGTGAAGATGATCTTTAACATATTTCCAGCAATAACGGATGCTCAATTAAGATAAAACCGCGTATCCGGAGAATCACATTACTGCAATATCCCGTTAAGCAAGAAAGGAAATACGACTTTGGAACTGTGAATGGTTACGGAGTCATTATCTCAAAGGGTTAAAAAATAAAACTCTTTCATACTAAGTATTATTATATCCTTATTCAGTCAAGGACTCGGTCAAGGCAGAGGACACCGCTCTGGATGCTGAAGCTGAGCTTGAAAGGCGGACGCTACCACTCTTCCAGAGCAGACCGGCGTCTCAAGGACATCTTGCTTCCTACCCCTGACGTCATGGCAAGACCTTGCTAAGAAAGCCGTCTGGGTCGTTAGGTTGACTTGTGCCCTCGAGGTATTGCCGTCTTGAACTTGCCTAAAATAAGGCAGCTGACAACTATGTTTTAGCTAAATTATACCATTACCAAGATTTTGTTAACTTCGGGTTTGTTTGCCTAAATAACCTTGTTTAACACTTCGGTGATATTTAGGGGAGTGTAGGTTTCATTGAGGCAGGAGACCAGTGGGGAATACAGGGATTATTGCTTTACCTCTGAGCGGCACTTTTTTTTTGCACGCAATGGGCTAAATGGCCAGGTCACAAGGACCCCGAAGTGTCAGAGAAGGTTGGGGGAGGGGACCCACTAGAACCATGACTAGAACAGCTTTTGGGAGACCGATGGTAGACTCCCGTCAAGGTCATCCAGTGTGTTCTTTTAAGTGCACAGGTGCGGGAGAGCTATAACCTGTTCACTTTAAAGAACACACTGGATGACCTTGATGGGAAGCTACCATCGATCTCTTAACAGCTGTCTAGTGGATTCATTTCCCCCCAACCTTCTCGAGGTCTTTGTGACCTGGCCATTTAGCCCATTGCGTGAAAACGCACACGGAGCCACGGCTTTACGACCCATCCGACGGATGGCGGTCTATTCCAAACCTATCGGTGTTCCCTACTGACCGAGGGCAGGGAGTTTTCCGGAGATAAATCTCAACCCTTGCCCAGGTGGGACTCGAACCTGGGAACTTCAGATTATGAGCGTGGCGCATTACCGAATGAGTCAAACTTCCGTCCTTACAGAACATTGACAGAATGATTAATTACATAAAGAGTTTAAATTTTGATTTGCTACCGTTTCGCTGACCATCCCTTTGTTAATGTTCTAGGAAATAAAAATTTGAATGTAAAGGTTGCGCGCTGTTAAAAGTCAAATGTAAAGTTTCCAGAAAAAATTAATGTAAGCGTTCCGTGGCTTCAGCTTGTCTGAAAATAAATGGTTTGAATTTTGTATCGGGCAAAGTCGACACTGCACCGATTTGTTCGATTCAGTTAAAATATCTAAACCTCTTCCAAGATACAACTCTGTTTTGGTGTCTAAGACACTGCCTTAGTAAAATGTTAGAGAATTTCCATGTTAATCAATTGGAATTTAAATTTGAAGCTCTTTAACTTCTAAAAATTTAATGCAAAAAATGGGACTTAAGATAAATTAATTATACTCAGATCCATTTGATTCTCGGTTTTCCTCAATATTCATTTAGTATTTAAAGTTATGAAAGATGAAGTATTTAATAATAAATTATCTTGTTTTATAAAAATCATTAACAAGTGTCTAATATTGTAATAATAATTACTCAAACTTCTAAAATGCATATTTATTTTGTTAAATGATTTGAAACAATACTTATTTTTATACTTCTTATTTAAGTTTCAATTAATTTCTGCGTTAAATTCTTATGAAACATCACTGTTGTGAAATATTCCAACATTAAATATTTTAGGAGTTCATATTTTACCTTATCATTATATAAATTCCTTTAATCATATCTGTATTTTCTCGTCTTAGAAATTGACTCGTGAAGTGTCTAATTTTTTTGGGGGGAGGGGGTGGCTCAGTCGGTAGCGCGCCAGGCTCGTAATCTGTAGTTCCCAGGTTCAAGTCCCAGCTGGCTCAGAGTTGAGATTTATCTCCGCGAAATTCCCCGCCCTTCCCACGGTCAGTAGGGGACACCGATGGGCTTGGAAAGGCCGTCGTCCGTCGAATGGGACGTTAAGCCGTGGCCCGTGTGTGGGGGAGCCATACCCTGTGCACGTTAAAGAACACGCTGAATGGCCTTGACGGGAGGCTACCATTTGTCTCCCAACAGCTGTTCCAGTGGGTTCCAGTTCTCTGAGCCTTCGGGGTCCATGTGACCTGGCCATTTAGCCCATGGTGTGCAAAAAAGTGCCGCTCAGAGGTAAAACAACCCAACCCAAGTGTCTAATTTTTTTTTCTTTCATTCATTATGATATGGTATTAAATTATTATTTCATTTATGATATGGTATTAAAGCGACAGTCTCCTGCAAGATTTCATTTATGATATGGTATAGGCTCCTGTCAGACCTCAATAGCAAGCAGCTGCTTGAGGGTTTTCATTTTTTATTAACTTCATTCGTAGCAGTTTTCGAGTTTAACTCGATACAAAATTTAAATAATTCTTTCTCGTTGAGAGATAATTATACAATAAAATCTGGTCCAAACAAAGAGTTACTTTCCTGGCAAGCCTCGTGTAGGGTAAATAAGTATTAGATAAATAATTAAACTTAGAGGGGAAAAATAAATTCCAATGATGTTTTTCCTTTCAAAGCATAATTGCTTACTAAGGAAAATTCCTGAAAGGTCTTTCGTGGCACTGAACTTAGCTATGCGCCGTGAAATTGGCACATTGACACCAGCACCGTTGCCAAACTGAGAAGAGTTTTTTTTCCTCAGAAATGTTTTGCTCACTATGATGAAGCAATGCGGTCTCCGTGATATTTCTACAATGAATGAAATCAACACTGAAAGTGTATAAACGAAAGGAAATCGGATGGTTCATGGGCTGGCCCAGATTTTTAGACCTTGCGAGACCCTAGACACACGAAACGGTAGTGGGCCATCATGTAAGGTCGGTTTTATAGTCTATTTTACTTTCATTATTAAAGGTCCTGTGTTATTGTGGTTCCGTGTGTGGGTGAGCCATGCGCTGTGCGCGTTAAAGAACACGCTGGATGGCCTTGACGGGAGGCTATTGTCTGTCTCCCAACAGCCGTTACAGTGGGTCCCCTCCCCAAACCTTCTCTGAGCCTTCGGGGTCCTTGTGACCTGGCCTTTAGCCCAATGTGTGCAAAAAAGTGCCGCTCAGAGGTAAAACAACCAACCAACTACAGCTAAGATGAACAGGGTTTCTACAATAGATTAATTAAAATATTAGGAAATACATGGCACAGTAAAACTTAAATGCATTTTTAGAGGCCCCCTTATAATGCGAGACCCTAATCTGTAGCTTAGTTAGCCTATGCGTAATTCCGGCTCTGAATTAAAGCTCTCTAACTGTAAAATAAGCCCGTTTTATCAAATGTCACAAGAAACTGAAAATCTTAAAAAAATCCCCTTATCGTCGTGGTTCTGAGAAATATTTGTTTGCTATTTAAGGAGTTGTGAAAGCTGAAACGTTTTACAGCAGTGTTGCTACCTAGTTTACTTCAAACTTTATAACATACCATTTATTAAAATAAATTTAATTTTTAGAAATTAGTGAAATGGTTTCTCATTTTCCGTTAATTTTGAAACAGTGTTTAGGACAAGCTTAACAACAGCGTCTGCTGTCAAATATTTCAACTTCAATAGAACGAAATATAGTTTAAAAATTGATATTTCGATTGAGATTATCCAACATTTATAATCTTGCAACTTTTTTATGCAAAAAGAAAAACTATTATAAAAGTTCTGGAGTTTTCGGGTTGGGTTGTTGTTTTACCTCTGAGCGGCACTTTTTTGCACACCATGGGCTAAATGGCCAGGTCACATGGACCCCGAAGGCTCAGAGAAGGTTGGGGGAGGGGACCCACTGGAACAGCTGTTGGGAGACAGATGGTAGCCTCCCGTCAAGGCCATCCAGCGTGTTCTTTAACGTGCACAGGGTATGGCTCTCCCGCACACGGGGCCACGGCTTTACGTCCCATCCGACGGGCGGCGGCTTTTCCTAGCACATCGGTGTCCCCTACTGACCGTGGGCAGGGCGGGGAATTTTGCGGAGATAAATCTCAACGCTGACCCAGCTGGGAACTACAGATTACGAGCCTGGCGCGCTACCAACTGAGCCACCCCCGCCCCACTCTGGAGTTTTCGATATGGCTTTCTATTCACATAACATGGAAGTCTCCTAATACATTTCGTAATAGACAGATATCCCCACAATCCACAATCCTTTAAAAGTTCACTTTCAAATAATAAAATAAAATAAATACCCCCTCAAGCAGCTGCTTGCCACAGAGGTCTGGCAGTAGTCTGTCAGTTTATATGCCATAGTAGAAGGTCTGAGAGGATGGCAGGCAAATATCAGGAGAAAATTTTATGAATGATTCTTGTCTTTCACACAAAAGTTGTCCTATTAGTAAAGAAAGTTCGTCGCAATCAGCCTTCCAAATCTTATTTCGGCCATTGACTCTTGATAAAATATAGGATAATTGGTGTTGGTTTGAATTCCTATTTTCACTCCAGTTGACGAAAGGAAAAAAACATACACGTTGTTTATTTTGGCATATGGAGACGAAAACATGACCATAGGTCATGACATGCAAAATGGAGTAACAAGCAGATGTTGGATGGAGGAGATAGAGACAAAATCACTGACACGGTTTACATTTCCCCCCCCCCTTTTCTCAATATTATTCATCGCCATAATATGATGTCAAAGACTAGCGAGGCAAATGCTCTTTATATGGCATGCGCAAACAGATATCAAATGAATTTCGACCTAAAATAAACAAACGATGATTCTTCTTAAGCAATGAGAAGCATTGTTTACTAAACATTTCTAAGAAAGTGTTGCATGAATGAACCATTTTGTATGTGAAGTACAAACAACATAGCCTAATATGATATATTTAATATGATATATTTAATCATATCTAAATTAATATAAATTTAGATGTGATTAAAATTAGAAATTGGCTTTAAAAAAATAAATCACTTTTAAATGTAAACAAAACAAAACATATCCATTTCAGATTAAAAGGACAATATTATTTTCTACGAAAGAAAATATTTGTTATCACGCTTTGGAATGTATTGATGAAAATTTTTGCTGTTTGCCTATTAAGGGAGTTGATTGTTTTAAATATTTAGGTGTTTACATAGACCGTAAATTAAATTGGAAGGAACATATAGCAAATGTTATTAAAAAGATAAATATTGTAATACCAGTTATATTTTATTAGACAATTTGTGATATTTCAACTTTAAAGATGATATATAATTGTTGGGTTAAATCACATTTATAATAGGGAATTACTTCTTGGGGTGGCACATATTATTCTAATATATTATGTTTAAGTTAAAGTTTCTAATATATGATGTTAGTTTAATTGTAGCTTAAAATAGAATTATAAAATGTATATTGAAGAAAGAAAACGTGAAAGTGTTAAAAACTTATATAAAGATGTTGATATTTTAAGAGCTAGAAAATTATATCTTCATTTAATTTTAAAACATTTGTTTATAAATTGGTCGGACCAAAATAAATATTTGCTAATTATAACACAAGATATAGTAATTCTGTTAATCTCGTTGAATTCTTATCTAAGAAAACTGTGGTTGAAAAATATTATATTTACCTTGGACCAAAATTATTCAATTTTTTGCCAAACAAGATAACTTTATTTCGGATCTTCATAAATGGCTATTATATATTGATAATATTGAGTTATTTTTTTTGTAATAAAATTTCACATTTTTTTATCATTCATCAAAAATTTTCTTTCTATTTGTTCAAATTATTTTGTTCTTTGATTACTTTAAAAATGTTTAAAACATTTAGGCTATTTGTTGCCAACAATGATGTATCAGATATTGAATTTTAATAAATCCACTGGCGAGTTTTTTAAACTCTTGTGGATTTCTGTGAATTTTCATTGAAATATTTGTGCCCACTGGACTAGAGCAGTGTAATCGAGTGTTATGTGTTAAGGAAATAAATATTATTATTATATAATTACACACGTGATGGGGCGGGGGTGGCTCAGTCGGTAGCGCGCCAGGCTCGTAATCTGTAGTTCCCAGGTTCGAGTCCCAGCTGGGTCAGTGTTGAGATTTATCTCCGCAAAATTCCCCGCCCTGCCCACGGTCAGTAGGGGACACCGATGGCCTTGGAAAGGCCACCGTCCGTCGTATGGGACGTTAAGCCGTGTGTGGGACAGCCATACCTTGTGCACGTTAAAGAACACGCTGGATGGCCTTGACGGGAGGCTACCATCTGTCTCCCAACAGCTGTTCCAGTGGGTCCCCAACCTTCTCTGAGCCTTTGGGGTCCATGTGACCTGGCCATTTAGCCCATGGTGTGCAAAAAAGTGCCGCTCAGAGGTAACCCAACCCAACACACGTGATGTCATTTGTGCGTTCGCTTTGCTGGATGAGAACAAAAAAAAAGTCTCATAATGCCATATTTTTTTTTATGTTAACCATAAAATTTTTAGAATCGAGGAATCTGAAACTAAAAAGGTTAATGAGAATGATATTTTCTTTCTGTTATCATTAATCTAGCCAGAGGGGCGGAAAAAATTAAGCAGAGCGAATCAAATTGTGCAAATTTTTGTTTGGGCTTCCATTTATTGGCATTAATCTAAAACAGGCAGGTCTAACCAGCGGCTGTTTGCAAAAGAACTTACGGCTCATAAAACAAGTAATCAATACACTGAAACTGGCTCATTTCTTCGATTTTTTTTTGACCAAACATTTTTATGTGCTTAACTAAACGATTTTTCTAATTCATAGCGCTCGTTAAAAAGCTATACTTTTGTTTTTTAATCAATATATGTATTTCCTTAATTCCTCAAAAAAAAAACAACTTTTTTTTTCAAATTCATTTGTTATTAGAAATGTATGTTTTAGTTTTTAAGTAAAAAATTTTCCTGCTGCTCTTTATGAATATATTTTTTTCTAATGACTTCTTCACTAAATTTGGATTGAATAAAAAAAAATAAATACCCCTTCAAGCAGCTGCTTGTCACAGAGGTCTGACAGGAGCCTGTCAGTTTATATGCCACAGTAGAAGATCGGGCCTGATCTAATATATGAATGATTCTGATTATGAGCTCTGGCTGCTAAAAGACAGGTTTGCTAACCACTGAAAATGTTTTCTACGGAACAGGGCCGTGCATGGGGGTGTTGACTCGGGATCCCCACAAGTAAATGAGCCCTTTTGAACAATTCATACTATTATCTGAAGTACGGGGTAGGAATTTAAGGAAGAATTACTAGTTATATTGGCGTAAAATAGAATATTATTTTCATTTCTATGAAATATGATCAAAATAAGAATTTTGAAATATAGATATTTTTATTTTAATTTCATAAGTTTTTAAACAAAAAATTAATTAAAGAATTGGATTGGGTGTATGTGCTCAAATGGAGCATTGCCCCCCCCCCCCCCCCCCAAGGCTCCCAGATACCTTTGCACCACAAATGACCCAGGGTTGTGCAAAGGTACAGTCGCTCAAAAAAGTATCCGAACACTACGGTTGATTACAGAATTCAGGAAAAATATCTGGCAATGATTTTTTTAGAAATTAGTGATCTGACAACCTTCGTGTCACGTGACACGAAGGTTGCCGGATCACTAATTTCTAAAAAAATCGTTGGCAGATATTTTTCCTGAATTTTGCAATCAACCATAGTGTTCGGATACTTTTTTGAGCGACTGTAGGTGGTCATATTATTTTGATACTAGATCGTGTGGGCTCACTCACGGAAATATTGAGCGTGTGCAGTTACCGTTCACAGCAAACTGGAGCGTGTGCAGTAACTGCACACGCTCCAGTTTGCTGTGAACGGTAACTGGAGCGTGTACAGTTGCTGTACACGCTCCATATATTTTTCCTGAATTCTGTAATCACGTAACACGAAGGTTGCCAGATCACTAATTTCTAAAAAAATCGTTGCCAGATATTTTTCCTGAATTTTGTAATTAACCATAGTGTTCGGATACTTTTTTGAGCGACTGTACAGCCCTGAGTACCGAGAGCAACTCATTTTTATATAATATAAAGATGGCTCGAAAGGACAAAAGGGAATACTATTCAATGTCGTACATCACTATAGTAATGTTATGAATGGGCAAAAATGCTAAATTCAAAAAAATAATGCGACATGAAGCGCTTGTGTTGAAGTGAACTGAGCTTGAGTGGCCTGTAGCAGTCTTTTCCGCTTCATCAGCTCAATGAGAATTGTTCATTCTGCCATCTGGTAGTTGGAGATAGTAACAAACCAGCGTTGCCAATTTGTTGAAATAGATGTGTGACATTAGATGCCTGGAGGCCACAAGTAGAGGAAAAAGAATGGGACTCAGTCCAACGTGTTGTAAAGTTCACCATCAAAAACTAGGCGCAGTGCGTTTTTGTCATTTTGTTTGGTGTTCTTAATTTGTATCCATTACAAGAAGCGTTACAAAGATTTCGAAAGTGTGAAAAAAATATTCGAGATGGATATATATTATTTTAAACAGCGAGAAATTTATTAGTATTTTTACAAAGTTACCGACACGTCTAATTTTAGCTCTTTGTTAAAAAACTGTTAATAAATTTACGGATGGTTGACAATACTGCTGAGCGAGGAAATGGGAGACGACAGGGCTTTACGGATTCAACTCAGAACGTTTGCGAGAGTATTCCCACCCCACATTCTCGACTTCAAAAAATATTTAAAAAATGACCTACAAATAAAGCAGTTGGGTTGTTTTTTACCTAAGCGACATTTTTTGCACATAGTCGGCTAAATGGCCAGGTACCGACAGATTATCAGGGACCCGATATTCGAGATGGATATATATTATTTTAACAGCGAGAAATTTATTAGTATTTTTACAAAGTTACCGACACGTCTAATTTTAGACGTGTCGGTAACTTTGTCTTGGGTTGGAGAGAAGGTTGGGAGAGCCATTGGATAGAACACGCTGGATGGAGAAGGTTGGGAGACACATTGGATAGAACACGCTGGATGGCCTTGACCGGTGGTCAAGGCCATCCAGCGTGTTCTTTAACGTTCACAGAGTATAGCTCTCCCGCACACTGCGCCATGACTTTAAGCCCATCCGATGGACGACGGCCTTTCCGAAGCCCATCGGTGTCTCCTACTGGCCAAGGGTTGGGTTGTTTTACCTCTGAGTGGCACTTTTTTTGTACACCATGGGCTAAATGGCCAGTCACATGGACCCCAAAGGCCCAGAGAAGGTTGGGGGAGGGGACCCACTGGAACAGCTGTTGGGAGACAGATGGTAGCCTCCCGTCAAGGCCATCCAGCGTGTTCTTTAACGTGCACAGGGTATGGCTCTTCCGCACACGGGGCCACGGCTTTACGTCCCATCCGACGGACGGCGGCTTTTCCTAGCCCATCGGTGTCCCCTACTGACCGTGGGCAGGGCGGGGAATTTTTGCGGAGATAAATCTCAACGCTGATCCAGCTGGGACTCGAACCTGGGAATTACAGATTACGAGCCTGGCGCGCTACCGACTGAGCTACTCACGCCCCTACTGGCCGAGGAGTTTAGCGGAGATAAATCTCAATGGCCTCAAACTTCAGATTACGAGACTGGTGCAATGTAGACTGAACCAACCCCCCTGCCCCAATAAAGCAGTACAAATAAAGAACTTTCATTCGAAGCATGTTATGATCAATTACAATTTCTTTGAAGTATAAATTTTTGAATTTCCGAAGCAAACGTTGATCATTTTCAGTATATTTTTATTATCATTTTCAGTGTCACTTACAATTAATTTAATAAGTCGGAATTGGAAGTGAAGTTTTTGAACTTCTCTCATCTTTCTCAATGCCAAAAAAAAGCTGTGTCTACTCATAAGTGTGTGAAAATGTGAGCCAGACCTAGAGGTTGGGTTGTTTTACCTCTGAGCGGCACTTTTTTGCACACCATGGGCTAAATGGCCAGGTCACATGGACCCCGTAGGCTCAGAGAAGGTTGGGGGAGGAGACCGACTGGAACAGCTGTTGGGAGACAGATGGTAGCCTCCCGTCAAGGCCATCCAGCGTGTTCTTTAACGTGCACAGGGTATAGCTCTCCCGCACACGGGGCCACGGCTTAACGTCCCATCCGATGGACGGCGGCCTTTCCAAGCCCATCGGTGTCCCCTACTGACCGTGGGCAGGGCGGGGAATTTTGCGGAGATAATCAGACCTAGAGGTAGGACACGTTGTATAAACTTCGTGGTTAGGGGAAAAGTTTTTTCAGCGTCCCTAAATGAAGTATTTTGGTTGTCCTGTTTTCATATTCATATAGCTATCAAAATTAATACTAAACGAATTATGTGTTCTTGTTGTAAGAGACTAATCGCTCCTCTATATCCATTTTTATCTCCATATAACTTACTACTTACTCTAACTAACTTTACTACTTCCTTATTTATTAGGGGGCGGGGGTGCTTAGTGGGTAGCGCGCCAGTCTCGTAATCTGTAGTTCCCAGGTTCGAGTCCCAGCTGGGTCAGCGTTGAGATTTATCTCCGCAAAATTCCCCGCCCTGCCCACGGTCAGTAGGGGACACCGATGGGCTTGGAAAGGCCACCGTCCGTCGGATGGGGAAGTTAAGCCGTGGGCCGTGTGCGGGAGAGCCATACCCTGTGCACGTTAAAGAACACGCTTTATGGCCTTGACGGGAGGCTACTATCTGTCTCCCAACAGCTGTTCCAGTGGGTCCCCTCCCCCAACCTTCTCTGAGCCGTCGGGATCCATGTGACCTTGCCATTTAGCCCATGGTGTGCAAAAAAGTGCAGCTCAGAGGTAAAACAACCCAACCCAAATCCTTATTTATTCTGTACTCGACTTATCCATACTTCTATCTTTCCGAACTCTATCCGAAACAATTTCTAATGACATCCGATTTCAAATAAATCCTCTCTGGTTCTGACAAAGAGGATAAGAATTTTTGTCTATTATTCGTTTAATAATAAGAAAGAGTATTTAAGATTGCTATTTCAGACACAAGAAAATTCACTCAAAGAATTCCTACTATGTTACGAGCACTTAGTAATTCCATCGCCTTCTAAAACAACCGTCCAGGCTGAAAACAAATAAGAGAATCGACTGCATTTTTTTCCTCGTTCCTCTTCCACGTGGAAAAGATTCGAGAACATTCAGTCCAAACAGATAAACAACATCTCTCTATAAAGAACCCGTTCTACGCATACACTGAGACACGTCGATGGTTACCATGGTGACGGTAACGTTTAATGCGAATGCGTTTGAGTAATCTGAACCAACATCTTTTTATTTTCGAAGCAACAGTTTGTATCTTCTGCGCACAGATTCTGTATTTTGAGTGGATTTTTCCGGTTAGTAGAGATGCTGACTCTTATGGAATCATTACTTAACATGAGTAAGCCAGAAAAGTCGTCGTAATGATGAGGAAAATCAGAAAATTCTTCGCGTATTGTACTTATCAGATGTAGGAAAGATCCAACTGGTGCGTGCGCCTAGAAGTCTGCTGTAGAGAAAACTGTTTCAATGCTTTAACTCATGCGTTCTCGGAAGCTATTATCACGAGAATTGTAAATTAAATGGCAAAATAGTTAACAAATTTCAGTTTAGATTTCCCAGGTTCGAGTCCCAGCTAGGCCAGCGTTGAGAATCCAGCCCATCTCTGCAAAACTCCTTGCCCTGCCCACGGTCGTTAGGGGACACAGGCGGGCATGGAAAGGAGGCAGTCCGTCGGATGGGACGTTAAACCGTGGGACCATGTGTGGAAGAGCACACTTTAAAGAACACGCTAGATGGCCTTGGCGGGAGGCAATTATCTGTCACCTAAAAGCTGTCCAGTGGGTTCTCTTCCCCAATCACGCCCAATCTAAATGTCCTAGTGACCTGACCATTTAGTCCATTGCGGACAAAAAAGTGCCGCTCAGAGGTAAAACAACCCAACCCAGTTTACTTCCAGCACTGAAGAAGAGGGGCGGTGGTGGCTCAGTCGGTAGCGCGCCAGGCTCGTAATCTGTAATTCCCAGGTTCGAGTCCCAGCTGGGTCAGCGTTAAGATTTATCTCCGCAAAATTCCACGCCCTGCCCACGGTCAGTAGGGGACACCGAAGGGCTTGGAAAGGCCGCCGTCCGTCGGATGGGACGTTAAGCCGTGGCCCCGTGTGCGGGAGAGCCATACCCTGTGCACGTTAAAGAACATGCTGGATGGCCTTGACGGGAGCCTACCATCTATCTCCCAACAGCTGTTCCAGTGGGTTCCCTCCCCCAACCTTCTCTGAGGCTTCGGGGTCCATGTGACCTGGCCAATTAGCCCATGGTGTGCAAAAAAAGTGCCGCTCAGAGGTAAAACAACCCAACCCAACACTGAAGAAGAATGAAAAAAATAAAGGTTCATTTATTATTAGGAAAAGGGAGAGAATCAAGCAATAACAAATGAACCTCTTTTCATTTCTCTTCCCTGCTGGAAGTACACTGAATTGGGTTGAGTTGTTTTACCTCTGAGTGCACATTACTGGAGAGTTGGGGCCAGGGTTGGTTCAGTCGGTAGTGAGCCAGACTTGTAATCTGCAGTGCCCAGGTTCGTGTCCCGCCTGTGCCAGCGTTGAGATTGATTTCCGCTGAACTGTCGGTCAGAAAGGGGACACTGATGGGCTTGGAAAGGCCACCGTACTCGGATGGGATATAAAGCCATGATTCCGTGTGCAGGAGAGCCATACGCTGTGAACGTTAAAAAATACGCTGGATGGCCTTGACAGGAGGTTTTCATCTGTCTCCTAACAGTTGTCTAGTAGGTCCCCTTACTCAAACCTTCTCTGAGCCCTAGGGGAACTAGTTATTTAGCCCATTGTGTACAAAAAAAGTGCCGCTCAGAGTTAAAATAACCCAATCATGGGTGCTACAAGGAATTTTTTTCAGGGGAGAGGGTGCAAATTTGTTTTAGGAAAGGGCAAAATATTTCCAGCACGGGGGGAATCAATATTTCAGGAAAAAAATATTTATGTTGAGTTATTTTACCTCTGAGCGACACTTTTTTGCACACCATGGGCTAAATGGCCAAGTCACATGGACCCCGAAGGCTCAGAGAAGGTTGGGGACCCACTGGAACAGCTGTTGGGTGACAGATGGTAGCCTCCCGTCAAGGCTATCCAGCGTGTTCTTTAACGTGCACATGGTATGGCTCTCGCGCACACGGGACCATTGTTTAACGTCCCATCCGACGGATAGCGGCCTTTACCAAGCCCATCGGTGTCCGCTACTGACATGGACGGGAATTTTGTGGAGATAAATCTCAGTGCTGACCCAGCTGGGACTCGAACCTGGGAACTACAGATTACGAGCCTGTCGCCCTACTGACTGAGTCACCCCTATTTATGTCGAGCCTTTCATTAATAAGTTCATTTATAAATAAAGAATCATGCATGCATACAGGGGCGTAGCCATGGGGGGGAGGCTCCCCCCCAAAGTAACTCGGAGTTGGCAAAATTCGAAGCGACTTCGTAAAATCTAGAAGAGTTGTGAAAATTTGTAATCTTTTCTTTTTGCAAAATTAAGGGGAGTTGTCCAAATCGAGACAACTTGGCAAATCAAGGGCAGTTTGGAAAATGCAGAGACGGCAAAATTTAGAGCAGTTGGCAAAATTCGCGCCACTTAGTAAAATACAGATGAGTCGGCAAATTGGGACTACTTAGCAAAATCTTGGGGAGTTGGCAAAATTCAGGTGAGATGTAAAAATTTGGATTATTTTCTGTAAAATTATGGCGAGTTGGCAAAATTCGGAATGACTTGGCAAAATCGTGGAGAGTTGACAAAATTCAGGTGAGATGTAAAAATTACAATCTTTTTTCTGTAAAATTATAGCGTGTTGGCAAAATCGAGGCAACTTTGCAATATCTAGGAGAGTAGGCAAATCTTGGGGGAGTTGGGAAAATATAGAGTGGCTTTGCAAAAATCAGGTGTGAGGAAAAATTGGGATTTGTTTTCTGTAAAATTATAGCGTGTTGGCAAAATCGAGGCAACTTCGCAAAATTTAGGAGAGTTGGCAAAATTCAGAGTGAATTTGGAAAAATCAGGTGTGATGAAAAATTGGGATTTGTTTTCTGTAAAATTATAGCGTGTTGGCAAAATCGAGGTAACTTCGTAATATTTAGGAGAGTTGGCAAATCATGGGGGAGTTGGCAAAATACAGAGTGGCTTTGCAAAAATCAGGTATGATGAAAAATTGGGATTTGTTTTCTGTAAAATTATGGTGTGTTGGCAAAATCGAGGCAACTTCGTTATGTCTAGGAGAGTTGGCAAATCTTGGGGGAGTTGGCAAAATACAGTGTGGCTTTGCAAAAATCAGGTGTGAATAAAAATTGGGGTTTGTTTTCTGTAAAATTATAGCGTGTTGGCAAAATCGAGGTAACTTCGTAATATTTAGGAGAGTTGGCAAATCTTGGGGGAGTTGGCAAAATACAGAGTGGCTTTGCAAAATCAGGTATGATGAAAAATTGGGGTTTGTTTTCTGTAAAATTATGGTGTGTTGGCAAAATCGAGGCAACTTCGCATTATCTAAGAGAGTTGGCAAATCATGGGGGAGTTGGCAAAATACAGTGTGGCTTTGCAAAAATCAGGTGTAATGAAAAATTGGGATTTGTTTTCTGTAAAATTATGGTGTGTTGGCAAAATCGAGGCAACTTCGTTATATCTAGGAGAGTTGGCAAATCTTGGGGGAGTTGCCAAAATACAGTGTGGCTTTGCAAAAATCAGGTGTGAATAAAAATTGGGATTTGTTTTCTGTAAAATTATAGCGTGTTGGCAAAATCGAGGCAACTTCGCAAAATTTAGGAGAGTTGGCAAAATTCAGAGTGACTTTGGAAAAATCAGGTGTGATGAAAGATTGGGATTTGTTTTCTGTAAAATTATGGCGTGTTGGCAAAATCGAGGTAACTTCGCAACATCTAGGAGAGTTTGCAAATCTTGGGGGAGTTGGGACAATTCAGAGTGGCTTTGCAAAAATCAGGTGTGATGAAAAATTGGGATTTGTTTTCTGTAAAATTATGGCGTGTTGGAAAAATCGAGGCAACTTCGCAATATTTAGGTGAGTTGGCAAAATTCAGAGTGACTTTGCAAAAATCAGGTGAGATGTAAAAATTTGGATTTTTTTTCTGTAAAATTGTGGCGAGATGGCAAAATCTAGGAAACTTGGCAAAATTTAGGAAGGTTGACAAAATTTGAATCCACTTGGTAAAATACGGAAGAGTGAAATTTGGGATTGTTTTTGTGAAATTAAGGAGAATTGACAAAATCGAGAAAACTTGGCAAAATTCTGGAGAGTTTGAAAATTTTGAAGTGACTTGACAAATTCAGGAGTTTTTTTGCGAAATTAAGGAGAGGTGGTAAAATAGAGGCAACTTGGCATAATCTAAGGAGGTTGTTAAAACTGGAAACCACTTAGTAAAGTATAGGTGAATTGCAAAAAATGGGATTAGTTTTGTGAAATTAAAGAGAGTTGGAAAAACCGAGGACTCTTGGCAAAATTCGAATCCACTTGGTAAAATATAGGCGATTTATGAAAATTGGGATTTATTTTGTGAAATTAAGGAGTGTTGGACAAATCGAGGAAACTTAACAAAATGTAGGGCAGTTGGCAAAATTCGAAGCCACTTGGTAAAATACAGGTGAGTTGTGAAAATTGTGCCTTTCTTGTGCAATTAAGGAGAGTTGATAAAATTCAAAGTGACTTGGCAAATTCAGGGATGATGTAAAAATTGCGATATTTTCTGCAGAATTATGGCGAGTTGGAAAAATTTGAATCCATTGGGTAAAATATAGGCGAGTTGGCAAAATATAGGGTAGTAGGCAAAATTCGAATCCACTTGGTGATATATAGACGAGGGGTGATAATTGGAATTGGGTTTATGAAATTAAGGAGAGTTGAGAAAATCGAGAAAATTTAGCAAAATATTGGGGTTGAAAATTTTGAAGTGACTTGACAAAATCGAGAAAATTTGGCAAAAATATTGGGGTTTGAAAATTTTGAAGTGACTTGACAAATAAGGAAAGATGTGTAAAAATTGGAATTTTGTGAAATTAAGGACAGTTGGCCAAATGAAGGGAAAATTCACACTGAATTGCTACAATTCAGACAAGATATAAATATTGTGATTATTTCTGTGAAATTATGGCTAGTTGGGAAAAATTGGATGGCAAAATGCAAGAGAGCTGTGGAAAATTACCTCAACCTCTCCATGGAGAGCGAAAATCGACATTACTTGCTCAGTTGGCAAAATTTGTTATCCGAGTTGGAAAATTTTTGATTTCTCCCCCCCCCCCACCATAGTCCTTCGCTACTCCCCTGCATGCATAATACCTAAGAATGCCCGAAAACAAAACGAAAAGAGAAAAGAAGAAGGGAAAAAAAAGACCTAGAAAATGTTCTTTCGTAATAATAAATAAAAACAAATGAAATACTTCCGACAGAAAACCGTAAAAAACAGCAATCAAGATTTAGACACGTTAGCAATTTTGTACTATTAAAGCTCTAGGTTAATTTTATAAAAGTGACAGCTATCTATATACTTAGTGTCTATTGAATTATGACTATCCCATTTTATCCAGAAGGGTTATGTTACTAAGCTCGAGGAATGAAGGCTAGTAAACGCCGTCACTTTATTAATATTTTGTTAATAATTTTTATTAATATTTTGTTAATAATTGTTTAAGCAAAATAATTTCACAGCTTTTAATATTTATATAAATTAGCACTCTTCAAGCTATATGACAGTTTAAAGGTATACACCTGTATTGTATAAATACCTTTAGATACGATTGATAAGCAAAATAATATAATTTGTAAATTATAATTATTTTGCTTAAATATTATTTAACATAAAATAATTTTTCTTGCCGGGGAATTTGTGAAGATTGTAAGTCAGTATTTCTAAATCTGTTTCTAAATCTAGGTAAGATTTGACAATATTCTGAAATCGTATCTAAAGGTATTTATACAGTACAGGTGTGTATACCTTTAAACTGTCCTATAGCTTGAAGAGTGCTAATTTGTACAAATATTAAAAGCTGTGAAATTATTTTGCTTAAACAATTATTAACCAAGATTTATATTTCTTTAAAGAAAAAAGAAATCATTAATTTTTTGGTAGATCTGATATTATTTAACATAAAATAATTTTTCTTGCCGGGGAATTTGTGAAGATTGTAAGTCAGTATTTCTAAATCTGTTTTTACTCATGATCCCCTCCTGAGCTTCTTCATCTACCTTTGTGGACCCCCCCTCATAGTCGCTGTTAGTTGGAAAAAAAATGTTACAGGTGGTCGCTGGGAAGCCATATGGCCGACGCTGAGAACCACTGCCGTAGGTGTACGTAAGCGTTTACCAGCCTTTATTCCTCGAGCTTAGTAACATAACCCTTCTGGATAAAATGGGATAGTCATAATTCAATACACACTAAGTATATAGATAGCTGTCATTTTTATAAATTTTATATATCTTTACCTTTCCGTATTTTCCTTATCGTTTTCTGTAACTTTGTTTTGTAGTTTCACGAGTAGCGATAAAATAATAAATTTCACATTAAGATTAAAAGTAAGCGTGGTGGTCTATTTTTGGAAAATAGTGAGTTTTTGAATTTACATTACCGAATTTAATGGGGCGGGGTGGCTCAGTCGGTAGCGCGCCAGGCTCGTAATCTGCAGTTCCCAGGTTCGAGTCCCAGCTGAGTCAGCGTTGATATTTATCACCGCAAAATTCCCCGCTCTGCCCACTGTCAGTAGGGGACACCGATGGGCTTGAAAAGGCCGCCGTCCGTCGGATGGGACGTTAAGCCGTGGCCTCGTGTGTGGGAGAGCCATACTCTGTGCACGTTAAAGAACACGCTGGATGGCCTTGACGGGAGGCTACCATCTGTCTCCCAACAGCTGTTCCAGTGGGTCCCCTCCCCCAACCTTCTCTGAGCCTTCGGGGTCCATGTGACCTGGCCATTTAGCCCATGGTGTGCAAAAAAGTGCCGCTCAGAGGTAAAACAACCCAACCCGAATTTAATACATATTGCAATTAAAAGATGCCGAAATATGTCATGCGGCCTTTGATTCAAAATACCATGAACTACTGAATAGGATTAGATGAATTTGATTTTGTGAAATGTTTGCATGAGAAGCGATTTCATTGACCTTTGGACTACAATGGAGTTAGCTTCCTTTTCCAAAGTCTCGCTCTCATTGCAGGTTTACATGTCAATGTCTCAGTTTCACTGTATGTTTACAAAAGGAAAATTTTGTGACGGGATTTATAACTTAACAGTTAGACTGTCTCTATACACGACACAAACAGCTGCCGAAAGTAAGGATGCCAGAAGGAAGTTTTTAACGTAACTGTAATGGATGCTGGAAGAGGCTGATTTCTTTTCTTTCCATCCACAGTTTAAAAAAATCAAGTTTTGTTTTGCAATCATTCTAGATACAACACATTTAATACAGATTAAAGAGGCAGTTAGTCCCAAAAACTGAAATAAATGCAAGCATAATTTTAATTTCTTTTTTGCTCCTGATCTGTTTTATCTTTCAGCGGAGCCTCCGGAAGAAATTCCCTGTCAACCGAAAAAACAGTTGAATAAGAATAAAACGACCCAAACAAAAACAAAAGGTAATATTGTCTGAATTTTGTGTTCGTAAAACATTTACGTCGGATGGGTTGTTGGATTGTTTTACCTCTGAACGGCATTTTTTTTGCACATAATGGGCTAAATGGCCAGATCACAAGGATCCCGAGGCTCAGAAAAGATTGGGGGAAGGGGATCCACTGCGCAGCTGTTGGGAGACAGATGGTAGCCTCCCGTCAAGGCCATCCGACTTGTTCTTTAACGTGCATAGGGTATGGCTCTACTGCATACGGTACCAAGACTTTATGTCCCATTCGACGGATGATGGCTGGGTTGGGTTGGGTTGTTTTACCTCTGAGCCGCACTTTTTTGCACACCATGGGCTAAATGGCCAGGTCACATGGACCCCGAAGGCTCAGAGAAGGTTGGGGGAGGGGACCCACTGGAACAGCTGTTGGGAGACAGATGGCAGCCTCCCGTCAAGGCCATCCAGCGTGTTCTTTAACGTGCACAGGGTATGGCTCTCCCTCACACGGGGCCACTGCTTAACGTCCCATCCGACGGACGGCGGCCTTTCCAAGCCCATCGGTGTCCCCTACTGACCCTGGGCAGGGCAGGGAATTTTTGCGGCGGATGATGGCCTATTCAGCGTCGGATGGGACGTAAAGCCGTGGCACCCTATATAGGACAGTCATATGTGCATGTTAAAGAACACGCTGGATGGCCTTGATGGGAGGCTTCCATCTATCTGTTAACAGTTCTCCAGTGGATCCTCTTTCGCAAACCTTCTCTGAACCTTTGGGGCCTTTCTGACCTGACTATTTAGCCCATTATGGTGCCAAACAAAAAGTGTCGCTTAGAGGTAAAACAACCCAACCACTGTGCAATTAGATTATTTTCGCCTCGTCCCTGCTTTTGAGCTCTGATTTTTCTAAACGAAGACCTAAATAGCAAGATTATAAGGTCCCCAATGCTCAGAACGTAGTGCAGGAAGAGGATTCAATCCACCTTAGCTGTTACAACATGGTGGACAGTAGCAGGGAAAGCATTTACCTCTTTGTCTCCGATGCATCGGTGATTATATCTGCTAAATTTGTGCAGGTTCGGATCCAAAGGGGTTGACAAGCAGTCCATACCCACCCTGCTCCCTCGAGAATATTAGTAAACGGAAATGACGCGAAAAATAAGACTCAACTACGCAGTTTCATCGTCTCGCCTTTCCTCTCCAGGTGCTCCTCACGAGAAAGTCGGAATGCTCTCTAAAGTTCAAAGTTCACTGGCATTATCGAGATGTGGGAGAATAAATTTAAAAAATGCTATATTAAAGAATGAGCCTTTATTTCGGAATTTGCGTTCTTGGCAATTGTCTGTGCCCTGAGTACTTTTTTTCCCACATCACACACATTTTCGGCGACTAAGTTTGTTCTGTTGTAGGAGTGATATGTTTATAGAAGGATGACAGGATAAGAGCTCATCCGACTGAGGCACTTTTCTTGGACGAAAGGACGTCCTTAAGCGAGCAGATATTTATAGTTCAAAGTCAAACGTGTCGATAGTGAGCTATAAACCGGAAGGAAGTAGCTGTTGCGGCAAATTCTCGGCGAGTCGTTTACCAGCTGCCACGTTCCAGCTGCCACGTTCCAGCCGCGCAGAATAATAATGACAACTAATAAGTGCGTTGTTCAAATGCTGCGACGGTTTTCGACGTGGCTATTAACGTTGAGGAAACCTTGGCTATCGGTTCCACTTCAGTGGTTGCCTTTAATGACACCATCCTCGTCGTGGATTGCGATATTTTTGAAACACGTGCTGCCCTCTGTGTTCAGTATCTCGTATTCAAATTTCAAATACATGGATGAGCACTATCTTTTGATTCACTTACTTCAAGAAGATTCCAAACAAATTCGTGAAACGGTATTTGACCCCCCCCCCCCCCCGAGTGCAAACTTGAAACGCAAAGGATCATCCCTCAATGTTTAAAAAAAATGGATTTTAAGTTTTTATCAAAATAAGCTTGTTTTAAAAATAATCCTGCATTAAAATAAAAAGATACACAACCAATGTATCAGGGATATGGAAGTGAGTGGGCATCTTTAGCCCACCCCTAAAAAACGGGAGAGTTTAAGTTTTCAGGGGATGAAATGATGGATAATGATGCATATACTCGCAGCTAAGTGATCATCAAGAAACAGCTAGTGATATTCTGTCTGAATCAGTCCCAAAAATGTTATATCATGGTCAATTCAAAATAAGGAATCATTGAAAGCTATTTACATGAACAAGGGAAGAATGAACACTATCACACGAAGTTGTATTTTTTCATAGTTTTTTGACCTATGGGAATGGAAAGGCTGCTCTACGTCAGATGCAACGTTTGGCCGTGGACATTAACCACATATTGGTGGATAACAATGCTGGATGACGCGATGTTTCCATTTGTGGCTTAGCATTTGTTTTCGGTCGGTTCTCTTTTTCTACACATCTCTAAGTTTTCGGGATCCTCGTGACCTGCCCCTTTGTCCATTGTGTCCCCCAAAAGCACTGTTCAGAGGTTAGACAGTCAACTCAAATCCATAATTTTTATGACTTACTGTTTTTTTCTCTAACCTTCTGAAGTGTTAATAATTTTTTGTGAAAGTACCGAATTATTAAAACGTTAATATATAACTTACTAACTACTACACATAACACATAAACATGGCAATACTTTCACTACCTCCGCAAAATTCCCCGCCCTGCCCACGGTCAGTAGGGGACACCGATGGGCTTGGAAAGGCCGCCGTCCATCGGATGGGACGTTAAGCCGTGGCCCCGTGTGTGGGAGAGCCATACCCTGTGCACGTTAAAGAACACGCTGGATGGCCTTGACGGGAGGCTACCATCTGTCTCCCAACAGCTGTTCCAGTGGGTCCCCTCCCCCAACCTTCTCTGAGCCTTCGGGGTCCATGTAACCTGGCCATTTAGCCCATTGTGTGCAAAAAAAGTGCCGCTTAGAGGTAAAACAACCCAACAACAACTTTCACTACATCATAACGACAGACGGCGTACGTAAAAACAGTGGCATAGTCAAAAGCATTGTAATAAAGTAGTTTTAACTGTTTTCAATACATAAATTAAGTTGCAAGCTTTGCGGCACATCCTTGACAAAAATTTTAAGACCCACTTGGGGGGACCGTGCTCAAATTTTGAGCAAAAGTTATTTAGATAGTTCATCAAACATCTCTCTGCCAGTGGAAACTTTCACTCTGGATGCTGTTTATCCTTCAGTTCCTTTCCAATGCAGATCGGATTAAACTGGTGGACTGTCAGGAATAGACTGATTTATTATGTGTACTCATTGAAGGTGAGGTCATTTGAACTCACAGAATGTTTAGGTTTCAAATTAATAGGATGGATCTACTTAAATTGGGCTGTAGCTAATGTATTCTTCTGAGTGTTTTATGGTTATGATAAATAATAACGAAATATTCTCGTCAAGGCGGCCCACTTGACACTGAGATCTGCTAGGTGACTTATGAGCATAATAACCGTAAAGATCAGTTAGTAGACAGATGGAAATTTTTCATCAGGGTCATCCAGCGTGTTCTTTAGAGTACAAAAGTTATAACTTTCCGGCACACGGAGTCACAGCTTAACGTCCCGTCCGATGGAGGCGGCCTTTTTGATCCATCGCTATATTTTCTTAAGGGTTGGGTTGTTTTACCTCTGAGAGGCACTTTTTTTGCACACCATGAGCTAAATGGCCAGGTCACATGGACCCCGAAGGCTCAAAGAAGGTTGGGGGAGGGCACCCACTGGAACAGCTGTTGGGAGACAGATGGTAGCCTCCCGTCAAGGCCATCCAGCGTGTTCTTTAACGTGCATAGGGTATGGCTCTCCCACACACGGGGCCACGGCTTAACGTTCCATCCGACGGACGGCGGCCTTTACAAGCCCATCGGTGTCCCCTACTGACCGTGGGCAGGGGGGAGATTTTGCGGAGATAAATCTCAACGCTTACCCAGCTGGGACTTGAACCTGGGAACTACAGATTACGAGCCTGGCGCGCTACCGACTGAGCCACCCCCGCCCATTTTCTTAAGGCTACATAATTGAAAAAAAAAATGTATGATATTGTACAGGTCATATGATGAAGTAACAAGTATTGTACAGGTCTTTTCGAAGCAACAACAATGATGATGACTGCGAAAGCAAAAAGTGCATGGACCATTTTGACTACCACCAGCGCCGTTGCGTTACAAAAGTTTACCTAAGGCATTTAAAGGCTATTGTACACTACACAGAAAAACTTCTGGATGTGAGGAGCTATTGTGTTCTAGTGGCTTCTTACTAGTAGGGGGTTGTGGTGGGGAAATGGAATCCTCCCATGGCTTCTTATTAGAAAGGGGTCGTGAGGGGGAACAGGAATTCTCCTGTTGCCTTTACTAGTAGAGGGTTGTGGCGAATAGCTAAAATTCTCCTGTTGCCTCTTATTGGTAGAGGGTTGTGGTGAAGAGTCATCCTGCTTCCGTTATCTCTTACTAGTAAAGGAGCTGGAATCCTCTAGTTGCTCCTACTAATAGAGGATTCTGGCGAGGAGCTATCATGCTCCCGTGGTCTCTTACTAGTAGAGGAGCTGGAATCCTCCTGTTGCCTCGTCCTAGTAAAGTGTCGTGGTGAGGAGCTGTCACGCTTCAGTGGTTTCTTATTAGTAGAGGAGCTAAAATCCTCTTGTTGCCTCTTATTAGGAGAGGATGTAGAATCCTTTATTCCTCTTATTAGTAGAGGGTTGTGGTATACTTAATTGCATCTTATTAGTAGAGGGTTGTGGTAGACTTTAATTGCACTTTATTAGTAGAGGGTTGTGGTAGACTTTAATTACATTTTATTAGCAGAGGATTGTGGTAGACTTTAATTGCATCTTATGAGGTCCTGCCATCCTCACAGACCTTCTACTATGGCATATAAACTGACAAGATCCTGTCAGACCTCCGTGGCAAGCAGCTGCTTGAGGGGTATCAGATGAGAGAGATATTAGTAAAGGATTATGATAGACTTTAATTGCATCTTATTAGTAGAGGGTTGTGGTGAGGAGTTATCCTTCTCCCATGATCTGTTACTAGTAGAGGAGTTAGAATCCTCTTATTATAGAGGATTTTGGTAAGGAGCTATCATACTCTCGTCGTCTCTTATCAATAGAGGAGCTAGAATTCTCTTGTTGTTTTTGACTAGTAAAGAGTTGTGGCGAGGGAGACTTGCGAGGAGTAGCATTAAGTTTGAAGAAATTTAAGAACGATTTGTGACTTTTACCGAACAGAAGTTGCCGTCCTGTAGTTTGGCGTGGGATGGCTGGATGAACCTTTTTCCTTTACAACAACAGTTTATTCAACAAAAGATATATTCATTTACAATTGCATTTGCTATTACATATCATATAAATTTATAAGATCTTGAAATAAAATTAAAAAACAAACAAAATTCCGAGCACTAATATTACATAATTCCCACTGGAGGTTGGGTTGGGTTGTTTTACCTCTGAGCGGCACTTTTTTGCACACCATGGGCTAAATGGCCAGGTCACATGGACCCCGAAGGCTCAGAGAAGGTTGGGGGAGGGGACCCACTGGAACAGCTGTTGGGAGACAGATGGTAGCCTCCCGTCAAGGCCATCCAGCGTGTTCTTTAACGTGCACAGGGTATGGCTCTCCCGCACACGGGGCCACGGCTTAACGTCCCATCCGACGGACGGCGGCCTTTCCAAGCCCAGCGGTGTCCCCTACTGACCGTGGGCAGGGCGGGGAAATTTTGCGGAGATAAATCTCAACGCTGACCCAGCTGGGACTCGAACCTGGGAACTACAGATTACGAGCCTGGCGCGCTACCGACTGAGCCACCCCCGCCCCCCCACTGGAGGAAACACTCGCATGTGGGAGGAGTGAAGAGTAATAAACTTTTGTACGACTCCTCGAAGACCTTTAAGGCTTATCGCCATGGAATATAAACTATGTTTAGAACGTGTGTAAGTTATGGTGTTTGTTCTGTTAGTTCCTATTTTTTAACTTCGAAGTAACCAATTTTTAATAACGGTTTTAACCTACAGTAGGACGGTAAAAGAGTAAAACTATATGAATAGAAAGTTTTGGGGAAAATAAATTCCTTACATTTTATTAAATATTTTTGTTCCTGTGAGAAAAAATCGCAAAGAGATATTTAATTTCTTCGCGCCCCTTCGAGAGTGGGGAGGGGGAGAACGTCCTAGCTAGTGAGATCGCAACTCTCTTAGCATTAGTTGGATTACAGCTGTCTCAAGTGCTTAGGTTTCTGTACATCTCTTTCAACACAAGAAGATTAAATTTTGACTATTACTAATTATAGATTTTTATTTTACTCACTAAACGTAAAACACAACATTTTATCATGTTTCTTTTTATCTTTCAGATGGCGTGATGACTTTGCTGCAACTAAGTAGCAAGTCTACAAAGTGGAGCGCATAGATTTCTTTCTCATCTATCAGAAATCGTAATTTATTACCTTTTGTAAGTTTCTAATGGCACTCCAGTCATCAGATCTTTCAGTGCATTTATTTTTCTCGAACTAGTCCGGTTTACATGTATCTCCGCAAAATTCCCCGTCCTGCCCACGGTCAGTAGGGGACACCGATGGGCTTGGAAAGGCCGCCGTCCGTCGGATGGGACGTTAAGCCGTGGCCCCGTGTGCGGGAGAGCCATACCCTGTGCACGTTAAAGAACACGCTGGATGGCCTTGACGGGAGGCTACCATCTGTCTCCCAACAGCTGTTCCAGTGGGTCCCCTCCCCCAACCTTCTCTGAGCCTTCGGGGTCCATGTGACCTGGCCATTTAGCCCATGGTGTGCAAAAAAGTGCCGCTCAGAGGTAAAACAACCCAACCGGTTTACATGACACGTGTTTCCTCGCAGGCATGAAAAGTCAGCAAATCCGCCATTTTGTCCTTCAACTAATGGCATGCGTGTCATCCATCTATGAGCAACACGTGTAGCGTCTCGACGGCACTTAACAGCTAATTGTTCGGCTCACATTTTTATTTTTAATTCTCTCACTTTCGCTTTCTATTCCGCTCTTTAAATTCTCATTGCTTACATTTAAACTCTTAGAGATATCTTCTTTTAGAACGTTTATCACATTAAGTCACGTCCATGCAGTCTATGCTACAGTTTATGAACAAACAGATCACACACAAGTGTACCAAGTAGACCACCCACAGTCGGTTTATTTTATGTAAATAATAAATACTTTAGTTTTTAGTGTCTGGAATCAAAGTGTTATTGGCTCACTAACAATTTACTGTCAGTACTCAGTAAGTTACAGTCCAATGCTATGTAAATATAAAACTAATTTTGAAACTATAACTTCTAAAAGTTTTTATGGAGAAATGTTACTGAAAATAAATGAAAGATTTCAATTAATTCTATCTAAAAATCTTGATTTTTCAACAATATATCTTCGGAGTGGGGTTGTTTATACTTTGAACAATACCGAGAAAAACACATGAATTAGTTAATGATAGTGTAACTGATCAACATGCAATAAATGCTTCACAAGGCATCTTTTGGACGCAATTTCAGCTTTCGAGTATTTTTTCACATTCTGGACTAACTTTCATTAAGAGAGATTGCGGCTAATAATATTCCAAATATTCAAATGTTCCGACGACAAATTCTGAATTGGATTGAAATTGGTTCTCTCTGAAGTGTTTTCAAAAGCATACAATAATCCTTACTGCACAATATACGATGTATGTTTCGGATCGTTGTCCTGTTGGAAGCAGTAATGTCCATTCAGCGCTGGTTTAATGCACTAGCACCTAGATTGTTTTGAAAAATTTGTTAATGTTCGCTGTTGTCCATTATGGCATCAATCAAAATCAGATAGCCAAATTCTCACAGAATTCGTTCCATTCTCATATAATCAGAAAAGAATTTTGAATGTTTCGAATACTATCACTAAACAACTACCATGTTTCACCGTCGTTCCTCAAAATTTTTGGTTTCAATCTATGCATTTAGCTTTTGTTAAACCTTATCTTTGCTATCAGATTCAAACACTATTTGGATTTCTATACACCTATCCCTCGATTTACACTGAAGATAGGTTCCGCACAAAACCGTGTAAATCGAAATCCGTGTAATCGAAATCAAAACCGTGTAAATCGAAATCCGTGTAATCGAAATCAAAACCGTGTAAATCGAAACTGAATTATGCACATTTTAGTGTTTTTTCCGTTTTACACGGTTTTACATAGCAAAATCCAAGATTTCGATTTACACGGTTTTGTGCGGAACCTATCTTCAGTGTAAATCGAGGGATAGGTGTATTTGCCAAATATATTCATCCAAAACTAAATGCAACTGTGAAATAAGAAGCAGTGTTGAAGAATACGATTTCGGATGTTTGGAATACTATTAGCTTCGAACTCTCAACGAATTAGTTCGGAGTTGTGGGAAAACAATTGAAGGCTGCAACTGCTTTCAAAGCTGGACCAATAAAGAATTGGTGTATGTACACTGGTCCTCAAAATTAAAGAATAATGGACGAAAATGTACATACTCAAAATGGGTTTCAGCAAATACAATTAAATGTCTTATGGCAAAGTATTGTGACATGGCTGAAAATGACGAAATCGTGTAATATGCTTGACAGCTGCTTATGAACCCATAATAGAGGTCCTGGAATTAAGGAATAGATGTTAGTAAGATGTATGATCACCCAGGTAACCATATTATTCACACAACGCGTTCTCATACGTTGACGAGACTGCTGATAAGATTTTGTGGCAATAAAGTCCACTCCTATGCAAGAGCAGATCTAAGCTTATGTAGTGCTTTGGGAGGGTGCAATGGTTAACTTCCTCAGGGTTTTCCATATTTCATCAATTGTATTCAGGTCTAGGGATCCCATTGATCATTCCACCCATTGACGTACTCAGAGGGGATCTGGGGAGTCCGGACTTCCTCCCCCCCCGAAAATCCTGTCGTCTCTACTAAATCTCAAACTTGTCTACCCACTTTTAAATCCAAAAGAGTTGTCTTTGTATAATTTTATATTAGCCACATATTTTATATCCGACACCAAAAATAGATAAAAAAGACTATAAGTTGGGTTGTTTTACCTCTGAGCGGTACTTTTTTAGCACACCATGGGCTAAATGGCCAGGTCACAAGGACCCCGAAGGCTCAGAGAAGGTTGAGGGAGGGGACCCACTGGAACAGCTGTTAGGAGACAGATGGTAGACTTCCGTCAAGGCCATCCAGCGTGTTCCTTAAAGTGCACAGGGTATGGGTTTCCCGCACACGGGGCCACGGCTTAACGTCTCATCCGACGGACGGCAGCCTTTCTAAGCCCATCGGTGTTCCCTGCTGACCGTGGGCAGGGCGGGGAGTTTTGCGGAGATAAATCTCAACGCTGGCCCAGCTGGGAATCGAACTGGGAACTACAGATTACAAGCCTGGCGCGCTACCGACTGAGCCTCCTGAAACTCGATTTTCGTCCCCCCTCTCCCCTGAAACTAAATTCTCGGAGACCACCGAAACTGAGACTTTTATATGATGTTATTTTGTTCTTAGATTTTATTTCTAATTCTACGTGTTTATGTAAACGTTTCGTATATGCTTTTTGACTTTTATGTACTGATTTGTTTATGTTCCGCTATTTGCACCGATTTTGAATTATTCTTTATTTTGTGGAAACTATTATTGGATCACTGATCTGCTGTGAACACATTAAATAAATAAATAAATAAATAAATAAAGATTTTGTGTTATTTCAACTAATTAACTCAAAGTTAGAGCAAAAATTATCTGAGTGGGAATTGGATGAAGGGATACGAATCCACGATCCAGGGGGGAGTTAGTGGGTCGTATCTCCCTCGGCCGACGACAATATTTCTTCTAATTTTGTGCATGATGATCAAAAGTGTTGTCATTTAAATAAAATTGTCTTGAACGATATAAAATTATTTCTACGGTATGAAAACTGAATTCCATTCGAATACTTTCAAAGAAATGTAACTTGTGCAACCAATTAAATTGTCTGTTTCCAGAAATATGTTGTGCATATGCAGTTTTTTTTAATGGCGTATAAATGCATTTAAAAACCTTTTTTTCTCTCTATTTTATGATCCATTATCTGTTCAGGGCTAGGGGCGGAGGTGGCTCAGTCGGTAGCGCGCCAGGATCGTAATCTGTAGTTCCCAGGTTCGAGTCCCAGCTGAGTCAGCGTTGAGATTTATCTCCGCAAAATTTCCCCGCCCTGCCCACGGTCAGTAGGGGACACCAATGGGCTTGGAAAGGCCGCCGTCCGTCGGATGGGACGTTAAGCCGTGGCCCCATGTGCGGGAGAGCCATACCCTGTGCACGTTAAAGAACACGTTGGATGGCCTTGACGGGAGGCTACCATCTGTCTCCCAACAGCTGTTCCAGTGGGTCTCCTCCCCCAACCTTCTCTGATCCTTCGGGGTCCTTGTGGCCTGTCCATTTAGCCCATGGTGTGCAAAAAAGTGCCGCTCAGAGGTAAAACAATCCAATCCAATGCTCAGGGCTATATATGTATATGTGTCATAGTCCCGTATTGAAATCTTTGGGCCATAAATTCTGCATTTTCTAATGGCCCTACTTACTGAGGCCAAAACAGGTACTTTTTCTACTCTCCCTAAACTAAACAGGAAAATAGTGTATCAATTCCACGAATAGAATTAGTAAATGAAAGTGTGTCCCATTTGCTTCTTTATTCCACTCCTTAACTGAAGGAGTCGGCGGTGGCTCAGTCGGCAGCGTGCCAGGCTCTTAATCTGCACTTCCCAGATTGAGTCCCGTGTCACTTTGCGTGAGGAAGAGGAGACTGATGGTCTTGGAAAGACCCTGTCAATCAAACGAGATGTTAAGCCGTGACCTCGTGTGTCAGAGAGACATACCCTGTGCATGTTAAAGAACATGTCAGATGGCCTTGACGATAACTTACCATTTGCCTCCTAACAGCTGTCTCGTAGATTCCCCTTTCCACAACCTTTCGATGAGTCATTGCGGTCCTTGTGACGTGACCATTTAGCCCATTGTGTTTACAAAAAAGTACATCTCAGAGGCGAAACAATCCAACCCTTAACTAAACCTATTCCTTTTGATGACGTAATGTTAGGGAAATGAAGAGGAGTCCTGATTACGTCACTGCAACATGAGGGGAAGATCTGAAAATAGTACAACGATATTTTAAGAAAGCTTCTTTTTACAATAGGTGCAGAAACACATGACCTCACCGGTGAGACAGCTTGTAGCCAGAGGGCGAGTTTACAGCCAGAAAGGGAGAGAGCGCTTGTTCGAGGGAGACTTCTTAAAGTGAATACGCAAGGAGGGCAGATGCTGGTGGAAAACTGGAGATAGGGAACATTGGATTTCTGGAATATTTCAGTCTTATAAATTGTTGAAACTAAAAAATAATACATTTGTTTTTACATGCTATTGCTTAAATAAAGACTAATAAAGTGGATACTTCAAAGTTGGGTTATTAACTTCAAACCGGCTCTTTTTTCCCCCACGCATTGGGTTAAAGAGCCGTCCCGTGGCCGAGTGGTTAGCGCGCTTGGCTACTGATCTACGGGACCTGGGTTCGAGCCCCGGGTAAGGCATGGATGTTCGTGTTGTTTTTCTGCTGAGGTCCTGCCATCCTCTCAGATCTTCTACTGTGGCATATAAACTGACAGGCTCCTGTCAGACCTCTGTGGCAAGCAGCTGCTTGAGGGGGTATTTATTTTTTTTTTTATTGGGTTAAAGAGCCAGGTCACAAGAATCCCAAGGACTCATATTTGAAAGAAGCCAGATCACAATTATTGTGAATTAATGTTAAAGGGATCCACTGAACGGCCATTAGGAAACAGATGGAAGCATCTCGTCAAGGCCATCTAGCGAGATTTTTTAACATACACAAGGTATGTCACTAGCATCATAAACACGCGATTATCAGAAGTACAGAAGCAGCTGAGCACTCTCTTGTAACATTCTGATTTTAACATTTCGCAAATAATATCGCTTGATTGAAAGAAATGTATTTTAAATTTTGAACTCATTATTAATAAAAATATTCTTTTACTCCAAAATACCTATTGGTGGTGGGGATACTTAGAATATGCTATAACCACAGGTAGAGAAACAGCTGATAACTTTCTTTTAACATTCTAATGTCAATATTTCTCAATAATATCGTTTGATTGTACTAAGTATATTTTAAAATTCGAACTCATTATTAATTTAAAAAGAAATCTTTTAGTCCAAAATACTTGTTGGGGGGGGGGGGAAGGGAATATTTATATATATTGAAAGAAGAATATTTTAAATTTGAAGTCATTAGAAAAGAAATATATTTTAATCGAAAATAGATAATTGAATACATATGATTATTTGAACATGAAATAACTAGAAGTCCAGAAACTATTGAGCGTATTTTTTTAAAATTCTGATTTCAACTTAGAATCATTAGAACTCGAGACAACCAGAATAACAGAAATTGTTGAGCTCCGTCTTTTAACATTACATTTTCAACATTTCTCAAATAACATCGGTTGATTAAAAGACGAAAGTTTTAAAATTTGAACTCATTGTAAAAAAATTATTTGAATACTAAAGAGCTTTTTGGGTATTGAGTATCATTTCAACATGCGATTACCATAACTACAGAAACACTTGAACATCTCATTTTATCAATTTAATTTCAACATTTCGCAAATAATATCATTTGAAAATTCAAAATCATTATTAAAAAAATTCTTTTATTTCAAAAAAAAAAGTTATTTAGGACGAGGTATGTAGCATCATAAACACCCAATTTCCAGAAGTACAAAAACCTCTGAGTGTCACCTTTTAACGTTCTAATTTTAGCATTCTTCAAATAATATCAGTTGATTGCAAGAAGAATATATTTGAATTTTAACTCATTATAAAAATATTTTTTAATCCAAAATAGCAATCGAGATTATTTAGAATAATTTCAACACGCGATAACCAGAAACATAGAAAAGCGTCTTCTTCCACCCTTATAATTTCAACATTTCTCAAAAAATATCATTTGAATGAAAGGAGATTTTTTAAAAATTTCAGCTCATTATTAAAAAATTCTTTTAGCACGAAATAGATGTTTGGGTATTTAAATGAATACGACTACGCGATAATCAGAAGTACAGAAAGAGCTGAGTGCAGGCTTTTAACATTCTAATTTCAACATTTCTGAAATAATACAGTTTGATTGAAAGAAGAATATTTTAAATTTGAACTCATTAGAAAAGAAAAATATTTTAATCGAAAATAGATATTTGAATACGTATGATTACTTGAACATGAAATAACTAGAAGTCCAGAAACTACTGAGCGTCTTCTTTTAAAATTCTAATTTCAACATTTCTGAAATTATATTGTTTGATTGAAAGACGAAATTTTAAAATTTGAACTCTATGTAAAGCATTTTTTTAAATCCAAAATAGCTGATTGGGTAATTATCATCATTTGAACACGTGATAACTATATGTACAGACACAGCTGAGTATCTCCGTTTAATTTTCTAATTTGAGCATTTCTCAAATAATAACCATTTGACTGAAATTGAAATATTTTAAAATTTTGATTTATTATTTAAAAAGAAATATTTTGATCCAAAATAGGCGATTGAACATTTATTAATTATTAAAGTATTTTATTATATGTTAGAATTATAATTCGTATATATGTTATAATCGTTTTCAACATCGTATTAAAATTCGTTTAAAATTCGAGCTCATTATTAATAAAAAAATCTTTCAGTCCAAAATACCTGTTGGGGGAGGGTAAAATACGATTATAATGTAGATATTTATATTAAATGTTAAAATTAGAATGTTACTAGCAGTCTAGGTTGGTTACTTAGTATCATCCGAACACGCGATGACTAGAAGTACAGAAACAGCTGAACACCTCTTTTTACCATTCTAATTTCAACATTTCTCAAATAATATGTGACTCGAAGAAGAATATTTTGAAATTTCAACTAATTATTAAAAATATTCTTTTATTTCACAAAGAGCTGTTTAGCGTAGAGGGAGGAGCGTGACATCTTAAAAATGCGATTGCGAAAAATACTCATACATCTAATTACTGCCTTTTAACCTTCTAATTTCCACATTTCTCAAATAATATCATTTGATTGAAAAAATATTTTAAAATTTGAACTCATTATGTAAAAAAACTCTTTTGTTCCGAAATAGCCCTTTTGGCAGATCTCATCATTTGAACACGCGTTAACTAAAAGTACAGAAACAGCTGAGCACTACCTTTCAGGATTCTAATTTCAACATTTTCAAACAATATCATTTGATTGGAAGAATAATAATTTTAAATTTCAACTCATTATTTAAAAGAATCTTTTAATCCAAAATATCGGTTTGAGTACTGGTCATCATTTGAACAACATGCAAAAAACACAAAAACACCTGAGTCTTTCTGCTTAGCATTCTAATTTCGACATTTGTCAAATAATATCATTTGATTGAAAAAAGATTGTTTTAAAATTTCAACTCATTATTAAAAAAATTCTTTTATTTCAAACCAGCTGGGCGGGGGGGGGGGGGGGGGATAACATACCATCATAAACACCCGATTACGAGAAATACACATAGATCTAATTATAGCATTTTAACGTTCTAATTTCAACGTTTCTCAGATAGTATCTTTTGACTGAAAGAAGAATATTTTAAAATTTGAACTCATTGTAAAAAATCATTTCATCCAAAACAGGTTTTGAGTATTTAGTATCATTTTAACACGAGATAAACAGAAGTACAGAAACAGCTAAGGACTTCCTTTAGGCATTCGAATTTCAATATTTCTTAAACAAAATCGTTTTATTGAAAGAAAAAGAATATTTTAAAATTTAAACTTATTGTAAAACAATTGTTTTGTTCCAAAATAGCTGTTTGAATACTTCTCATAATTTAAACACGGGATAACTAGAAGCAGAAAACAGCCTAGCAGCTCAGTTTAGGATTCTAATTTCAAATTTTTACTTTTTCATACTTAGTTATTATCAAATAATATTATTTTATTGAAAGAAGAATATTTTAAAATTTGAACTCGATATAAAAAAAAAGTATTTTGATCCAAAATAGCTGTTTGAGTACTTAGCATCATTTTAATATGAGATAATCAGAAGTACAGAAACAGCTTGGGACTTCATTTTAATATTCTAATTTCAACATTTCTTAAATAAAAATCTTTGATTCAACGAAGAATATTTTAAAAATTGAACTTGTCATTAAAAATATATTCTTTTAACCCAAATAGCTGTTAGGGTATGTAACATTAGTTGAATATGCGATAATCTGAAGCAATGAGAGAGAGCTAATCATCATATTTTCACCTTCTAATTTCAGCATTTCTGAAATAAAATCTTTCGATTGAAGAATGATTATTTTAAAATTTGAACTCATTATTAAAAATAAAACTTTTGATCCAAGGTAGCTGATTGGATACTTATCATATGTTAAACATATGATAATCAGAAGTACAGAAACAACTGAGCATCTTCCTTTAGTATTTTCCAATTTTAAAATTTCTTAAATAAAATGGTTTGATAAGAAAACCAAAATTGTTTAAATTTGAATTCATTATATAAAAAAAATTCTATTGTTCGAAAATGGCTGTTTGGATATTTTTCATCCGTTAAACTCGCGATAACCAGAAGTACAGAAACAGCTGCATACTGCTTTGCAGCATTCTGATTTCAACCTTTCGCAAACAATATCATTTGTTGAATGAAGCATATTTTGAAATTTGAACTCATTTACAAAAACACTTTTGATCCAAAAGAGCTGTTTGGGCATTTAATATCATTTTAATACCCAATAATTTGAAGTACAGAAACAGCTGAAGGCTTCCTTTTAACATTCGAATTTCAACATTTCTTAAACAAAATCGTTTGATTCAAAGAAGAATATTTTAAAATTTGAATTAATTACGAAAAAAAATTCTTTTGATCCAAAACCACTGTTTCGGTACTTGTTATTATTTGAAGAAGTGATAACCACAAGTACACAAACTGCTCCATTTAGCATTCTATTTTCCACATTTTTCAAATAATAACGTTTGATTGATAGAATAATGTTCCAAAATTTCAACTCATTGAAAAAATTCTTTTTATCCAAAATAGCTGGTCGGTTATTTAGCAGCATTCGAACAGAAGAAAACTAGAATTATACAAGCTGTGCGCTCCTGCATCTAACCTTCACTTTCAACATTTGTCGATTAATAGCGTTTGATTGAAAGAAGAATATATTAAAATTTGAACTCGTTATTAAAAAAATATTCTTTTCATGAAAATAGCTGTTAGGGTATCAAGTATCATTTGAACACGCGATAACGAGAAGTACAGAAAGAGCCGATTACCTTGTTTTAATATTTTAATTTCAGTATTTCTGAAATAAAATCGTTTGATCAAAGGTAGAATATTTTAAAATTTTGGCTCATTATTAAAAAAAAATTGGATTGCTACAAAACAGTTGGTTGGATAATTCTCATCATATGAACACGGGATAATCAGAAGTTTAGAAGCAGCTTAACATCTACATTTAGCATTCCAATTTCGACATTTGTTAAAATTGTTTAATTGAAAGCAGAATAGTTTAAAATTTGAACTCATTATAAAAAAAATTTGTTCGAAAATAGCTGATTGGATACTTCTCATCAACAAAACAAAAACAAAAAGCTGCCTAGCAGCTCATTTTAGGATTCTAATTTCAACATTTATCAAATAAATATCATTTGACTGAAAAAGAATATTTCAAAATTTGAACTCGTCATAAAAAAAAAAATCTTCACCTGAAATAGCTGTTCTGGTATTTATTCAACACCAGATAATCAGAAGATAAACCAACTGAGGACTTCATTTTGATATTCTAATTTTAACATTTCTTAAATTCAATATGTTTCGGTATATAGGCATATATTTATCATAACTTAAGCATTTCTCAAATAATATCATTGGATTGAAAGCAGAATATTTTAAAATTGAAAATATTATTAAAAAACAACAACAGCTCTTTGTGTATTTCTCATCCTCTAAACACGCGATAACCACAAATTTAGAAACAACTGCAAGAGTTTATTTAGCATTAGAATTTCCACAGATCTCAAATACCAACGTTTGTCCGAAAGAAAATATTTTAGAATTTCAGCTTATTTTAAAATTTTTTTTTTAAAAACAGCTCTTTGCGGTGGGTGGGGAATGTACCATTAGAAATACGCGATTACGAGGAGTACACATACATTTAATTACCGTCTTCTAAACTTCTGTTTTCAACATTTATCAAATAATATCTTATGATTGAAAGAAAAATATTTCAAATTTCTACTCATAGAGAAAAATTTTTGATCAAAACAGATGTTTGGTTATGTAGTGTTACTTAAACATGCGATAATGTGAAATGTATAAAAGTTGAACATCTTGTTTTAGCATAACTTCAACATTTTTCAAATAATGCTGTTGGATTGAAAAGAGAATATATTAAAATTTGAACTCATTGTAAAAAAAAAAAGCTGTTTGTTACTATCTAAACACGCGGTAACCACAAATACAGAAACAGCTATAACATGGCATTTAGCATTATAATTTCAGCATTTCTCAAATGACAACTTTTGTTTTGAAAGAAAAATATTTTAGAATTTCAACTTATTATTGAAAAAATTACTTTTTTTCAAAAACAGCTGTTTGCGGTGGGGGGGGGGGGGAATGTATCGTCATAAACGCGCGAATACGTGAAGTACACATACAAGTGTTACTTAAACATGTGATAATCATAAATGCAGAAAAGATGAACATCACATTCAGCATAACTTCAACATTTCTCAAAAAATGTCGTTGGATTAAAAGCAGAATATTTTAAAAATTTCAACTCATTACAAAAAAAATATAAACTAACAGCTGGTTTTGTAGTTGTTACTATTATGAACACGCGATAACCACGAATATATAAGAAGTCAACATTCCTCAACTAACATTCTTTGATTGAAAGAATAATATTTTAAAATTAAAACTTACTTTTGAAAAAATTATTTTATTTGAAAAAAGAGCTGTTTGCGGTGTGTGGGGAACATACCATCATAAACGCGCGATTACGAGAAGTAGGCATACATTTAATTATCGTCCTCCAAAGTTCAGTTTTCAATATTTATCAAATAATATGTAATGATTAAAAGAAAAATATTCAAAATTTCCACTCATTAGAGAGAAATCTTTTGATCCAAAAAGCAATTTGGGTATGTAGTGTTACTTAAACATGCAATAATCAGAAATGCAGAAAAGTTGAACACCTTCTTTTAGCATAATTTCAACATTTCTCAAATAATGTCATTGGATTGAAAGCAGAATATTTTAAAATTTGAACCCATTATAAAAAAACAGCCCTTTGGGTATTTGTTACCATCTGAACACGCGATAACCACACATACAGAAACAGCTTTGGCACTGTATTTAGCATTATAATTTCAGCATTTCTCAAATAACAACTTTTGTTTGAAAGAAAAATATTTTAGAATTTCAACTTATTGTTGAAAATATCATTTTATTTCAAAAACAGCTGTTTGCGGGGGGGGGGGGCAAAAGTATCATCATAAACGCACCAATACGTGAAGTACACATACATTTAATTACCGTCTTCTAACGTTTTGTTTTCAATATTTCTCAAATAATATCATATGATTGAAGGAAAAATATTTTAAAATTTGCACTCATTAGACAAAAATCTTTTGATTAAAAATGCTGTTTGGGTATCTAGTGTTATTTTAAACATGTGATAGTCAGAAATGCAGAAAAGTTGAACATCTTCTTTTATCATAACTTCAACATTTCTCAAATAAAGTTGTTGAATTGGAAAGAGAATATTTTAAAATTTGAAGTCATTGCAAAAAAATTCTTTTGAACGAAAATAACTGTTTGTGCCAACACGCGATAGCTAGAAAATCATAAACTGGTAAGCGTTTCTATTGAACATTCTAATTTCAATATTTCTCAAATAATATTCTTTGTTTGAATGAAGATTATTTTAAAATTTCAACTTTTTATTGAAAAAATTTTATTTCAAAAAGAACTCTTGAGCGACGTTCCACCATAAACACGTGAGTACCAGAAGTATAGTGGCTTAGTCGGTAGAGCGCCAGGCTCGTAATCTGTAGTTCCCAGGTTCGCGTCCCAGCTGGGTCAGCGTTGAGATTTATCTCCGCAAAATTCCCCGCCCTGCCCACGGTCAGTAGGGGACACCGATGGGCTTGGAAAGGCCGCCGTCCGTCGGATGGGACGTTAAGCCGTGGCCCCGTGTCTGGGAGAGCCATACCCTGTGCACGTTAAAGAACACGCTGGATGGCCTTCACGGGAGTCTACCATCTGTCTCCCAACAGCTGTTCCAGTGGGTCCCCTCCCCCCAACCTTCTCTGAGCCTTCGGGGTCCATGTGACCTGGCCATTTAGCCCATGGTGTGCAAAAAAGTGCCGCTCAGAGGTAAAACAACCCAACCAGAAGTATACATACATCTAATTACTGCCTTTTAGCGTTGAAATTTCAACATTTCTCAAATAATATATTATTGAAAGAAAAATATTAATATTAATAAAAAATATTTATAATTTCAACTCATTATAAAAAATTTTTTTAATCCAAAATAGCTGTTTATATATTTAGTATCATTTGAGCACGTGATAACTAGACGTACAGAAACTGCTGAGCGCCTGCTTTTTTTTTTAACCTTCAGTTTCAAGATTTTTTCGTATGAGGCCGTTTGAATAAAAGATGAATATTTTAAAATGTCCGCTAATTGGAAAAAAAAAGGACAACACTATATTAACGAAAACAGTGGTTGAGCACTTCTCATCACTTGAATATACAATAACAAGAAAACTACAGATAGCAAAGTTCTTAATGTTTTCAATTTGAAATTTCTCAAATTTTCTCAAATTACTGTCAGTAATTTGAGAAATGTCAAATCATTCAGTGTCAAATATCAAGTCATTGCAGGAAAACATTTTATAAATACAGATAATTGAAAAAAAAGAAAATCTTATTTTAGTCCAAAAATAACTGCTTTAGTATTTTTTAAGACGCGATAACCAGTAGTACACAAACAACTGAGTTTCAAAAAATAAATAAATAAATACCCCGTCAAGCAGCTGCTTGCCACAGAGGTCTGACAGGAGCTTGTCAGTTTATATGCCATAGTAGAAGGTCTGAGAGGATGGCAGGACCTCAGCAGAAAAAAACCACACAAACGTCCGTGCCTTACCCGGGACTCGAACCCAGTCAAAGTTTCTCAAATAATATCAGTGTTTTTCAAGTAGATTATTCTGATTTTTCTTTTCATTTGGAAATATAAGAAACCTAAAAGCTACTCCTAGCTTTCATAGGTCTTCTCATACAAGGATATGGCCTTCTAAGACCGAAGTCACTGGTGCTTACTACTGGGGCGGGGGTGGCTCAGTCGGTAGCGCGCCAGGCTCGTAATCTGTAGTTCCCAGGTTCGAGTCCCAGCTGGGTCAGCGTTGAGATTTATCTCCGCAAAATTCCACGGTCAGTAGGGGACACCGATGGGCTTGGAAAGGCCGCCGTCCGTCGGATGGGACGTTAAGCCGTGGCCCCGTGTGTGGGAGAGACATACCCTGTGCACGTTAAAGAACACGCTGGATGGCCTTGACGGGAGGCTACAATCTGTCTCCCAACAGCTGTTCCAGTGGGTCCCCTCCCCCAACCTTCTCTGAGCCTTCGGGGTCCATGTGACCTGGCCATTTAGCCCATGGTGTGCAAAAAAGTGCCGCTCAGAGGTAAAATAACACAACTGGTGCTTACTCCCCAAGAGCTGACGTAAGATACAAACGCTTGTTGCCTGTGAGTTAAGGCATAAACTGCAATTCCTTCTAAAAGGAACGGGTTTTAATATCAAATTGCTGGTGGAACCCATAGCTGCAACTTACTTTTCCCTTGGAAAATAATCGATAAGTGAATTTTATGTTAAAGGATGTCAGTTGTACCAAAATTAGTATTGTATACTTTAAAGGAATGTGAATCTTGGCTTTTTTTTACTTCTTCTTTTGTTGTCGGAAGTATTTCATTTGCTTTCATTTATTAGTAAGAGAAAATATTTTTTACATGCATTTTGAATATTAAGTACCTTTTTATTCATTTTCGGGCATCTTTAGTTCTATGATTTCTTATTTGCAATTGCACTCATTAATGAACGTTTCGACATAGATATTTCTATCTTGTATAGCATCGATTAGCCGTGGTCGGCCCACACATTGCCGGTGGTTCGTGGTTTTTCCCTCCTCGGACCACTTTTTGAAGGTACTAACCACAGTTGACGGTGAGCACCCCATAAGCCTTGCGTTTCGGAAATGCTCTGGCCCAGTCGTCAGGCCCCAAACTCACTTAAGGCCGCTGCCTTTTTTATCTGAACAACACTGATTAACAGAGTTCAGTATCAGGTTTTATTTATACCGTTTCATGACCTTCACACGCGCCGTCGTTTACCTGCAGTTGCTTCGATTTGCATAAAGACGCGCTGGTCATAATGTTTTGGCTCTTCGGTGTAGTTGAAATTCGAGAGTTTAAGTGAGATATTCATTTTATCTTCAGTGACATTTTTCCGCAAAGAGCTTATTTTCAAATTAGAGAGCTCGGAATGTGACTTTCATAAGAACAGGGAAGTGTCCGGAAACTTCACAATATAATAATAAATAAAATAAATACCCCCTCAAGCAGCTGCTTGCCACAGAGGTCTGACAGAAGCCTGTCAATTTATATGCCACAGTAGAAGATCTGAGAGGATGGCAGGACCTCAGCAGAAAACAACACGAACATCAATGCCTTACCCGGGGCTCGAACCCAGGTCCCGTAGATCAGTAGCCAAGCGTGCTAACCAATCGGCCACGGGACGGCCAAAAAAATAAATACCCCCTCAAGCAGCTGCTTGCCACAAAGGTCTGACAGGGGCCTGTCAGTTTATATGCCATAGTAGAAGGTCTGAGAGGATGGCAAGACCTCAGCAGAAAAACGACACATACATCCATGCCTTACCCGGGGCTCGAACCCAGGTCCCTTAGATCAGTGAAATAGACACCCTGCAAGAGGTCGCCCATGCGTGGGTTAAAGCAATATTTTTGTGTCATTGGGATTGCCCTACTCTTTAAATGGGATAAAGGTAAGTTTATTGCTTACCTCTATTTTGTCGTTACGGAAGCCTTACATCTACTCGGAAGATGTAAACGGCTGCAGAACGGAGTTAAGCCGCTTACCTTAGATTGCAAAGCAAACTTTTTTCGATTGTTGCTTCTCTTCGCTCAGTCAAATCTTATCCACAGAAGTTCCCTCCGAGTTTGTAATGCATCTTATTTTGCTTGGATAGTTTTTCTACCTTGAGTTTTTTTGTGTTTTCAAATAGGATGCGAAAAAGTCCGTGACGAATGATTTTCCACGGGAGATCTTTAGGAACGTTTAACCAAAGATTTTTAATACTTTGTCTGCTGGATGAACTGATTTATTGAGCATAGAAATATGCATTCGTCGAAATTTACGCGTGAATTTCGACGAAGAATTTGCATTTTTTAGTGTTCAATAATCAAAATTTACGCGCGACTGAGGTTTAAAAACTACATACAGGTGTACCTCGCTCAGAATGCGCTCCTGAAAACCGAGCGGTAAATGAAACAGCGTTAAACGAGGCCTCATGTACATTACAGAGCATTCCGAAAGAGAATTTTTCCATATATATATATATAAATAAAAATAAAAAATAAATACCCCCTCAAGCAGCTGCTTGCCACAGAGGTCTGACAAGAGCCTGTCAGTTTTTATACCACAGTAGAAGGTCTGAGAGGATGGCAGGACCTCAGCAGAAAAGAGACTCGAACCCAAGCGCGCTAACCACTCGGCCATGGGACGGCTCATATATATATATATGATTTGTTAATTATTAAACACAGCCTGTAAGTAAAAGGCTGTTAAATTCGTATAATATAAATATATTTTTATTTAAAAATTCAGCAGTTTGTCACTTTTATATTTGCATTCAAAATAAAATTAAAATCTAAGAAAATTTAATAAAAATTCAAAAGAATATGTGACAAGTTACTGATCGGAAGTCTTTAGAAAATTATCTAAAGTTGATTGCTTTACGCATTACACATAGGATCAGGATCGTTCTCACTCAAATTTCCAATTGCATCTTGTATTATCTTCATAAACATTTATTTGTGTCGTACTTTACGTCGTGTTTAAGTAGTACGATGCATTTTTTTGCTTTAAACAACATTAACGGATATCTTAGCAACTAGTCTGACAATGGTAAACGCAAAAAATTAAGAAATAAATTTTCTTAAAAAACGGCGCTATATCGAAACATCAGTAATCAAGGGGTCGCAAAACGAGGTTTCCGTCAAACAATGGCAAAATTTCGGTGAGACCGGGATTCACACGCGCTAGAAACATGAAAATTAATGTCAAGGGGTATCTCGGATCTTTCATCTCAGAAATGTTACAAAATTCCGCATCCGATTTGTCCATCACAGTCAGAGGACTAATTTCGATCTGTGTATGCTATGAACTTGTAAACTGGTGCCTGGAGGCATTTCCGTTTCTACATCTTAGGAAGGTTACGAAATTTTTGATTCGAGGTCAAATTTCTATCTACTAGTGCTAGAAGAGTTGAGAATTGGTTCGTAAGGGTATTTCGGATCAATGGAAGCAGAGTTTTAACAGATTTTGGAATTTCGTAACTTTCCATAAAATTGCCCTACATATTTTTCGTACCGGGATTCCCTTCTGACAACTCCGTGTTGCATTTGAAAACCAAAAGTCCGTCTTTGATACGTAGAGAAACGGAGATTGACGGAAGACAATTTTTTTGGTGGGCGATATGTTAATTTAATATATATATATTCCATACTGGTAGGCCCGAATGTAGAAAAAAAAGTGGAGGAGGGCAAACGATCCGAGTGAAAGGAATGCACAAGATCGAACGGGAGTGAAACGGAACACAGTTCTCGTATAAAAATTTTCTCACCGTTTTAGTGGAACACTATCCTAACAAATGTCTTGGAAGATTCGCGAAATATATATTAGTATCCTAAAAGGGAGGTCGGACCCTCTTCCTTCCACCCCCTAGATCCGGCCATGTGTATTGGCGACCCAATATTCTTTTTCCTGATAAACTATTTACACCAATAGTTGTCTGAACGACATGTATATATATGTCTATATATGTACATGCAGAGTACATATGTATGTTTGCAGGTGGAGGAGAAATGCATGAAGAAAGTCTCTGTAAAGATTTATCTGAGCCAAAGACGCAACAAATGATTGTAAGAGAAGTTGCTTTAATTGTTTAAAGCAGCCACGGAGGACTTTTAACGTCATTGTGTACGGCACCCTTTGTCATTAGGATGTGATAGAGCCACGGATATAAAGCCAATTACTACCTAATGACCCTAACTTCTGCTCTCATGACGAGAACTTATCACCATCATCATCCTCAAGCAGCCATGGGCTACGGAGGTCCAACCAGACCACACAGTTTAATTCTCCAAGCATATCTGTCCTCAGTTACATCTGCAGCATCCGGTCACTGCACACCAATTTTAACAAGGTCCTGTTTGGCATTGTCTGCCCACCGTATCCTAGGTCTCCCCCTCCTTCTGAGGCCTTTAGGCACATTGTTCATAACCCTATTCGCCAATCTATAATTATCCATACGGGCAACATGGCCAAACCAGAGGAGTCTCTCTCTGCAAATATGCTGCTTAAAGGAGGTTGCAGACTCCTTTGCTTAACCTCATCATTAGCTACAAAGTTAAACCACTTAATACCCAAGATACTGCGTAAGTATCTACAATCAAAAGCATCTAGTTTCCTGTTATCTTGTTTACAAAGCGTCCAAGTTTCACTACCATAACTGACCCTAGAAAGAACCAAACTATTATACAGTCTAATTTTAGTCTTTAGGTGTATACGCCTATTTCTCCACACTCTCCATAGATTCTTAAAAGTCCCGACAGCAATCCCGATTCGTCTGATAATCTCATGCCGCACATCACCATTATCTGTTACATAGCTCCCAAGATAATTAAACTGTGACACCTGCTCAAGACTGCAACCATTCAGATTAACTGAATCACAGCCTGCCTGACCAATTTTCATCACTTTAGTTTTCTCTCTGTTTATAACCAAACCTACTCTACTACCAGTTTCATCAACGGCTCGAATGAAAGAGTTCATCTCATCAATATCATTTGCCAAAAGGGCTAAATCATCAGCATAATCTAAATCAGAAATTTTCCTATCTCCAGCCCATTTAAGGCCAAAATCTTTCCCTTGCAGTGAATTTCGCATAACATAATCAATAATCAAACTAAAGAGAAAAGGAGACAAAATGCACCCTTGTCGAACACCAGACGTAATGCTAAACCAATTGCTACAAGACTTACCAACTCTCACACGACTCAGTGTTATTATAGAGAGCTTTCATTATGTTAACTAACTTGTCTGGTATACCATATGATCTCGCAATCAACCACAAATTATGACGATCAACAGAGTCGAAAGCCTTTTTGAAATCAACAAAGCTAGCAACCAAAGTTTTCTGAAATCTAAACATTTCTCAAGAATCTGCCTAAGTGAAAATATCTGATCTACATATCCCCTAAAACTTCTGAATCCACATTGCTCATCACGCAATTGACTGTCAACCAGATTCTTAATTCTATTAAGCACAATCAGGGAAAGAACTTTACCTGGAACAGAGAGTAGGCTGATACCCCTATAGTTATCACAAGAACTGCGATCACCTTTTTTGAAAATAGGGATAATAATAGCTCTGGTAAAATCCTTAGGAACCATGCCTTTATCATAAAAGATATTCAAAATTTCAGTCATCCAAGTAGTAACTGAAATATTCCCAGCTCTAAACATTTCTGTAGTAATTTCATCTACCCCTGGGGATTTATGAAGTTTAAGTTTAGAAATAGCCAAAATAACTTCAGATTGTGTTATAGGGCCAACATTAAAGCTAGTAATGCATCTATCATCATTACAAACAATGGGAGTAGAACCAACAACATTGTTTAAAGCATCACTGAAATGCTCAGCCCACCTAGCCATGATAGAATCCTCATCTTCTATAACCTTACCTTGTTTATCCTTCAATCTCTGTATACCCGTTCATTTTCTACCACATAAAACATTAACTATCTGGTACAGCTCTCTGCTGTTGTGCTGTCTAACTGCTTCCTCGGCTTTGTCAGCCAAACCATCAAGCCAAAGATTCTTATCAGCAGCTAACTGATCTTTTACAAGTTTATTAAGTTCTCTGTAATGCTTTCTGTTAGGACTAGTAGGGTATTGATTAAGGACATTCCTGCAGTTCTTTCTTTCTGAAAGAAGCTCAAGTGCCTTATCACTCAGATAATTCTGCCTCTTCTGCTCCTTTTTTCCTAAAAGAGTAATGTTAGTGTCCAAAAAAGCCTGTTTAAAATGATCCCATTCTTCCTCAACTTCAGTAGTAAGCATACCATGACTATCATAATGACTAAGTAACCTATCATGGTAAGCTTTGGCTATAACTGGGTCTTTCAGAGCTTCGGTATTAAAAGTAAATTTTTTAACCTTAGCACAACACTTTTTAAGTTTAAGTTGCAAGACATTTTTAACAAGGTAATGGTCAGATCCAATTTCAGCTCCCCTATATGCCCTGGTATTTCTAACAGAACTAGCGCATCTGCTGTTAATTAATATATAATCAATCATATTCTTATGCAGCCCATCAGGTGAAACTCATGTGTACTTATGTATGTCGCGGTGTTTGTAATAAGTGTTAGCTATTCTGAAACCATTGAGTTTACTTATCTGTAGGAGACGTTGCCCATTGCCATTGCAGCTACTAGTACCAAAAAAGCCTATCAACCCTCCTCAAAGGTCAGAGTCAGTACCAACTTTGGCATTGAAGTCACCTAGAACATGGGTAATATCTTCTTTCTTGACAGAATTCGAAATATCCTGAAGTTGTCCGTAAAACATATCCTTCTCATCCTCATCGGCATCCTCAGTCGGGGCATAACAACAGATAACATTCAAGTCATTAATGCTTCTCTGAAATTTTGCTGTAAGAAACCTTTCATTAATGCACTCATATCCTAGAAGAGCATCACTAGCGTGTCTTCTGAGAAGCAGATCCACGCCTTGGTGATGTTTATTATCGTTCCTCCCTGAAAAGAGAAATTTAAAATTATTTTTAAGTATCTCACCTCTACCTGTCCATCTGGTCTCTTGCAAGCCTAGAATATCTAGGTTATAACGCTGGAATTCCTTCGTGAGGACATCAAGAGAATAATCTCTATGTAATGTCCTCACGTTGCACGTTCGTGCAGAGAGAAAATGATTAGTAAGATTTTTAAAGAAACTAGGTTTATGGAAATAGGTACGGCCAACAATATCAAACAGCCTCCTGATCGCAGGCATGGGGCAAAGACACATTCCCCCTCCGCTAAAGGCTGAAGTCACCGATGCTGGTAGGAACTTCAGGCACCACCTTTTCAAGTGGTCTTTTTCAAGAGCCATATGGTCTGCCTGAGACACATTACCCCAGTTTAGGCTTGACAATGCCCAACTAGCTATGTAAGATTCAGGTACCTGCGATGGCCTCTGATTAGGATTATCCACCAGCTGATATAAGGTATCACATGCCTCTGTTCACTTAGGGCTGGCAACCCAGAAAGCAAACAGAAAACACAGCAGCAGATTCTCCCTCAACAGAGGCCCATCAGTGCAGAAAGTCCAGGATCCATAATCAAGCTCAAATCCATAAACAAGTCCAGTCTAGTAGGTATAAATGATCATCATCAGGACCCTGTGAAGTTGACCACTCCTCAGCAGGGTTGAAAAAAAAGAGGCCATAGATGATCAGATAAGTAGGCCATACTGAACTGGCAGCCCTCCACTTCCGTTCCCTTCCAAAAGAAAATATCTCTTTTGAAAGGTACTAACGGTCTGCACCACGAGAAGGCGGGGTCGGACGTTAGGTGTTAGACCTGGCCGGTTCTATGCATCATAACTGGGAATTGGTACACAGCTCTTCCTCCAGTTTATGCCTAGCTACCATTTGCAGAAGGTGGCCTAAATGACATATGGCTTTCGAGCAGAGCGTTGATTTTAGCTACTGATTAGGAAGAAGCACAGATGGGGATTTCTATCTTTAAATTCCATGAACTGGAAAGTTTTTCTGGTATAAATATATGAATATCGTAGAAAAAACTCTTGTTTCCAAGAGAAAATCAGCATTTTTGTCACATTACGTGCAAAAGAATAAATTACTGCTTACGCAGACCACTTATATGGAAGTCTGACAAGGAACTGTTTTTAAAATACGACAGAGATCTTTAAAACAGACAAATCCGTAAGAGAATGAAAACCTATTGGACGGGGGTTGGCTGTCAATGGCGAGACAGGTTAGAAGTCTGATGTTCCCAGATTCTAGCCCGTTATTCCAGCTTTGAGATTTATCTCTACTAACCCCCGTTCTCCCCCCCCCCCCTCGGTGAGAAAGGCGACACCGATAGGCTTGGAAAGATTGTCGTCCGTCGGATGAGACGTTAAGCCGTGGCTCCTTGAGTTTTAAGAAAGAACCATACCCTGTGCACGTTAAAGAACACGCATGATGATTTTGACGTGAGGCTTCAAATCTCTCTCCTAAGAACTGTCCAATGGATTCTCTTCCCCAAACTTCTCTGAGCTCTTGAGGTCTTTGTGACCTCGCCATTTAGCCTAGTCTACAAACGAAAACAAGGGCCACTAAGAGATAAAACAACCCAGATAAATAACATACGTTAGAAAGAAAACACGAATGTCTTATCTGTGATTCTAACCTAGATTACTCGTCACTCAGGCTGGCTGATTTTTTTTACGCAATACATTGGAGTCTTAGTGATTTTGGTTTGATCGTTTTAAAGGGTTATGCCAATAATGTTCTCGTTTTGGGGCACAGAATTAAATTCGGAAAACCATGCTACGGTACTTGTTATATCGGATGTCAAGAAACTGTGACATTTTTCAGTAGGCTTGTCTTTTTTTGTTTTGACATCGATTTAACTATATTTTCTTAAATATTACGTTTGTTTCAGTTTAAATGTGGCTCATTATCCTTCTGCTACTCTGTTTCGAAACTTCTAGCGTTTCTAACATTCCTAATATGACGTTTTAGGATTCTGGCTCTTTGGGGAGAAAAAAAAAATAACTCATTCGAAATGAAAGTTCATAAAGTTATGTATGGCTATCTATAATTGAAGTTTTTTCTACTTATATGATATTTTATGATTAAACTTAAAACAACAGAGTCCACTAATTGCACTCAAACTAATTTAACTTTCCTAAAAGAGAATGTGGAGAAGGCGTCGCCCTAAAAGAGAATGCTCTACGCTGATGTTCCCAGGTTCGAGACCTCAATGTAGTTGCTTTGACATGTTCACTGTTAGCTCCTACTCTGCTTTCGGTGAGAAAGGCGACACGACGGATTTGGAAAAGCCGCCGTTCATCGGACAGGACGTTAAATCATTGCCTATGTGCATGACAGCCATACACTGTGCACGTTAAAATCCTCGATGGATGACCTTGACGGGTGGCTTCCGTCTGTCTCCTAATAATCGTTAAATGAATCACTCTACTATTTTGAGGATTTACTGAGATCTGACCTCTTGGCCCATTGTGTGTAGTGGTGTATTTAAAGGGGGAAGTTTTGGGGATTCAATCCCCTCCCCCACGCGTCCAAATGTATATGTTTCAATTAATTTGACATTTTTATGTTTTTGAAACATTTAGTAACTCCTAAGCATTGATCCAAAATACATCACTGGTTTTATTTACTTATCGGGTCTTTTTTCTAAATATTTATTTATTAATTACCTTTTTTTAAGCCTTAAAAGAATCCTCCCTCCTCTCAAACATATTTAAAAATATATTTAAATATAAAATTAAATACGCCAACGACTGTGTGTGAAAAAAAGTTCCGCTCAGAGGTAAAACAATGAAATTCACCTAAAAAAAACACCACGTTTGTTCTAAGAAGAGCATCATATTGTTTGAAGATTGTAGGATGTGGCAAGACAGTTTCGGAAAACTGACAATTTTCGTTAAAAGTGACTCCGTGAATTTGGAGGCAAAAGAAGAGCCTGTCTTCTTCTGGTCCACAAAGAGGAGCTGAAAGGGAATCGGCCTTTATTTCCCCCGTCTGCCGTAGATGCAGTGCAACTTCTTCTGAAGATTGGCTCACGCGTCGCTCTTTCGCTTCCACCTGATACCGTTACCAAGGTGACACAACAGCAACACACGTGTTCAACACAGCTGCGGCTTCTTCTTTCCCAATGCCTTCCTACGTAAGACAGAACGGAAGGAGCAGAGGGCAAGATCAGATGAAGACGTATTCCACTTATATTTCTCAAACTAGATGATGACTCGTGGCAGACTTCCAATTTCATGGCTTCTTTTCACGGAATAAGACTAATCGCAAAAGTATAAAATATTCATCGATCATTTATTATTTATGGATAGTTGTTATTCAAAAAGTTATGTTTGTAACGTGCTTAAACTGGAACAGTTTCGTGTTTATATACCTCATTAAATCAGCGCTGTTTATTTACATTTTCCAGAAGACTGTTTTTTATTATGTTGTAAGTTCTTGGATCTCTTTCCGGGTAAAGGAAATGACAAAAAAAACACACCAGCGAAAGGTGAAGCCATTTAAACACACGTAATAATATTTACAGTAAACTCTCCTTAACTTAAACTTCATAGGAATCAAATCCATTCTAAAAATACATATAAGCAGTTTCAAAACTAGTTAAAGAACCAGTAGTAGAATCCCACCTATTGCAATGTTTTTTGTTCCTATACTGAGTAAACCGTTTCAGCAACTTTACTCAACATCAAGAAATTCTGCATGTCTCATTCTTTTATCGTAATTTAGTTGTTTCAATATCATATTTTCGTTCTTTACAATGGTTAACAGAGTACTCCTAGGAATTCCTAATTTTTGGCAATATCCTTTTCCATCTTCCTGCAATTCGACAGCTGTGATCACTTTTAACGAATGGGACGAGCAATGCATAGCCAATAAGACTTACTCATTCACATAAAAGTAGTTACGATAATGTATATCCAATGAGAATGGCTTTGTTCAGCTGGAAAAAATTTAAGCAACTTACCATCACCAATAACCAAACAACTTTACTTATTTTACTATGGGTTTGTTAGCTCTATTCATACAGAGGCTAGATAGAAATCCGAGGAAGAACAAAGAATTCCAATCATGGAAACAAACAACCTCGATGAAACAAACTTATCAAAGAGGGACTTCTCTTTCAAGACGATGATAGAGGGATGTCTTCTGCATTCAAGACAATGATAGAGAGATTTCTTCTTCATTCAAGGCAATGATAGAAGGATTTCTTCCTCTTTCAAGACAATGATAGATTCCTTCTTCTTTCAGGACGATGATAGATTCCTTCTTTCAAGAAGATGAAAGAGGGATTTCTTCTCCTTTCAAGACGATGATGCAAAAATTTCTTCTCCTTTCAAGACGATGATAGAGGGATTTCTTCTCCATTCAAGTCAATGATAGAGAGATTTCTTCTCCTTCAAGACGATGATAGAGGGATTTCTTCTCCATTCAAGACGATAATAGAGGGATTTCTTCTCCTTTCAAGACGATGATAGAGAAATTTCTTCTCCATTCAAGACGGTGATAGAGGGATGGCTTCCTCTTTCAAGACGACGTTAGAGGGAGTCCTTCTTCTTTCAAGACGATGATAGAGGGATTTATTTTACTTTCAAGACGATGATAGATTCCTTCTTTTTTCAAGACGATGCTAGATTCCTTCTTCTTTCAAGACGATGATAGAGGGATTTCTTCTCCTTCAAGACGATGATAAAGGTATTTCTTCTCCTTTTAAGACGATGATAGAGGGATTTCTTCTCCTTTCAAGACGATAACAGAAGAATTTTCTTTCAAATATTCTTTTTGATTCTCGAGGTATCGTGGATTTGGAGGAAAATAGTTCGAGTTAAAGAGAAATACGATAAATATGATATATCAGGATTCTGTTGGGAATTTAAAAACATATGAGTTAACGAGGAATTCGAGATATAAAGGCTCGAGTTAATGAGAGTTGACATATATATTACATTTCGTTTTTCACCCGTTCGTTTGTTTTTTATTTCTTTAGCAAAAACAAATAGTTTTCGGCATTTGCGTTTTTCCCCCGTGAGCCATAAAATCTCTGTCGCTGATCGACATCGAGTTGACATATATATTACGTTTCGTTTTTCACCCGTGCGTTTGGTGTGAAGGTCGGAGTGAAGGAGGTGCGAGTGGTACAACTTCACACGCCCCCCTAACTATGGTCAGAGTGCTTGAATGGGAACTTCGAAATGCTGAACTTTTTTTCAGCAAAAGCTTTATTATCCCAGTGAACACTGATAATAACATTAGGAACTTTCTTCCAAAAATTAAGAATGAGTTTGAGGTGAGAGTTTTACCTTAATATATCGTTTATCGTATTATCTTTCGCCAATTTCGAAAATCAACTTTTAGTATTTATAAACGAAAACTTTTTGTAAAATTATGGCAATTTAATTTCTAAACTTTTATGTTTTATCTGGAGACAAGTAGGCTTGCGAGGGCGAAATGCATCCGACTCCGCAAATAATTCGCGCCGGCTTTATTGAATATATAACTAAGAATGAGGATTGGCTCATTTGGTAGGGTACTAGGTTCGAGTTCCAACTGTGCCTGGGTTGAGATTTTTTGCTTTAATCGCCTCTACCCCCTCGGCGAGAAAGGGAACATAAATGGACTAAAAACTGATCATCGTCTATATGCGTTGATCCACGTGCATGAGAGCCATAACCTGTCACGTTAAAAAATAACCGGATAATCTTGACGGAAAGCCTTAATTTCAGCATGTTTCTTATCTGGCGGATCCTTTCATCCGTCTGAGGGATTATCCATATCCTCTGCAGGCTAAAGAACACATTGTATGGCCTTGACGGGAAGCTATTATCTATCTCCTAACAGCTGTCCAGTGGGTCTCCTTCCCACATCATTCTCTGAGACCTCAGGGTCCTTGTGACTTGGCCATTTAGCTCACTCTGGGCAAAAAAAGTGTCCCTCAGAGATAAAACAACCCAACCTTCAGCATTCACCCTTTGATGACGTATGCCACCTAGCCCATTGGGTTGGGTTGTTTTACCTCTGAGCGGCACTTTTTTGCGCACCATGGGCTAAATGGCCAGGTCACATGGACCCCAAAGGCTCAGAGAAGGTTGGGGGAGGTGACCCACTGGAACAGCTGTTGGGAGACAGATGGTAGCCTCCCGTCAAGGCCACCCAGCGTGTTCTTTAATGTGCATAGGGTATGGCTCTCCCACACACGGGGCCACGGCCTAACGTCCCATCCGACGGACGGCGGCCTTTCCAAGCCCATCGGTGTCCCCTACTGACCGTGGGCAGGGCGGGGAATTTTGCGGAGATAAATCTCAACGCTGACCCAGCTGGGACTCGGACCTGGGAACTACAGATTACGAGCCTGGCGCGCTACCGACTGAGCCATCCCCGACCCCCTAGCCCATTGTGGCGTCACGGGCGCTGCGTTAGCTTGGATCCTCAATATTCTTGTTTGGAGCGACCCAGGACGAAGACCAGATTTAGGTTTTGCCGACGGCGGGACTTTACTTTTATAGTACTGTGCAGCCTGAAGGTGGATAGAAGTAAACATGGCACTGTCCCGTATAGATGTAGTGCAGTCTCTGAATTGCGAAGCATCTGGGCTTTGTCATTCATTATATTACCTAGCTCATTGTGTGTGTTTATGAATAGGCTGCTCAGAGGTAAAACAACCAAACCCATTTGAGTATTCCTACTTTAAATGGAATTAATGAATTTTGGAAAGACAGCCTTCAAATACTTGCATCAATCGTTACAGCTTCTGCCAGCTGCAGTTTTTGGAATTCCTAACATCCAGTATTAGATTTCAGAATGAAACAAGCCAAATTAAACCTTTTACACATTATAGACGTATTAATTTTTATCTACATCTATTATTCTTCCAAATTGTCCCAAAATCTCTTAGAATTCACAGAATTTTTCTCTTTGCGACATTTCAAGGGCTCAGAATATCTTGGATGCGGATATCAAGAAAGATGTCTCATAAGTGTGTATAATATAACCATCGGAGTTTTTAGTATTATATAAACATATGTTACCGCTAAAGTGCAGAAATCAGCTATTCTACAGATTATCTAGGTATTGTGCAGATTAACTAGGGTGATCCGTTAACGTGCGGAAAATTGTTTCATTTCTCAAATTACCTAGGTAATCTGCAAATTACCTGGATAATCTGCACATTACCTACTAGGCACTCGTTAAAGTGAAAATAAGATCTTTGCTGGAACAACAGGAACGTTTCTGTACGCTTAAATAAACATAATGTTATTTATCTAGTGTCCAAGAGTAGAGTTGAAACCAGGGTCATCCCTCTGTCAACACGAATCAGTCGTCCGAATTATAAAAAACGCCCCCAAAATGAGCAGACCAAGTGAGAACGAATCATTTTAGTGATTCGTTATCAAGAATGAATCACTTTACCGATTCGTTCTCACTTGGCCTCCGCTCATCCGGGGCGTTTTTTATAATGCGGACGAGTGAATCACGTGACACGAAGATTCATATTCAAGAGATTCACCACTATGAGAGAAACAAACTTTTGAACTTTAACGATACGGAAGCCGTTAATGTGCACATTACCTAGGTAAAATGCGGAAAACTCTTGATTCCGCACGTTAACGGAGCAAATCAGTTAATCTGCAGATTAGCTAGGTAATGTGCACATTAACGGCTTTCGAGCTTTAGCGGTAACATATTTTACACTCTTGTTGTTGTAATTGAACTCTGAAGGAAATAAGCTTCTGCTTACTAATTTCCCCTTATTCTTTGTCCCATATTTCCTAATCAATACTAATAGGCCCGAATCTAGAAAAAATAAGAGAGGAGGGGAGGGAAGAAGCTTAATCGGGCGGGAAAAATTAAAAGGGATGGCAGTTAACATTTCCCCCTTCGTTTTAGAGATTTTAAAAAATTTATTTAAAAAAATGCAGGAACTACGTATAAGTTTACTACTTCCTGTACTAGGCTATTACCCTTAGCCGCATTCTCAAAGGGTATAGGGGAAAGGAGGTGATCTAAGAGTGGGAGGGAGCCACTTCTAGGAGTGATCTAGGGATGGGGAAGGGAGGAGGTAATAGGGCCATTCAAACTTGCCCCTCCCTCTGCCCTTGATCCTGCCCTGATCACTAACATTTAATATGATTGTGATATTTCTCAATTACTTTACTTCTCGGTAATATCAATGTATGAATCATTTATTATTATCAAATTATGCTTTGTAAACGTATATTGTACTGACTGGCGGAATAAAATAAAGATATATAATATAAATGATAAAAAAATTAATTGCATATATTAAGAATAACGACATCATGCAGGAATGGAATGATTGCTAGATGAGGGTTGCTAAGCATCAGGTGCAAAAATGCAACGCCAGCAAAAGAGTTAAGATAATTGAGATTTCATTTCGCAGCCCACGACGGAAATTTTGCAATCACTTCTGATATTCCTCGTGCGAAACAGATAGAGTTGCAATTTACGCAATGGACCACGATAGCAAGTTTGCCAAGTCATGGAATGACTTGGGCTTTCTGTAGAAAAGTTTTCCCATGGCAGTGGTTTTACCCATTCTTTAGATGCATTTTCTGTCGTGATGATGACATTAATCAAATAGCACAAACACTAAATCAGATCTACACAAATACATTTTAAAGCTGTAGACAACTGAAGATAAAAATTACATAAGGTGAGCACAAGAAAAACTTATGAGGGTTGCTCGAAATACAAATTTGCAATGTTAAATCACTACACTAAGACAAACGTTTCCACATGTGACGAGATTGTGTAGAAAAGTAGTTAGAAATTATTCTTAAAAGATTTGCAATAATTATTTTCCTTTAAATTAAATCAATGTCTTAAAAACATATTGTAAACTTTTTTGTTTCAGCAACTTAGCCTTAACTGGCATAGTGGTTAGGCAGCTAGCGACTGTTCCAGCAAGGCAATCTGTGTGTTAGCTCTAATTGAGGCAGTTGAATTGGATTGTTTTACCTCTGAGCGGCACTTTTTTGCACACCATGGGCTAAATGGCCAGGTCACAAGGACCCCGAAGGCTCAGAGAAGGTTGGGGGAGGGGACCCACTGGAACAGCTGTTGGGAGACAGATGGTAGCCTCCCGTCAAGGCCATCCAGCGTGTTCTTTAACGTGCACAGGGTATGTCTCTCCCGCACACGGGGCCAAGGCTTAACGTCCCATGCGACGGACGGCGGCCTTTCCAAGCCAATCGGTGTCCCCTACTGACCGTGGGCAGGGCGGGGAAATTTTGCGGAGATAAATCTTAACGCTGACCCAGCTGGGACTCGAACCTGGGAACTACAGATTACGAGCCTGGCGCGCTACCGACTGAGCCACCCCCTAATTGAGGCAGTGACTTCGGTCTTAATAGGGCATGTCCTTGTATGAGAAGGCCTGTAAAAGCTAGGCGTAGCTTCTAGGATTCTTCTCTGTCCTATATGTCGCAAATCAAAAAAAAAAAATCAATCAAAAACTGTTGCAAAAAGTCTAGAGGTGGAAATAAAATAATATGAAAGGTTGAAGTGAAAGTAAAAGAACGCAAGAAAGTTATCTATAAAGTAGGCTTCACATATTCTACGAGTTGGGATGTTTATCTTTCATATTTCTATTTCGAAAACAAATACGTTTTTGTTTTCTTGTGCGCATATTATTCGTGAGGCACAAAATTACATTCGTCGGCTAGATATGACTCAGGAATTGTATCAAGCACATTGAAGTTGGAAATCTTTTTTTTCGAAGGGTACTACAGCAGGTCATTCAAAAGAAAGGATGGCTGACTTCTTTGTGCTTGAGAACCATGCATTGAAATATTAAAGTTGTCGAAGAATGCAGATTATTTTTTTAAACTGGCTTTTATTCATAAAAGTAAAGAATTCGAGATCAAAATAATTTAAATTTCAAACATTTCTTATAATGGTAAAAAAAGTAATAATATAAAAAGATTTTTAGTATAGTTTCAGTTTTTAATCAGGCTTTAGTAATTAAAAAAAGCACCATGTGGCTTTTGATATTTTTTAATGTATTCTCTATCTTTAATAAACGAATGGCTCTTTGATTTTGAAATGATGTTACCCACGAAATTTCAGTTTACACTGGAATTTTTTAATATTTTGCTTTCCAAATAGCGCTAACAATTTAATATTGTCTTAAAATGATTATTATTAATAATTTAAGTATTAAATAAATGATTATCGATATGCATTTCTGTATAATTATATATATATATATGTCTTATAACGAGTCAAAAAATATTCTTTTTTCCAAAATCTGATCCCGGCTCATAATTGTCGGAAATGGTTCGGATTCGGGCTCAATAACTTCAGACTCGGAAAGTTTAGCTGAAAAATCATCTCTAAAAAGTATCTTATAAATACTCTTTTGTCTTCATTTTTTATATATTGGTAAACGCCTGAAACCGAATTCTCAGCCCAATATGCATGGGGCGGGGGCGGGGGTGGCTCAGTCGGTAGCGCGCCAGGCTCGTAATCTGTAGTTCCCAGGTTCGAGTCCCAGCTGGGTCAGCGTTGAGATTTATCTTCGCAAAACTCCTCGCCCTGCCTTCAATCAGTAGAGGACACCGATGGGCTTGGAAAGGCCGCGGTCCGTCGGATGGGACGTGTGCGGGAGAGCCGTACCCTGTGCACGTTAAAGAACACGCTAGATGGCCTTGGCCGGGAGGCTACCATCTGTCTCCCAACAGCTGTTCCAGTGGGTCCCCTCCCCCAACCTTCTCTGAGCCTTCGGGGTCCATGTGACCTGGCCATTTAGCCCATGGTGTGCAAAAAAGTGCCGCTCAGAGGTTAAACAACCCAATCACTTCATAAGCCAATGGCTCAGAGTGGTCGTAAAATTCTCGATGCCAGTGAATTGCAGTAGTCAATGATTTGGATCGATTAATGAAATATTTGCAGTGGTTGCATTGCAGCAAAGGTTTACTTGGTAAAAAAAATTGCAGTGGCCACATTGCAATTGCTGATAATTAAAATTACCGTAGCCACAAAATTACCCTGGCAAATAATTTTCAGGGGTCATATTGCAATGATCGGCATTTGAAATTGCAGTGGTCATAAATTAAAATTGCAACGGGTTAAGAATTGCAGTGGTCGTAAATGAAAAATGCAATGGGTTAAAAATTGCAGTGGTCATAAATTAAAATTGCAGCGAGTTAAAAATCGCAGTGTTCAGTAATTTTCAGTGCTCATATTGTAATCATTAGCAATTTAAAAATTGCTGTAACCAATGATTTTCATTGCAATCATTAGCACATAAAAATTGCAATAGCCAATGATTTTCAGTGCTCACATTGTAATCATTAGCAATTTAAAAACTGCTGTAATCAATGATTTTCATTGCAATCATTAGCACATAAAAATTGCAATAGCCAATGATTTTCAGTGCTCATATTGAAATCACTAGGAATTAAAATTACAATAGCCAATGATTTTCAATTCTCACATTACAATTATTAGCAATTAAAATTGCTGCAGTAGCAAGGAATTTTTCAATACTCACATTGCAATCATTAGCAATTAAAATTGCAGTTGACAATGCTTAGTTCTGCCCTTTAGCACATCAAAAAAGCGAATAACATACCTTTCTGTCCACTTCACTTGATGTATCAGACAATCCTGTTTCAGAGATTTCCCCTCTGTCAGAAACGAACTTTTAGCTGGCAAACGGTTAATCCCGCCAGGCTGCCGCTATTTATTTTTCGCGACTAGGGGAGGCTGGGAAAGACAACACTCAGTTTAAGAATTCTGATTGGCTGACCAAATAGGTGGTGGGGGGAGATGAATATGGGGGAGGGGCCGTGTTATCATCTTTGGAGTCGTAGCTACCCTCAGCCACCTTAGCCAATGGCGTCTAATCTTCTCTCTGTCTTCCCGCCTTATCTGAGATTTCATTATCTGCTTCCCTCTGGATAAATCTCACCATACAACGTCATTGCCTATCGCTCGGAGTAAAGGTCATATAAAGGTCATATCTCAGCCTGTTCAAGTTGTCTGAAGGAACTTGTAGTTGCGAATCATAGCAACTGAAAGGCAAACAGTAATTATTGCAATAGAGTCTAAATCATAGATGACTCGTTTCCTGACAGATTTCAAGCCGAATGGATTGAGAAATTGGTTAATGTATTACTACGTAGTTACTATATAAAAAATTTCGATATCTTTTAATCCCGAGGCAGAGTGATTAGCGTGTTTGGTTACTTATCAAAGGAACCTGGGTTCGAACCCCGGGTAAAGTATGGATGTTTGTGTTGTTTTCTGCTGAGGTCGCGCCTTCCTGACAGATATTTCTCTATGGCGTATTAACTGACGGGTCCTTGTCAGATCTCTGTGGCAAGCAGCTACTTGGGAGAATATTATTTTTTCAAATTTTAATAAAAATTTTTTTAACGAATCTAAGAAAAAGTTGTTTTTCTACATTTGTGTGCATTTCAAAGCTAGCTCTCTTCAGAAATACCTCTTCTCCCCGAATTCGGATGTGAATGATAGAAAGAACACCAACACCAGTTCACGTTTTACTTTAAATCCGGTCTACATCAATTCTCCCTCCAAATCCAACCCCTTTCACTTTTAATCCTATCCTATTCACTTTTCATTCTAAATCCGGCTTAAATAACGTTGAACTACATTAGCTATACCACGACATTACGCTTTTCCTTTAACGAAATATAATCTTTTTTTCACATTTTCTTGTGTTTTCGAAAGCATATCATTTATTTTCATTTCTTAACATGAAAAGGATTTTTACGTTCGTTTCCAATGATGTTTCCCTTTCCTATCGTTTTGTTTCCGAGCGTCCTTATTTAATTGTTTCATGATGTATGCTTGACTCCTATAATTCTTACTTTTTAATGAATGACTCAGCCTAAATATTTCGATTTTGAACCATTGTTTTGTTGTCCTCTCTGAAAATATTTTTCCCGACTCTTAAAAACTCGAGTCCCTCCAAAAAATGCCTGCCACCATCCATACTTTACTGTGCCTAGTTGAAGCCTCGATGGTGTTTAGTACGGTTGCCTCGATGGTGTTTAGTACGGTTAATTATATGTTTTTAGTACGGTTGCCTCGATGGTGTTTAGTACGGTTAATTATATGTTTTTAGTACGGTTGCCTCGATGGTGTTTAGTACGGTTAATTATATGTTTTTAGTACGGTTGCCTCGATGGTGTTCAGTACGGTTAATTATATGTTTTTCGCCCTCCTCACGGATCTTTATGGCGTGTTGTGACATGTTCCTATCAGCAGACATAGACCATAGAATGACAAGCAGTTGCTTGAGGGTAGTCCTGGAAATGGGGGAGAACGAGGGTGGACGCCGTTTCCCGAGTGTTTTTTTGATCCGGTATATTTAAAGACAGGACACAGATCCACTGCATGTATGTCCAGTCTTTTCGAATGTTTTTGGCTTCTGTAGGCTTCTTCAGGCGACCTAGAAAGGCTGAGAGCAGATATCATCGGCTTCTGCAGGCGGCCTGGAAAGGCTCATACAGATATAATTGGTTTCTTTAGGCGACTTAGAAAGGCAGCAGATATAATGGGCTTCTGTAGGCGACCTAGAAAGGCTGAGAGCAGATATAATCGGCTTCTCTAGGCGACCTAGAAAGGCACCTGGTATGACGGGCTTCTGTAGGCGACCTAGGAAGGCTGAGAGCAGATATAATCGGTTTCTGCAGGCGACTTAGAAAGGCATCAGATATAATGGGCTTCTGTAGGCGACCTAGAAAGGCAGAGAGCATATATAATCGGCTTCTCTAGGCGACCTAGAAAGGCAGCAGGTATGATGGGCTTCTGTAGGCGACCTGGAAAGGCTGAGAGCAGATATAATCAGCTCCACCTGTTCAGCTATTTCAGACTGCTGCGAAATTTTTGCTTTGATAGCAGTAGAAAGAACCTCAAGATAGATATAAATTTCATGTGCACTTATATGGGATCCTTCTTATTGAGGACTATGAGACTAGAGGAAGATTTGCTCCAGTTGGGACGAAATCTGTAGACTTTGGAAGAGCTCGCTTTTTGAGATATTCAATGGAACTCTTGTCAGGAAAGGAAGAGATTAAGTTTTTTTCTCTCCTATTTTTCAACGACAAAAGAAAACTCTACACCAGCGCACAATTTGCAACATTGCTCTGGAAATTGCTAGGACAAGAATTCAAAAGAACCTTTATTGTTTTCCTTCAAATGGTGGCTAGTTATTTTTACGGACATTTCGAAACATTTTATTGGTGATTTTCGTTGAGTAATTAAAAATGATAATTTCTGCATTTTTTTTTACTCACGTTCTTGTTTTTCTCAATTCAGTGGTTCTTTATTGCATTTCTAAAAATATTCATATATTATTTTATTCACATTTTGATGGAGTTTTGAAAAGTGTTCCAAGCATCAACGCTAGGACCAAAAAGTAATCGAGCGCTTGGCATTTCTCAATTACAGTTGGAAGAAACGAACTGGTTAAGGATCAATTAAGTCATGTAGTCATGGGCGTCCTCAGGGGGGGGGGAAACGGGCCACATGTCCCCCCCTTGGATCGAGTAAAAAATTCCACAAATTATAATCGTAACAATTTAAACGTAATTAATTAATATACATTATGTATGTGTTTTTGTATTGATGCAATACTGTTTTCTATATTCTACTTGTGAAAAAAAAACATAAAAAATTAAATAAAAATTTATGATGTAATTATTATTTATTTGTCTCCAAGCTTTGCCCCCCCCCCCCCCCCTAGAAAATTTTCTGCGGACACCCATGCATGTAGTGTATGCTTTGCATTCATTGAAGGGTCGGGGGTGGCTCAGTCGGTAGCGCACCAGGCTCGTAATCTTTAGTTCCCAGGTTCGAGTCCCAGCTGGGTGAGCGTTGAGATTTATCTTCGCAAAATTCCCCGCCCTGCCCACGGTCAGTAGGGGACACCGATGGGCTTGGGAAGGCCGCCGTCCGTCGGAGACTACCATCTGTCTCCCAACAGCTGTTCCAGTGGGTCCCCTCCCCCAACCTTCTCTGAGCCTTCGGGGTCCATGTGACCTGGCCATTTTGCCCATGGTGTGCAAAAAAGTGCCGCTCAGAGGTAAAACAACCCAACGCATTCATTGAGGACACGCCACCCATCATCTTACTCTCATTCTCTTTCTGAGCAATACATAGTGGCTTACTGCAGACGTTACGGTTATATAAGATATCTTTTTTTATACGTAGGTTTAACAGAAGATAAAGAAGCCTCGGACGCAACATCTACGCCAGTGTTTTCGCCCTCTCGAGTCTTCGTGTAAGAGAGACTGATAAAATTCTCGAAATGATTATCAAATGAGGGCAGTGTATGACGTTATAACTCATGCATCTGCGATAAACGAGAGGTCAGAATTATTGTTGCATCACCCTCTTTCAGGATACGAGTAGAGAGATAGAGGCTGCTTCAGAAGACTTCAATGACGTCTATAACAGGCTTGCATTTTGCATAATAGCTCTCTTGAAAGATCTGCGCTCACAATTAGAGTGCATGTCAGAAGGGTGGTCTGTAATGAAAGGAAATGAGGAAGGCAATTGAATACTTTTTTTTTATCTGTGAGTGGCTCTTCTCTTGATGAAACAATATGATATCTTCGATGGGCAGAGAAAGGGAATGTTCTACTGAACTTTCTTTTCAAGGAGAAAAAAAAACATGCTGCTGAAAAATGTGAGTCACTCAAAGAAAGAGAGGTTAATATTCGACTATTAAATATTTTTCTATGTAACGTATGCGTATCTTTATCAGCATGGATATCTAGATCTTCTCCATGTTACCAAAACAGATATAATCAGCTTCTGTAGCGACCTAAAAAGGCTGAGAGAAGATATAATCGGTTTCTCTAGGCGACCTAGAAAGGCTTGTTGGGTTGTTTTACCTCTGAACGGCACTTTTTTGCACACCATGGGCTAAATGGCCAGGTCACATGGACCCCGAAGGCTCAGAGAAGGTTGAGGGAGGGGACCCACTGGAACAGCTTCTGGAAGACAGATGGTAACCTCCCGGCAAGGCCATCCAGCGTGATCTTTAACGTGCACAGGGTATGGTTCCCCCGCACACGGGACCACGGCTTAACGTCTCATCCGACGGACGGCGGCCTTTCCAAGCCCATCGGTGTCCCCTACTGACCGTGGGCAGGGCGAGGAATTTTGCGGAGATAAATCTCAACGCTGACCCAGCTGGGACTCGAACCTGGGAACTACAGATTACGAGCCTGGCGCGCTACCGACTGAGCCACCCCCGCCCCCTCCCTAGAAAGGCAGTAGGTATAATCGGCAGGAGGAAAACAATAAATGTGCTTTTGAATTCTTGTTGTTTGAAATTTATAGCTAACTTGAGGTCCTCCCTACTGCTATCAAAGCAGAAACTTTGCAGCAGTCTGAAATAGCTGAACAGGTGGAGATGATTATATCTGCTCTCAGCCTTTTTAGGCGCCTAAAGTTTTTGCTTTGATAGCAGTAGGAAGGACCTCAAGATAAATATAAATTTCATGCGCGCTTAAATGGGATCCTTCTTATTGGGGACTATGAGACTAGAGGAGGATTAACTCCAGTTGGGAAGAAATCTGTAGACTTTGAAAGAGCTCGCTTTTTGAGATATTCAATGGAACTCTTGTCAGGAAAGGAAGTTTTGGGTTTTGGAGGGTTTTTTTCGAGTCTTGGGTGATCATGTCACCCAACACTCAGAGTAAAGTTGGGGAAGGGTTCCACATGTTATCAGTTAGGAAAAGATAGGAGCTTTCCTTCAAAGTCACCCAGAATGTTCTTTAACAAGCACAGGGCACGGTTCTCCTGGGCATAGGGTCACGGCTAAAGACTCGATCAGACTGACTAAAGGTACCCGCACCCTAAACAGTAACGGACGGACGGTTGGGTTGGGTTGTTTTACCTCTGAGCGGCACTTTTTTGCACACCATGGGCTAAACGGCCAGGTCACATGGACCCCGAAGGCTCAGAGAAGGTTGGGGGAGGGGACCCACTGGAACAGCTGTTGGGAGACAGATGGTAACCTCCCGTCAAGGCCATCCAGCGTGTTCTTTAACGTGCACAGGGTATGGCTCTCCCGCACACGGGGCCACGGCTTAACGTCCCATCCGACGGACGGCGGCCTTTCCAAGCCCATCGGTGTCCCCTACTGACCGAGGACAGGGCGTGGAATTTTTGCGGAGATAAATCTCAACGCTGACCCAGCTGGGACTCGAACCTGGGAACTACAGATTACGAGTATGGCGCGCTACCACTGAGACCCCCGCCCCCGGACGGACGGTACCGTCAGTAAAAATCGCCGTTCCTCTTGTTACATCGTACACATGTAAGGGTTTGTCGTCAGAATCTTCGAGTTCCCTTGCTGTGTGCATCAAAAGTAGTGGTAAGAGAACAATTACAATTCCTTTACTTTATTTTAAACAGAGGAAAAAGGATAGCGCAGGCCGTAACTTTCAAAGGATTTGGGTATGGTGTCATTAACAAACAGGGAAAATGCCATCTGGGATTCTGCCTAGAAAATATCTGGGCGACATTTCTAGGGATCCGATACTAGCGTTGCTCGCAGGTGCTAGAGATTACATTGGTAAATATTTTCAGTGGTAATCCCACAAAACAAGTAGTTGGGTTGTTTTACCTGTGAGCGGCACTTTTTTGCACACCATGGGCTAAACGGCCAGGTCACATGGACCCCGAAGGCTCAGAGAAGGATGGGGGAGGGGACCCACTGGAACAGCTGTTGGGAGACAGATGGTAGCCTCCCGTCAAGGCCATCCAGCGTGTTCTTTAACGTGCACAGGGTATGGCTCTCCCGCACACGGGGCCACGGCTTAACGTCCCATCCGACGGACGGCGGCCTTTCCAAGCCCATCGGTGTCCCCTACTGACCGTGGGCAGGGAGTTTTGCGGAGATAAATCTCAACGCTGACCCAGCTGGGACTCGAACCTGGGAACTACAGATTACGAGCCTGACGCGCTACCGACTGAGCCACCCCCGCCCCCAAAACAAGGAGTGAAGATTCGTTCATAGTAGTGCATCAGCTTTGTAACTTGATATTCTTTGATATTTGTTTCCTCTCACCTTTTACAACAAATTTTTTTTTTTCTCTTTCCCAAGTTCTCTTTGTAATATGGAACATAAAACGTATCCCTGGGGATGCTTATTATCTAGTGGTTGATAAACGCTCCCCATGGCAAGTGATATCCCTCCCAAGTTCAAGTCTTCGGTAAAAAAAAAGGTACACATACTTTCAGATTTTCAAACCTAACTCACATTGTGCCCTCGATGAGGGGGCGGAGGTGGCTCAGTCGATAGCGCGCCAGGCGCGTAATCTGTAGTTCCCAGGTTGGAGTCCCAGCTGGGTCAGCGTTGAGATATAATAAAAAAAAAAAATAAATACCCCCTCAATATATCTCCGCAAAATTCTCGGCCCTGCCCACGGTCAATAGGGGACACCGACGGGCTTGGAAAGACCACCGTCCTTCGGATGGGACTTTAAGCCGTGGCCCCATGTGTGGGAGAGCCATACCCTGTGCACGTTAAAGAACACGCTGGATGGCCTTGACGGGAGGCTACCATCTGTCTCCCAACAGCTGTTCCAGTGGGTCCCCTCCCCCAACCTTCTCTGAGCCTTCGGGGTCCATGTGACCTGGCCATTTAGCCCATGGTGTGCAAAAAAATGCCGCTCAGAAGTAAAACAACCCAACCCAATCCAGTGGGTCTCCTCCCCCAACCTTATCTGAGCCTTCGGGGTCCTTGTGACCTGACCATTTAGCCCATGGTGTGCAAAAAAGTGCCGCTTAGATGTAAAACAACCCAAAACCCTCTATGAGAAGGGGAAAGTGGGATCGTCTGCGGCGAGCGGGCTGTGGTTGCCCGGCTCGATGGAGAGGACGAAGTTGAAGGTCATGCTGAAAGGCTTGGTCACCCGATTAGGTGTGGCCTATCGATGGAAGTGCCTAGGAGTCTGTTCTGCGGAGGACTCAAAAAGTTAGGACTTCTACATTTGTTTTTGGCTCTAAATTCTAAAGATACCATCTGATTATTTGGCAGATATTTGGACAAAATCCAGTGAGTGATGGGCATATTCCTAGGCATTACTCAAATTCTTAAAAGATCCCACTCTCACTGCACCTCAATGATATTTCTACAGGCAGGCTATAAAATCCCAAGCAGTGCTTTTCTCTTCACAAAAAGGTTTTCTCCCGTTGTAGGCAGGTACAATGTAAGGCAAGCTTAACTGACAGGAACCTGGTTAGTCGATGGGCATTTCAGTGGCAATTCCCTTATGGTGATATGCAGTCCTCGTACTGCGGTGCACCGGGGTTGTCCGATGGTTACGGGTTGTCACACATTATTATTACGTTGTCCTTTAAACTCCCCCCGATAGGGGACCACCTTGTCGTGGTGGTGGTGGTGGTGGGGGGGGGGGGGGGGCGCTTGAGGCCCAGCAACCAGTCGAAGACTCTGCTGACCGGTCTGGTCCTCCGGTTGGACAGAGCCAAGACAAACCGAGGTCGAAGACATTGCTGACCGGTTTCATGGCCCGGTTGGACAGTGCCAAGACCTCATAATCAGGTGCTCAGTGGAACAGTTCAAGGGCCCTGCAGAACGGTGTGGTGCCCTAGTAGGCAAGGGCCCTTTTCAAAGTCTGGTCCCACTAAGAGTCTCCAGCCCGGGTGGAGGAGGGGACGTTGTCCTTTGAACTCCCCCCAATAGGGGACCACCTTGTCGTGGTGGTGGTGGTGGTGGTGGGGGGGGGGGGGGCTTGAGGCCCAGCAACCAGTCGAAGACTCTGCTGACCGGTCTGGTCCTCCGGTTGGACAGAGCCAAGACAAACCGAGGTCGAAGGCATTGCTGACCGGTTTCATGGCCTGGTTGGACAGTGCCAAGACCTCATAATCAGGTGCTCAGTGGAGCAGTTCAAGGGCCCTGCAGAACGGTGTGGTGCCCTAGTAGGCAAGGGCCCTTTTCAAAGTCTGGTCCCACTAAGAGTCTCCAGCCCGGGTGCCGAGCGAACTTGGATCTATATATCCATGTTCATGGCTAACCGGGGAACAGAGTAAATTTAGGTTTTGATCGATGGATGAGCTTTCCTTCTGTAGGACTGCTCGCCATATGATGTTGGGGATGAGATGCATCTATATGGTGTAGCCTTGCCCCTGACAGTAGATATTTCACGGCATTCCGTTAACTGGTAGTGTCTTCGACGGCACCGGGGTTTGTCGTGGTTGCTGCGTTATGCGGAAACTTATAGAATATTTGTCCTTTGGACTAGAAGTTAAGCCGTGGTACTCTGTATAGGAGAGTCATATCACTACAGAGCAAGCTAAAGAATACAATGGAAGAGGCTTTTACAGGCACACCTCGATTTACGACCGCTCTACATCTATAAATACTCTCTCTTACGACCGAGTCCAAAGATATTCTCCCACTATTCACTTAAATTTTGAAGATTCATATAACCCAGATGACCCACTGCCCTCCCCATCTGATTTTCTTCAAACCCCTTTAACTATGTGCTGAAGATTTTAAAGGAACTGCATTAAGGAATTTTTGGTGATTTTGTACAGTCGCTCAAAAAAGTATCCGAATACTATGGTTGATTACAAAATTCAGAAAAATATCTGGCAACGATTTTTTTTAGAAATTAGTGATCTGGCAACCTTCGTGTGACACGAAGGTTGCCAGATTACTAATTTCTAAAAAAAAATCGTTGCCAGATATTTTTCTGAATTTTGTAATCAACCATAGTATTCGGATACTTTTTTGAGCGACTGTACATGTTTAAAATTTACAGTACATAAGTGTTTCTTTTTCTTTATTAAGCATTTTTTTTACATAAAAAATGTTTGGAAATGTATATATTTGTACTTTGTTCAATTTTTATTATTTTAATGCTCAATTTTGGTACATTTTTATGGTGTATAAAATGTTTCCCAGAACGGAACCCCAATTTATAACATTGCTTCTACGGGAAATGAGGGTTCGTCTTACGATGGCTCACTTAACGACCTCGTTCAGGAATCAATTAAGTCGTAAGAGTGGGAGTCTACTGTATCTATTTGCTAACAAGTGTCCGGTGGATCCTTCTCCCTATCCACTTAATCTGTTGTGGGTTGTGTTGTTTTACCTCTGAGCGGCACTTTTTTGCACACCATGGGCTAAATGGCCAGGTCACATGGACCCCGAAGGCTCAGAGAAGGTTGGAGGAGGGGACCCACTGGAACAGCTGTTGGGAGACAGATGGTAGCCTCCCGTCAAGGCCATCCAGCGTGTTCTTTAACGTACACAAGGTATGGCTCTCTCCCGCACACGGAGCCACGGCTTAACGTCCCATCCGACGGACGGCGGCCTTTCCAAGTCCATCGGTGTCCCCTACTGACCGTGGGCAGGGAGTTTTGAGGAGATAAATCTAAACGCTGACCCAGCTGGGACTCGAACCTGGGAACTACAGATTACGAGCCTGGCGCGCTACCGACTGAGCCACCCCCGCCCCTTAGGTTAGTGTGTTTAGCTGTGAAATAAAGAAACCTGATTCAAATCCCAGGTAAAAAATGGATGTTTTCTTTTACTGAAACTTCGGTTTCCCATAAATCTTCTATGTGATGTGTTCCAGTTTTAATTTAAATGGGAACAAGTAAGTCCAGTCGATCAATGGGTTTGCGTTTACTCAACCTAGTAAATAATCAACAGAAAACAGAACGACGCCAATCAGCAAGCAAGACGTGTTGACGGTAGCAGAAACGCTTGGCAACCATTGCCTTCCGTGCCAAGTATGTGAGGATTTTTATCTCTGTTTTTACTGATTCTACCCTTGCGGGTCAACTGCCGATAGCAACTTTCTCGTGTTGCTAACGAAAAAGTCTCGTTTCAAGAAACCAACCGGCTGCGAGGAATGAGCTTGCACAGAGCAAAACAGTTGATAAAGAATGCATATCGAAATCGTTGGTAGAAAGAAAATTCAGTTATGTAACCATAAACTCATTGATAGTAGAAGGAAATTTAGTGGACAGTTCATGGCTTGATATGAGAAGAAAATCCACTGGACGATTAAAGAAGTGAAGGAAATTTAGTGGACAGCTCATGGCTTGATATGAGAAGAAAATCCAATGGACGATTAAAGAAGTGAAGGAAATTTAGTGGACAGCTCATGGCTTGATATGAGAAGAAAATCCAATGGACGATTAAAGAAGTGAAGGAAATTTAGTGGACAGCTCATGGCTTGATATGAGAAGAAAATCACTGGACGACTAGAGAAGTGAAGGAAATTCAGTGGACAGCTCATGGCTTGATATGAGAAGAAAATCCACTGGACGATTAAAGAAGTGAAGGAAATTTAGTGGACAGTTCATGGCTTGATATGAGAAGAAAATCCACTGGACGATTAAAGAAGTGAAGGAAATTTAGTGGACAGTTCATGGCTTGATATGAGAAGAAAATCCACTGGACGATTAAAGAAGTGAAGGAAATTTAGTGGACAGCTCATGGCTTGATATGAGAAGAAAATCCACTGGACGATTAAAGAAGTGAAGGAAATTTAGTGGACAGCTCATGACTTGATATGAGAAGAAAATCCACTGGACGATTAAAGAAGTGAAGGAAATTTAGTGGAGAGCTCATGACTTGATATGAGAAGAAAATCCACTGGACGATTAAAGAAGTGAAGGAAATTTAGTGGACAGCTCATGGCTTGATATGAGAAGAAAATCCACTGGACGATTAAAGAAGTGAAGGAAATTTAGTTTTTACAGCTCATGGCTTGATATGAGAAGAAAATCACTGGACGACTAGAGAAGTGAAGGAAATTCAGTGGACAGCTCATGGCTTGATATGAGAAGAAAATCCACTGGACGATTAAAGAAGTGAAGGAAATTTAGTGGACAGCTCATGACTTGATATGAGAAGAAAATCCACTGGACGATTAAAGAAGTGGAGGAAATTCAGTGGACAGTTCATGGCTTGATATGAGAAGAAAATCCACTGGACGATTAAAGAAGTGAAGGAAATTTAGTGGACAGCTCATGGCTTGATATGAGAAGAAAATCCACTGGACGATTAAAGAAGTGAAGGAAATTTAGTGGACAGCTCATGGCTTGATATGAGAAGAAAATCACTGGACGACTAGAGAAGTGAAGGAAATTCAGTGGACAGCTCATGGCTTGATATGAGAAGAAAATCCACTGGACGATTAAAGAAGTGAAGGAAATTTAGTGGACAGCTCATGGCTTGATATGAGAAGAAAATCCACTGGACGATTAAAGAAGTGAAGGAAATTTAGTGGACAGTTCATGGCTTGATATGAGAAGAAAATCCACTGGACGATTAAAGAAGTGAAGGAAATTTAGTGGACAGCTCATGACTTGATATGAGAAGAAAATCCACTGGACGATTAAAGAAGTGAAGGAAATTTAGTGGACAGCTCATGACTTGATATGAGAAGAAAATCCACTGGACGATTAAAGAAGTGAAGGAAATTCAGTGGACAGTTCATGGCTTGATATGAGAAGAAAATCCACTGGACGATTAAAGAAGTGAAGGAAATTTAGTGGACAGCTCATGGCTTGATATGAGAAGAAAATCCACTGGACGATTAAAGAAGTGAAGGAAATTTAGTGGACAGCTCATGACTTGATATGAGAAGAAAATGCACTGGACGATTAAAGAAGTGAAGGAAATTTAGTGGACAGCTCATGACTTGATATGAGAAGAAAATCCACTGGACGATTAAAGAAGTGAAGGAAATTTAGTGGACAGCTCATGACTTGATATGAGAAGAAAATCCACTGGACGATTAAAGAAGTGAAGGAAATTCAGTGGACAGCTCATGGCTTGATATGAGAAGAAAATCCACTGGACGATTAAAGAAGTGAAGGAAATTTAGTGGACAGCTCATGGCTTGATATGAGAAGAAAATCACTGGACGACTAGAGAAGTGAAGGAAATTCAGTGGACAGCTCATGGCTTGATATGAGAAGAAAAACCACTGGACGATTAAAGAAGTGAAGGAAATTTAGTGGACAGCTCATGGCTTGATATGAGAAGAAAATCCACTGGACGACTAGAGAAGTGAAGGAAATTCAGTGGACAGCTCATGGCTTAATATGAGAAGAAAATCCACTGGACGATTAAAGAAGTGAAGGAAATTTAGTGGACAGCTCATGGCTTGATATGAGAAGAAAATCACTGGACGACTAGAGAAGTGAAGGAAATTCAGTGGACAGCTCATGGCTTGATATGAGAAGAAAATCCACTGGACGATTAAAGAAGTGAAGGAAATTTAGTGGACAGCTCATGGCTTGATATGAGAAGAAAATCCACTGGACGACTAGAGAAGTGAAGGAAATTCAGTGGACAGCTCATGGCTTGATATGAGAAGAAAATCCACTGGACGATTAAAGAAGTGAAGGAAATTTAGTGGACAGCTCATGGCTTGATATGAGAAGAAAATTCACTGGACAACTAGAGAAGTGAAGGAAATTCAGTGGACAGTTCATGGCTTGATATGAGAAGAAAATGCACTGGACGATTAAATAAGTGAAGGAAATTTAGTGGACAGCTCATGGCTTGATATGAGAAGAAAATTCACTGGACGACTAGAGAAGTGAAGGAAATTCAGTGGACAGTTCATGGCTTGATATGAGAAGAAAATCCACTCAATGATTAAAGAAGTGAAGGAAATTTAGTGGACAGCTCATGGCTTGATATAGAAGAAAATCCACTGGACGATTAAAGAAGTGAAGGAAATTTAGTGGACAGCTCATGGCTTGATATGAGAAGAAAATCCACTGGACGATTAAAGAAGTGAAGGAAATTTAGTGGACAGCTCATGGCTTGATATGAGAAGAAAATTCACTGGACGACTAGAGAAGTGAAGGAAATTCAGGGACAGGTATTGGATGGATAAAAGAAGGATCTCCACTGGACAGCTGTTGGTTGGATAGGAGAAGGACATCCATTGGACGACTGGATAAGTGATGAAACTCTACTGGAGAATTGTTGACTGGATAGGAGAAGTATATCCATTAAATCTCTATTGGCTGTATAAGAGAAGGATATCCAGTGCACAGCTGTTAGCTGTATAGGAGAAGAAAGTCACTTGACAGCTGTTAGCTGGATAGGAGATGGGAATCCACTGGATTGCTATTAGGTGACAGATGGTATATACAGCTGACTTGGACACGGAACCATAGCGTCAGCTTTTCATCGAGGTTAGGTGGAAAATCTCAACACAGATATTATAGCGACTCGAATCTCATAATATCGTGTTACGAGCAGTGGCATAGCTAGGTGGGGAGGGGAACAATCTCTCCCCCGAGCACATTCCAAAAGTGGCGCCTTTCCAAAAAAAAAATTAGGATAAAAGTTACTGCAATTGTTTTTTTTTCTTTTATGCAAAATAACACACGTACTCATTGTAAAACTGCACCTTTCTTGTGTTTTGATTTTTATGCAAAATAACACACGTACTCATTGTAAAACTGCACCTTTCTTGTGTTTTGATTTTAAATACAAAATAAATATATTGAATTTTAAATTATTTTTATTTGATGTAGTGGTGCCTTTTGATGTGGTCCTTCCCCCTGATGGGCGGGGGTGGCTCAGTCGGTAGCGCGCCAGGCTCGTAATCTGTAGTTCACAGGTTCGAGTCCCAGCTGGGTGAGCTTTGAGATTTTTCTCCGCAAAAATTCCCCGCCCTGCACACGGTCAGTAGGGGACACCGATGGGCTTGGAAAGGCCGCCGTCCGTCGGATGGGACGTTAAGTCGTGGCCCCGTGTGTGGGAGAGCCTTACCCTGTGCACGTTAAATAACACGCTGGATGGCCTTGACGGGAGGCTACCATCTGTCTCCCAACAGCTGTTCCAGTGGGTCCCCTCCCCCAACCTTCTCTGAGCCTTCGGGGTCCATGTGACCTGGCCATTTAGCCCATGGTGTGCAAAAAAGTGTCGCTCAGAGGTAAAACAACCCAACCCAACCTCCCCCCTGATGCTACAACCTATCTATGCAACTAGTTACGAGCCTGGCACGCTGCCAATCCACACATGAACTATGAATTGGAGGATAAGATTTGAATTATCGCAGCTAAGAATTATAAGCCAAAAAAACATAAAAGTGAGGGGAAGATGAAATAATACAAGCCAACATTCCTGAAGGGGATTTTACCATGCAAATAAATTTACGAAGCGTAAGCAATATCGTGTAAAAGTGTAAAAGTGCAGAAGCTCAATTCTATAGCACTTGGCTAGTAGAACAAGGAGATTTTTTATACACGAAACGGAAACTTTTCATTATGCAAATGAATGAAGGAGAAGGGTTGGGTTTGTTTTACCTCTGAGCGACACTTTTGTGCACACAATGGGCTAAATGACCAGGTCACAAGGATCCTGATGGCTCAGAGAAGGTTGGGGGAGGAGACCCACTGGAACAGCTGTTGGGAGACAGATATTAACCTCCCGTCAAGGCCATCCAGTGTGTTCTTTAACGTGCACAGGGTATGGCTTTCCCACATACGGGGTCACGGCTTAACGTCCCATCAGACGGAAGGCGGCCTTTCCAAGCCCATCGGAGTCCCCTACTGACCGTGGGCAGGGAGTTTTGCGGAGATAAATCTAAACGCTGACCCAGCTGGGACTCGAACCTGGGAACTACAGATTACGAGCCTGGCGCTCTACCGACTGAGCCACCCCCGCCTCAATGAAGGAGAATTGCTGCAATTTTGAATGCAAAAAGACTCTTAAGCGAAATAAATATGTAGAGGATGAATTCCTGCCAAAAAATGCGCCACGAACGTTTAAAAATTGGCCGTGCTGTTCTTAAAACTTTGTAGAGATTTGTTACAATTGCTTGTAATATAGATTTATTCAATAAGTTTTACTCATTCTACATAAATGATTCTAGAATTGTAAGTTCAAATACTAAAGTCAGTTAATATTTAGCGTTTACTTGATAAGAGCTTTTTGAACTCTTTATTCCTATACTAATGAAATAATTCTCAAAATTGTTATTTAGAATATCTGGTAGATGAAAGAAAAACATTCACATAGCTTAGACTTCCACAACGGCTGCTCATTAAAGCGATATGTATTTGCACACAATTTCGTTTCTTATTCGAATCGGAAAGTTTCTTTCTCCGATAGGAACGACATTTTCACACGAAAGGAACAAAATTCCACTCAGTCAGTTGAAATTCCAACGTGCTTATCCTTTTATTTCAGTTGAGTGATGATGATCCTTCTTCAAATGATTGTAGTGGGAATTTCAGAATCCTCTGAAAATATATGACATGGATGCAACTGAAATCCATCAGCTGGAACCGGTGAATTTGAAGAATAAAAATAATATGCATCTAAAAAGGAATTGCCTTTTTTGTGATGTTTCGACGTGTTCATAACCAAAATCATTGGGGCGGGGGTGGCTCAGTCGGTAGCGCGCAGGCTCGTAATCTGTAGTTCCCAGGTTCGAGTCCCAGCTGGGTCAGCGTTGAGATTTATCTCCGCAAAATTCCCCGCCTTGCCCACGGTCAGTAGGGGACACCGATGGGCATGGAAAGGCCGCCGTCCGTCGGATGGGACATTAAGCCGTGGCCCCGTGTGCGGGAGAGCCATACCCTGTGCACGTTAAAGAACACGCTTTATGGCCTTGACGGGAGGCTACCATCTGCCTCCCAACAGCTGTTCCAGTGGGTCCCCTCCCCCAACCTTCTCTGAGCATTCGGGGTCCATGTGACCTGGCCATTTAGCCCATGGTGTGCAAAAAAGTGCCGCTCAGAGGCAAAACAACCCAACCCAAAATCATTTGCAAAATCATACTGCTCTATTCAAATATTAAAGAGAATTTCCTTGTTACGTCACTTCGATGCTCTCTCTCTCTATAATACATTAATATATTGATATATGAAATGCCCTTTAACTGTTAATTAGTATTTTGCGTTGAAGATAATATTTCAATCCTTTTATTATCATCTTCGATCTGATTAATATATTCTCACTGCACAAATTATCGAGTCATCATTTTCTTGTTTCTAACCTGTTAGGTGGTTTTACCTCTGAGCAGCACCTTTTATGCACACAACAGATTAAGTGGCCAGGTCACAAGTACTCCAAGGGTTCAGAGAGGTTTGGGGAAGAGGATTCGTCAAGATAATCCAGGTTGTGTTCTTTAACGTGCACGGGATATGGCTCTCCTGCACACGGAGCCACGGCTTTACATCTCATTCGGCGGAAGGCTGTTTTTCACGCTATCGATATCCCCTTTTTCACCGAGAATGTCATACAGGTTAGTGGAGATAACGTAGGTAGAGTTGGGACTCGAACCTGGGAATGCAGATCATAAGCCTTGCACGGTAGCTGTTGTGTGTGAAAGTGGGGCGATTTATTGAGCTATAACCCTCCACGATGACTTAAATATTATACATTTTTTAAAACTGTCCCCTATTGAAAATATCTCAAAAATCAGAAACTCAAACATGTCAAGCCCCTCCCCTCCTCTCCTTGGACTCAAACAAATGAACCTCCCAATTCCCCTGATATGCTACTCCTTTCGACTGTAAGAATAACTTAAAAGGTTTGAGACCATTTCGTTCATTTTTTTTTATCCCTAAATCCTGCCCATTTTTATTTATGCTTCCTAGAGGGAAATTCCTCAACGCGCTGAGCTTTCGGTTTTGCAGATTAGTGATAACCAATTTTTTAGGAGATCTCTTTTGTGTGCAAACGATACCGTAGAGTATTGAAAGTGAATACTCTGGGTCGAAAAAAATTAAGGTCAAATGCTTTATATAAAACCGCCACGAAGTGAAAGAAGAGAAAGAAGGAAAAAAAAAGGTTGATGAGTTTAAATTACACCACGTGATTTTTTTTTTTAGATAGTGTTGCAGGAAAGGATGTTTTATTCATATGAAGCTGAAAGGAAAATATTTTTTGCGTGGAATTGAAAAATTAAAACATGCTGCTTTTCAGCAATTTTCAAAATTACTTCACTAAATCGGCAAATTACATGAGCATGTTACTTAGGCCTGATAGTTATTTTAATATTCTTTTAAATTTCTCAATATTTGCTATCATTGCATTATTTTACTAAGTTGGGTTGGTTTATTTCTGAGCAGCACTTTTTTTTTGCACACAATGGGCAGGTCACAAGGACCCCGAGGGCTGAGAGAAGGTTTGGGAAAGGCAGCTGTTATGAGACAGATGGTAACACCTGTCAAGGCCATCCAGCATATTCTGTAACGTGCACAGGTTATGGCTCTCCCGCACACGGAGCAATGGCTTAACGTCCTTTGGGAAGGACGGCAGTCTTACCAAGTCCGTCAGTGCCCCCTACTGACTGAGGGCAGGGTAGGGAGTTTTGAGGCGACAAATCTCAACGCCGGCCCAGTTGAGACTCGAATCTGGTAACAGCAGATTACGAGCCCTGCCCTCTCCTATATTACTAAGCACTGAGTATTTGAATAACATAAGTGGTATGATTTCAAAATTAAATGCTATTTAAAAATAAAGTTTTTAAAGATATTAATATACTGGATATTTTAAACCAACACATTTTCATGTTACATCAATGGGACGTAGCCTTGAAACTCTATAACTTTTTTAAATAGGCGTGTTATGGGAAATACAACTAAAAATTTCAATAAGTTCCACCTAAATAATGATGTTTTATTTTGTTGGGTTGTTTTACCTCTGAGCGGCACTTTTTTGTACACCATGGGGCTAAATGGCCAGGGTTGGGTTGGGTTGTTTTACCTCTGAGCGGCACTTTTTTGCACACCATGGGCTAAATGGCCAGGTCACATGGACCCCGAATGCTCAGAGAAGGTTGGGGGAGGGGACCCACTGGAACAGCTGTTGGGAGACAGATGGTAGCCTCCTGTCAAGGCCATCCAGCGTGTTCTTTAACGTGCACAGGGTATGGCTCTCCCGCACACGGGGCCACGGCTTAACGTGGTAAACGACGGCTTAACGACGGACGGCGGCCTTTCCAAGTCCATCGGTGTCCCCTACTGACCGTGGGCAGGGAGTTTTGAGGAGATAAATCTAAACGCTGACCCAGCTGGGACTCGAACCTGGGAACTACAGATTACGAGCCTGGCGCGCTATCGACTGAGCCACCCCCGCCCCTAAATGGCCAGGTCACATGGACTCCGAAGGTTTAGAGAAACAATAATTGCAAATAATTACAACAATAAATTTTTGTTTAATTATTTAATTTTTTAGGGTTTTTTTTCACAAGTAGATTATAGAATACAGTATTGCATCAATACAAAAACACATACATAAAGTATATAAATTAATTACGTTTAAATTGTTACGATTGTAATTTGTGGAAATTTTTACTCGATCCCAGGGGGGGGGGGGGGGGGGGGGGGGGCAAGTGCCCCGTTTGCCCCCCTCTGCGGACGCCCATGTCTTTATTGGAAACCTGTTCAGAAAGCAAAATATATATTAACACTTATAAACACAACTATTCATTGAATTTTAATTAAAAAACTTTACAATTGTAGTAACAAGAAATTTTAATGAAAAAATATTTTCTTTGGCAACCTGTTCTAAAATTAGCAAATTTCATATTTAGTAAGCCTCCCTGTGGCTGACTGCTAGAGCGCTTGACTACTGATTAAAGGGACTCTGGGTTCGAGCCCCGAATAAGGCATGGAAGTTTGTGTTGTCTTTCTGCTGAGGTCTCGCTTTCCTCACAGATCTTAGCCTCGTTTCTATTTTAGCACTCTATTAAACTGACAGGGTCATGAAAAAACGGATATTTTATTATTTAAATCTTCATCTCATGTAACAAGCTGATCATTGCCAATTGTCTTATTAAATCTTTCTCCTCTTTAGAATTTTAACATCGCCGATTTAAAAAAAAATATTTTTAAGTATGCAACGAATGTAATTAAAATAAATTAATTAATTAAAAATATAATAAATAATATAATATAATAATATATATATATTATATAATATATATATATATAATATAATATATATATAATATATATAATATATATATTATTATATATTATATTTATATAATTATTATATTATTATTAATATTATTATTATATATTATTATATATAATATAATAATATAATAATATAATATATAATATATATATATAATATAATAATAATATAATATATAATATAATATAATAATATTAATAAATTAATTAATTGATAGGCGGTATCAATTCATTCGTTTGAACTGGAAAAAATCTTCGAAATAAAGTATCACAAGAAAATGTCCTGTCAAGAAACTCTTGAAATAACTAGCTGAAAACAGCTAATTATTCCATGTAAATCTTAGTTCAAAAGGTTGCTCTTTAGATCGTTTAAAAAAAAAGATATATAATTTTCATTTTGTCGTTAGTCTGTCAGAAATTAATATCGACCAGCTAATTATTGGTAGACCTCTATCTTGAATAAGGAGTTCTATCGTTTGCCATTAACAGGCAGGAATTAAGTGGGGTAGGATTCGGTTGGGTTGTTCTACTTCTGAGCGGCACTTTTTTGCACATCGTGGGCTAAATGGCAAGGTCACATGGACCCCGAAGGCCCACGGTCAGTAGGGTGTCCCCTACTGACCGTGGGCAGGGCGGGGAATTTTGCGGAGATAAATCTCAACGCTGATCCAGCTGGGACTCGAACCTGGGAACTACAGATTACGAGCCTGGCGCGCTACCGACTGAGCCACCCCCGCTCCAAGTGGGGTAGGAATATTAAGCAAAGAGAAAGGAGTCATTATGTTGTTCCCGAGTCCATTGCCAAATCTCCTTACGGAAAGGTGAATGATCTCTTCACTCAACAGGTACAGAAAGATAATGGCAAGTGTTTGAGATCTCTTCACTCAACAGGTACAGAAAGATAATGGCAAGTGTTTGAGATCTCTTCACTCAACAGGTACAGAAAGATAATGGCAAGTGTTTGAGATCTCTTCACTCAACAGGTACAGAAAATAATGGCAAGTGTTTGAGATCTCTTCACTCAACAGGTACAGAAAGATAATGGCAAGTGTTTGAGATCTCTTCAATCAACAGGTACAGAAAGATAATGGCAAGTGTTTGAGATCTCTTCACTCAACAGGTACAGAAAGATAATGGCAAGTGTTTGAGATCTCTTCACTCAACAGGTACAGAAAGATAATGGCAAGTGTTTGAGATCTCTTCACTCAACAGGTACAGAAAGATAATGGCAAGTGTTTGAGATCTCTTCACTCAACAGGTACAGAAAATAATGGCAAGTGTTTGAGATCTCTTCACTCAACAGGTACAGAAAGATAATGGCAAGTGTTGGAGATCTCTTCACTCAACAGGTACAGAAAGATAATGGCAAGTGTTTGAGATCTCGTCACTCAACAGGTACAGAAAGATAATGGCAAGTGTTTGAGATCTCTTCACTCAACAGGTACAGAAAGATAATGGCAAGTGTTGGAGATCTCTTCACTCAACAGGTACAGAAAGATAATGGCAAGTGTTTGAGATCTCTTCACTCAACAGGTACAGAAAGATAATGGCAAGTGTTTGAGATCTCTTAAAGCTACTGTCAGACCACTAAATGGGACGAATTTTAAGATTACAATGTGACTGAGATAAAAGAGTTTATCAATTCGGGTTGATAAACTCTTTTATCTCAGTCACATATAGAAGAAAGATAATGTTCATTATAGAAGAAAGATAATGGCAAGTGTTTGAGATCTCTTCACTCAACAGGTACAGAAAATAATGGCAAGTGTTTGAGATCTCTTCACTCAACAGGTACAGAAAGATAATGGCAAGTGTTTGAGATCTCTTCACTCAACAGGTACAGAAAGATAATGGCAAGTGTTTGAGATCTCTTAAAGCTACTGTCAGACCACTAAATGGGACGAATTTTAAGATTACAATGTGACTGAGATAAAAGAGTTTATCAATTCGGGTTGTCTAGGAAAAGAATGGACTTCTAAGAAACTGAAAAATCAATGCTTTTGGAGTTTCATTTTAATCCCCTTTCTATGTATACGTACACTGCCTTACCAAAATATTGGAATTTCCATGTTATGTCAATGGGGTTCTAACTTCGAAGCTCTATAATTTCTAAAATAGGCATTTAATGGAAAAAATGTGACTGAAGATAAATTAAAGATCATAATCAAATGTGTGTTGTCTTCCTGCTGAGGTATCGCCATCCTCACAGACTTTTAATAAAGAATATGTGAATAAAGCTAGCAAATTGCTTACTCCAATCTGTTTAAATCTTGATTTTTTTTTATCAACAATATTCGTTCAGTATTTAAAGAGTTATCGAAGATAGGATATTTATAAATGAATTATGCTGTTACATAAAATACTTTCATAATTGTCTAATATTGAAATAATCATCATGCAAACTTCTAAAATGTATTAAATATAGTGTTAATATATATATTATATATATTATATCTAAAATGTATATAATATATATATAATATATATTATATCTAAAATGTATATAATATATATATAATATATTATAAATATATATATATAAAATATATTATAAATATATATATATATAATATATTATAAATATATATATATAATATATATATTTTTAATATATTATATATATTATAAATTTATTCTAAAATTTTATTAAATGGTATGAAAAAATACTCATTATTTAAGTTTTAATTAATTTCCCCGGTAAATTGTTATGTTGTTTATTATTTAATAAAATTAATTATTTATTGAAAAAATTATTCTTTTTCGTTACTGTTGTGAAATATACCAGCTTCCATAATTCTTTAAATACTGAATGGACACGGTTGAAAATCGAGATTTAAATATACACAGTCGTATCAGAATAATATGACCACCTATCATCCATATACTATGTTAGGTGGTCTTATTATTCTGATACGACTGTGTATTTGATTATAATCTTTAATTTCAGTTGCATTTTTTCATTAAAATTTTCTATGACAAGGGGAGTGCCATAGATTATAGAAGAAACGATCCCCCCCATGACTTCTTCCCTCCTAAAAAGGGGGGAAACATGAAAACGATTGTTTCGTTATATCTGCAGAAAGCCTGTCCTGCAAAGTAACAAGCTATGCTTCAAATGGAAACTTGTGACGCGGGAAGTATCACTGTCTACATCAAATACGACTCCAAATAAAGCAGGAGGAATAATGTGATCGATGTTTATGAGTCATATATGAAATGAAAGTTTCTGAAAGTAGGCGTTATTAGTGAAAAAGAAAATAAGTTGAAAAATTTTAAAAGTATCTATCTTCCTATATGCGCCCTAAAAGAAGAAAACACTTGAATTAGTTTTTAAGATGTCGCTTGCTGCTTAGTAAGTGAACTCTTAACACTTTGCAAAAGTGAGTTAACAAATCACTTCATCGGATTGGGTTGTTTTACCTGTGAGCGGCACTTTTTTGCACACCATGGGCTAAATGGCCAGGTCACATGGACCCCGAATGCTCAGAGAAGGTTGGGGGAGGGGACCCACTGGAACAGCTGTTGGGAGACAGATGGTAGCCTCCCGTCAAGGCCATCCAGCGTGTTCTTTAACGTGCACAGGGTATGGCTCTCCCGCACACGGGGCCACGGCTTAACGTCCCATCCGACGGATGGCGGCCTTTCCAAGCCCATCGGTGTCCCCTACTGACCGTGGGCAAGGCGGGGAATTTTGGGGAGATAAATCTCAACGCTCACCCAGACTGGGACTCGAACCTGGGAACTACAGATTACGAGCCTGGCGCGCTACCGACTGAGCCACCCCACTTAAAAATATAGTTGAATAAATTTACTCTAAACATATCGAATTCTGTAACTATCAGTTTACATTAGTATGCGTATTTCAACTTTGCCATTAATTTCCACCTTGTGTGCCAATTGCCTCTCAGTTGGCTCTCCTACTAAAGATATTTTTATCCTGAGATATTTACATTTCTATAAATATTTCTAAGAAGTTCTCCTCACTCTTCTCAAATGCCAATAGGCAGATGAAAATTAGTAATATCATCACACGTAATTTCCACGTGTTTGCATAAGTACTTCTATAAATATTTAGAGTGAATATTAAAAAAAGATATAAATAAATTTACAAAATATCTTGACCCATCTCGACAATTCAATGTTAATAATAGATTTTTTAAGGTGAAATTTATGCATCTGCTAAATATTGTTCACAAAATATGCATAGATTATGTTACAGTGATGAAGAATCTCTCTGTAGTACTGATGAAAATATTTATGCTTGCTGTGTTCACCTGGTAGTTTTTAAGAAGTCATAGAATCAGGTTTCCTTTTATGAAGAAACTCAATACAAATCGGATGTTTGTAAAATACAGTGGACCCCCGATATAACGCGCATGTCGGGCGGGAAACAACACCCGCGTTATAAGGTGAACCGCGTTATACCGAGCGGCGCGGTGGCGACACAATAAATTTCACACTGTAAGCTTTTCTTTTACTCATCATGCATACAATAATTAAACACTATTCAAAATACATGCAGGAACTCAATACATACACAAATACTCAATACGCAGTAACAATAAAATGCGATACTCATTAACGCCGCATGGACCTGTATAAACATGTTTGAACTTATCGCGAACATCACCCGCACTATAACCGAGTGTGCGGTATAGCAAGCAGCGCTATAACGAAGGTCCACTGTAGTTCAAATGAATCTATTACTTTATCTATCAACGATACTATTTATAACAAGTCTCATCCCCTTCATTCGATTCTTACACCCTGCATTCGATTACGACATCGCCACATCCTTCGTTCTGATAATAAAATATTTTCTACTCCCAAGATTTTCAAAGCTAAGTATGATGAAATTTCTTTTGCCTTTCAAGTAACCTCAACTTGGGACTCTCTACGAAATAATGATCTATTTTGATTTTAATTTTAAACTATAATAAGATTTTTAGTAATCTATAAAAGATGTTTGTATACGTGTGTGTGTATCTGTGGCAGCGATAACTCATTGGGAAATCGTGGTAGATGCTTCAAAATTTGACGGTGTTTCTGGTTGTCGTCCACGTTGTAGTGGTCAATTTGAAGTCGAAATCAAAAAGGGGCGCTGGCTAGAAGAAAAAATATTTACCATGTATCCGTGGCCGAGTGGTTAGCGCGCTTGGCTACTGATCTACGGGACCTGGGTTCGAGCCCCGGGTAAGGCATGGATGTTCGTGTTGTTTTTCTGCTGACGTCCTGCCATCCTCTCAGACCTTCTACTCTGGCAACTGACAGGCTCCTGTCAGACCTCTGTGGCAAGCAGCTGCTTGAGGGGGTATTTATTTATTTTTATTTATTTTTTATTCCTACGGCCATGGCCGAGTGGTTAGCGCGCTTGGCTACTGATCTAAGGGACCTGGGTTCGAGCCCCGGATAAGGCAAGGTTGTATGTGTTGTTTTTCTGCCGAGGTCCTGCCATCCTCTCAGGTCTTCTACTTTGGCATATAAACTGACAGGCTCCTGTCAGACCTCTGTGACAAGCAGCTGCTTGAGGGGGTATTTATTTTTTTTTTATTTACGGGAAACGGTAGTCGCTGACAAAACCAGTGTTGCTTGTTTCTGCTCCCCAACTGTGAACGTAAGTCAAAACAATATATGATTATAGGCTGATAATAGGGGTGATTTAATCTTTAAAAGTTGGCAACAGTGTATTTATTCTTTTTTCCTTATTATAACACCAACATACACTGAGATACTAGTTTACTCGGTACGTAACGTGTCACGTGACAACAGTGTGCTGTATGAATCAGGTAAACCAGCTCTTTGAACATCAGTTTAGGGTTGAGCGTCACAAAGGGCAAAACGAGTGCCCTGAGCAACTTTGAATGCTTTATGATAGTTGGTGCTAGGGGTGCCTTCTCGGTGAGGTTCGTCTTGTTAAAAGAAGGCATCTTACTGTGAGAAATGTATAGACATGAATGGGTTTAGGTGGTCGGCAAGTACAGTCGCTCAAAAAAAGTATCCGAACACTATGGTTGATTACAGAATTCAGAAAAAATATCTGGCAACTTTTCTTAGAAATTAGTGATCTGGCAACCTTCGTGTACACGAAGAATAAAGGTAATCTGTCAACCTTCGTGTCACGTGGACACGAAGGTTGCCAGATCACTAATTTCTAAAATAAATCGTTGCCAGATATTTTTTCTGAATTCTGTAATCAACCATAGCGTTCGGATATTTTTTTTGAGCGACTGTAGGTGGTCATATTATTTTGATACTAGATCGTGTGGGATTGTACAGTTGCTGTACACGCTCCAGATATTTTTCCTGAATTCTGTAATCACGTGACACGAAGGTTGCCAGATCACTAATTTCTAAAATAAATCGTTGCCAGATATTTTTTCTGAATTCTGTAATCAACCATAGTGTTCGGATACTTTTTTTGAGCGACTGTACGTCAATATAACGTTGTGCAGTGGTGGCCTGAATAGGAATAAGAGGCCTTAAGGTAGCCCACTAAAACACACCCCAGAACATTACACTGCCTCCACTGGCTGTAACACCCGACTTGACACTAGTATCCTGACTTCACAAGTTCATGCGGTCTACGACACATAGGAAATCTCTTGTTGGCGTGTTGTAGTAGGAAGCTCGATTCGTCAGATCAAGCTACCCATTTCCAGTCTTCCACGGTCCATTGGCAATGTTCCTTTAGCCACTGTAGCCTCAGAGCCCCCCCCCCCCCGATAGGGGACCACCTTGACGTGGTGGTGGGGCCTAGGGCCCAGCAAACCGGCTGTAGGCTTTGCCGGCCGGATTGGGTCCCCGGCTGGATCATTGCCAAAGCCAACCGAGGTCGACGATGCTGCCAACCGGTTCCCGAAGCCGGTTGGTTGGTGACAGCGTCTGAGACCTCACCTATCAGGAGCTCTGGGTGAGCTGTTCGAGGGCTCGGCAGAACGGGATTGGCTCCTAGTAAGCCAGAGCCCTCACAAAAGTCTGGGTTTTACTAAGAGTCTCCACCCCTGACACCGATCGAACTTGGATCTATATATCCTTGTTCATGGCTAACCGGGGAATAGATTAAAGTAAGGTTTCTTCCGGTGGTCGGCTTTCCTTTTATAGGACTGCTACCATGTGAGGCTGGGGTTGAGGTGCGCCTATAGGGCGTATTCCTTGCCCCCGGCTCTAGATAAGCACGACTTTTCATAACCAGGTAGTGCTGTACAAGCGGAACCGGGAATTGCTGTGGTTGTATAAGATCGCAACAATAGAGATTCAATGTAGCCTCAGAGCCCTGTGATGTGCTGTTAACAAGGTACTCGATGTGGGTGACAGCTGCCATAGCCCAGTTGGGGCATCATATGTCGAATGATCTTAGCACAAATGTATGATGGATAAATGCATGAATGTTATGATACACAGGAGTGGTGGCACTCGCCTCTAACATCAATGGCTCAATTATGGCCACATTTTTTGCATGTTTTGCTGGTTTTGATGTAGTCCTGGTACACACTTGGTACACACTTTGGTCACACAGGTGTCTGTGGAACTCCCAGACGTTCTGCACACATGAATATGGAATGCCCATCTTCTTCGCCCCATCTGCCCACAATCGAGCTCGCTCAGGTCGCCATGTTTATCCATCATAATAGTCGCAGGCACACTATACAGCAGGTAGGTATCTGACCGATTTAAGCCGCAAGGGGATTTTGGGTGGCTGCATTATTGTGGGGAAGTTGGGTAGGTTTGCTGAATAAACCGTGGTTTCAGTGTATAATACGTGTTGAATATGTATTCAAGACTCGGAGATGTTGCCAAATCGTGCAACAAAACACTACTTCGTTTTCAGCCGTAAAAAAACCCCCTCTAATTAAATAATGCAATATTCTGAATCCATTGCCTTGTATCGAAATATTTTGTTTAAATTTTTGGGAAGGTTACTATTCCTAATGCCACAAGTCTGTCAAAATCTTCATATTCCCTTCAGCATATCCTCATGCCTCTCCGGTGGGGGGTGAGGGGGGAGAGGCTCGCTCCACAGTTTTAAAACTAGTAATCTAAGATGTGCTGGGGCTCATCGGAGCTCTTCACGTCTTAGGGCTGGCTTTGTTAGAGTGAATGAGAAAATTCAGTATGGCTGTCAACTAGAAACAGCTTTGCTGTCAACTTGTTCGTTCTGTAACACTCGCTGCTCTTTGTCAAGAGTGACTAGTAGAGGAAAGACGTTTTCCCTATTTCCTGCTAAAAAAGGTTTCTCTCAGTTCCTGTTGAGAATGAAATGCAAGTTTCTCGTTTGAGGAAAAAGATGTGATTTGTAAACTGTAAGAGTTTTTGATAATGTTGAATCTATTTTAAAAGAGTTTGGAAGACGAGAAATTTGAAGAGTGTAAATGTTTAACTTTTGTCATCATCTTCATCGTTTCAAGGTTCCTGTTTCAATCATCATCATCCTCAAGCAGCCAATGGGCTACGGAGGTCCAACCAGACCGTGCAGTTTAATTCTCCAAGAATATCTGTCCTGAGCTACATCTACTGCATCCGGCCACTGCACACCAATTCTAACAAGGTCCTGTTTGACATTGTCTGCCCACCGCATCCTAGGTCTCCCCCTCCTTCTGAGGCCTCTAGGCACACTGTTCATAACCCTATTCGCCAATCTATAATTATCCATACGGACAACATGGCCAAACCAGCGGAGTCTCTCTCTGCACAATTAGCTGCTTAAAGGAGGTTGCAGACTCCTTTGCCTAACCTAACCTTTCTCACTAAGGAAAGAGTGGGGGTCGTAGAGTAAATCTTAATGGATGCAGAGTGGGGTTGGTTTTTTTACCTCTGAGCGGCACTTTTTTGCACACCATGGGCTAAATGGCCAGGTCACATGGACCCCGAAGGCTCAGAGAAGGTTGGGGGAGGGGACCCACTGGAACAGCTGTTGGGAGACAGATGGTAGCCGATCGTCAAGGCCATCCAGCGTGTTCTTTAACGTGCACAGGGTATGGCTCTCCCGCACACGGGGCCACGGCTTAACGTCCCATCCGACGGACGGCGGCCTTTCAAAGGCCATCGGTGTCCCCTATTGACCGTGGGCAGGGTGGGGAATTTTGCGGAGATAAATCTCAACGCTGACCCAGCTGGGACTCGAACATTGAAACTACAGACTACAGCCTGGCGCGCTACCGACTGAGCCACCCCTGCCCCTCTCACTAAGGAAAGGGTGGGGGTCGTAGAGTAAATCTTAATGGATGCAGAGTGGGGTTAGGTTGTTTTACCTCTGAGAGGCACTTTTTTGGCATACAAGCTTAGCAAACCTCACAGCCTTGCCCTCAGTCAGTAGAGGACAGCGATGGGCTTGGAAAAGCTACTGTCCATCAGATGGGATGTAAAGCCATGGCTCTGTGTGCGGGAAGGCTCTATCCTGTGCACGTTAAAGAACATGCTGGATGGCCTATCATCTGTCTCTTAACAGCTGTCCAGGGGGTCCCCTACCCCAAAACCTTCTCTGAGCCCTCAGGGACCTTGTGACCTTGTCATTTAGCAATAGCATTAGCGATGAATGTTTTGCATTGTGTGCAAAAAATGCCACTCACAGGTAAAAGAGCCAACAGCCGCCTCAGAAATTTCGAACACCTGCGGAGGTTTAATCCCGACCCAACACAGTTAGGAACCCAATCACTAAACCCTATGCAGCAAGATGCAAGTGATATCATTACACAAAATTCGGGACCAAAACGTTCGAATACTACGGGGAGCCGAAAACTTCCGCCACCATTGACTTCATCCCGGAATAAAGAGATAAAGGTCAAGAGACGTAAACGAGAGTTCGAGGACACATTCGAAATACTCCTGGAAGCTTGCTACATTGAGTCATTTTAATGAGGTCCTAATCACGCCTCGGTAGCGCGCCAGGCTCGTAATCTGTAATTCCCAGGTTCGAGTCCCAGCTGGGTCAATCGTTGAGATTTATCTCCGCAAAATTTCCCCGCCCTGCCCACGGTCAGTAGGGGACACCGATGGGCTTGGAAAGGCCGCTGTCCGTCGGATGGGACGTTAAGCCTTGGCCCCGTGTGCGGGAGAGCCATATCCTGTGCACGTTAAAGAACACGCTGGATGGCCTTGACGGGAGGTTACCATCTGTCTCCCAACAGCTGTTCCAGTGGGTCCCCTCCCCCAACCTTCTCTGAGCCTTCGGGGTCCTTGTGGCCTGGCCATTTAGCCCATGGTGTGCAAAAAAGTGCCGCTCAGAGGTAAAACAATCCAATCCAATCCTAATCACGCCAGGCAATTCTGTTAGTCATTTATAATTGTCTAATATTGAAATAATCATTACGTACACTTCTGAAGTGTTTTTTTATTTCATTAAATGATTTGAAACAATATTTATTATTTAAGGTTGGGAAGTCTATGGGTCTTCGGGGTTCAAGTTACCACTAATGTTACTCAAAACAAGGTTAGTAATCGGGAGACAATTTTTGTTTAAATTAGGAATAAATCTCTCTGTTACTTCTGTGTAGTAATTGTGCATGTGTTAAAAAACCCACCTCTCTTCTTCCAGGTCTCAACGCGGGACCTCATGGTTACGCACCAATTGCTCTACCAGTTAAGTAAGGCGGTTGGAGTTGTTTTACCTCTGAGCGGCACTTTTTTTGCACACCATGGGTTAAATGGCAAGGTCACATGGACCCCGAAGGCGCAGAGAAGGTTGGGGGAGGGGACCCACTGGAACAGCTGTTGGGAGACAGATGGTAGCCTCCCGTCAAGGCCATCCAGCGTGTTCTTTAACGTGCACAGGGTATGGCTCTCCCACAACAGAGCCACGGTTTAACGTCCCATCCGACGGACGGCGGCCTTACATGGGCAGGGCAGGGAGTTTTTGCGGAGATAAATCTCAACGCTGGACCCAGCTGGGACTCGAACCTGGGAACTGCAGATTACGAGCCTGGCGCGCTATCGACTGAGTCACCCCCGCCCTGTAAGGCGGGTGTAATTGAGATCTGTTTAAAAGATGTTAGGATGGTTTATCCTGTGGAATTCTCTTACGCAATTCAAAGTGTGTGTGTGTGTGTGGGGGGGGGGGGCATACGCTATTAATACCAACGTTGGAACAAGAATTTATAACCATACAAACTAGGATAAAAAAAAAAAAAAAAAAGACGGGGGGGGGAGGAGGGGGGAAACTGGATTTCTATTGCAGTATAAAATTTTTCCCTCCGTTTTAGAGAATTTCTTGAAAAATGGGCGAAATATACCCAAGGTTAATAAATTTTCGTCTTCATTTCCTTTAATAGCGTTCCCAAGGGGAGGGGGGATGCGCTCAGAGGAAAAACAACCCAACTTCCACGATGGATGAATATATTAAATATTCCAAAACTGTTATCGGGTAAAACTTAAAATATCTTTGCTTAATCGACTCACTGAATAGAAAAAGTTTCGTTTAATATCCTAATGGCAACTGTCCAATCTTCGAGCTCTGTTGAAGGGGGAGTTGATTTCTGAATCTCCACAACTATGAAAAAAAAGGCAACTGCAGCGGAAACAAGCAGCATTTGAGATGTGTTTACATTTGGTTTACCGGTTTGCCTCAGGTGAAGCCTGACCTTCAGAAGAGCAAGATCTAATCTCCGAAGATTACGGTTCGTCAGAGTTGATGTCATGTCACAGGAAATTGCTCCATTTGCATCGTTTATCCTGGAAATATGGGTCCTTGTTTGTCAGGAAACGTAGGGACCAACTGGGACACATTCTAGAAAGTTGACTCGATGGATGTTTTCTCCCTTGCAAGGGGGAAAGCAGAAATCATTTAGGTATTTTTTTTTTCACTTCCTTTAAACCTTAGGAAGACAATAGGATGTCAAGTAAAAGAAAGTTTTCCATAAAAAGGGCCTTCTAGATGTTTTTCATGCTTATGTATCTTTTTCCCTTGTTCCTTTTCTATTTTCTACATTACACTATTCATAATTAAGGGCTCTTTCTTTAATGACCTAATTCTCTTCATTAATTACTTCAAAACAAAATGCTTAAATTAAGAAAATAATAGAAAACTTTCTTCCAGCAGTGGTGTAGCAAGGTGACTCCAGGCCCTGGTGCGAAAATTATTTATCGGGCCCCCACTCAAGATTTTTTTATTTTGAAAAAAATATTAAGATGATAAAAAAGTACGACATGTTCGCCCTTTTTTTTGTCGGCCGTCTACTGAAGGTCAACCGCGGTAAGTAATAAAGAAATGCTTTTTAAAACAAAAAAATGCTGATCATGGGACGCTGGTTCATCTGAACCATGGTAGTTATGTCCCTAATTTCTAATACGGTGGTTTGATAGTTTAATAAGCCGATACGAATAATCCCTCAGCATAAAGATATCACAAGAAAAATCCATGCCTTAGTTGGAGCTTGAATCTGTATCACGTTAATTTTCAGCTAAACTCTCCAATTACTAACTATACTTGGCCATTGGATGATGAGGGGCGGATTTACCGACAAACGGACTACTGAGCCCCCCCCCCCCCCAAAAAAAAAAATCGTTTTATGAATTTATAACTATTTGTTTCTTTAAAACACTTAATGGCTTCTAAATGTTGTTTCGCTAAGGGTCCCTGGACCTGGGTTGGGTTGTTTTACCTCTGAGCGGCACTTTTTTGCACACTATGGGCTAAATGGCCAGGTCACATGGACCCCGAAGACTCAGAGAAGGTTGGGGGAGGGGACCCACTGGAACAGCTGTTGGGAGACAGATGGTAACCTCCCGTCAAGGCCATCCAGCGAGTTCTTTAACGTGCACAGGGTATGGCTCTCCCACACACGGGGCCACGGCTTAACGTCCCATCCGACGGACGGCGGTCTTTCCAAGCCCATCGGTGTCCCCTACTGACCGTGGGCAGGGAGTTTTGAGGAGATAAATCTAAACGCTGACCCAGCTGGGACTCGAACCTGGGAACTCGAGATTACGATCCTTGCAGGCTACCGAATGAGCCCCCCCCCACCCCCACTCCAACTTCCTCAAACAGTGATAATACAGAGATATCACTTCTTGACCACTAAGTCCCTGGTTATGGAGTATGCATTTGTCCATTCTAAAATAATTATTGCTCTAATCCCAAGCTTTAAGCCAATTGTATTAAAACATTTGAGTTTCACTTAAAAAGAAAAACGTTTCAACATAGTTTCAACAACGAGTAGATATCAGAAAAAGCAAACAAACCTGTGAAGCAGTGGTTCTTAAATTCTGATTCCTTGGGATACTTTTGGCCTGCTCATTTAGCCTATTGTGTGCGAAAAAAACAACGCTGCCCAGAGTTAACAATCGGCGAACTTCACTATACTGTATATGAACTACAAAGCAAAATTTTAATTTGGTTGCTCCGTGATCTGTTTAAAAAAATTCAATCTTTATTTGATATTTCAAACAGGAAGTTTCTGTACACTCTTGAATCAATAGAGTACATTGGGTTGGGTTGTTTTACCTCTGAGCGGCACTTTTTTGCACACCATGGGCTAAATGGCCAGGTCACATGGACCCCGAAGGCTCAGAGAAGGTTGGGGGAGGGGACCTACTGGAACAGCTGTTGGAAGACAGATGGTAGCCTCCCGTCAAGGCCATCCAGCGTGTTCCTTAACGTGCACAGGGTATGGCTCTCCCGCACACGGGGCCACGGCTTAATGTCCCATCCGACGGACGGCGGCCTTTCCAAGCCCATCGGTGTCCACTACTGACCGTGGGCAGGGCGGGGAATTTTGCGGAGATAAATCTCAACGCTGACCCAGCTGTGGGACTCGAACCTGGGAACTACAGATTACGAGCTTGGCGCGCTACCGACTGAGCCACCCCCGCCCTTCAATAGAGTACATGAGTGTGATGAAGATCAAGATGAAATGGACTGCTTTCGTTAGACAAATAAACCATTAGGAAGCTGCTTGGACGACAGGCCAAAATTAAGTGATTAATCATTAGATGATTGCTGTAACAACTGTTACACCACAAAATCTTTCCATCAAGTGCTTAGCTAAATGTACAACGAACTCTAAGTGTCAAAGGGATACGGTGTGTGTGTGTGGGGGGGGAGTCTTGGTAGGGGAATGTGGCTGTTGGCGTTGTTCAGGGGGGCTGTAGCAGATGAGGCTGAAAGAATCTCATTCCTGTTGGCCACTTGTGGAGCAGGAGAGGGACAATAAAATGTTTATCTTCGAAACACGACGAGGGTCTTCTGAGAATGAAATTCCACTCTGATCTGCCGTCCACTTAGGTCGGAAACTTGGCAACAGTCTTTATGAGTCAGGCTGAAAGCTCCGTCTGGCAAGGAATTCGCTCTTGCAAACATCCTCTTTACGGAAAATAGTTTATCTTTAGCACGCTTGGCTACTGATCTAAGGGACCTGGGTTCGAGCCCCGGATTAGGCATGGATGTGTGTGTCGTTTTTCTGCTGAGGTCCTGCCATCCTCTCAGATCTCCTACTGTGGCATATAAACTGACAGGCTCCTGTCAGTTTATCAGACTGCTGAGGTCCTGCCATCCTCTCAGATCTCCTACTGTGGCATATAAACTGACAGGCTCCTGTCAGACCTCTGTGGCAAGCAGCTGCTTGAGGGGGTATTTATTTATTATTTATTTAAGGAGCAGCAAAACACGGCTCTACAGGGCTCTTTATTACTTCGCATATTAATCACAAAAATTGCATTCATTATTTTCAGAATAATAACAATGATAGAATTATTTAAAGACAGCAGTTAGGTCGAAAATTATTGTTGCAAAGAATATTCTTAGGAGCGAAGGTATCATATATAGACGATTATAAGTGACCAACTGACAGCTGATTGGCTGACTGGGGATCAGTATAACTTTAACTATGATGCAGAAATGGCAGAGCTCTGAAAATTTGCATCTAGGGGTAATCCGGGTCGTAGATTCGGGGGGAAAACATCTGACCTCCGAGGTGCACTTCGAGGTCAGGTGGAAGTCAAGTAGATGTCAAAACATGATACACGAGTGCTAGAAACGTGAAAATTGCTGTTTGGGGTTGTTTTATCTCCGATCTGCACTTTTTTTGAACACAATGGGCTAAATGGCCAAGTCACAAGGACCCCGAGGGCTCAGAGAAGGTTGAGGGAAAGGACTGTCATGTCCCTCTAATTTATTTATTTTTATTTATTGTTGCATTTTTATTTTTTTTTTGTTGTTGTAAATATTTGTATGTATTAAGTGTGTTTTTGGAAGTGTTATTGTGGGGATGTGACTCATATATGTTGTTTTCGGGTCTGAGCTGGCTGCCTGCACATGCCGACGAGTCCAAAAAGGTCCTTTTAAGGCCACTTACAACTAGTGAGTTGTGTGAAAAGTGAGTCGTGTGAACCACATTGTAGGCAAGGGTTGGATATCCTTTCGCCGTGTTTCAGGTCGGTAAAGTGAGAATCTGAGGTTCTCCACCTCATTGCATAATTGTGTGTAGCAGCAAAGGCCTACGGAGTCGGGGCGGGGGTGGCTCAGTCGGTAGCGCGCCAGGCTCGTAATCTGTAGTTCCCAGGTTCGAGTCCCAGTTGGGTCAGCGTTGAGATTTATCTCCGCAAAATTCCCCGCCCTGCCCACGGTCAGTAGGGGACACCGATGGGCTTGGAAAGGCCGCTGTCCGTCGGATGGGACGTTAAGCCGTGGTTCCGTGTGCGGGAGAGTCATACCCTGTGCACGTTAAAGAACACGCTGGATGGCCTTGACGGGAGGCTACCATCTGTCTCCCAACAGCTGTTCCAGTGGGTCCCCTCCCCCAACCTTCTCTGAGCTTTCGGGGTCCATGTGACCTGGCTATTTAACCCATGGTGTGCAAAAAAGTGCCGCTCAGAGGTAAAACAACCGAACCTACGGAGTCGAGCGCATCACTAGCACGTCATTAAATATAAATGTGAATAAACTGTGTCGTCCCTATACAACTCTCGTACGTGAATTGTTGGACATATCACGATACATCACTTGACGCAGCAAGTCTAAGTCATACGTCGGTAAGGGTGTAACAATCCACGAACCTGTTATTTCATCTAAGAAATGGTGAATTCAATCAAGGGACTAATTAATCGTCCTCTACTCTAGAGTGGTTAAATTTTGTGGCTGAATGACCTATGTGTAATATATTTATTCATATTCCTGCAGATAAGCTATTTAGCTTTGCGGGTCAACTTGTAAATGTATTTGTATTCTTTACTCTTATGAATAAAAATTATATTCTTTAAAAAAAAAATCGTATACCATCGCTGCCATTCGGCGCAGTTCAAGCAGAATATCTAATTTCATGTGACGAAATAAGAATCTGCGTCGTTCCCTTATCACTGCCCACGACAGGGACCCACTGGACAGCTGTTGGGTGACAGATGGTAGCCTCCTGTCAAGGCCATCCAGAGTGTTCTTTAACATGTACAGGGTATAGCCCGCCCGCACAGGGAGCCACGGCTGAACATCCCATCCGATGGACAGTGGCCTTTCTAAGCCTATCATGTCCCTACTAACTGAGGCAGGGAGTTTTACGGAGAAAAATTTAACACTGACCCAGGAGGGGCTCGAACCAAGGAACTGCAGATTACGAGCCTGGCGTGCTACCTATTGAGCCACCCCTGTTTTGGGTTGTAGATCTCGAAAACTTACGAAATTTCGGATCCGGAGGGATTTCGGTTGGGGGAAATTTTAGATCTCTTGGCGCTAGAGAGCTAAAAATGGTTTCCTAGGGGAATTTTGTGTCGTAGAACACGGAAATGTTACGAAAATTTGGATGCGATGGATCCTTTATGGTCAGAGGTCAAATTCGATATACCGGTGTTGGAGAGCTAAAAATTAGTGAAGAGAGCTATTTCAGGCAGTGCAACTCAGAAAGATCCGGTGTCCATTCAAGGTGAAATAGAGGTCGGAGGGACTTTCTAGAAATCAAGAGGTGCAGAAAACACCGATTTTTTTTTTAGTATAATGATACAAGCCAGGGGTGGGCAAATAGCGGCTCGCGGGCCACATTCGGCCCGCTAAGAGTTTTTTGTGGCCCGCCAAGACAGTCAGAAAAATCCGCCTTGAACCGAGATTTCCTTCCCGTGCGCCACCGAAGATTCGTCTCGTATTTTCCACTAGGACGGCCACGTCAATACGCATGCGCAGTGTAGATACGAAAACAATTGCCCACCCCTGATATAAGCGATATTTCTTTCGTGGCCTTCTTGGGTTTCTTTACGATCTTTAGATTAACATAATTTTGGGAACATTTTTTTTCTAACATGAATTTTATAAAATTGAGGAACCAACTCAAAGGTTGAGTCTTTAGTCCTCCTGAAAATAAATACCACAGTGTATACAAAAAACAACCTATCAAGACAGGAAACGTAATAATTAATTGATTAAGAACAGACCAAAACAGGTAAAACGAAAAACTCTTGGTAATAAAAAAAAGTCAGAAGTAAGTGTTAAAAAGTCTGTAGCGCACCAGGTTGTAATTTTCAGTTTCCAAGTTCGAGTCCCAACTGCGCCAGAGTTTAGATTTATCTCCGCTAAACCCCCGCCCTGCCTCGGTCAAAAAGGGGACACCAATGGGCTTGGAAAAGTCGCTGTCCATCGGATGAGATGTTAACCCGTGTTCCGGTGTGCAGGAGAGCCATATCCCCGCACGTTAAAGAACACGCTGGATGGCCTTGACTGGCGGCTTCCATCTGTCTCCTAACAGCTGTCTAGTGGATCCCCTTCCCCCAATATTCTCTGAGACTCTGGGGTCCTTGTGGCATGACCATTTAGCACATTGTGTACAAAGAAAAAGTGCAGCTCAGAGGTAAAACAACCGAATTCAAATACTCTTAATAAAAATACAGGGATCAGTTTTATTCGCGATCAAACTGTTGATTCATAGTGGGGCGAGAGTGGATCAGTCGGTAGCGCGCCAGGCTCGAGTCCCAGATGAGTCAGGGTTGAGATTTATCTCCGCAAAACTCCCCGCCCTGCCCACGGTCAGTAGGGGACACCGATGGGCTTGGAAAGCGCCGCCGTCCGTCGGATGGGACGTAACGCCGTGGCTCCGTGTGCGGGAGAGATCCATTCGCTGAACACTTTAAAGAACACGCCGGATGGCCTTGACGGGAGGCTACCATATGTCTCCCAACAGCTGTTTCAGTGGGTCCCCTCCCCCAACCTTCTCTGAGCCTTCGGGTCATTGTGACCTGGCCATTTAGCCCATGGTGTGCAAAAAAAGTGTCGCTCAGAGGTAAAACAACCCAACTTGATTCATAGTTCATGTGAGAGAGCAGAACATATATAATAAACATAAGAGGATCAAAACGTGTATGGTTAACCACTCACATTCTGTTTATGTAATTTTTTGCAAAAAAAAAGTTCTTTACCTTAAAGAGATATTATCTCTATTACGCAAAGAACAGCTTTTTTTTAGGAAACATTGCTTGACCCTTGTCCCATTCTGATACAACTTAAAAGAAGTTTCTGTCTGAACAGAATGGCTGCTAATTATAGATATAAAGGGCCAGAAATGGAGGAAGAATTCAGTCTTTACATGGTACAGAAGGCAGAGCTACACGAGCCATTTACGATAGGCAAAGTTGCACAAACACGAGATATGCATTTCAAGGACTGCAGATAAAACAAGTGGCATTGCGAGCTTATTGGCTGTTGTAGGAAAAAAACAACAACAACTTCAGTACTCTCACTCGGCTGCGCGTAATTATCAAAGTGCTCTTTTAATTAATAAGAACTTTTCAACATTAATCGTTAAATTGTTTTGTGGTAGTTCTAACTAACGCGAGTGTAAGAAAATCTGCATTTTTATATCAGTTATTATGCTCTTATACAAATTCATTTTTTGTCACGTTTTAAAAAGAAACAAAGATGGTGTTATCACTTTGTCGTCTGTCTGTAGATATCAAGCTTTGTCTTACGATTTGCATAATGTTTCTCTTGTATTATATGATTTGCATTTTCAGAATATCCCAAAAGGTTAAACTGCGCCTTCTAAAGGGGGGAAATTTCGAAAAATGCAATATGTAAAAACTTGGTATCAAATTGGGAGGTACTAATACAGGCTTTGCCAAAAATGCAATATTTTTAGCGAATATTACAAAAGATGTATTTGTATTAGAAATTCAAAATTTTGGGGGTGGATTATATAGCCTTCCATCAAAGCCATACATCATGTTCTTTAGTGAGCAGAAGGCATGCCTGTCCTACACATTGGGGGGGGGACGGCTTAGAAAGGCAGCCATCGTTGGATGGGACGTTAAGCTGTGGCTCCGTGTGCAGGAGAGCTACGGCTTAGAAAGGCAGCCATCGTTGGATGGGATGTTAAGCTGTGGCTCCGTGTGCAGGAGAGCCACGGCTTAGAAAGGCAGCCATCGTTGGATGGGACGTTAAGCTGTGGCTCCGTGTGCAGGAGAGCCACGGCTTAGACAGGCAGCCATCGTTGGATGGGACGTTAAGCTGTGGCTCCGTGTGCAGGAGAGCCACGACTTAGAAAGGCAGCCATCGTTGGATGGGACTTTAAGCTGTGGCTCCGTGTGCAGGAGAGCCACGGCTTAGAAAGGCAGCCATCGTTGGATGGGACGTTAAGCTGTGTCTCCGTGTGCAGGAGAGCCACGGTTTAGACAGGCAGCCATCGTTGGATAGAACGTTAAGCTGTGGCTCCGTGTGCAGGAGAGCCACGGCTTAGAAAGGCAGCCATCGTTGGATGGGACGTTAAGCTGTGGCTCTGTGTGCAGGAGAGTCATAGTCTGTGCACATTAAAGAATGAGTGGCTATTATCGATCTCCTAGTTCAGTGAGACCCCTTTTCCGAGCTTTTTCTGAGCTCTTGGAGTCCTTTTGATCTGGCCATTTAGCCCATTGTGTGCAAAAAAAGTGCAGCACAGAGGTAAGAAAAAACAAACAATTCTGAGCATGGCTTAACATCCCATATGACGGACGGCGGCCATTCCAAGCCAATCATTGTCTGATTTCTAACTAATAGGCACATTGTCGGTTTAACTAAGATAAGTTAGCTCAGTGGGACTCGAACCTGGAAAACTGCAGATTACGAGCGCTACCGATTGAGCCAATCATTGCCCACAAAGAAATGAATAATATTGTATATATGCTTACATTTCCCCCCCACCCCTTCGTTCCTGTTATTAGAATATTCCGAAGGGGGAGTCTATGCTTTCCTTATTTCTCCCCTCCCCCTTTGCATAAGTATAGATAAAATGCAACAATAGTTTGTTATAAATGGATCCTTCCTAATGCATTTTTTTTTACATCGGGAACCAAGCTGTTGCTGTCATCAAAGTTTCCCTTCAATTCCACTTCGACTAGGGGTGGCTCAGTCGGTAGCGCGCCAGGCTCGTAATCTGTAGTTCCCAGGTTCGAGTCCCAGCTGGGTCAGCGTTGAGATTTATCTCCGTAAAATTTCCCCGCCCTGCCCGATGGGCTTGAAAAGGCCGCCGTCAGTCGGATGGGACATTAAGCCGTGGCCCCGTGTGCGGGAGAGCCATACCCTGTGCACGTTAAAGAACACGCTGGATGGCCTTGACTGGAGGCTACCATCTGTCTCCCAACAGTTGGTCCCCAACCTTCGGGGTCCTTGTGGCCTGGCCATTTAGCCCATGGTGTGCAAAAAAGTGCCGCTCAGAGGTAAAACAACCCAACCCACTTCACCTACCAATTTATTTTCGAAGCGCAACGGCACTATTTTTTGTTATTCATATAGTTAAGACAATGAGTAATATAAATCATTCAGGCTCCCTTTCCAGACTTATTATTTTTCTGCATTGTAATCTTTTTGTTTGCGTGTGAATGCCTACCATGATTCTTAAAACAAGATGTAGCTGAAGCAGAGATGGTTTTTTCTACAAGAATTTCTTTTGCAAAAACGTAAAGGATTTAAAGAAATTTTTTAGGGTTATAACAAGTACCTCAAGTCGTTTAGAAACAGTGAGTAAAAAAAAAACATTTTGAAATTAAGTACTTTATTTTTTCAGAAGAGACAAATTAAGTAAACGACCTTCAAGAAGAAGGAATTTTAGCGGCTTAAGGAGGATCTCAGATTAAGAACTTCCTTTCGAGACAAGAAATGTTTTTTTTTTATCAAACTATACAGTTTTTTTTAAAGCCGACAATTTGAAAAATGTATAGGTTGTGTTGTTGTACCTCTGATCGGTAGTTTTTTGCGCACAATTGCCAAATCACAAGTACCCCAAGAGCTCAGAGTAGGTTTGGGGGGGGGGGGGGACCGGGACCCTTAGGGGAGCCAGATGGTAGCTTCCCATCAAAGCCATCCAGTATGTTCTTTAATATGCACGGGTATGGCTCTCATCGCACACGGCTTAACGTACCATTCGACGGACGGTGGCCTTTCCAAGGCCATCGGTATCCCCTATTGATAGAGGGCAGGGAACATCCGAGTATATTATAAATATTACATAATTTTTCTCGCCTTTTTCGCCGCAAAATCTTTAATTACGTCATCGAAATTGGTCGATTTCGCTTTCTATTGAAAGAATAGTTAGTCATTGATTAGCGGATTCTAAGATCGGATTTACTTTTGGGCTTGGAAAATAACTGACATGCGCTCTGATGGTGGGACGTGGAGCTAGAGGAACGAGAATACATTGTGTCGGTTGCTGTGTTAAAGAAGGAAAATAGCGTCGTTTTTTACGATGAGCTTTTCGTGGATCACGGGGCCGGGTTCCGGAGAATGCGCTGAACCCGCCTCGCGCCGGTCCTGATTATTCCACTAGGGTTGGGTTGTTTTACCTCTGAGCGGCACTTTTTTGCACACCATGGGCTAAATGGCCAGGTCACATGGACCCCGAAGGCTCAGAGAAGGTTGAGGGAGGGGACCCACTGGAACAGCTTCTGGAAGACAGATGGTAACCTCCCGGCAAGGCCATCCAGCGTGATCTTTAACGTGCACAGGGTATGGCTCCCCGCACACGGGACCACGGCTTAACGTCTCATCCGACGGACGGCGGCCTTTCCAAGCCCATCGGTGTCCCCTACTGACCGTGGGAAGGGAGGGGAATTTTGCGGAGATAAATCTCAACGCTGACCCAGCTGGGACTCGAACCTGGGAACTACAGATTACGAGCCTGGCACGCTGCCGACTGAGCCACCCCCGCCCCTATTCCACTAGGGATTATACAGGAAAAATATAAGTTAATGCTGGAATGCAAAGGAGAGTTATTTATTTCTGCAGAAACAATTTCTCCTTTAGCATACCGGCTTCACCACTGCGACCTCATTGTCGATCTGCGACCTCGACCTGCCCCGACACTCGTCGCCTTACGTCAAACAGCATCGGCCAACATCTGTCTGACCTGCGGCTCCATCTTGCGTCAACCCGGCGGTCGTCCAACGTCAATGGGCCCACTACCTCGCCGTTCTACGTCAATTCGTCCCGTCACTAGTAAAAGTTTGTCGGCTACTATTTATTTAGAATTTCTGTACCAGCGATGTAATAAAAGTACTTTTCCCTTAAAAATTAAATGAATATTAAATGAATAAATTATAAAGCAGTTCTTTAGTTTTATAAGACTAGTAAGTGTTCATAAAAAAACTGTTCCTGTATGTGTCCTTACAAATAAAAAACAAGAGGAAGTAATCAATCAATCAATCAATTTTATTTCATCATCATATACAATTTATAACACAGAAAAATGTGAGTGAACCCAAAAACCACATGGTTTGTCTGGGCCACTAAAGGAAATTAATGCAAAAATCAATAACGACATACTCACTACAAAGATCACAAACAATATGTGTCATTTTTCCGATATATGTACAATACATTTTTACTTTACACTTGATTATTTAACATAGATGCAACATCTTCCAATGAAATGTCAGCGATTAACTACCAGATTTCATAATAATTTCAAAAAAAGATAGGGTGTCATAATTTTTGTACAGTTGGCAATACTCACTAAGAGATACTGTTTTTTATGGTACATGTAGAAAGATCAGCAATTTTTTTTTAATTTTGGAAATTTTTGAAAATTTTATTTTTGCTTCTCAATGGTAAATTTGCAGGGGACTAATAGCATTACAGAGAGCTTAATAAACGTGTAAAAGATCAGTTAGCTGCTGATAAGAATCTTTGGCTTGATGGCTTGGCTGACAAAGCCGAGGAAGCAGTTAGACAGCACAACAGCAGAGAACTGTACCATATAGTTAATGTTTTGTGTGGTAGAAAACGGGCAGGTATATAGGGATTGAAGGATTAGCAAGGTAAGGTTATTATAGAAGTTGAGGATGCTGTCATGGCTAGGTGGGCTGAGAATTTCAGTGCTGTTCTGAACAATGTAGTTAGTTCTATTCCCATTCTTTGTAATGATGATAGATGCATTACTGGCTTTAATGTTGGCTCTATAACACAATCTGAAGTTATTTTGGCTATTTCTAAACTTATACTTCATAAATCCCCAGGGGTAGATGAAATTACTACAGAAATGTTTACAGCAGGGAATATTTCAGTTACTACTTGGATGACTGAAATTTTGAATATCTTTTATGATAAAGGCATGGTTCCTAAGGATTTTACCAGAGCTATTATTATCCCTATTTTCAAAAAAGGTGATCGCAGTTCTTGTGATAACTATAGGGGTATCAGCCTACTCTCTGTTCCAGGTAAAGTTCTTTCTATGATTGTGCTTAATAGAATTAAGAATCTTGTTGACAGTCAATTGCGTGATGAGCAATGTGGATTCAGAAGTGGTAGGGGATGTGTGGATCAGATATTTTCACTTAGGCAGATTCTTGAGAAATGTTTAGAGTTTCAGAAACCTTTGGTTGCTAGCTTTGTTGATTTCAAAAAGGCTTTCGACTCTGTTGATCGTCATAATTTGTGGTTGATTGTGAGATCATATGGTATACCAGACAAGTTAGTTAACATAATGGAAGCTCTCTATAATAACACTGAGTCGTGTGTGAGAGTTGGTAAGGCTTGTAGCAATTGGTTTAGCATTACTTCTGGTGTTCGACAAGGGTGCATTTTGTCTCCTTTCCTCTTTAGTTTGGTTATTGATTATGTTATGCGAAATTCACTTCAAGAGAAAGATTTTGGCCTTAAATGGACTGGAGATACGAAAATTTCTGATTTAGATTATGCTGATGATTTAACCCTTTTGGCAAATGATGTTGATGAGATGAACTCTTTCATTCGAGCTGTTAATGAGACTGGTACTAGAGTAGGTTTGGTTATAAACAGAGAGAAAAGTAAATTGGTGAAAATTGGTCAGGCAGGCTGTGATTCAGTTAATCTGAATGTTTGCAGTCTTGAGCAGGTGTCACAGTTTAATTATCTTGGGAGCTATGTAACAGATGCTGGTGATATGCGGCATGATTGCTGCCGACTTTTAAGGATCTATGGAGATTGTGGAGAAATATGCGTATAAACCTAAAGACTAAAATTAGACTGTATAATAGTTTGGTTCTTTCTAGGATTAGTTATGGTAGTGAAACGTGGACACTTTGTAAACAAGATAACAGGAAACTAGATGCTTTTGATTCCAGATGCTTATGCAGTATCTTGGGCATTAGGTGGTTCAACTTTGTAACTAATGATGAGGTTAGGCAAAGGAGTTTGCAACCTCCATTAAGCAGCATATTGTGCAGAGAGGGACTCCGTTGGTTTGGCCATGTTGCCCGTATGGATATTATGAAGAGTGGGCTTAAAGGCTATCAGAAAGAGGAGGAGACCTAGGATGCGGTGGACAGAGACAGTGTCAAACAGGACCTTTTTAGAATTGGTGTGCAGTGGAGAAATGCAGCAGACATAGCTCACGACTGATATGCTTGGAGAACTAAATTGCGTGGTCTGGTTGGACCACCGTAGCCCATAGTGGTTTGATGATAATGATAAAAGTTGCACGGTGATGCCAGATATGTGTATTAATCTTGAAATTTCAAAACTGCTGATTCCAACAAAATCCTGTCAAGAATTCCAGTTCTAGGCAAGATTTTCACAGGAAGTTGATTTAAATTTTCATTTTGGTCCAATTGAAAATTTATTTTTAACAAATTTAAAATCTAAGATACAGAAGTCATTGGCTGAGTTATTTTACACGAATAATGCAAATTGTCGGTGTCCAAGAAAATTTTTACGCGAGCAAATCTGTCCGGCAGCTGGATGTTGTTCAGATCTGCTCCAAATACTTGAATTTCTTTTATCATTGGAAGTTAGTAGTGGGATTTAGATTTACACCAGCTGGGTATAATTTGGGTAATTCTTTACACATGTATGAATAACTAACAGCTTTTAAAAATTTATGTAATACTTCCAGAAATTTAGCTTCAGTGATACTCGCTTTTCTAGATTTTTCGTATTTAACGTCTGCGTAGTTGAATTTTATAGTTGCATTTGTTGTCAGTAGATGGCAGCAGAATTTGATTGTTCAACTCATGGAGCGGTTGAAGTAGACAGATGTGGAATTAAACTTATCGTTTATTTGTTGATTAAGGCAAGTATAAACTCGTAGTCCAGCAAAATTATCAACCTTTACTTTAAAAAAAATAATAAATATATTTAATTAAAACGTATAAAATTCAATCTGGAACGTAGGCGAAAAAATTGCATTTGATTTAACGTAGCATGGATGGTGATACGTATTATTTTCCCGGGACTGGTGAAATCACATAAATTATTCATATGTTGAAGTGGATATGAATTGGCAATTCATATTTTATAATTACCCCTCTCATTGAGCACGTGACATATTTAACATAAATCGACGACCAATATCAACATAATAATCAGTAAATAAGCGTTAGCCGTTGTACTCCCATGTGGTCTAGTGGTTAGGATACCTGGCTTTCACCCAGGAGGCCCGGGTTCGATTCCCGGCATGGGAAGTGAATTTAGGTCCCATGGTGTAATGGTTAGCACTCTGGACTCTGAATCCAGCGATCCGAGTTCAAATCTCGGTGGGACCTAAAATTTTTGGTTTTGCTTTTTCCCCCCCCCCCCACATCGCCATGGCAACATCCTCTCCTCGTGCGCTGGCCCTCCATTGGCAAAATAAGGAAACTCGTAACTTCCGAGATAAGCTCTTTGTTTTGGAAAATGGGATTGCAGATAAATTTTCCAGGGGCTGGATTATAATAATTCTATGATCTCATGCCGAGCATCACCACTTTTCGTACGCAGGGGGGGGGGGCGTCAAAGCATATCTGCCCGGTGTGTGTGTGGGGGGGAGGGGGGTAACCCGTAATAACCGGTTGGTTACGGGTCCAACCGGTTTCTACGGGGTCGAGGGTCATTTTACGAAATTTTTGGAATTTTTTACCCGATCCCATGGGGGAGGTGCCCCGTTTGCCCCCCTCTGCTGCCCCCATGACCATGACCATAAGTTGGGAAGGACTGTTCAAAACGTAATCATCTTCAACCGTCTGTGGAAATTAATGAATTCCTCCATAAATTTCGATGGTTGGAATCTGGCAGCATAAAATTTTCTGATCTGACAACCGATTCGAGCAAAAAGCAATAAAACAACGTAACATTTGTTAAATAAACTGGTGGTTCCATATTTTAATGTTTCCTTAAAATTTAAATTACCAAAACATACTTCAATTCTACATGCAGAAATTTTTGACATTTTGGCTGCCTTAAAATGGCTTTTACAAAATACTAAAAACCAACTTATAGTTATATTTATTGATTCTAAAGGAGCTATTCTCACATTAACACAGGATCAATCATACTCCACATATCCATATTACATTACTTCACTACTTAAACTAAACACAGAAAATTTTATTCAAAACAATAATAAAATCCACCTAAGTTGGTCTCCAGGACATACTGGAATTAAGGAAAATGAAGAAGTGGATAAGATGGCGAAAGCAGCACATGACCTTAATATATGCTCTCCAACTTATAAATTTTATATAAATACAAAAAAAGAGATAAAAAAATTGGAATTCTCCTTGACAGAAAAATTCTTTCAACTTAACTCTATGTTTAAACCTAACTTTAGATATTTACTCTCAAGCAAAATTAATTATTTCTCAAATAGTGTTTTTAATAGACAAGAAATTAGAGCTCTTCTCCGATTAAAAACAGATACTATATTATTAAACAAGTCAAAATTCCTTTTAAAATTAATTGATAATCCTAACTGTACATCATGTAATCTAAAAGAAAATTCTACTCATATAATCTTAAATTGTGGCAAATTTAACCTACAAAGAAATAAATTTTTTCATGAACTTGAGAATATTGGAATTACTGAATTTACTTTAGATACAATTCTAAATTCCCCTAATTTTTCACTTCAACAAAAAATTTATCAATTGTTATTGAACTTCCTCCAAGAGACAAATATCTGGAATCAATTATAAAAAAAAATATACAAAAAAAATTCATAAACATATGAAAAAAAAATAATAATAAAAAAAGAATGGAAAAAAAATATTAAAAAATGAATGAAAAAAAATAATAAAAATGGATGAAAAAAGAAAAGAAAAAAAAATAATAAAAAATGAAAAAAATAAATCATATGAAAAGAAAATATATATATATCTTAATTCCCTCAAGAAAGACACTTGAGGTTTTGTTATTTGAATTTTCTTACTTGTTCTGGGAAAGCCTGAATAAGGACTTCCCAATTTAGTGTAACGTGTAAGCAAGCAATAAACTGGTGGCATCAATTAGCTTTATTTAATTCAGTCATCAATGAAAGCTTGACAAGCAAAAGCGTCCACTCTAAAAACAGTGGAATATGAAAATCGTTCTTCCACTATATCTTCCGAAGGGGAGGGCCCAGAATTGCGAGTTTGGTGTCAAATAAAAGCTAATGATATGAGGACTGTTGTGGGCTACCTCACCCAACTTTTTTTTTTCCTTCAGAAATTTCACGCCCTCTTGATCTCAAATTAAAGCTTTCTCACGACTATAATAAAATGGGGTGTCCCAAATCACACCCCAACTTAATCTCCCTCTAAAAAAAAGGGGTAGCTGAAGGGAAACGGGAATCGATATTTAGGAGTCGAAGCAAATGGTAGCACTTCCGAGTTTAGTGACAATAAATAAATAAATACCCTCTCAAGCAGCTGCTTGCCACACAGATCTGACAGGAGCCTGTCAGTTTATATGCCATAGTAGAAGGTCTGAGAGGATGGCAGGACCTCAGCAGAAATACGACACAAAGTAAAGAAAAATGTATATTAAAATTTTTTAAAATTGTCTATCTTTCTCCCCCTATAAAGTCGAACATAAAACTAAAGTATGATTATGATGAAGCCATTCGTTTGATTCATATTCTTTTGAAAGAAAGATTGGGCTCCGATTTTGCTGCACAACAAAAGAATTGCTGGTGTCTTATTTTCCTCTGTAGTCAATATGAATGATTTCGCCATCGCATCGGTATTTTTTATATTTCAGGGCGATAAAGCTAGGCAGTGAAATTTATAATTCATCAAGTTCTTCCTCACAGGGCAGATTTACATTCGGAACAAGCAAATAACAAAACTTCATAAAACTTACAGTACATAAAAAAAATTATTGTTATTTTATTTAAAAGATTTGTTATAATTTTATGTAGCTATTCAAAAATTTTTTTGGAAATTTATTTCAGTTGGGATTTTTCCAGGTCCTAATACGTAAAAAAAAGTGTGTGCGTGTGTGGGACACTGTCCAAGTAAAATTGGGGGGGGGGGGGGGGGGGGGGGTGTTGAGGGGAGTTGAGCAGGAATGCCGATCTGGTATAAAATTTCCTCTCCGTTTTACTGTTTTTTTAAAGAAATTATTAAAAAATACATGAAATATATATATATATATTTTTTCGGAGTACTGCCATTGCCATTCTCGGGGGTGGTGGTGGTGGTGGAGGGTTTGAGGGGAGTTGAGCAGGAATGTCGATCTTGTATAAAAATTCCTCTCCGTTTTACTGTTTTTTGAAAGAAATTATTAAAAAATACATGAAATATATATATATTTTCGGAGTACTGGCATTCTCGGGGGGAGGGTTTGAGGGGAGTTGAGCAGGAATGCCGATCTGGTATAAAATTTCCTCTCCGTTTTACTGTTTTTTTAAAGAAATTATTAAAAAATACATGAAATATATATATATTTTCGGAGTACTGGCATTCTCGGGGGACAGAGGGGATATCAAGGAAATCCAATCGAGCGTGTTCCTTAATGTTGTTGCTTTACCTCTGAGTGGCTTGTTTTTGCACACAATAGATTAAATGGCCAGGTCACAAGGACCTCAAAGACTCAGAGAAGGTTGATGGAAGGAGACTCACTGGACAGCTATTAGGAGACCAATAGAAGCGTCCCATCAATGATGACATCCAGCGTATTCTTTCACCTACACAGGTTATGGCTTTCGTGCACACGATGCCATTGCTAACGTCCTATCAGACTGACAGCAGCCTTGCCAAGATCATCGGTTTATACCGTCTAGCGGAAATAGAGTGCTTAAAATTTTCATTTAAGGTTTTATCATTTTGTCAATATCAGAGTACTCTACTGTGGGGATTATATTTGGAACATAATAATAATTAGAAGATTCGGAAAATTCTCCTCTTAATATTATTACTGCCTACCCAATTGAAAAATAATTTTTCATTTATCTTTTGAAATAAAAAAAAAAAGTTGAGTCCCATATCGGTAGTAACATTCGGAAGACCATTGTCTGCCGCATTAGACTTTAATAAGCGATGTTCTGTGCACATTAAAGAACACGCTAGATCATGGGCGTCCGCAGAGGGGGGCAAACGAGGCACTTGATTTGATCGAGTAAAAAATTCCACAAATTATAATCGAAATAATTTAAACGTAATTAATTTATATACATTATGTATGTGTTTTTGTATTGATGCAATACTGTATTCTATAATCTACTTGTGAAAAAAACCCTAAAAAATTAAATAATTAAATAAAAATTTATTGATGTATTTATTTGTCTCCAAGCTTTGGTATTAAATTTTACTTTTCTGTTATATAACGTAATGTAGTTTCAAAAGACGTTACTAGATGGCAGCACTAACCACAGGATTGCACTTGATGCTGTAGCAAAATAATAAAATGGAGATTAATTTTGAGTAACACTACAATCAGTTCAGGATAAGTACTGTAATAAAGTGCATCAAGTACCAAAATAAATACTCGATGCTTGAAGTGTCATGTACTATACCAGAGTATTTAATGATACCAAGTACGTACTTCATTTATTGACTTATTAGAAACTCAATACAATTTGAAAGTTAGAAAGTCAGCTCGAAAGTTGTACTTATGATTGAACCGACCTATGTAACAATATTTGGAATTTTTTTAAATTTTCGTTAACTTCTGATATAATAAAACAAAAGCTGCTATGTATAGTATCAGAGAGTATTATATATAATGCAGAAATATTAGTCAGAAATATTAGAATTAGAAATTGAAAGAAAAATTAACAGAATAAAATCTCGCCCGTTGAACTAAATTTACTAACTTAGTTTAATTAATAATTATATTGTCAACCAAAATAAAATTTAAATTCTTATCAATTAGGTGCATATGTCGAAAGTTCACATCAAAAGTTTTCACATACTTAAAAGTGATTAATTAAGTCAAAGATATATAGTCAAGAATATATAAGCAAAAACGGAAATCAAAAATGAGACCCGCACCGCAATCAGTGCCTACTTATATAGTGTAATAGACAAGGACAGATTATAATATGTAATTATATAGCATATTATATATTATAATTACATAACAGAAAAAAATAATAAAATTTAAAATTAAATATTTTGTTATGAAAGAAAAGAGTTAATGAAGCTGAAATATTTGACAGCAGATACCGTTGTTATATTCGTCCTAAACACTGTTTCAAAATTGATGCAAAGCGAAAGAATATTGCCTAAACTTCTAAAATTTCACTTATTTCTGTAAACGATTTCTTTTTTATAATTTTAAGGTAAATTCTTGAGTAGTAACACTTACGTTAAATATTTCGGTTTCGAAGTTTTTTAAGTAGTAAACAAATATTGTTCAAAATCAAGATTTGGAGATTTTTTTTGAGGTTTTTCCATTTCTCGAGAAATTTTGCTACAAAATGCTTATTTCAAAGTTACGGAGCATTGAATACAATTTTCTGTTAACACAACATAGAAATGTTCCAATGCTTTTGATAATTCACTGCAATTTGTTCAATCCCGGATGAGAAAAAAAAGCGAGGGGAAAAAAAATGTTAAAATTTCAAGCGATGCATAACATTAATTTTTTTACTTTAATTTTATTATTTATTAATAACACTCTATTACTTATGATTAAAATTCTTACATCCATTTCAGTTTATTTTTTCTTTTCGTGGTTGTGAAAGCAAGGAAATTAATATTTTTTTTATACGAAATTGAAAAAAAAATAACCATGCATAAGGATATACTACTACGTCTTCTTATAAGGCACGAGAGGTGTAAATCCATCCCTACATGCATCTGTGAATAATATTAAACACTGATTATTCATATTTACAGGATTGTATCCATAATATTGCGTTATAGATACAATCATGTATATATATATATGAAAAGCTTTAATAGTTTGGTTTGTTTATAAAAAATAGAATTTAAACACTTATTTCTCGCCTGCAAAGTTAGAAACCTTAGTCCCTTAAACATAAAAATTCCCAGAAAAATTAGGGGTGGCTCAGTCGGTAGCGCGCCAGGCTCGTAATCAGGTTCGAGTCCCACCTGGGTCAGTTGTTGAGATTTATCTCCGCAAAACTACCCGCTCACTGCCCACGGTCAGTAGGGAAACAACGACGGGTTTGGATAAAGCTCGCAGTCTGTCAGATGGGACGTTAAGCCGTGGTCCTGTGTGCGGGAGAGCGATACCCCGTGCACGTTAATAGAAAACTTACCTTCTCTCAGCTCTACGGGGTCCTTGTGACCTGACTATTTAGCCCATTGTGCGCACAAAAGTGTTGCTCAGAGGTAAAACAACTCAACCCATCATTGATTTTCTGAGCATTTAATCCCTGTTATACTGTTTAAGTATCACGATGATAAAGCTTTACAAGAAAAATTGTCTTGACAACCTTCTGATCTTGGCGCCGGCCCCAAGTATCGCTCTCTTGCACACGAAGCCACGACTTAATGACCCATCGACGAAAGTGGACACTGATGGCCTTTCCAAGCCCATCAGTGTCCACTTTCTTGCCGAGAATAGGGTAGGGTTTAGCGGAGAGATTCTGGGACTCATTCATGCGCTCTAATCGCAAGTCAATGAAGTCGCTTTTATGTGAGATTACGCCTACGAGCAGAAATTTTCGAACCAATTGTGCTTAAATAACGAGAGATGAACGTGCATTGAATAAAAATTATTCAAAAACTGCCATTCATCAGTGTGATTTTTTTGAGTCGTCTCGGCCAACTCATTCAAATTTAAATGGCATTCAGATCATTTGAATTGCGTTATTACTTTCAAACTATCATCTGCCAACACGCTCAGTTGCATGATTTTAGTGAAATTCGTTTTTTTAAAAAAATTTCACTTAAATGTTGTCCAGAAAAAGGTCAAGAGATGGGTTTTTTGGCATGCTGAGAGCAGCCGATTCCTGATCCCTGATCTAACTTGTCATTTAGTTAAATTATTTAAATATTGGGGCTTGGGTTGGGTTGTTTTACCTCTGAGCGACATTTTTTTGCACACAATGGGATAAATGGCCAGGTCACAAGGACCCCGAGGACTCAGAGAAGGTTGGGGGAAGGGAATCCACTGGGAAGCTGTCAGTAGACAGATGATAGCTTCCTGTCAATGCCATCTGGAGTGTTCTTTAACGTGCATCTATCGGACAGATGGCGCCTTTCCAAGCCGATCAGAAATATTAGAGAGCTTTAGGTATTTCTAGAATTTATGTACTTCTAGAAAGTAAAATTAATTAGGAAGATAGGAGTACAACTTTCAATAGAGTAATTCTATTGAACTAACCACTAAGCCTTAACTGGTATAATTGGTCAGGCAGCTAGCGACTGTTCCAGCAAGGCAAACTTTGTGTGTTGTGTTAGCTCTAAGGCAGTGGTCAGCAGTGACTTCGGTCTTAGTAGGGCATGTCCTTGTATGAGAAGGCCTGTATTAAGCTAGAAGTAGCTTCTAGGATTCTTCTCTGTCCTATATGTCGCAAATCAAATCAAAAAGAGTTCTTCGTTTGTAGCTAAAACAAATTGACTCTTCGCTTCGGCATGTTTTCTGAGACCAAAGCTTCACTGAAACTTGCGTTTGATGCAGAGATATTTGCACTTTGACAGTAAACCAAAGATATTTAACACAGCTGAGTTAAATTAAAAACTTAATCACTATCCAAGCTGTTTTAGTAGATCAAAATAGCATTTTGATCGGTGAATACAGAATAGTATGGATGTTAGTTACTACTGTTTGAAATATATGAAGTCCTTTCCTGTTGCACGGATCACGCAATGGTATTTGGACCACCGTAACTTTGGTCTAAACACCATTGTGTTATCCGTGCAACAGTAAATCTACTAAAACAATAATAAAACAGCTTGGATAGTGATTAAGTTTTTAACAAAGATAATTAATTCACACTTCTGATTGCAACTGTTCTCTTATGCTAATATTTTGAATTAGGCATCATTTATGAATATTCCCCTAATTCGGATACAAGGAGCAAATAAATATTTGCAAATATAATTGTGATTTTTGTAATAATGAAATTATGCTTATCTATGTTTTGGGTTCGAGCCCCGGGTAAGGCATGGATGTATGTGTTGTTTTTCTGCTGAGGTCCTGCCATCCTCTCAGATCTCCTACTGTGGTATATAAACTGACAGGCTCCTGTCAGACCTCTGTGGCAAGCAGCTGCTTGAGGGGGTATTTATTATTTTTTTTATGTTTTTCAACATTTTTCTAGTCCAATAATATAATATAGTTAGGCTACAGAAACATGGATGGCGCCACTAGTCCATAAATTCTGTCATTGAACTTTCTGAAATATTTTAAAATTCGATGAACTTACACGCATTCAAATGTCAAAATAGTTTTGAATTAAAAGCTGTGGATATAAATTAAAGCAGTTGATAACGTTTCAAGCTGAAGCTTCGTTTTACTGTATAGTGTACTAAAACATTTTATTCTTTATTGCAAAGCAAGCAACAAAATTTGTAAATTCATATTAATTGTTCAAAGAAAGGAACCTGCCAAAATATTAAAAGAATTTTTTGCATTATGTTAATGCAAATCAACAATTACTCGTAGTCAAATTCAAGTTTTTAATCAAATCTATTTAAATCTCGATTTTCAACAATAGTCATTCAATATTGAAAGAGTTCTGTAATCTGGATTATTTGATAGTAAAGTTGTTGCTTAAGTATCTTGCTTTATAAAAATCATTCATAATTATCTAATATTGAAATAATCATTACGCGAACTTCTAAAATGTGTATATGTAATAATATAATACTTTTCTTATTTAATTTACAATAGTAATCTATTTGAATATTCCAGACTTCGTAGGTAGATAAATGGGGCGACTCGAAAATGAAATTCCCTAGTTCGAGTCACAATTGTGCCAACATTGAGATTTATCTCCATTAACCGCACATCCTTTTCTTGGCTAGAAAGGGATATCATTATAGCTTGTAAAAACTGCCGTCCGTCGGATGGGATCTCTGCAAAAATTCCCGCCCTGCCCACGGTTAGTAGGGGACACCGATGGGCTTGGAAAGACCGCCGTCCGTCGGATGGGACGTTAAGCCGTGGCCCCGTGTGTGGGAGAGCCATACCCTGTGCACCCATCTGCTACCATCTGTCTCCCAACAGCTGTTCCAGTGGGTCCCCTCCCTCAACCTTCTCTGAGCCTTTGGGGTCCATGTGACCTGGCCATTTAGCCCATGGTGTGCAAAAAAAGTGCCGCTCAGAGGTAAAACAACCCAACCCAACCCGTCGGATGGGATATTAATCGTGGTCCGTGTGGAGAAGAGTCGTACTTTATGCAAATTACACAACACGCTCGATGGCCTTGACTGGAGGCTACCATCTGTCTCCTAACAGCTATCAAGTTGGTCCCGTTGCCTAGCAACCTTCTCTGAGCCCTTGGGGCACTTTATATCTGGCCATTTAGCCCATTGTGTGCAAAAAAACAGTGCCTCTCAGATTTTTTTTAAAAACAACATAACTTTAGTAACGCGAGACCTCAGAGTATTTAAAAAAAATAAAAAATAAGAAAAGAACATAGATAACTTAGAAGCTCCTTTAGACGCGTATTCAGAGGGGGTTACCATCTTTCTGACAAGTGGCAGAAATCGGGTTAAAAGAGAAACATTCTTAAATCAAGCATAATTGGGACTCGAATTGGCAATTGCAATCTGTCGACTGAATCCCCCTCCCAAAGATGAATGCGTAAAAGCATATAGAATTGTTTTATCAACATTTATAAAACGAGAAGAATTTTATTTTTTTTCACTAAATGGGAAAGTTATATTTTTATTTACTCCTGGGAGTGAGGTCTAGATGTTTATATATAAGCTCTGGTATTTAATCGAACACATTCGATATGTTGTTTATCAAGAATATAGGACAATGATTTACAATCTTTTTTGAGCCAAAAGCCCCTTTCTTGGCTGAATTATTTTTGGAACGCCCCATTGATGAAAGGCTATGCTAATCTAAGAAGCATTCGATATTCCACTTAATATATTTCAAGAAAACGTTCCACTGAATTTCTGACTCCCACCCCCTCCCCGTCGGTTGAAAATCCCTTATATAGGGGATAGCAATATAGGGAAAATAAATAGTATCTGGACAAAATATTCGTCTTCCTCATAAAAAGATGCCTTCTGGAGACCACGTTTATATTCTTCTCTCTGAAAGAGAAAAACATTTGTCGCTATTTTTAGGTTTAATCTCCAGTCTGGTTCGATCATATCTAAGAATTATTTAAAAAAAAATATTAAAATTATTACTAAACCCCCAGAAAGTTCAAAATTTAAATATTTATAAAGAAACACACCTCCCCCCTCCCAACATTTATTTGTAACATTAGAATTCCTCTGCCTAATCCTAATTGGCACATTTCCCTTCTTATTCTTCCACGCAATTGAAATAAAACACCTGTCTTACACAGCGAACTTGTATTTTCATCTTGCAACCTGAAACAGCGAAAAAATCGAACAGAGACTCAGTTTCGCAGCCACACGCATCGAGCAGGAAACTACTGCAATTGCATACTACCGAAATATTAACGCAAAGTCTCGAGTAGTTTCCATCTTTATAACATCCACACATCTTTATACATAAACATGTAAGCATCTATACGGAAGAAAATAAAATCTCCGAATATCTTTGTGTACCTCTTTAAACACACCTAAGCTTTTCTTGACAGCTTCATTATTTGTCTTAGTTCCATTTTTTTTACCACTCCAATGAACTTCCAAGTCTTGCTGTTGCCAAAAGCGAGAGTCGAATTACTTTCTCAGGGCTCTGCGCATCTCTATTCTTAAGCACTTTACATGTTCCAAGAACATTTCTTTTTATTTGCTTCCAGTTAAAAAAAAGACTCTTCGATTTCTGAAATAAATGCAGCGCTTTGCTGGTTTTGCGAACGTTCCCGTAGCAGGTCCGTTAATTGAAACTTTTTATGGGAAGAGAGGGAACTTAAATGTGCGGTATAGAATGCCGTGTATTAGGCCTCTACTAACAAGCATTGGGCTGAGTGCATTCGGCTAGGCCTAGGCACAAACATAGGCCATACACTCGCAGCAGTTACATTAATTGACACGCTTCTGGTTCTGCGCCTAAATCGCAAACACTTAAACCGATTACAATGGTTTAAAAAAAAAATACCCGTCGCTATGGGAACCGAGATGGGTGAAGTAGCCTAGTGTTTGCATCTCACTAAATAAGAAATTTCCTTGAGACGAAGTTGGTACTTCACACGAACGGGGCTGGTCGGGGCACTCGATAATTCCGCTCGAGCAGAAAGGGACCGTCCATTCAGTTATTTGCGGTCATTTTAGAAAAGGAATTTCTTGTTCAGCTTTCTACCTTTGCTATTTTAGCATATGGTTTTTTGGTGATCGTTGAAGATAACAGTGATAAGAGAAGATGATGACTTTGGAAGAAATATTTGTTTGTTGGTCAGTAATCGTTGATTTCTTTTTCTAATGTAGTGTAGGTATAAATCTTTTAAGTCATTCATTGGTTGAGATTATGAAGTGTTTTTTTTTGCTGTTTAGAGCCAAGGTAATCCTTGGTTCAAACGCTGGTGACTTTTTGACGAATAAGTTCGATTCTTCGAGTTAAAGTGTTGTCGGCTTTCTGATGACTGTGCTCGAAACTTCCTGCTAAAACAGTGTGATGTTCCCGACGAATGGGTATTCTAACCCATTCGTCGGGAACCATCCACATTTTTGTTTTTCGGTTGACTGGGTTCAAAACTTCGAACTAAAGCATTGTTGCCTTTCGGTCGATGGGTTCGAATTAAAGTATTGTTATCTTTCGATTAGAGCCGTCCCGTGGCCGAGTGGTTAGCACGCTTGGCTACTGATCCAAGGGACCCCGGGTAAGGCATGGATGTTCGTGTCGTTTTTCTGCTGAGGTCCTGCCATCCTCTCAGACCTTCTACTATGGCATATAAACTGATCAGACTTCTGTGGCCAGCAGCTGCTTGAGGGGGTATTTATTTATTTTTATTTATCTTTCGATTGACTGGACTCGAATCTTCGAATTAAAGCATTGTTGCCTTTCTGTCGACTGGGTTCGAATCTTCGAAATGAAGCATTGTTGTCCTACTTTTGACTAGGTGCGAATCTTCGAGTTAAAGATTATTGCCTTTCTGGCGACTTAGTTTGAATATTCGAGTTTAAGCATTTTTGCGTTACTGAGGATTTGCTTCAAGATTTAAGAAGAAACCTTAACTTACCTTTATACTTCGATTAACCAGGATAACCCAGATAGAAGGCTGAAATTGGAGCACTGGTCGGGTACTTATCATTCAAATCAGTCAGGAAATTAAACTGGTGGTAAGTAAATGAAAAATGAGAACTTGGTTGATATTCACATGTGAGGTTTACGATATTTAAAAGCACAGTAAGCTTTCAACATTCACGAGGCTACGTTCCTGTAACTTCTCGCGAATGGGAAATTCCCGGATCTAGAGACAATAATTAGGTTGAAACGGAGGGTTAGGTTCACAGCTCAATCTTGGGATGGGAGGGTCCTCCCTACACCCGACTCTGATAGATATATTAATCTCTGCTATACAATAGCTATTTTTTGGGAGTAAGGTTCACATCGCTGGGTGAATAATGGGTATGAAAAAAAAATACCAGCTAAGGACTACGAGTTTTTTCACGATTGCATTTTAATTTACATGTTTGAATGAATTGAGGGTAAAGCACTTCAAAGCATTTCAGTACAGCATTCAGGTTTTTTTTTTCGACTATGTGTTGAATCCATTCTCTGTAGCAATGTATTCCAACCGAGAGAAAATGAATTTAATCCTTAGTGATGCGAAGCAATACTCTGGAAAGCTAGATGTTAAGAAGTTACGGTTCTGAGCACTGATGGGAAGAAAGACCTCGTTAGTGCTTGCCACTTTTCTACATAACATGTTATTATTATATTTGCCTGAGTATAATCCGTGGAAAAATATGGAGTAGCACTTAAATACCATGTTGTGTTTTCACAACGTGATAATTCCACTCGATGTATTAGGGGCGGGGGTGGCTCAGTCGGTAGCGCGCCAGGCTCGTAATCTGTAGTTCCCAGGTTCGAGTCCCAGCTGGGTCAGCGTTGAGATTTATCTCCGCAAAATTCCCCGCCCTGCCCACGGTCAGTAGGGGACACCGATGGGCTTGGAATAGGCCGCCGTCCGTCGGATGGGACGTTAAGCCGTGGCCACGGGAGGCTACCATCTGTCTCCCAACAGTTGTTCCAGTGGGTCCCCTCCCCCAACCTTCTCTGAGCCTTAGGGGTCCATGTGACCTGGCCATTTAGCCCATGGTGTGCAAAAAAGTGCCGCTCAGAGGTAAAACAACCCAACTCGATGTATTAACAAATCCCCAGCAAAACAAATTGGATTCAAACTCGAGTGAAGCAAGGCAATATATTTGAGAGTTAGATATTGAGAAGGTCCTTTGAAGAGCGCTGTTGGGTTGGTTGTTTTACCTCTGAGCGGCACTTTTTGCACACCGTGGGCTAAATGGCCAGGTCACAAGGACCCCGAAGGCTCAGAGAAGGTTGGGGGAGGGGACCCACTGGAACAGCTGTTGGGAGACAGATGGTAGCCTCCCGTCAAGGCCATCCAGCGTGTTCTTTTACGTGCACAGGGTATGGCTCTCCTGTACACGGGGCCACGGCTTAACGTCCCATCCGACGGACGGAGGCCTTTCCAAGCCCATCGGTGTCCCCTACTGACCGTGGGCAGGGCGGGGAATTTTGCGGAGATAAATCTCAACGCTGACCCAGCTGGGACTCGAACCTGGGAACTACAGATTACGAGCCTGGCGCGCTACCGACTGAGCCACCCCCGCCCCCGCGCTGTTGGGTATAGAGTACTTATATATACGTAGGGTGTACTGAAAGTAATGCGTGTTAAATAATAACTTCTTTATTACAATAAATAGAAGGTTCCAGTTACTTATGTATGCACATCCTTTGTTGGGCAACATAAAACTGCCCTTCAAAGTAATCTCAGGCACACGTGATTCATCTGTGCCAACGCTGAACCCAAGACTGATATCCTGTTTTGAAGAATTGTGATGAACAGTGTACTATGCCTTAACTGGCATAGTGGTTAGGCAGCTAGCGACTGTTCCAGCAAGGCAAACTTTGTGTGTTGTGTTAGCTCTAACTAAGGCAGTGGTCAGCAGTGACTTCGGTCTTAGTAGGGCATGTCCTTGTATGAGAAGGCCTGTATTAAGCTAGGAGTAGCTTTTAGGATTCTTCTCTGTCCTATATGTCGCAAATAAAAAAAAAGTTCCGAGTGGTTAGCACGCTTGGCTACTGATCTAAGGGACCTGGGTTCGAGCCCCGGAATTAGGCATGGATGTGTGTGTGTCGTTTTTCTGCTGAGGTCCTGTCATCCTCTCAGATATCCTACTGTGGCATATAAACTGACAGGCTCCTGTCAGACCTCTGTGGCAAGCAGCTGCTTGAGGGGGTATTTATTTTTTTTACTAGTGGCCACAGTTGACGGCCTCCCATTTTATGGTTTTACACCTGGTACACAGGTTAATAATTTTGCCTGCCAATTATAGGTATTGGCAGACAAAAATGTAGATGTTGTTTCCTGCGCTACATTCAGATTCTGATACGTGTAGTTTCCTGCTATCCATTCAAATTGTCAAATTGTATTAGATCGGGAATAACATCCATAATGAAGGTTGGATGGGCTCAGACAGCAGATCTCTAATTAATAAAGGTTTTATTCAATCTTTGTTTTGACTTCACTGTCGAAATACAGCCTAGTCTGTGAATAGCGCCAGGAGTCAATACTTCATTCATCAATATACTGTTAAAACGAAATTCTATTAACTCGAAATATTTACACTGGCACCCTGACTTTCGTGTTTACCGTTTTGCACTGTAGGTGATAATTACATTCCTTTCATTCAGCGATTGACTGAAAGAAAAATAATAAGAAATAAAGCATCTAAGCTACACAGTCGTATAAAGCTGTCGTTCACAGAGCCGTCGCCAGATTACATCGCGCCCTGAGGCAAACAATTAAATATCGCCCCTCAAAAGGTCGGAGTTGCGCATGCGTAACTCCTACGCTCGGAACGAGGATTGCAATGTCCACACAATGAAATAATAATCCCAAAAATGATAAATATAACGTAAATTAAGCAAAACTGGTTAAGTAAAAGTAAATGGGTGGACCATCACAGGCGCCGTGAGGCAGGCTGCCTCTATACTACACCACGTCGACGGCACTGGTCGTTCACATTCATCATTGTGTTTTTCAGTTTTGCTGGTCAACATTACTATCTTTGCTTCAATTTCTATTTTCAGTTCTAGATTTCCTATTAACGTGGCCTTACTATCACCATATGTGCATCATTCGAAACCCACATCCCTCGTTATAAAAACGTGCCTAACGTGTGCCATGTCAAGTAATAAACCTTTTAGCTTCGAGCATCAAGCTCAAATTGACTTTATTCTACGACAACGCTGATGTTATCATTTAAAAAAATTAACCCTAAATGCGTTATTTTTATTATGACTGTCTGAATAAAGTATGATAAAAAAGCAAACAAAACCAAATTAGCCGTTGTGGGTCAAAAACAGACCACTTTTCGGCGATACGAGGGTTAAATGAAATGAGATGTTTTCGTCTGTAGAAATAAAAACTTAGCTTCGTAAAAAATAGTTATAAAATTAAACTGTGCTATACATCAGAAATCACACGGTGATGAAAGTTGAAATTTAACGGCAGAATAATCATCTGTATAAGATACGCCAAGCACACAGTAATATTTGTATGCTAGGAACTAAAATTCTCACACTCGCTGATTATTGTGTTAATTTTTTTCTCTTTGGCTGACCAGTCAAAACCTGGTAGGGTTGATTTACCTCTAAGCGACACTTTTTTGCACACATTGGGATTAAATGGTCAGGTCACAAGGACCCCAATAGGTCAGAGAAGGTTAGGGCAGGGGACCCACTGGAACAGATGTTGGCAGGCAGATGATTCCTCCCGTCAAAGCCATCGAGCGTGTTCTTTAATGTGCAGAGGGTATGGCTCTCCCGCACACGTCGCTACAGCTTAATGCCCCATCCGATGGACGGCGGCCTTTCCAAGCTCATCAGTGTTCCCTACTGAATGTGGGTAGGATGGGGAGTTTTGCGGAGCCAAAGCCTGGTAACGTGGCTTTACCTATGATATTTACATTTTTCCTAACCCCCACCATGAAAGGCATAACATCTACAATGTAAAATGTCATTCAACTTCGAGTGATAGTTGAAATTGGCTGTATTGAATGTTGACGCTAAACTGTTGCCATTTAGAATTTAACCTAGCATTGTGAATTAAAATCGTGCTGTCTTTTGGTAATGCAAGGGTTAAATGAAATGAGATATTCACGTCTGTAGAAAAAACCACTTTGCCTCGTAAAATATAGTTATAAAATTAAACTATGTTAACCCTTTCACGACTAAGGGAAACATTTTTCCCCATTTTAAAATTGGTGATTGTCGTATTTAATTATAACCTTATCTGCATTTTTTATACAGAATGTCAAAATAGAACGTATGCCGAACGCAATTACGTAAACGGGAATGTTTAGTCCATGTCCATCTTTGCAATAATGTTGCATCTGTGCAATGTCCATCTTTGCTTCACAACCAAAAGAAATTGCTTCGCAGAATATCATAATTAGCACATCATTTTGTATAGTAATTTTATTTCATAATTTTGTATTATTTTAGTTAACATTTTGTTCTAATAAACCAATAAATAAAAGACATTGCATAATAAGCCTAACTATAATTTGTGTTACCTTTATAGTCCATTGGGAAAAATATTTCCCATAAAATTCCAAAAAAACTACACATTGTTATGTATTTTTCTTATGATTTTTATTTATTTTTACGTCTAAACAAACTAAAATAAACAGTTATATACTAATATGTACTCTTAGAAACCTTATGGTCCTGAAAGGGTTAATTCCGTAAATCACAGTTGAAATTTAACTGAAAGAAAACAATTCTGTATAAGAGACAAAGTTATCCTTGTGTAGTGGGCACTGAACACTTGTTCTTGTACTAACAGCTCTTGTACACGCTAATTATTGTGTTTTTTCCTCCCTTTGGCTGACCACTCGAAGCCTTGATGCGTTGTGTTACCTCTAAGGGGCAATTTTTTGCACACATTAGACTAAGTGGCCAGGTCACAAGGACTACGAGGGCTCAGAGAAAGTTGGGGGAAGGGACCCATTGGAGCAGCTGTTGGGAGACAGATGGTAGCCTCCCTTCAAAGTCATTTAGCGTGTTCTTTTACGTGCACATGGTATGGCTCTCCCGCACTCAGGGCCACGGCTTTACGTCCCATCCGATGGACGGGGGACTTTCCAAGCCCATCGGTGTCCTCTACTGATTGTGGGCAGGGCGGAGAGTTTTGCGGAGCCAAACCTTGGTAACGTGGCTTTACTCTCATCATATTTAGGTTTTTCCCAACCCCCACGATGAAATGCTTTAAAGTACAATGGAATAAGCCATCTGACTTCGAGCGATAGGTTCAATTGGCTGTATGCTATGCTAACTCTAAACTAATGAATTTCACTATTTATTTATTTCAATTATTTAGAATTTCACCAACTATTTTTAGCTAAAATCGTACTGTCTTTTAGTAACCATCAACACCATTATCGTCTTCCTCAAACAACCATGGGCTACAGAGGTCCAACCAGACCTGCAATTTAGTTCTCCAAGTATATTTGACCTGAGCTATATCTTCTGCATCTGGCCACTGCACACCAATTCTAACAAGGTCCTGTTTGACATTGTCTGCCCACCGCATCCTAGGTCTCCCCCTCTTTCTGAGGCCTTTAGGCACACTGTTCATAACACTATTCCCCAATCTATAATTATCCATACGGGCAACATGGCCAAACCAACGGAGTCTCTCTCTGCACAATATGCTGCTTAAAGGAGGTTGCTGACTCCTTTGCCTAACCTCATCATTACTTACAAAGTTAAACCACCTAATGCCCAAGATACTGCGTAAGCATCTAGAATAAAAAGCATCAAGTTTCCCGTTCTCTTTTTTTTCACAAAGGGGTCCATGATTAACTACATAACTAACCCTAGAAAGCACCAAACTGTTATATATTCTAATTTTAGTCAGTAGGTGTATACATCTATTTCTAGACACTCTCTATAGATTCCTAAAAGTCTAGGTAGCAATACCTGTCGTACGCACCTCACCAGGATTCTTACATAGTCTCCAAGATAATTAAACAAGACACCTGCTCAAGAGTTGACTATTCAGATTAACTGAATCACAGCCTACTTGACCAAATTTCATCACTTAAGTTTTCTCTGTTTACAACGAAACCAACTCTACTACGAATCTCATCAACAGCTCGAATGAAAGAGTTCATCTCCTTAACATCATTTGCCAAAATGGCTAAACCATCAGCATAATATAAATCAGAAATCTTAGTATCTCCATACCATTCTGTCAAGAAAGAAGATATTACCCATGTTCTAGGTGACTTCAATGCCAAAGTTGGTACTGACTCTGACCTTTGAGGAGGGGTGATAGGCTCTTTTGGTACTAGTAGCTGCAATGGCAATGGGCAACGTCTCCTACAGGTAAGTAAACTCAATGGTTTCAGAATAATTAACACTTATTACAAACACCGCAACATACATAAGTACACATGGGTTTCACCTGATGGGCTGCATAAGAATATGATTGATTATATATTAATTAACAGCAAATGGGCTAGTTCTGTTAGAAATACCAGGGCATATAGGGGAGCTGAAATTGGATCTGATCATTTCCTTGTTAAAAGTGTCTTGCATTGTTTGGCGCAATATAGCCTCAGTTGCTGTTGCGCCAATAAACCCCAAACAACCAAACCAAAGTGTCTTGCAACTTAAACTTAAAAAGTGTTGTGCTAAGGTTAAAAAATTTATCTTTAATACTGAAGCTCTGAAAGACCGAGTTATAGCCAAAGCTTACCATGATAGGTTACTTAGTCATCATGACAGTCGTAGTTTGCTTACTACTGAAGTTGAGGAAGAATGGGGCCATTTTAAACAGGCTTTTTTGGAAACTAACAGTATTCTTTTAGGAATAAAGAAGCAGAGGAGACAGAATTATTTTAGTCATAAGGCACTTGAGTTCATTTCAGAAAGAAAGAACTGCAGGAATGTCCTTAATCAATACCCTACTAGTCCTAATAGAAAGGATTACAGAGAGCTTAATAAACGTGTAAAGGATCAGTTAGCTGCTGATAAGAATCTTTAACTTGATGGCCTGGCTGACGAGGCGGAGGAAGCGGTTAGGCAGCACAACAGCAGAGAGCTGTACCAGATAGTTAATGTTTCGTGTGGTAGAAAACGGACAGGCATACAGGGATTGAAGGAAAAACAAGGTAAGGTTTATAAACAAGGTGAGGATTCTGTCATGGCTAGGTGGGCTGAGCATTTCAGTGATGTTTTAAACAATGTGGTTAGCTTTACTCCCATTGTTTGCAATGATGATAGATGCATTACTGACTTTAATGTTGGCCCTATAACACAGTCTGAAGTTATTTTAGCTGTTTCTAAACTTAAACTACATAAATCCCCAGGGATAGATGAAATTACTACGGAAATACTTAGAACTGGGAATGTTTCGGTTACCGCACGGATGATTGAAATTTTGAATAAGAATTTTACCAGAGCTATTATTATCCCTATTTTTAAAAAAGGTGATCGCAGTTCTTGTGATAACTATACACCAGGCTCAGATACTACCAGGAGTGTTACAGAGTTGGGGGAGTTGTTACTTGTTACTTGGATGCAGTGGGGTACATAGAACCTTCGAATGGTAATGGGGTTTAACTCTAAGCCTGATTTGCTCGATGTTCTTAGAAAATATGCATTATTGAAGCTCACAAGAGGGAGGGTTATACACTTTGGTATAACCCTCCCTCTTGTGAGCTTTAATAATGCATATTTTCTAACTTATAACCTCATTTCTTCAATCAACTATCATTTCTTCAATAATGCATATTTTCTAACTTATAACCTCTTTATACACTTTGGTAACGGCCTACCCACAAAGGGGAGGAGGATTGTACCCTTTGGAAATTCCATATCTGACAGATATATCGAGGACAGAAATACACAGTTGTATCAGAAAAATATGACCCCTACCATGGTATATGTATGGTAGGTGGTCATATTATTCTGATAGGACTGTGTAATTTCGATCCTCCTTTGATAGGAAGGTAAAATTTTGTGTATAAGAGAGGTTCGAGTCATAAAGTTCAAAAATTTAAAATTCGGTTTTCAAGATCAAATAGAGGCAGGGGTAACTATCGAGTAATCAAAATGCTTTATGCATGAAAAGTCATGCGGTGGCAAAAGTTGAAAGAAAAGCAATTAGTTATAAAACATCCTAAGTACACGCTGATATCTGTGTACTGGGGAGTAACTGTCTTATGTACATTCATTACTGTGTTTTTTCCCCTGGCATATTTGCATTTCATCCTTTACAGAAATTAATTATGCAGGCGAAGTCAATAAAGACCTGAAGAAATACACGAAAAAACTAGAGTTAGAAATGCCATTCATTTCGAATTTCTTTCATTTTTTCACCCAACTGCGTCCCAAATGAAATTTCAGATGGGGTAATCGTGAGGCATGCTTCATTCCTCAATATTGTTATAAGCGGTCTGTAATCGATATTAAGTGGGTTGTATGATATTTGATATGGTTTTTCACAGAATTTTGACAGGAGCCCTATCAGTTTATATGTCGTAATAGAAGGTCTAAAAGAATCGCGAGACCTCAACAGAAAGGCAACACAAACATCCATGCCTTAACCGAGGCTTGAACTCAGGTCCCGTTGATCAGTAGCTAAGCGTGCTAATCACTAGGCAGCGAGACAGCTGCATGTTTTTCTTAAAGGGAAGAATTTTACTCCTCTACACAAAGGACGGAGATAACCCAGAAGCTGTATTAGGCTTTTCCTGGTTTCTCATACAAACACCATTGTCTGGGTCATGTCCTATTGGTTTAGTAGAATGCTAACCACTAGACCAGGGATAGGATAATATTGATTTATTTGCTATTGTGTTTATTTGAAATTCAGCTAAGAATATCTGGATCATGAAAAAAAAAAGCAATGCGTCAAACACTGTTCCCTGAACAACTCCATTTACAACGTTTGGACTGATGGCAACAGATCTTTGAGTTGATGAGTGTGGTACGAGAGAAGTCGCTGGATTTGGCACGACAAATTTTATTTGAATGTCACATTTAAAATGTTTCTTGTAACTGGAATGAATCTAAATTTCACAAAGGCAAAGTAGTATTCCAGTCCCCCACTAGTAGGCAAAGTAGTACCCCAGTCCCCCACTAATACAACAAGTGCGTTCTTCAAAAAATTCCCATTAGTCGGATATGAATTTCTCATAAGTAATAATGTAGATGGGAGTTGGAGGGGGGGGGATGCGTTTCAGAAATCTAATCTGATCGACACACTTTTAATTTTATTTCTTTATTATGACTATACTTTGGTTAAGGTTTTGTTTGTTATTTGTTTATGAGTATTTCATATATGATTCTATACGAATTCACTAGTTTTAAATAAATACGTCATTGCAACATTTTATATCATATTGGTTGGAGAGAAAGAATTGATTGTCGTAAAAAAATGGTCGAGTAATGAAGATGACTAACTGAATGTTTACAAACGTTTTTACTCTACATGCGATAAATTATAATCTTTAACCAATCAGGGGGAATTTATATACGTGTATATTATCATTGATCAGCTCCCACCAAACGTTCTTTATTTAAAATTAAATACGTGTTATAGATGTATAAACACACTTATTTGTACTTGAAAATCTCTTTGGAAGTGCTGAAATTATGGAGAAGGAAAACATTCAATGTGTTGTTTTTTTTAGATGGTAAATGCACAATATAAACGATCTTAGAGAAGAAATTGAAAAGTTGTGTTAAACAGGGGACCAGTCGTGTTAGTCGAAAGCCCCGACCTATATTAAAAATCGTGTTAAACGAAATCAGGGATTGATGTATTGGAGCCAAAAGAAACCTAACAGCTTAAACAAGAAGTTTTTTGATTTTTGGGAGCTATGTTGTTCGGTTAAATCAATTAGTAATTGGCTAGATAAGTGTCTTATTTCCTTTTGTACGCTGGTGTTATTATTGGCTAGTTCTATCAGACTGACTCTTTCTCTGGAAAAATAAAGAGAAGTTTGAGAGATATATTAGCAATTTGTTTTCTTCAATAGAAAATTGTAGGAATTTCATCCGGTCTTGAGGAAGATATAGGAGGAGAAACTACTGCGATAGCTTCTGAAATTTTAGCGAAGTCGAAGATGGTTGAAAAGGTGCTGTCTTCGGAGTAAGCGGAAATAAGATTGAATGATGCCATCCAATGTTCCACTATACAGGAAATACTATGGCACCAAAGGTCACATTCGCGTGGGTTGGTTTTTTTTACCTCTGAGCGGCACTTTTTTGCACACCATGGGCTAAATGGCCAGGTCACATGGAACCCGAAGACTCAGAGAAGGTTGGGGGAGGGGACCCACTGGAACAGCTGTTGGGAGACAGATGGTAGCCTCCCGTCAAGGCCTTCCAGCGTGTTCTTTAACGTGCACAGGGTATGGCTCTCTCTACCGCACCCGGGGCCACGGCTTAACGTCCCATCCGACGGACGGCGGCCTTTCCAAGCCCATCGTTGTCCCCTACTGACCGTAGGCAGGGCGGGGAATTTTGCGGAGATAAATCTCAACGCTGACTCAGCTGGGACTCGAACCTGGGAAGTACAGATTACGAGCCTGGCGCGCTACCGACTGAGCCACCCCCGCCCCACATTCGCGTGCTAAATGAGGCTAAAAGAAAACTGACAATAGGGCTGTGGAGCAGCGGAGAAGTGACCTTTTGAAATGACCTTTTGAAGTGACCTACATTATATTGAAGAGATATATTTCGGTTTAATCATTCGTCTCTGGAAATTAATGGAACTATTTTAGAATTTTGGACCGCGCCTAAAATAAGTTTCCGATATTTCTATAGGTAGCATTTGATTTAAATCAAATTGTAACTCTGTAAATGAATTGTGCCGAATTTTGACGGTTTAGAAAGTAGGATGTCGGGTTTTAATTTATTTTTTTAAAGAAAAAAAGTAATTAGTATCGCTTTCTTAATTTCAGATGGTTGAGGCAAATGTCTAAGTTTCAAGCTCTCGTGGTTTCAGGGATGGTTGGGTGAGGAAACCCACTGGACAGCTGTTGGGAAAAGGACGTTAGCCTTCCGTCAAGGCCATCCAGCCTATTCTTTAACGTGCGTGGTGTGTGGCTCTTCCATACACGGAACACGGATTAACATCCCATCCGACGGACGGTCTTCGGAGTAAGTGCTAATTTGGTTACAGGGTGTATAAACTTTATTGAAGCTATCAGCAAAGAGAACTGCTTTTCCAAATTCATTGGTCATAATAGCGGTCTTTTTGCTTTTCCAAGGGGGGTGGCTCAGTCGGTTTTTCCAAGGGGGGTAGCTCCAGGCTCGTAATCTGTAGTTCCCAGGTTCGAGTCCCAGCTGGGTCAGCGTTGAGATTTATCTCCGCAAAATTTCCCCGCCCTGCCCACGGTCAGTAGGGGACACTGATGGGCTTGGAAAGGCCGTCGGATGGGACGTTAAGCCATGGCCCCGTGTGCGGGAGAGCCATACCCTGTGCACGTTAAAGAACACGATGGATGGCCTTGACGGGAGGCTACCATCTGTCTCCCAACAGCTGTTCCAGTGGGTTCCCTCCCCCAACCTTCTCTGAGCCTTCGGGGTTCTTGTGACCTGGCCATTTAGCCCATGGTGTGCAAAAAAGTGCCGCTCAGAGGTAAAACAACCCAACGTTAAAGAACACGCTGGATGGCCTTGACGGGAGGCTACCATCTGTCTCCCAACAGCTGTTCCAGTGGGTCCCCTCCCCCAACCTTCTCTGAGCCTTCGGGGTCTTTGTGACCTGGCCATTTAGCCCATGGTGTGCAAAAAAGTGCCGCTCAGAGGTAAAACAACCCAACGTTAAAGAACACGCTGGATGGCCTTGACGGGAGGCTACCATCTGTCTTCCAACAGCTGTTCCAGTGGGTCCCCTCCCCCAACCTTCTCTGAGCCTTCGGGGTCCTTGTGACCTGGCCATTTAGCCCATGGTGTGCAAAAAAGTACCGCTCAGAGGTAAAACAATCCAATCCAATACTTTTCCAAGGAGGGATATGAAAATCATCATTCAGTGCTTGCTTGGCGTTCCTGAAAAAAAAAAGTAAATAAATATACTGTGAACCTCCGTTTCATTTAAATTAAAAAAAGAGAGAAAAAAAAAGATTTCTAAATGTCAAGGTTTCAATGGAAATTTGTGAGGCAGGTTTATTTTCCTTGCAAACGAAGGGCTAAGAGAAGTTTTGGGGAAAAGAAACCCACTGAACAGCTCTTAGGTGAGAGATGGTAGACTACCGTCAAAGCCATCCAGCATGTTCTGTAACTTGCATAGGCTATGAGCTCTCCCGCACACAGGTCCACGCTTTAAGTCCCATCCGACGGACTTTCCAGGTCCATCAGTGTCCCCTACTGACAGAAGGCAAGAGCTATGCAGAGGTAATCTCAAGGCTGACCCAAGTGGACTCGAACTTGGGAATTGCAGATTATACAACAATTTTCGCGAGTTTTGTTTAGCTACTAATTCCTCCATTTGAAATTTTTTGCCCCAAATTCTTTTTATCGATGAACTGGGAGTGGGAAGGTTCCATTTTAATTTTATGAGGAATTTCGATACATACAGTATGTTACTAAAAGTATTGGGTACTAGAAGTTCTCAGAAAATGATTATTTATTTTTAATTATAGGAATATCTTCCCCATAGGTTCTACTGAAATTAAGTACTGTTCATAGTATAAATAGGTGTTTCTTGCACATATAGAAGAACATCACAAAACCCGGCAAGTTACGGCCTATCTGGAGGAGGAAAAAAAAATCAATCCTGCATATTCAACCGATCTTGCACCACCCGAGTTTTGTTTCCAAAAATTAAAAGGGACTTAATTGGGGAGCCTTTTTCAAGGGTGCAAGACCTTTCAAAATGCATTCATTCGGAGTTGCCAAGTATTCCCTAAAGGGAATACCACCAAACGTTCCAGAATTAGTGTAGACGTCTAAAACTATGCATAGCTGCTGGAGGGGAGTGAAAATTTTGAGGTAAGTATGCAATGGTTTTTGTTCTGTAGATGCATGCCAAGAACCTTTTGAACACGTCTTGTACCTTTAAACCTTTTCTGCTGTTGGCGTTTGATTTTATTTCGAATTAGTGCAGCGGTTTCTATAACCGCCGATAGATGGAGCCATATACAGTTTCTTTTAGTATCACGTTTAGAAAGGAAGAGGAAATAATGCAAAAGAATTTTATTTATAAAGGAATCTTGGTAACTACAATATGTCTGATGCACTTTTTGAGGCCAATATTCAACTTCTCAGATGCAGGTACTATGCTTCTGAAAATCTAATGAAGCAATTTAAAAGTGAACAAAATATAATACCAGCAATCTCCAGTAAACGGCACAATAAAATGATAAACTAAATGTGATTTTTAGGGAACAACATTTTACTGAACTGACAAAAAAAAAAAGGGAAAAAGAAACCAATGGAGGAAGAAATAATAAATAACGTCCGAAAAACAAACAATATTTTGCAAAAGTGTTCTTATTTGGAGGTATTTTTCACATGTTTTCCACTCATTATTCAGCGCATAATGTTTTTGTTGCAGGTTTTTTCCCCGGATTGTTTTGCTGGATTGCGAATTTTATCCGAGGATATATAAATAAGAACTGATATATATGAAGAATGTATTCACTTTTCCGCTTCCTGTGCAGAAATAATAAAGACGAAATAAAAGGGACGAAAATGTGAGTTGCCAAATGCATGAACGATATATTATAACACGAAAGTGAGTGTGATGATTTTAGGAAATAAGAACACGATTACTGTAATAAATTAGGGTGTACTGAACTGCTAGCTGTTGGCTATGTTCATCTGATTCTTCCGTTTTGTTAAAATTAATTATAGATAATAACTGGAACACGTCTACTACTTTCATTTGGGGGCGGGGGTGGCTCAGTCGGTAGCGCGCCAGGCTCGTAATCTGTAGTTCCCAGGTTCGAGTCCCCGCTGGGTCAGCGTTGAGATTTATCTCCGCAAAAAACTCCCCGCCCTGCCCACGGTCAGTAGGGGACACCGATGGGCTTGAAAAGGACGCCGTCCGTCGGATGGGACGTTAAGCCGTGGCCCCGTGTGCGGGAGAGCCATACCCTGTGCACGTTAAAGAACACGCCGATGGCCTGACGGGAGGCTACCATCTGTCTCCCAACAGCTGTTCCAGTGGGTCCCCTCCCCCAACCTTCTCTGAGCCTTCGGGGTCCATGTGACCTGGCCATTTAGCCCATGGTGTGCAAAAAAGTGCCGCTCAGAGGTAAAACAACCCAACTACTTTCATTTGTCTTTTCCGAAGAGTCGTTTTCCGAAAACTCCTGCACAAACAAGACGGAAAACGACTCTTCGGAAAAGACAAATAATGCCCTTGTTATAAACTATTGAACTTTCAATTCAAGAAACCAGGGGAGGCAAATTTGTAAACAAACTAAGGACCATAGGCGCAATAAGGTTGACCGGAGTAAATATAACCTTTTTTTCAACAGATGATTTTCAATTGCTTTTAAAAATGACACGAAATCTAGGAAAATTAATCATTAATATCTAAGATCAGACTTGGAGAAAGGGGCGACATAGTTCAAGTTCACTTCGGGTGGCAAAATACTTAGCGCCGGCCTTGAAAGTAACACTATTCTGCTAAAATCAAATATTTCATTGAGGAGAGCTTTAATATTCGGGGGAGGGTGGGGTGGTTTGGGCTTCACCCCAAAACTTAGAAGCTTACCAAGGGAAAATAATGGTTGATTCTTACAGGGATTTTTACAGGGATATAAGTAAGATAACAGGAAGTATGATGCCTGTTTCGGATGATGGTGAAACACGAAGAAAGGTCTTAAGATGGGTAGGTGACACGGTAGACACTGCTTTACACAAATTTGTTCATAACATCAGACAAAACTTGCTTTACTCCATAAAAATATAAAATTCTCCTTAAGCAGCGGCTTGCCACTGAGGTCTGTCACGAGCCTGTCGATATAATGCAATATAGAGAAGATCTGTGACGAAGGTCAGACCTCAACAGTAAGAAAACACAGAAAAGAAACATCCATACCTCATCCAAGGTTCGAACCAGGTCCCTTTTGATCAGTGGCCGAGCTCGCTAACAACTCGTCCACTAAGACAGCCGAATAAATTTGATTTTGTTATTGTAATTCATTGAAATGATGTTGAATATATATATATATATTTTTTTTTGGGGGGGGGGTAGAGAGGATACCGTGACAGGCTCGTAATTTGTATTTCCCAGGTTCGAGTCCCAACTGTGCCAGCGTTAAAATTTATTTCTGTTAATTCCTGCTCCCAGTGAGAAAGCTGATACGGATGGGCTTGCAAAGATCGCTGTCCATCGGATGGTCGTGAAGTCTTTGCCTCTTATTAAGGCCATCCAGCGTGTTCTTTAAGGTTCACTCTCTTAAAGAACACGCTGGATGGCCTTAATAAGAGGCTGCCATCTATTTTCTAGCAGCTGTTTAGTGAATCCTCTTCCTCCAATCTTATCTGAACTTTTGGGATCCTTGTGAGTCGGCCATTTAGCTCATTCTGTGCAAAAAAAAAAAAGCCGACCAGAGCCACAACAGCAAAAAATATTCCAGTTTTCTGTTTTCCTTCACTTTTGATAGTTATTTAACAGACACAATTTACGTATATCGTCTATGCTCGACTAAAACCAAAACGAAAACTCGATCTTGCAAGCGAGATCTGCTATAATCGTAATTCCCATCTTTTAAGCTACTCTAATTCACTAAAGGCTTAACAGTCGGCGTTCTAAAATTCTGCTTCGTAGAAGACTTTACCCCATTTCGAACTGAGAAATAAACGAGAAAAATAATGACCGCCTTTAAAATAATTCAAAATTATATTTTAGTCCGCTTCCGAGAGTTCCGTCGACCCTTAATAAAACCATAATGGAATTTATAGAACGGAAATTCCTCCGCCACAACTCATGAGCGCTTTCGAAATCGCATTCCGCAAACATTCATCAAAACTTTAAAGCCTGTTTCGAAACAGCGACGTTGCCATTCTCAGGTGCATGTGGATTTGTTTTGGACTAGGGCAATAATTCTTCATTTATCACGAATCGCGTTTGCCACATGATTACAGAACTTGAAGCGAGCTTTCTTCATTTAAAATTAAATAATTGGTGAGAGAAATAAATTATTTTTAATCACTTACGTTAATCCCTAGTTTTGTTAAACGCGTGACATTGAATGTAATGCAGTCCTGTTTTGAAAATCCCAAATAATTATTCTGGCTGTTTCCCCATATCTGCCTGGTGTAATTTATGCGGGGAAAAGACAACACAGGCATTAATTCAAAGACAGGAATGAAACACTCTCTCTAATACTCTCTCTGTCCTTTGTCTTTGGGTTCTTCTGTCTTTAGGGTTGTCTGACTTGAAACAGCTCTCATACAGGGATTGTATTCCTTGCAGCCCGGCACTTTTTTAGTCTCTGTTTTATAACTTTTGATATATGCTGAACAGTTTGATTTTTGATTCGATATGATTTATTGCGCTACCATTTTACTCAAGCGATTATTTTGTTTTTTTTCTTATCAAGGAGAGGAACAGCAGTTAATTTTTTTAAAAGTTACTGTCATGATTTCAGCTTCAAAGAGAAATGGCAGAGATAAATGCTTGTACAGTTGCTCAAAAAAGTATCCGAACACTATGGTTGATTGCAAAATTCAGAAAAAATATCTGGCATTGATTTTTTTAGAAATTAGTCATCTGGCAACCTTCGTGTCACGTGACACGAAGGTTGCCAGATGACTAATTTCTAAAAAAATCAAAGCCAGATATTTTTTCTGAATTTTACAATCAAGCATAGTGTTCGGATACTTTTTTGAGGGACTGTACCTTCAAGCTTCCTCCACAGTTGTTGTTCACGAAAATGCTTTGATATCCGAATCAGAAGTAAAATATATAATTTTTTTAAAGTTCACACATTTACAATTGATAAAAAAAGTGAAATGTGTTAATATTATTGTGCTTTCAGAGACTTGTATGAGTTTCATTGAATCTTTTCGTGATGACGTGTCCCTCGTCACACTGCAACATTGCACTTTTTAACCAGAAACTTTAAGAAGATGACATTGTAAAGTTCTTATTATATTTCGGAATTTTTGTCATTAATTTCAAAATGATTTATATTTATTCGTCACTTGAAATTTGCTTCTCAATTTATTCAGATCTATGCATCTTTTAAACCTGGAACTTAAATTGACCGTTGTTATTTGTAACATTTTTGTACTATTGAGTTTAGATGCGCATCTGCCTGTTTGCTAGTGCCTTGTCAACAAATCTCAAAGTTGAATCTTCCAGGGAAAAATATGCGAAACCCTGGTTAAGAAATAAACTTTGAGATATAACTTTTTCACACAAAAGCCAAAGTTTAGGCTCGGTAAATTATTGCCATAAATGAAATTTATGGATGATAATAAGGTATAAGACCATCCCGTGGCCGAGTGGTTAGCTCACTTGGCTACTGATCTACGGGACCTGGGTTCGAGCCCCGGGTAAGGCATGGATGTTCGTGTTGTTTTCTGCTGAGGTCCTGCCATCCTCTCAGACCTTCTACTGTGGCATATAAACTGACAGGCTCCTGTCAGACCTCTGTGGCATATAAACTGACAGGCTCCTGTCAGACCTCTGTGGCAAGCAGCTGCTTGAGAGGGTATTTATTTTTTTATTTTATAATAAGGTATATCTTAAGGCAAAAAGTAAGTTGTAAATTTTCATGTTTGTTCATGAATCTTCATGTAAGGCAGAGATGAGCAACCTTTTCTCATCGGCGGGCCAGATGAAGATTTTTGAGAGTGCCACGGGTCAGATCATCACCTATTAAAATCACTAATTAAAGCCCTACGTGGACTACCTGACTACCATTCCATTGTCCTTAAGTGTCTCTATGTTGTATTCCTAGTGTAAGTGTTTGTATTGTGTATAAAAAACCAACACAAGCCAAAAGCTTACAGGTTATCTGAATCTTTTAAAAAAATTTGCATTAAATACATCCGATGCTCTGAATAGACAATATGATTATACAATTAGATTTTCGCATATACTTAGTTATTTCACAAAGGAACATATACGTTTTATAATTTTAATGAAAAAAAAACTATTATTTTTGATTGAAATTAAGATTAAATATACAAGAAATTGAAAGTCAGCAACATAATTTTCATCAAGAGTCAAAGAAAGATATTCAAATGTCGATAAAAGATTTAGAAAGGTCTTTTCTATATTGACAGCAAGCGCATCGAAACACCTGATTATTGTGATGCTGTGGGATAAACTTACGTTATCATTTTTTTCTCTGGACGAAACATACCATAAACTGTTTGCAGGCACTCCTTTACAAACTCGCCATCAGAATAATTTTTGAAATATTTTGTCTTTTTATCACTAATAACAAAATTTGCGCTCGCAATAGCATCTGAGTCTATAGACCTTTGTGTAAACAATTTGTTTTGCTTGTTTAATGAAGCCATAAGTTTCTCAAATGTTTCTTTTCGATATTGGCCTTGATAACTTTCATAAATAGAATATTTACTGATGTAGTGTCTATTTGAGGGAGAGCTCAGCAAGAGAAAGGAATCGAGAAAAGGATATCGAGAAAGGAATAGGTCCTTTCAGAAAATCCGATTTACCCCTATGCACAAAGTCTATCACGTGGATCGTAAATTTAATTTAGGCTGATAAAGAATACTTTTAAAAACAGTGTACAGATAAATTGGGAAAGAAAGAATAATTGGTATTCCACAAAGTAATTGAAGAATAAAGCAGAAATTTACCAATTTATCATGGCAACCCATGGTTGATGTAAAGTAGAGGTACCCTTCTAACTTTAACAAATTCGTTAATTAGGGATGTGTAGTCTAGAGTGGCAGCCAATGTAGATTCAATAGAAATTAATGACAGATTTCTAAGTTTTGTTTGACTTATTGAACTTCTTAAGTAGTGTTTAATTAATTTTAATTTGGAATAACTTCTTTCCCCACTATCTACAGAGACAGGGAGTGTTAATAAAATTCTCAGAGCTACAACAGTATTCGGATACAAAGTAATTAAGTTTTTTTGGCTCAAATAGTTTAAAACATCCAAAGGTTTCATAGAATATGGTAGCATTCGGGATACATCACGTAATTCTTCTTGAAGATCATTTGCATTTATATCTGATTCATTTTCGACCGAAAGTATTGACTGGAGACTGGTACAATAATTTTCTAGCGTTTTGTCATCTATATCCTTGAGTTTTAAAATGTCATATAAAAACTGAAATTTTTTGCTATGGGTTTCCAGAAGCGTGAATCGTTCATTCAGAGAATTAAGGGTAATGTCCAGAATATAATTCAAAAGTTTATTTTAAATTTATTCTCCTTTGTTAAAGGTTGATCGACAGCTTCTTCATAGTCAAATTGACGCTTTTTCCTTCTGGCTCTAACTTCAGTTTCGGCAGGAAATTCTGCACTGCATTCAAGATTTTCTGCAATCTCATTAGTAGCAATTTTCATCTGATCATATCCAGATTGTCTATAACCTTTCACTTTTTGTATGGTTTCTGATAACATCCTTACACAATCTGACAAATTTATAGTTACAGATTGCAATAGCTTCGAGACTGAATTTATTTCAAATAAAATATCATACCAAAGAATTACACCGCATATAAACTTGTAATTTTTAATATTTTTTGCTAACCCTCTTGCTTTAACTTTAGTTTCTGCATCTCTGTTGATGTCTTCTATTATTTGGAATAATGCATCATAGATTTCGCAAAGTTGAAATCGTAAAGGCTTTAACGCATTTACTGCGCTTGACCACCTAGTAGCACTCAATGGTTTTAGAGTTAATTGTGAAACATATTTTTTAGCACTTCCCAACGCTTTGTAGAACCAGAAAAAAAAGTGTAAAGTTCTTGAACAATAGAAAAAAAAGTTGTTGTTTCTGTAGAACAAGACGTTGCATCATTCACAACTAGGTTTAAAGAATGACATGCGCAGGCACATAAAACACCCTTGGATATTTTTCAAGAATTCTATTTTGTACACCCTTTCTTACTACTTTCATATTAGCTCCGTTGTCATAGCCTTGTCCTCTAAGCCACTTTAACTCAAAACCTAACTGTTCCAAATGTGTCAGAATAAGTTCTGTCAAAAAAAAGCTAGTAAGATTTGTAGGTAACAGAACATAATAAATAGATAACGAATATCTGTCAAATTGACAGCTAGCAGCCGTTTTGACATATGCCTTTCTTTAACTTGTTATTGTATTGTCTCCACTTCAACGTATATGAATTTGGTAAAAATAGAGCAATAAATAACGGACGCAAAAGTAGGCAAATGCAAATATTTCCTAAGCAACTCTCTCTCTCTATCACACACAGAACGCAAAAGTAGGCCAATATTACCTAAAAAACTCTCTATCTATCACACAGAGGCACACGTTCTGCACCTGAGATATACCCAGTCCATGCAAATGCTACTTTTTAATTTGAGTCCCTATTGTCATAGCATAATCATTTTCAATGATAATAAGTAACTACAATTGCTGTAAAAAACAATAATTCTCTTACCTGATCTACTTTTTAAACACAAAAACTGAATTAGTATAAATGCACAAATATTATACTGATACAGATATATTATATATCTGATTTACTGATTTAAATACAGCACAGCCACTTGCCACTTCTCATGACAAACCAACATTAAAATCAAATATTGTCAATAATTGTAAGCTCAAAGCAGAACTATCAACTCTTAACACGTGCAATTGTCTTTTGTGATAATTGCCGCCTCAACTTTTAAGAGCGGCCGCGCGGTATATTACAAACAAAAATAATAGCTTCGCGCTGTCAGATCAAAAGTCTTTCGGCGAGCGCTCGCCAACGATGCACCTGCACCAGAAACCGAGATCAAAGGATACCGAAAGCGCTTAGGTAAAGGCATACGATAAATCATAAATCGTATACATCAATATCGGAATAACATAGACCAATATAGAAAAGCGTTGCGTAAAGATTTTTAATTATTGAATGGTTCAAATTGTATTTTGATTTCGCTGCTTATGCCGCCCCCTTACGGTGCCGCCTGATGCGGTCGCCTCTCTGTTTCATAGCACGGCACGGCCCTGGTCAGAGTAAAACACTTCGTATATTGCCTTCTAATCGTTTTATTTTGATAACGTTTCTTGCAACATTTGAAATTTTAAAGCATGGTATTGATGGTAGCCGTCCCGTGGCCGAGTGGTTAGCGCGCTTGGCTACTGATCTAAGGGACCTGGCCCGGATACGGCATGGATGTTCGTATTGTTTTCTGCTGAGGACCTGCCATCCTCTCAGATCTTATACTATGGCATATAAACTGACAGGCTCCTGTCAGACCTCTGTGGCAAGCAGCTGCTTGAGTGGGTGTTTATTTTTTTATTGATGGTACGACAGAGCCACCTCGTCCCGACCATTCCCGACAATATCTCATTGGCACAATTGCGAAACATGTGATTCCAGCCACACCACTCAACACCTCCTATAACAGAAGGCCGATGCACTAATTTATGACGTCACCATAGACGGTCCTGCAATGTAGATAATTCTTATATCTTTATTTCTAATATTACTACTGGTATACTTTTATACTAAACTTTTATTAATGCTTATTTATAAATATACCTTATTTAGAAGAAGTATTATACGGATTATTAGCAATTATCGTAATGTTAATAAATAGGAATAATACTTCTTCTAAATTAAATATATTTAAAAATAAGCATTAATAGTACACCACCGATAATAACAGAAAGAGATATATAAGGATTATCTGCATTATAGGACCACTTATGCTGACGTCATAACTTGGTCCACAGGACTTCTGTTGTTGAGGTGTTGCACCACTACATTTCTTACTAATCGTTCGGAACTTTTTAAACGAAATATTCCCGGTACGCCGAATGATCACAAATGTCACCGAACTTTGTCTTCTGATTACTTTCCCTGGTGTCATCTGAAATCAGTTATACACGATTTAAAGACTAAATAACATCAGAATATGCTAAGATTAATAAAAATATATTTGAGAAGTGTTTAGACGCCTTGCATAACTCGTATCCAAAAAATGTTTGCAGGAAGAAGAAACTCCGTCTTTCAAACATTGAAGTCTTCATTTTATCGTGTGCTCTCCCCCCCCCCCCCTGAAAAATGCCACTCAGAGGATTGGGTTGGGTTGTCTTACTTCTGAGCGGCACTTTTTTGCATTCCATGGGCTAAATTACCAGGTCACATGGACCCCGAAGGCTCAGAGAAGGTTGGGGGAGGGGACCCACTGGAACCCTCCCCCTACCACAGATGGTAGCCTCCCGTCACAAAAACCTGGATCGTGTGGGCCCACTCATAGAAATATTGAGCGTGTGCAGTTACCGTTCACAGCAAACTGGAGCGTGTGCAGTAACTGCACACGCTCCAGTTTGCTGTGAACGGTAACTGGAGCGTGTACAGTTGCTGTACACGCTCCAGATATTTTTTCTGAATTCTGTAATCAACCATAGTGTTCGGATATGTTTTTTGAGCGACTGGGTTCGGTTGTTTCACCTCTGAGCGGCACTTTTTTGCATTCCATGCGCTAAATGGCCTGGTCACATGGACCCCGAAGTCTCAGAGAAGGTTGGGGGAGGGGACCCACTGGAACAGCTGGTAGGAGACAGATGGTAGCCTCCCGTCAAGGCCATCCAGCGTGTTCTTTAACGTGCACGGGATATGACTCTCCCACACACGGAGCCACGGCTTAACGTCCCATCCGACGGACGGCGGTCTTTCCACTCAGAGGTAAAACAACCTAACAACCCCCTGAAAATGACATATATTTTATTTTTAGGTGCATGTGTTCTGGATCTTTGGTAAATGCAAACCATTTTTCGCAAGACGTTATGTTTTTCTGAACCAGCGTGTGAACAAGCGAAGAAAACTTCAAAACTGGAACGATTAGATTTCGAAATGGCGTATTCAAATAGCAATTCCGGTGTTCTACGGAGTAAGCAATCCCTTTCACTTCAAACTGCAGAACACGTAAGCTTTAGTCAGTGATTATACGTATAGTGTAAGTGAGCATTTATACCGTAAGTCAAATAAATTGTATCACGATACCTGCATTGCCTATATTCGCTGTCTATTTCCGATCCATTATTATTCCATTTTCGTTATTATCAGAGTCACTCAAATACACATCAGCCAGCTGCGTAGTCATTCAACAGTTTATCTGCTTCTCGATGCCTATAGTATCAAACCATTTATGTATCTGTTACTATTCAAGTCCATTTATATACATTCCATCTCCCCTATCAAATTGGGGCGGGGGTGGCTCAGTCGGTAGCGCGCCAGACTCGTAATCTGTAGTTCCCAGGTTCGAGTCCCAGCTGGGTCAGCGTTGAGATTTATCTCCGCAAAATTCCCCGCCCTGCCCACGGTCAGTAGAGGACACCGATGGGCTTGAAACAGGACGCCGTCCGTCGGATGGGACGTTAAGCCGTGGCCCCGTGTGCGGGAGAGCCATACCCTGTGCACGTTAAAGAACACGCTGGATGGCCTTGACGAGAGACTACCATCTGTCTCCCAACAGCTGTTCCAGTGGGTCCCCTCCCCCAACCTTCTCTGAGCCTTCGGGGTCCATGTGACCTGGCCATTTAGCCCATGGTGTGCAAAAAAGTGCCGTTCAGAGGTAAAACAACCCAACCCAACCCCTATCAAATTGTGACTTTGAGAGTCTCCGTTTATTGGGTTTTACAGTCTATACAGGGAAGTTGTAAAGTAGTTTTACAATGCACACAAAATATTTTATTTGTTAAAGAAAGAGAAACAGATGATACGACAATGAAAAGCAGCCCTATCTAGTTTGTTTTTCTTCTGTTTGCAGTTGTTATCGTGTCTGTCGACAAGCGCCGCTGTAGGAAAACAAGAAATGATGGATTGCACAGTGGCTTAAAAAGCAAAAGATGTGTCTTGGTTTCGGATTGTTTTAGCTCCGAACGGCACTTTTCTTTTGCATCCAATGGGCTAAATGACCAGGTCACAAGTACCCCAAGGGCTCAGAGAAGGTTGGGAGAAAGGATCCGTTGGGCAGTTGTTAGGAGACAGATAGAAACCTACCATCAACGTAATCCAGTGTGTTCTTTAACGTGCATGTAGGGTATGGCACTGTTATACGTGAGGCCATGGTTTAATCCCCATACGAAGGACGGCGGCCTTTCCAAGTCCATCTTCATCCCCTTTCGGACCGAGGGCAGGGTGGGGGTTTAGTGGAGATAAATCTCAGTGCTGGTTGGAATATTTCACAGCGGTAATGCATTACCTCAAAAAAAAAAAAAAAAATCAATAGAAACATAAATAGTAATAATTATTGTATCAAACCCTTTATTATAATAAATAGACATTTGAGAAGATGGCGCAATGATTATTTCAATATTAGACAATTATGAATGATTTTTTTTTATAAAACAAGATAATTTATTAATAAATATTCCAGTCTCTGAGCCTTTGGGGTACTTGTGACATGGCCATTTAGCCCTTTGTGTGCAAAAAAGTGCGGCTCAGAGGGTTGGGTTGTTTTACCTCTGAGCGGCACTTTTTTGCACCATGGGCTCAGAGAAGGTTGGGGGAGGGGACCCACTGGAACAGCTGTTGGGAGACAGATGGTAGCCCCCCCCCCGTCAAGGCCATCCAGCGTGTTCTTTAACGTGCACAGGATATGTCTCTCCCGCACACGGGGCCACGGCTTAACGTCCCATCCGACGGACGGCGGCCTTTCCAAGCCCATCGGTGTCCCCTACTGACCGTGGGCATGGCGGGGAATTTTGCGGAGATAAATCTCAACGCTGACCCAGCTGGGACTCGAACCTGGAACTACAGATTACGAGCCTGGCGCACTACCGATTGAGCCACCCCGCCCCATGGCTCAGAGGTAAAACAATCCAAAAAAATATTCCAGCTTTCATAACTCTTTATACACTGAACAATATTGTTGAAAATCGAGGATTTAATTAGATTTGATTGTGATATTTAATTTATTTTCAGTTGTATTTTTTCATTAAATGTACATTTTAGAAGTTACAGACCTAACACGAGAATTATGTAATATTTTGGTAGGGTAGTGTAGCTCCTGGCTATTCCTATGAGGGAGGAAATATCGCTCTCTCTAAATATAACTCAGTTCTATTGCAAGATAAAATGAATATTTTGAGAAACAAGCTTGTTTCTATACATTTGAAGAATATAAATAGCAAGATCCATGGAATTTGCGCCTCTAAATCTTCCCATGGAGTTTCATACGTAGATCTTCTCTCTGAACTCCCTGGCACGCATCTCAAACGAGAATTAGGAACAACCGAGGAACCCATCTTGTTGAGCAAACTTCTTTTATTGTTTGCATGGTCTGCTATGGACATTGCTGCTGGTTAGCTGGAAGGCGTTCGTAGTGTTAACATATTAGTTGTAGCGTGAGGGTGACTTGCCTGATGACAAATCACCTACTGGGATCGATAGTGGCAAAGGACGTTTCATCATGGACTCTGGAGCTTTATGGCCGCAGATAGGGTAGACAGCAGCGCAACACTTTCGCTGGAGTTTGGTCTTGATAAACAGTCCGTTTTTGAACTGAAGTTAAGCGGATAATTTATTTGCTACGAGTTTTACAGAACTCCTTATTGGGGATTATCAGTGTTACTTGACTATGACGTAGGTTAATGGTTGAGGTCGTAGGTGAAGAAACCATCTGCTCGGAAGTTCATTAATTCATATTTCTTTCAGTACGATGGCTGACGATATGGATTACTATTCGTCAAACTCTATAAGTATAAACATGCACTGCTCTTGGAAAATGTTACAGAGTTTATCTATGGGCGTCAGCAAGAAGCAGTGGGAAGGAAGATTCCTCTCTATGGAAAAAAGTTAATTTAGTTTAAGAGTTAATTTAAGTGGAATAATTTAAACTTAAGTTTAATCTAAAACTCACAATTTAAGTCGAATAATATGAGGTGTACAAAATTATATTTGTTTTACCTTAACGAAATGTAATTATGATTTTTTTTAAAAAGTTCTCTTTTGTTTTCGAAAATTTAAGTCGAATAATATGAGGTGTACAAAATTATATTTGTTTTACATTAACGAAATGTAATTATGATTGTTTTTAAAAAAAGTTCTCTTTTGTTTTCGAAAGCATATGATTGATTTTTATTTTTAGATAAAAAAAAGACCGACATTGTTTACATGTTTCCTTTTTTTACGTTTTGTTTTCGGGCATACTTAATTGTATTATGACGTGACACGTGCATGATTGTTGTATTCGCAACTGAGCTCATTAATGAGCTGCTTCGACCGAAATGTTTCCATCTCGAAACAGTTATTTGGGAATGAATCTCCAGTGGTTAAGAGAATTCCCTCCTGAAAACAAATTTGCCTGAATACAGAAAGTTGAATTCCCCCGCCACCTTCTCGTTTCTTCGTTTATATGTTAGTTTTGCGAAAACTAAACAAATACGAGTCTCTTTTGCTTTTTATCTTTGCAATCGCCTATTCTTCGCGGTCCGTTCCTTCAGTAGCCCTGGTTTAACTGACGCTCTAACAAATTTGTGTTGGATTTTCGTTATAAAATAAATAAGTTTGGTTGTTTTACCACTGAACGGCACATTTTTTGCAGACAATGTACTGAAAGACCACGTCACAAAGACCCCAAGCACTCAGAGAAGATTGGATGAAAGGGAAAACTGCAGAACTGTTAGGATACAGATGTAAGTCTCCCGTCAAGGCCATCCAGCGTGTTCTTTATCATTCACAGTGTATCTTAACGTCCCATCCGAAAAACGGTGGCCTTTTCAAAGCTCATTGGTGTCCCTTTTTTCGCTTTGGGCAAGATGGGGTTTTAGCGGAGATAATCTCAACGCTGGCACAGGTGGGACTCGAACCTGAGAACTACAGCCTAGCGCATTTATTGACTGAGCCAACTGACTGAGCCAGTTCTAAATATAATTAGGAGAATCTGTTTTCGTAGAATAGTTCATAAGGAAAACAAGCTGGATAACCTTTGTATGAAGCTTTATCTGTTTCTAACACGTCCTCTGCATTTACTTCATCAACCACGTACTAACCCTTGGAGTCCTTGTGACTTGAACCAGAAGTAGGCAGAAAAAAAAACGAAGTTTAGAACTATAAAAAAAATTGAAACAAAAGGAATAATTTATGTAGAGAAAGACGTTTAAGAAGTGGAAGTTATTTAATGGGAGATAAATGTGAACCTAAGAACATTTTCATTGGCAATGGATGTGGTCATCAGTTATGTAATCGTCTTGCCCAGCGCTGAAGGCAGCACTCGATGCAACATTCCCAAAGGATTTCTGCTTCTCCGATCAACAAATTGACGTTTGCCTTCCACGAAAACTCATCCCCGTGTTGACAGAGATCGCGGGGGAGAGGAGAGAATGGATGGAAGATGGGGCACTGCTGCATTTGGAACGATGAGGCTCTGCTGCACACACGCTTTTGCCTAAAGCAGTAGTTCGATCAGCTTGGATTTCTAATGCATGCAATGGAGCTTTCAGCAGCCTGAAAGTTCGAACACGAAACTAGCAAGCCTTTGGTGTCATTTGGCAGCACACTGCACACGTGGAGTATCGAGTTGCCCTAATTACGAGCGGCTTGCTTGACGAATGCCGTGTGTAAAGATGAAAGTTGATGGTTCTATTTTTGTTTTTAATGGGTTGATTATTCTTACCGAATTGATGACTTGTGACGAGTAATTTGTATGACTTCGATTGCATTTATTGGAAAGAAATTCTGGGTCATAAGGTATTTAATGAGAACGAGACCTTGAGGTTCAATAGTCGTATTAATAGTTGCCCCTACACTCTGAATCGACTACTGTTTTGTCACTTGTATTTGTTTGTTCTTGTGTTTGTCTGCAACAATTCTCAAATGGTTGCATGGAACATTTTCACTCTCAGTACTCAAATTCTTCTCAGTCGATATCGGGAAAGGCTCGTAATCTGCAGTTCCCAGGTTCGGGGGCGGGGGTGGCTCAGTCGCTAGCGCGCTAGGCTCGTAATCTGTAGTTCCCAGGTTCGAGTCCCAGCTGGGTCAGCGTTGAGATTTATCTCCGCAAAATTCCCCGCCCTGCCCACGGTCAGTAGGGGACACCGATGGGCTTGGAAAGGCCGCCGTCCGTCGGATGGGACGTTAAGCCGTGGTTCCGTGTGCGGGAGAGACATACCCTGTGCACGTTAAAGAACACGCTGGATGGCCTTGACGGGAGGCTACCATCTGTCTCCCAACAGCTGTTCCAGTGGGTCCCCTCCCCCAACCTTCTCTGAGCCTTCGGGGTTCATGTGACCTGGCCATTTAGCCCATGGTGTGCAAAAAAGTGCCGCTCAGAGGTAAAACAACCCAACAACCCAACGAACAATTGCAAACGATCCATTCATATTAAAAATTCGATAAATATACAATACCTCAGATTATGCCTTTAATGAATGCATTGACATTCACTTCAACTGAATGCTGATTTACGCAGGTGCGAAATTCGGGCATCTTCTGTAAGATACAATTTATCCTTACTGCTTATGAAAAACATTATTATTTCAATCATTAAATTTATGTTTGATAGTCAAAAATTGAGAGAAAGACTGTTTTAATTTTGTAAATATATGTTTTGCATATTGCTTCAATTTTAATTATATACTTTTAAATTTATACACTGATGCATTTTTTTGCACTTTATGTTCACTTATATAAAATTTGCAATGAAAGTTAAGAATGCATAATAGTAAATACATTATCTCTAGTCCTTTTTTCTTTGTATACGGAAATTATTATATATTTTTATATTTTTTTCTATATTCTATATACCATTTTACATGAAACAGAGTATATGAATTTAGAAATTTCATCATGAAAAGTGTCATTTTCAACAAATCAATCTCTTTTTGGGGCATCTTGAAATATTTTCTGTGCCTGGGGGGGGTGTCTAAATATTAAATCACCCACATCATGACGCCGCATTACATTAGAGATGACACTACTACGGTCTCGACTGTTCAACTCTTATTAATATCTCGCCGTAGAAAAATAACTAAATTATATTCTTTTTTTTCCACAATCTGAAGACGAAGGAAAAGTTTTAACTTGCAATCGTTTTAGTTTTAATTGAGCTGTGATAATTCTATTATTTATATCTCCGTAGGATCATTGCAAAAAACATAATCAGATTTTGTTGTAGCACTATTATATATTTTCTTCTTACTAGGCGTAAAAAAAAATCTACAAATTATGCAACGCTGTCTTACCGGAATATTAAAGGCCTAATCTCACCAATGTCACACCACCACATTTATGCTTGGTTGAACACTTTTCCACGATTCCGTATAAAATAACACTTTCCTTTTTGTAAGTCTTCATTTTTGGTACGTTAATAAGCCTAACAAGCGAGTATTAAAGTAGTGGCAGTTAAATTATAATTAATGATGCACTACATTAGCTAATGTGTTTCATCGCAACACATAAAATAAATTACTAGCTGCAAGGGAATTTTTTTAGCATTGCATGATACCACTTCTGCACTATTCTCCCGTCACTAACCTCCTTCCCTTCTTGAGGTGTTTCGCAATGTGTGGACCATCCTCTAGACCAGATCTGGGCAAACTGTGGCCCGCCACCTCGTTTTGTACGACCCGCAAGCTACTGATGACAAATAAATTTGTGAAAGAGAAAAAAAGAACGTAAAGAGGACAAGGAATCCAACTTCGCGGAGGCGCCAGGCGCGCCAACAGTCGGTAGCGCGCCAGGCTCGTAATCTATAGTTCCCAGGTTGGGGTCCCAGCTGGGTCAGCGTTGAGATTTATCTCCGCAAATTTCCCCGCCCTGCCCACGGTCAATAGGGGACACCGATAGGCTTGGTAAAGGCCGCCGTCCGTCGTATGGGATGTTAAGCCGTGGCTCCGTGTGCGGGAGAGCCATACCCCGTGCACGTTAAAGAACACGCTGGATGGCCTTGACGGGAGGCTACCATCTGTCTCCCAACAGCTGTTCCAGTGGGTCCCCTCCCCAGTGGGTCTCTGAGCCTTCGGGGTCCATGTGACCTGGCCATTTAGCCCATGGTGTGCAAAAAAGTGCCGCTCAGAGGTAAAACAACAACAACAACCCAACTTCGCGGGGAATTAAAATCTCATTAATATAAATTTCATGTTTTTTTGCGTTCATTATATATATTATTGACTATATATTTTTTTTGGCTGTTGCAATTCCGTTTCGATTTTTTTTTATGCGACCGTTTAGCTAAAATATTTTTCCAGGACTGCTCTAGCCTTACTGACCCCAGTTCCCAGGCTCAAGTCCCGACTGGACCAGCGCTTAGGATTCTTCCTACCCCGTCCTCGGTCAATAGGGAACAGTGATGAGTTTCGTAAGGCCACCGTCCGTAAGTTAGGAAGTTAAGCAGTGATTTAGTGTGCGGAAGGGCCAATATGCTTGTATTGTCTTTCTGTTGGATTCCCGCCATCCTCAAAGAAACTCTACTACGCCATATAAATTGCCAATCTCTTGTCAGACCTCCGTGGCATGCAGCTGCTTGAGGGTATACTTATTTTTTTATTTATATTTAATAATGACACCATTCAAAAAACATTACGAAGCTCCAAAATATTCTGTTATTTGTGATGGGGCACACTATTTTAAAAAAAATCGTACTATTTAGAGTTAATGTTTAAATTAACCAACAGGTTTTTATTTTTTCATTTATGTTTAAAATTTTCTTGGGAATGAAATAAATCCAAAGCTCTAAATCTTTTTTGCAAACTTTGGTATTAAACATTTTAGTTGGCTTAATTTCTCCTAGAAGAAAACCTCATGTAGAAAGGAAATTTTTTTAAAACTTTCTTTTCAGTAAAATAGTTAAATTTCAAAATACGAAAACTTATTTGTTCAACTTCCCTCTTCTTTAAGTATCGTTTAGATCAGTTCCGTCCAATCCTCCAATCCAAGTTAAATGAATAGCTACTAGCAGTAGCCTATAGGAAAGTCTCTGGGCCTCGTCGCAAGAAATGCTTTGGGGAGGGGGAACTTTTAATTATCGAAATTTTGTAAGGATTTCGTATTACTATCTTGCTTTAATATTTTCTGTAGTTTTTAAAAATTCAAATTTTTAGAACTTACTGATACACCTATCCCTCGATTTACACGGTACTCAGTTCACACAATTTTGGCTTTGCACGGTCAAAAAATGCAACCAGTTTCGATTTACACGGTACTGACTGAGATTTCCTTCCTATGTACGTCTCAGTCAGTACCGTGTAAATCGAAACTGGTTGCATTTTTTGACCGTGCAAAGCCAAAATTGTGTGAACTGAGTACCGTGTAAATCGAGTGATAGGTGTATTTTACATAAAAACCAAAAATTACTGCACTTTACTGTATAAAATACAAAGGTTTGTGCTTTAATTCAAAATACTATCTTAATTTTACACTTTACTAAAATACTTATCCGAAAGCTAATCGTATGATGCAATTATTATTCGTTGAAATTAATGAAAGGCTTTGAGGCAATGAGTTCTGTCCCATAGGCAGCAAGGCATAGAAATTTCTAGAAAGAAAAAGGAAGATGATTTTCACTCTCCATCTTTATTCGTTCAAAGCTATCGAAAAAACAAATGTGAGTCATTCTTTAAAGAGTTGCCTATATTTATATTGCAAATATCCCCATAAATTTTGTAAAAATGTTTTTGCAGAGCCTAACAACCCATCTCCCTCCCCAGTGCGGATTTTGAGGGACATATCGTACACCTATTGTCATTAGGAAAAATAACTATATTCGTAAAGGGCAGCAGAAAAAAATAATTGTTTTAAAAACGAAAATATACATTTCTATTGATTAATGAATTAAAAAGAATTATAATTTTAGGGAATAAAGAAAATTTATCGCTTAAAAAACAATACTATACATATTTAATAAGTACTGTGAATTGGCAAAAGAGTTTAATTATGCACCTAAAAATGTTTTTTGAAAAAATGAGTCAGATTCAGCATATTGATTATTTATTATGTGAGCTGAGGGTTGGACGGACCTGAATGGGAATCGCCTTTTCAATCTATCTATAATATATAATATATAATATCTATAATAATCTATAATATCTATCTACTAATCTTTTAAGAGTGCAAAAGTAGGTGAACGAAAAGTTTCACACTCTTAAAAGATTAGTTCTCTAATCTTTTGCACTCTTAAAAGATTAGTTCGAACTAATGGATGACTTGGAAATTGCAATAGTATACTTTATTAGTACTTACAAATAGAAAAAATGCATTTATTCGGTAAATTTAAAAAGTTGCTTTCCTCACTCACCTCTGACAAAAGGTGTAGATTGTTTCTATCAGCGGAATCTCTCGTGATTTGACTCTTTTGAAATATCTCTAGAGACTCTATCACCAAAGTTTCTACCATAAACAGATCACTTGCAACATTCGTTAAAAGTGTCGCCTATTTTTATAATTTAATTCCCTCTACGATGTCAATCAAAATTACCTAACGAATTTTAAAATGCGAATATTTAATTAGTACAGTCGCTCAAAAAAGTATCCAAACACTATGGTTGATTACAGATTTCAGAAAAATTATCTGGCAACGATTTTTTTAGAAATTAGTGATATGGCAACCTTGATAGTGATACGAAGGTTGCCATATCACTAATTTCTAAAAAAATCGTTGCCAGATATTTTTTCTGAATTCTGTAATCAACCATAGTGTTTAGATATATTTTTAATATATATAATGCGTATGAATATGGAGCGTGTGCAATTACCGTTTATATCAAACTGGAACGGTTGCGGTTAATGTTCACAGCACATTGGATCGTGTGAGCTCACAAAAACCTGGATCGTGTGGGCCCACTCATAGAAATATTGAGCATGTGCAGTTACCGTTCACAGCAAACTGGAGTGTGTACAGTTGCTGTACACGCTCCAGATATTTTTTCTGAATTCTGTAATCAACCATAGTGTTTGGATATTTTTTTAATATATATAATGCGTATGAATATACAATGCAATGAATATGGAGCGTGTGCAGTTACCGTTCACAGCAAACTGGAGCGGTTGCGGTTAATGTCCACAGCACATTGGATCGTGTGAGCTCACAAAAACCTGGATCGTGTGAGCTCACAAAAACCTGGATCGTGTGGGCCCACTCATAGAAATATTGAGCGTGTGCAATTACCGTTCACAGCAAACTGGAGTGTGCACAGTTGCTGTACACGCTCCAGATATTTTTTCTGAATTCTGCAATCACGTGACACGAAGGTTGCCAGATCACTAATTTCTAAAAAAATCGTTGCCAGATATTTTTTCTGAATTCTGTAATCAACCATAGTGTTCGGATACTTTTTTTGAGCGACTGTACCAATCCAACTAAAAATAATTTTCCAACATCTCTTAAAGCAAAACAGTTGGGTTTTACATGCGCTGTGTGAAAGAGGCCAACTTGCTATTGCAAATGAAAACTATATGATCTTCACATTCTACAATAAAAATTTCAAATTTCTAGCATAAATGCATCGTTTGCAATATCTGTTTAAAAGTTTGCAGTTATCAACTTTTTTCACTGTTAGAGGGCGAATTTTAATTTTTTGCGATTCGTAAAGTGCGAATCGTAATATATTTTCGATACTTATCCAACTCATAAAAGAATTTCCAATTCCTTTCTAAAAACAAGCAATAATTTAATTAAATTAAATTAAACAGAAAAAGTTGCCTTCTGCGAGTAAGTGATCAAGTCATTGTTGTGTATGCAAATCTCCCAACTTTCACATTCACCAGCAAAATTTTGAAATTCTAGCATATACATCGTTTGCAATATTCAACTTTATTTCCACCGTTAGAGGGCGCAGTCTAAACTGTTGGGATATTTGGAAAGTGCTAATCTTAAAATTTAGTCAATACCCATTCAACCAAAATATTTTTTTTATTTACCATCAAAAAGAAAAATATTGGATTTCTACAGAAGGATGGACAAATAAACAGACAGACAGAGAGACAGACGACAAAGTGAAATATTATATTGCTTTTTTCTTTTGATAATGAGAAAAAGCGCCTTTTCAGACTCCACTTTCTTGTTAAACGATTGAATTTAAAAGTATTAAAAATTTTCTGATAAACATTTTCCTTGGAGCAAATAATAATTTTATTCCCTATGGTCGAATGGCTAGTGTGCTTCACAACTAATGAAAAAATCCCCATCAACTGGATTGATTTCAAATTTTAAAAATTAAGAAATTCCGTGAATATATTCTACTGCGAAAAATGGAAAAATTATTTTAGACTCCAATTTCAGTAAAATGGTTTAAATAAAAAAAAAAACAAGCATTTTCTTTGGCAGAGTGGTTTAGCATGCTTGGTTACTGATGAAAGGGCCCTGGGTTCGAGTCAAGGTAAGGCATAGATGTCTGCGCTGTTTTCTGCTGAGGTCCCATCTTCCTCGATCGGGAGCGGTTCCACTGACAGGCTCCTGTTAGACCTCTGTGGCAAGCAGCTGCTTGAGGGATTATTTATTTATTATATTGCTGTAGTTGGAAATATAGTTTTCAACTTATTTAACCCTTTCACGACCAAGGGAAACATTTTTCCCATTTTAAAATTGGTGATTGTCGTATTTAATTATAACCTTATCTGCATTTTTTATACAGAATGTCAAAATAGAACGCATGCCGAACGCAATTACGTAAACGGGAACGTTTAGAAAAAAAAAGAACTGTCAGGACGCATAATATATGTACTATGTGCAATGTCCATCTTTGCCTCACTACCAAAAGAAATTGCTTCGCAGAATATCATAATTAGCACATCATTTTGTATAGTAATTTTATTTCATAATTTTGTATTATTTTAGTTAACATTTTGTTCTAATAAACCAATAAATAAAAGACATTGCATAATAAGCCTAACTATAATTTGTGTTACCTTTATAGTCCATTGGGGAAAATATTTCCCATAAAATTCCAAAAAAACTACACATTGTTATGTATTTTTCTTATGATTTTTATTTATTTTACGTCTAAACAAACTAAAATAAACAGTTACATACTAATATTTACTCTTAGAAACCTTATGGTCCTGAAAGGGTTAAGCAATTAAGTCTTTCGAGAAACTCAGATTTTGAATCTGTTTTGATGTACTGCAAAACCACATTTTGGAGTGAACTATGCGAAGCAAACAACGGAAACTTATGCGAAAAAATCACGAGAATTCGACGCTTTTCAGGAATTTCGGTTTTATACGGCCTACTTAGATTTTTTCTGCAATTTAAAATCGTTTAATTCTAAAACAAGACGAACTCAAAATGGAAGACAAAATGAACTAAAAAAAAAGGTGTTTTGATCTAATATGTTTGAAAAATTTATGGCCAAAGGATATTTTTGGCTATTCTGGATTTTCTGGCTATAGAGTGCAAGAAAGGTTCTTTATAAAAAATATGTATATATTTCCAACGTTGGTTTACTAATTTATTAAATAGGAAAAGTACGAGAATAACCTTTATGTTGCTTTGTAGTTCTAGTTGTCTAATTCCAGTATAATGTTGACTGACTGTCGGTTCACGATGGGGTAATAAAAAACACCCTAAACTAAAATCATCATTACTTCGGATTTGTATCAAACTCTGCTGACATAACTACATAACAGCAACTGCAACTAAAAGAATTTTTGTCCTATTTTAGTAGTCTTAAGGGTTAACGATCCCCCCTCCCCGTCTCCCGCACTCCCAAGCGCCATAAATAATCATTCACTGAAAGTCATCGTTATTATGGCTGTCATCTGCTATCTGTCGAACAAATGTACAGTCGCTCCAAAAAGTATCCGAACGCTATGGTTGATTACAGAATTCAGAAAAAAATATCTGGCAACGATTTTTTTAGAAATTAGTGATATGGCAACCTTGATAGTGACACGAAGGTTGTCATATCACTAATTTCTAAAAAAAATCGTTGCCAGATATTTTTTCTGAATTCTGTAATCAACCATAGTGTTCGGATACTTTTTTGAGCGACTGTAGGTGGTCATATTATTTTGATACTAGATCGTGTGGGCTCACTCACGGAAATATTGAGCGTGTGCAGTTACCGTTCATAGCAAACTGGAGCGTGTGCAGTAAGTGCACATGCTCCAGTTTACCGTTCACAGCACACGCTCCAGTTACCGCTCCAGTTCACTGCTCCAGTTACACGCTCCAGTTCACTGCACATGCTCCAGTTACCGTTCACAGCAAACTGGAGCGTGTGCAGTAACTGCACACATTCCAGTTTGCTGTGAACGGTAACTGGAGCGTGTACAGTTGCTGTACACGCTCCATGTATTTTTCCTGAATTCTGTAATCACGTGACACGAAGGTTTGCCAGATCACTAATTTCTAAAAAAAATCGTTGCCAGATATTTTTTCTGAATTCTGTAATCAACCATAGTGTTCGAATGCTTTTTTGAGCGACTGTAGGTGGTCATATTATTTTGATACTAGATCGTGTGGGCTCACTCATGGAAATATTGAGCGTGTGCAGTTACCGTTCACAGCAAACTGGAGCGTGTGCAGTTACTGCACACGCTCCAGTTTGCTGTGAACGGTAACTGGAGCGTGCACAGTTGCTATACACGCTCCATGTATTTTTTCTGAATTCTGTAATCACGTGACACGAAGGTTTGCCAGATCACTAATTTCTAAAAAAAATCGTTGCCAGATATTTTTTCCTAATTCTGTAATCAACCATAGTGTTCGGATACTTTGTTGAGCGACTGTACACTATCAAGGAAAGAATTTCTGGGAAATTGAAGTCTACCACTTTAGCGAAATCATCTTGTTGTTCAAGATTAAAGAGAACCGCTATTGACAACCTAGTGAGAAAGTGTTTTGTGTTCCCTCTGGCTATGATCAGTGTCTTCAGGCAACGTCATGAAAACAACCTACTAAGTTCATTCTCCACGTATCCAGCCCCTCTGCATGTTTAAATGATTTCAGAGGAGTAATTGTAAAATATTTGTGATTTAAAATCAGTGATGGTTAACTACTCAGGTCCCTCATTTTCAACCTAATTGTGGCTGCCGTGTTTGTTCTTTTGTAGTTCGCAGCTGCTCTATGGCCAGCACGTCTCCATATCTCCGAACTTGAATTACTGAGAGCGTTTTTCTGAATGCTACTTGGAGGCAAACTCTGGGCTGCATTGTTTGCTACTGAAAGAGAATTTAAAATATGCATGTTTTATCAAGATGGAAAGAAAAAGGAAACAGTGACGTATTAATAAGCAAAAAACTTACGAGAAGTTTTTATAAGTTGGAACCTGTGTTATGTCAAGCGGCCCAAATTTGACCGGCCCACCGGGATATTGCCAGGCGCCCAATCCGCCCCTGTACACAGAGTATGGTCAGCATCAGGCCCGTATCTAGAAAAAAAAAACATAGGTGAACGGTGAAAACATAGGTGAACAGTGATGAAATCGAGCAGAAAAAAAAAAGTAAAACTTAATTATTTACTTTGGAAAAACCAATCACAAGTGACTTCCAGGAACTATCTTCCAAGGAAGTATAATCTGAAATGAGAATTTCAAGAATAAATCTCTGAAAAGGGTGCTATAAACAAAGCTGAATAGAGAAGTGTAAGGATTTGTTGCTTCCTGATATGAAAGAACCTTTGAAAAATCTGTCTCTTTATGATACTTTGAGAACTGCTGCCTGATTAACTAGTTCTATGCAGTTTCAATTTATTCATTCTCAATTTCACTCACCTCTTCATTTGCTTAACTCATTTAATCCTTCCCAAAATGAGGCAATCCTCCCGCGATAAGAATTCCTGGATAAACATTTGCCATACTAAGTGTTAACATTAAACACATCAGTGCTTATATGATCTGTTCGGGCTGCATTCAGAGCAAAGAATTAGAAAGATAGGCGCTCATAAACTGCCCAATGCGTGCCAGACAAGTCTCTCTCATCTACTTCTTTAATCCATGAGGGTGGCTCAGTCGGTAGCGCGCCAGGCTCGTAATCTGTAGTTCCCGGGTTCGAGTCCCAGCTGGGTCAGCGTTGAGATTTATCTCCGCAAAATTCTCCGCGCTGCCCACGGTCAGTAGGGGACACCGATGGGCTTGGAAAGGCCGCCGTCCGTCGGATGGGACGTTAAACCGTGGCCCCGTGTGCCGGAGAGCCATACCCTGTGCACGTTAAAGAACACGCTGGATGGCCTTGACGGGAGGCTACCATCTGTCTCCCAACAGCTGTTCCAGTGGGTCCCCAACCTTCTCTGAGCCTTCGGGGTCCATGTGACCTGGTCATTTAGCCCATGGTGTTCAAAAAAGTGCCGCTCAGAAATAACCCAACCAACCCTTTAATCCATGTGCATAATGCAAGTAAATGTTATAGTTAATACGAAATACACACACGCTAACATTTTTATTTTCATCTTCCAATTGAAGGGACATACGTACCTTGCATTTAGGATCGAGTGTCAAAATTAAATAACCGGGTGATACATTATATTAACGCGTAGGTAGAAAACAGCATCACAAGTAGTGTTAGACAATACGCCGAAAGTAATTATGAACAGAGCATTGATTTTTCAGCTACAAAAGAAAAAATAAAGAACCCTTTCGTGCAGTATTAGGTCTGGCGATGTTTCTCCCCAAACTGTGTCTGCGCCAATCTTATCTTCTCCATTCTCTTATTTCATGTAACATCTAATCTGATTCGTAGGGAGGATGTGGGAGCAATTCCAACTATTCAGCAACAAGAGATCCTTCTAGAAGCAACAATTTGTGAACGGGGAGGACGTAACGACGCATTAAAGATTAAATCAGTGTCTTCCTTAATTTTAGCTGCTTCTCCCTTTCCTTTGACAACTCTCACTGACATTTTAATTACTTGTCGCCGTTTTTCTTTATTAAGTTCCTCTGAGGAGATGTCGTCGGTTTAATGATTATTTGTGCAGAATAACATTACACGTCGTAAATTATGTTCGCTGTTATCCGTTAAATTTTTGTACTTTTTTTTTTTAATTCTTCGCAGTCCTTGTAATAACAGTTTGTTGTCTGCATTGTGGAATTCCGAAATGGAGGTGGTTCTTGCTTTGATGTAAGTCCTTGTTTCTCGTCTAAGAATTTCTTTTAAAATCCGTGTTTTGTGAAAGTGGCCGAATAACAACATGTTATCAGTTTCAGCTGTAGAAAATATGAGGAGTGTACATTTATTATAATTAATTCAATGTGTGGACTGTAACAAAGCCATCTCTATTATATCAAGTCTGGCCAGTGCAGTAACAGTAGAATTGTGTTTTTTTTTTGAATATATATATATATTTATTTCATTTAAATAATTTTTATTAAAATTCTTCTGCTAGCTGTTAATTTTTAAAAATATGGTAATCAATTTTAAAATATTGATAAATATTTTAATGTAGTCACAATGAATAAATTTTTTTTGTGTCGTTTAAAGTAAATGATTATAGTTTAATTTTAGAGAAATCAAATCGCTTAAATTTTAATGCGTAATTAATTTTGCTCCTTTCTTCAGAGTCCTTTTGATCTCTCTAGTCTCGGTGTGTCAAGGTGACCTTAGCTGTAACCAAGGTAACCTCGACAGTTAAGGCCATGGCAATGATTACGATAGCGTCGCGAATGGAAGTATATTTTAACATAATATGATTGTAGGTTGCTTTAGGATGTAACTAAGAAATGAATAAAACAATAATTAACGTAAAGATAATAAATTATGTATTTTCCTAAGAGTTTAACATTTTTCTATTGTATATTGCTGTAAAAGCAATATATTTATTATTATAGTCATTTATTAGGTCATCCTAAAGCAACCTGCAATAATATTAATTTAAATAAATATATTTATATATTATGAAAATAAGTTAAATAATAAATTAACGCCAAATGTGCCAAATGGGAAAGGTATTCTTCTTGAACAAGCCACCATCCGTCGGATGGATAGTTAAGGCTGCTGTACAGGCGAATATTACACAGAAAGGACAATTAATTATACACATCCAACTAGTAATGTGTGGGTCCATCTTTCTCCCTCACAACAGAGCAACACGTCGTGGCATGGACTCTATAAAGTGTTGAAAACATTTGGGTTACATTGTGGTCCATGATCAGGACAGCCATCCGTAAAGTGCTGAGAATTGCCGGTGGTGGTTTTTGGGCTCGAATGCATCGCTCCACGTATTCCCACAGATGCTCAATAGGGTTCAAATTCAGAGAGGAAAAGGGCATTAGAAGGTCCTCTAACTAGTCCTTCTCCAAATGGGAGCGATGAGATGAATGGATAGCCATGAACGGGTGTAGGTGATTGGCGAGAACGTCAACATAGTCTTGTGCAGTGGTAAGAAGAGGCCTCAAGGTGGCCCATGTATATACACTCCAGAACATTACATCAGCCAGTAACACCAAGATTTGACAGTTGGGGGTCCATGGCCTCGTGTGGTCTACGTCAACATAGCCTTGTGCAGTGGTAAGAAGAGGCCTCAAGGTGGCCCATGTATACACACTCCAGAACATTACACCAGCCAGTAACACCAAGATTTGACAGTTGGGGGTCCATGGCCTCGTGTGGTCTACGTCAACATAGCCTTGTGCAGTGGTAAGAAGAGGCCTCAAGGTGGCCCATGTATACACACTCCAAAACATTACACCAGACATTAACACCAAGATTTGACAGTTGGGGGTCCATGGCCTCGTGTGGTCTACTTCAACATAGCCTTGTGCAGTGGTAAGAAGAGGCCTCAAGGTGGCCCATGTATACACACTCCAGAACATTACACCAGCCAGTAACACCAAGATTTGACAGTTGGGGGTCCATGGCCTCGTGTGGTCTACGTCAACATAGCCTTGTGCAGTGGTAAGAAGAGGCCTCAAGGTGGCCCATGTATACACACTCCAAAACATTACACCAGACATTAACACCAAGATTTGACAGTTGGGGGTCCATGGCCTCGTGTGGTCTACTTCAACATAGCCTTGTGCAGTGGTAAGAAGAGGCCTCAAGGTGGCCCATGTATACACCCTCCAGAACATTACACCAGCCAGTAACACCAAGATTTGACAGTTGGGGGTCCATGGCCTCGTGTGGTCTACGTCAACATAGCCTTGTGCAGTGGTAAGAAGAGGCCTCAAGGTGGCCCATGTATACACACTCCAGAACATTACACTAGCCAGTAACACCAAGATTTGACAGTTGGGGTCCATGGCCTCGTGTGGTCTACGTCAACATAGCCTTGTGCAGTGGTAAGAAGAGGCCTCAAGGTGGCCCATGTATACACACTTCAGAACGTTACACCAGCCAGTAACACCAAGATTTGACAGTTGGGGGTCCATGGCCTCGTGTGGTCTACGTCAACATAGCCTTGTGCAGTGGTAAGAAGAGGCCTCAAGGTGGCCCATGTATACACACTCCAGAACATTACACCAGCCAGTAACACCAAGATTTGACAGTTGGGGGTCCATGGCCTCGTGTGGTCTACGTCAACATAGCCTTGTGCAGTGGTAAGAAGAGGCCTCAAGGTGGCCCATGTATACACACTCCAGAACATTACACCAGCCAGTAACACCAAGATTTGACAGTTGGGGGTCCATGGCCTCGTGTGGTCTACGTCAACATAGCCTTGTGCAGTGGTAAGAAGAGGCCTCAAGGTGGCCCATGTATACACCCTCCAGAACATTACACCAGCCAGTAACACCAAGATTTGACAGTTGGGGGTCCATGGCCTCGTGTGGTCTACGTCAACATAGCCTTGTGCAGTGGTAAGAAGAGGCCTCAAGGTGGCCCATGTATACACACTCCAAAACATTACACCAGACATTAACACCAAGATTTGACAGTTGGGGGTCCATGGCCTCGTGTGGTCTACTTCAACATAGCCTTGTGCAGTGGTAAGAAGAGGCCTCAAGGTGGCCCATGTATACACCCTCCAGAACATTACACCAGCCAGTAACAGCAAGATTTGACAGTTGGGGGTCCATGGCCTCGTGTGGTCTACGTCAACATAGCCTTGTGCAGTGGTAAGAAGAGGCCTCAAGGTGGCCCATGTATACACACTCCAGAACATTACACTAGCCAGTAACACCAAGATTTGACAGTTGGGGTCCATGGCCTCGTGTGGTCTACGTCAACATAGCCTTGTGCAGTGGTAAGAAGAGGCCTCAAGGTGGCCCATGTATACACACTCCAGAACATTACACTAGCCAGTAACACCAAG